>JASEVX010000006.1:0-672128 GCA_031761405.1 Serripes groenlandicus
AACTCCGCCGTGGTATATCTGTAATATTGTTGAAATCGGCGATAAACCCTGTCCGGGTGTAACTGTAATATTGTTAAAAATGGCGATAAACTCCGCCGTGGTATAACTGTCATATTGTTGAAAACGGCGATAGGGTTAGGGTTAAACTCGGCAGTTGAATAATGTTGAAACGGCGTTAAACTTCGCCATGGTATAACTGTAATTTTGTAGAAAACGGCGATTAACTCCGCCGTGATATAACTGTAATATTGTTGAAAACTGCGTTAAACTCCGCCGTGATATAACTGTAATATTGTTGAAATAGGCGTTAAATTCCGCCATGGTATAACTTTAACAATGTTGAAAACGGCGTTAAACTCCGCCGTGGTCTACCTGTAATATTGTTGAAAACGGCGATAAACTCGGCAGTGTTATACCTGTTATATTGTTAAAAATGGCGTTAAATTCCGCCGTGATGTAACTGTTATAATGTTGAAAACGGCGTTAAACTTCGCCGTTGTATAACTAATTTTGTTGAAAACGGCGATAAACTCGGCCGTGATATAACTGTAAAACTGTTGAGAACGGCGTTAAACTTCGCCGTGGTATAACTATGATATTGTTGAAATCAGCGTTAAACTCCGCCTTGATATAATTGTACTATTGTTGAAAAAGGCATTTCCGCCAAGGTATAAGATAGGGTCACTTTTGTGGTGACTTGTTTAAGTGTTTGTTGAGCAGAGAGTGTTTTTACGAGAGACATACTTTGCACGATTAAACAAGGTGAACACTTTTCACCAGTGTTCACCAAGTCACAACAAAAGTGACCATGTCTTATACCACGGCGGAATTTAACACACCGTTTGTATCGTATGTACCTCGGTACAACATCGTGGTACCGTATGTACCTGAGTAGTCCGACGTGGTACCGCGTGTACTTTGTGCAATACCCCGTCGTGCAGTGCGCAATGGTGTAATTTCGCGTTGTACTGTGTGTGGGTACGTAACACACCGTTTGTACCGTATGTACCTCGGTATTACATCGTGGTACCGTATGTACCTGAGTAGTTCGACGTGGTACCGCGTGTGATACCTTACCGTGCAGTGCGTAATGGTGTAATTTCGCGTTGTACCGTGTGTCGGTACGTAACACATCGTTTGTACCTTACCTAACCCTCTGTACTACATCGTGGTACCGTATGTACCTCATTAGTCCGACGTTGTACCGCGTGTACTTTGTGCAATATCCAGCCTTGCAATGCGTAATGGTATAATTTCGTGTTGTACCGTGTTTCGGTACGTAACACACCGTTTGTACCGTATGTACCTCGGTAATACATCGTGGTACCGTATGTACCTGAGGAGTCCGACGTGGGTACCGCGTGTACTTTGTGTAATACCCCGCCGTGCAGTGCGTTATGGTGTAATTTCGCGTTGTACTGTGTGTCGGTAAGTAACACACCGTTTGTACCGTATGTACCTCGGTACTACATCGTGGTACCGTATGTACCTGAGGAGTCCGACGTGGTACCGCGTGTACGTTGTGTAATACCCCGCCGTGCAGTGCGTAACGGTGTAATTTCGCGTTGTACTGTGTGTCGGTACGTAACACACCGTTTGTATCATATGTACCTGAGTAGTCCGACGTCGCATCGCGTGTACTTTGTGTAATACCGCACCGTGCAGTGCGTAATGGTGTAATTTCGCGTTGTACTGTGTGTGGGTACGTAACACACCGTTTGTACCGGATGTATCTCTGTACTACATCGTGGTACCGTATGTACCTCAGTAGTCCGACGTGGTATGCGTGTACTTTGTGTAATATCCTGCCGTGCAGTGCGTAATGGTATAATTTCGTGTTGTACCGTGTTTCGGTACGTAACACACCGTTTGTACCGTATGTACCTTGGTACTACATCGTGGTACCGTATGTACCTGAGTAGTCCGACGTGTACTTTGTGTAATACCGCACCGTGCAGTGCGTAATGGTGTAATTTCGCGTTGTACTGTGTGTCGGTACATAAGACACCGTTTGTACCTGATTTACCTCTGTACTACATCGTGGTACCGTATGTACCTCAGTAGTCCGACGTGGTACAGCGTGTACGTTGTGTAATACCGCGCCGTGCAGTGCGTTATATGGTATAAGTTCGTTATGTACCGTGTTTCGGTACGTAACACACGGTTTGTACTGTATGTACATCGGTACTACATCGTGGTACCGTATGTATCTGAGTAGTCCGACGTGGTGCAGCGTGTACTTTGTGCAATACCTCGCCGTGCAGTGCGTAATGGTGTAATTTCGTGTTGTACCGTATTTCGGTACGTAACACACCGTTTGTAACGTATGTACCTCGGTACTACATCGTGGTACCGTATGTACCTGAGTAGTCCAAAGTGGTACCGCGTGTGATACCTTACCGTGCAGTGCGTAATGGTGTAATTTCGCGTTGTACCGTGTATCGGTACGTAACACATCGTTTGTACCTTATGTACGTTTGTACTACATCGTGGTACCGTATGTACCTCAGTGGTCCGACGTGGTACCGCGTGTACTTTGTGCAATATCTCGCCGTGCAATGCGTAATTGTATAATTTCGTGTTGTACCGTGTTTCGGTACGTAACACACCGTTTGTACCGTATGTACCTCGGTACTACATCGTGGTACCGTATGTACCTGAGGAGTCCGACGTGGTACCGCGTGTACTTTGTGTAATACCCCGCCGTGCAGTGCGTAATGGTGTAATTTCGCGTTGTACTGTGTGTCGGTACGTAACACACCGTTTGTATCATATGTACCTGAGTAGTCCGACGTCGCATCGCGTGTACTTTGTGTAATACCGCACCGTGCAGTGCTTAATGGTGTAATTTCGCGTTGTACAGTGTGTGGGTACGTAACACACCGTTTGTACCGTATGTACCTCGGTACTACATCGTGGTACCGTATGTACCAGAGTAGTCCGACGTGGTACCGCGTGTACTTTGTGCAATACCCCGCCGTGCAGTGCGTAATGGTGTAATTTCGCGTTGTACCGTGTGTCGGTACGTAAGACACCGTTTGTACCGTATGTACCTCGGTACTAATCGTGGTACCGTATGTACCTGAGGAGTCCGACGTGGTACCGCGTGTACTTTGTGTAATACCCCGCCGTGCAGTGCGTAATGGTGTAAAATCGCGTTGTACTGTGTGTCGGTACGTAACACACCGTTTGTATCATATGTACCTGAGTAGTCCGACGTGGTACCGCGTGTACTTTGTGTAATACCGCACCGTGCAGTGCGTAATGGTGTAATTTCGCGTTATACTGTGTGTGGGTACGTAACACACCGTTTGTACCTGATGTACCTCTGTACTACGTCGTGGTACCGTATGTACCTCAGTAGTCCGACGTGGTACCGCGTGTACTTTGTACAATACACTGCACGGCGGCGTAGTACACACCGTACACGCGGTACCACGTTTGGCTACTCAGTACCGAGGTACATGCGGTACAAAACAGAAATGTCCGTATTCGCGGTACAACGCGAAATTAAACCATTACGCACCGCACGGCGGCGTAGTACATACCGTACACGCGGTACCACGTTTGGCTACTCAGGCACATACGGTTCCACGATGCAGTACCGAGGTACATACGGTACACAAAAAACCAAACGGTCCGTTACGTTCGTTCACGCGGTACAACGCGGAATTACACCATTACGCACTGCACGGCGGCCTAGTACACACCGTACACGCGGTACCACGTTTGGCTACTCAGGCACATACGGTACCACGATGCAGTACCGAGGTACATACGGTACAACACAAAAAAATGGTCCGTTACGTCCGTACACGCGGTACAACACGGAATTACACAGGATGACACTACTGTACTCTGATTTATCGCATTGTGTTTAATTCTTAAATCAATGACCTGACCTAATGACCTACCACAAAGTTAATCCCGTTCGGTTGCGGGGCTAGGTCAGTAGGTTAGTAGGTCAGGTCATTGAATTAAGCTCTAGTTGATTAACAAATAAACTGGTCCGTATCATCAGTTTCATTCTAACTTTAACAAGAATAATGTCTGGACGTGGTATATTAGGTAATGTCTAGGGAAGGGGTGCGCTAAGCTCCACAGGAAAGTTCTTTGTAGATCCAGGGTATCAACAAGCCAGCCATCCGTCGGCTTTCTCGTAGAAGTGGTGTGAAGAGAATTTCTGGTCTCATCTATGAAGAAACCAGAGGAGTCCTGAATGTTTTCTTGGAAAACGTCATCCGAGATGCCGTCACCTACACTGAACATGCCAAGAGGAAGATCGTCACAGCTATGGATGTCGTCTATGCTCTTAAGAGACAAGACAAAACCCTCTACGGATTCGGAGGTTAAACGTCTTTCACGGATAACAACAACAACAACAAACGGCCCATCATAGGGCCACAAAATATATAGAATTTCACTTTCTTTAAGTTGTTATATAACTTACCATTCACAGTCCTATGCATAACAAAATAACTACATAGAAAATCGTGTAAATACACACACATACACCCTTAACACCAGTTATGCGAGCAAATACTCTGATTTGTCCGTTTATCGCAATCAACCCGTGACATAATACACATCATTTTCAGGAAAACTTGCATAGATGAATATATGGTGGTCACAGTTTCAAAAAAATTAAAAAGGTTTACTGTTCCAATTATGTAACGCTGATGTTTCCAATTAGGAGTGCTTTCTGCTATAATAATTTTTAATAGGTTCAGCAAACCTACTGCGATAATTAAGATCACTTTTCAAGGAGCAGTCGTCCCATCTACGCTAAAAAAAATCAACTCAGAAGTATATATCCTAGTAGAACATTATCAACCTATACCCTTAAGATGTTTTCAATGTCAGGGTTTCGGACATACAGCAAATACATGTAACCTTAAAGCGAAATATGCCCGTTGTGCTGGAAATCACAATCGCAACAGCAGATTATGTCAGTCGCATACTATCTGCTGCCAAAACTGCGGGGGGAACCATACATCCCGGTATAGGATGTGCCCAGAACACGTCCACGCCTCTAAAATACAGACATTTAAAAATACTCACGGATGTTCCTGGGTGCGGGCTGTGACCGGTTGTCAGCTGCCACAGAGGCAAATGACTATCATCAACCCCACTACTCCAGCATATCAAATGGGTCAAACTACAGACCAGCCGCTAGCCCTGAGAACACAACGCTGTTATTCACCCCTCCAGTATCGCCTGTAGCCAATTTGCCGGCTACCCAAAAGGTCCCGGAACAAGTCAAGGCCTCAATAAAAAAAAGTGATAGTTACTTAAGTACTATGGCTTCGTCCTCAGGGTCTAATACCAGCACTTTCAGCGGTTTGTCTTCCTCGTCGTCTTCTGCCTTCTCTAAATCAATAACTTTAGAACAAATCAAGGTCAAAAAAAGCTTGGAGAGTTGGGCCAGACGTAGTTCCCCCATTAATTCCGCCGCAGAGAAAACGGATGCGAGATCGCTCACGGTTGTATCAAGAATGGATGTTTTCTCTGATATCAAGATAAACTTAGACTGCGGGACACACAATAAATCCTTAACCTTGGAAGGACTGTCAAATATTATAATACATTTTCTGCAAATAAAAACCGAAGAGGGCAAAGTCGATCCAATTCTGATCAAAACAATTATAATCAAAAGTCTAATATCGAAAACACAAAAAGGAGAACAAGTTACAACTAAAAATAGTCAACCCGCATCCCGATAGGAAAAACAGCGCAATGGGAAATAACTCCGACATATAGAGGAATTCACCTGTTAACTCCGTTACTTCCCTTAACTTCCCTTTAGAAATTCCCCAAAAAACCTCGTTAATAGGGCCCAGGCTGAAAGTCTTCAATCTCCACTCAAAAGAATGAGTGGGGGAAGACGGCTCAGTATGGGCTCGCCATCCCCCAGTCGCGGGCCAAGGAAAATAATAGCTTTCGATATGGACATCGAACTTATACAAATATTCTTCGGACAGTCTTCCTTCTTTCTGTTTAACATCTACTCAAGGGGGTGCGACCTTACATCTCAAAGCCATTTAGACCGTTACATCACAAAAGGTGACATTGTAATCACTGGTGACTTCAACGCACATAATAAACTATGGGGGTCCATAAGACCCAATAGCCATGGGCGTGCAGTCGATGAGTGGATAGAAACCCACAACCTCGTTCTGCACAATGATGGCGCCCCTACCAGGGTCGATTGGTGCACTGGCAGCCATACCTGCATCGATCTGACTATTACAAGTCCCAAAATCTCTAGTGAGATTATTTGGCAAGTTAGTAATGACACGTTGGATTCAGATCACTTCCCAATCTTAATTACAATCCAAAGAAACAACCGAACAAATACCAATAATGAGGAAACATTCAACTTCATTAAAGCTGACTGGGAAGCGTATTTCACTAAATGTGGGGAGATTACCCTTGCAGATGTCTATGATGATAATATCAATACTTTTAACCAAAAAATCATAGGTAAATTCCTGTCTATAGCAAAGGATACTATCCCGTCTTCCAAAAAAGTAAAACACAATAAGAAGAATGTACCGTGGTGGAGTGAAGAATGTCAAAACGCAAATCAGGAGAGAAAGAAATGCGTATCTAATTTAAAACGACACCCTGGTGAAGTCAACCTGGTCAAATATAAAGACGCCTCTAAACATAGTAAAGTGGCGGTGCTAAAAAGTAAACAAGCTAACTGGAACGAATTCTGCGAATCCTGTATTATTGACCCTAAAAATTCATTAGACTTCTGGAGAAAAATTCGCAGAATTAAAGGTAATACATTCAGTCCTACTCCTATCCTAAAGGGAGACAAGACGAATGTTTGACGCAAAGAGAAGCCGCAATTTGTCGTTGTACATTTAGAAATAAGAAAAAAGAACATTTAAATCCACAAACATTACAACAATATAAACTGTAGACGGTAATATGCTGATATATTTATCCTTTTGAAGACTGTTGTATACTTCAAATTACATCCCTTTAAGCAATACCAGGATTTTTACCTTGTGATTCGTATGAATAACATTGACAAACATTGAAATTATATGAATAAAAACTATTATTTAAATTAATCAAAATTAAATTTAAGCCGAGATAAATGTGTAAACATTTCATTTATTGTTTATAGATACCCTAATATATAGGTATGAAAATAAAATTTATAAACTTATAAACAAATTTTCAATTCAACATACTAAGGTAATATCGCAGGAACACCCATTTCAATATACCAAACATGTTAAAGTAAATTTAAGTATGACCCGTTCTTGTATGTACTTAAACTAGAAACATCCGTTTGTGAATAAGTATATTTCCAATATTTGCGATTTTATATTGAGACTAGCTAACCCGGCACAACGTGAACTTCCTCTACCAAATTGGTCGTTGTATGTGGGAAACGGTTAGCTGTTGAACATGTACTTAAATGTTTAACTCTGTTAAATATTTGTATTCCCTTTAAATTGCTTATTTAAATCGTCATACATGTGTATTATTAGACAAAGGTGTCAGACCAAATGGGAAAAATATTTGCTGCACTTAGTTAAATTGTGCGTATATACTTTAAATTACCTCCCTTTAAGTACTACCAGGATTAATTTCTTGTGATTCGTATGAATAAGTTTGATAAACATTAACATTTCAACTAGACGGCACAAATGTTCTTGAAACATATTTCTATGGTTTATATATGTTCATGTCTGCACTTCTTCATCTAACTACTGCGTAATATATGAAAGCATGTAAGGAACAATATTACATTAACCGCGCGCCTCTCTTGTTTATGGTTCAGCTGCTGTAGCAAATAATGCGTCTTCATAGACTGTTAACAAGATTTTCCTTAAATGTGGCATTGTAACCTACTTGTTGACAATACGTGTCATGACCCATATTCAAACTTGGCCGACACTATCACCAAGACAAACATTCTGACAGAGTTTCAATACTTTCAAGTTGAAAATACAGCCTCCAGAATATTAACAAGATCTTTGTTCAATTTTACCTGGTGACCTAGTTTTAGGGTCAATATGACCCATATTTGAACTTGACAAGTTTTAACAAGAGTTTCCGTGAATTTGGCCTAGTGGTCTTGATTTTGACTGGACATGACCCATATTCAAACTTGACCTACATATCAACAAGACAAACATTTTGACAAAGTTTTAATATGTTCAAGTTAAAATATATGAATCCAGAGTTATCAAGATTTTACTTCAACTTGACCTAGTGACCAAGTTTTTGGCCCAACATTACCGATATTCAAACTTTACTTTCTGACAATATCTCAAGCTGCGGAAGCAAACTTTGCGGCCTCAAAAGAATTAACAAGCTTTCCTTTAATTTGGCCCAGTGACATTTTTGACCTGACATGACCCGTCTTTAGACTTGGCCTACAAATCATCAAGACAAACATTCTGAAAAGGTTTCAACATGCTGAAGGAAAAATGCGGCCTTCCGAGTGATAACAACATATTCCTTCAACCTGACCTAGTGTTAGTTTTTAACCTCATATCGCCCAGTTTCGAACTTGTTCAAGATTTGATATAGATAAATGTTCTGACAAATTTTAATGAATATCGGATGCAACTGCGAGTCCCAACTATCAGTTAAGTCAAGAGATGGCAATGTTGAAAAAGATACAGTGGCGTCTCTAAAAAGTGATGTACTACTGGTAAAACAACAGCTACTAGCATGTGAGAAATTGCGCAGTGAGGAAATACAATGCGTCACAAAAACTGTGTATTCACTCTCATCTGATGTATTAAACCAAATCTCAGAAATAAAAGGAGATATATCTGCTATCTCTGCCAAGTGTGTCAATCTCGATATGCAGTCGCCATTACATCAAATAGAAGAGTAGAAGAGCGTGTAGCATCTCTAGAAAAGACTGTTATATCGGGTTGTATACCTGTAAAACCAGTGCATTATTCTTTCAATTCATCCGATCCAAAGGATATGGTCGCTTCAAAACCTGTTCAAAGGCCTAGTGGTTTATCTGTCATAGATACGTGGGATAGTTTCACGTGTGAATTAGACCGTGGTGTAAATGTCAATGACGGTTAAACATTATAGGAAATGTTAGTCATGAGGATGATATCTATATAGCAACCCGAGTGGAAATGAACGACCCCGGGTTATTGCAGCTATTATCAGTGGCCTGTAACGACGTCTCAACTAGTACAACACAGTTTGATCCTATCAAAGTTAGTTCGAGTCCAGATCCGAACCTCGCGAAGGCCATTAATATGGGGAAGAAAGACACTTCCGGGACCTTTGTGATTGACACAACCGGATGTAGTACAAGCCGTTCATACAGTCAGACTGTAAATAAATTTGTTCAATGTGACATTATTAATGCACAATGTATTGAATGCAGAAAAAATAGGAAAATAACATTTTCCGATATATTAGCTGAGGCAGGCCCTCCTGCTAGTCGACATGGTAATGCGATCCAAGTTCATGTCACATCCCTCTCATCTGACGAGTCGAATGAGGACGTGTTCATCTCCGTGAAATGTAAACGTACAAAACGCTATTTTGTCGGATGGTATAGTAAATATATGACCTCAGGCAAACTAGCCAACTATGTGACTAGCAGGGGCCCTACGGTGACAATGATCCGTAGATTTCCATGCCGAAACTCAAATATGGTAGTATTCAGATTGAACGTAGAAAATGATGATTTGGGTATGTTGGTAGACATAAAAGGGTAGACCCTAGTACAGGCTTTCGGTACAAAGGAGTATGTTTCCTTTATGCCGTGGATCCAAAGATATAAGGAAAAACGCAGTCAATTAGCGAATGAGCGTGATAGTAATTATTCTGAAAACGAACGCTCGCCAGGTTTTTACCGATATAAAGATCCAAACTCTTGCTTTGCAGACCATGATTTCTATGAACCTGTTCCGATGGCGTCTCCCATTGTAGAAACTATTCCGCATCCAGCTGCAACTCCTGTAAACCCAGGTAACCAATCATATACTTTACCCACAGTACCCACAGACGTCACCACTAACTGTCACCACTTTATTCCCAACCTGTACCTTCATACACACAAGGGAACTCTAACCACGATGCGCTACAGATCAATTTGTCACGTCTCGATGGCATTAACAATCGCATGGAGAAAATGAACTCAAAACTAGACCAGCTCGACGAAATTAAACAAAAATGAACACTATTAACACCAGACTTGACTCAATGGACTTCAAAATGGGGGATTTAGAAACGAGTCAGAATTTCATTAGCAAGCAATATTATGGTGTAACAACTCACATTAAGGAAACATCAGATAGCGTTAGAAAGCTTGAAATCAAAGTCTCAAAGATGGAGATCGAAAAATCCAAAGTATCTCAGGAAAAGGAGTCACTAAAAGAAGATATTATTGATTTAAAGTGCAGATCTATGAGGGATAATTTGATTTTCTTTGGTATACCCGAGCCAAGCGGAATAACGGTGAGAGGCAGTGATTCAACTAGCTCCTATACAAACAATCCTTCGGGTTCTAACGGTATCGGTGAAAACTGTGAGCAGAAAGTTTTTGATTTTTGTGAGAACATCTTGAAAATTGTGAATCCCAAAAGTTGCATTGACATAGATAGAGCGCATAGAATAGGTGGACGGGTCACCGATAAAGTCCGACCAATTGTAGTTAAATTTAAGGATACCAAGTCCAAAATGAAGGTAAAATATTCTTTGAAAGATGTCGAGCTCCGTCCCAAGGCCTATGGAATTTCGGAACAATTTCCCGCGGAGATACAAGAAAGGAGAAAGAGTTTATATCCAATTATGAAAGAGGCACGTGACAAAGGGAAAATAACAGTTTTGGTGCGGGACAAGTTATATATAAACAACAAACTGTATTCTTCTTCAGTGCGTGACCAATCATATTAATACAACAGAGAAAAGTGTGAATTAAGTGTTGTTTCCTGGAATATCGAAGGACTTCGGAATTGTATAGGTGACTCTGACTTTTTGGATGTTATCCATAATAATGATATTGTCTTTCTCTGTGAAACATTGCAAAAACATAACGATGTATTCCGTTTAGAGGGTTTTGAACATGTTCTTATACCAAGACAGGAAAGGTTAGCTACAAGTGTTAAGCGAGGGTGTTGGTCTTTACTACAAGAACTCGTTAAAAGATGGAATAAGCATTGTGGAAAAATATAATTACGGGCTTGTTGTAGCCAAACTCTGTCATACCTACTTTAATTTGGATAGAGATTTGTATTTATGCTTTGTTTATGTTCCCCCGAGCAACTCACGTTATTTCAATATACTTGATAAAGATATTTTTTATATATTGGAAGATCTGATATCTAAATACACTGCGAAGGGTGATTTTTGTATTATTGGAGACCTAAACGCTCGCTGTGGGACAAGAAAATATTATTTGGAGGACCATTCTGTATTAGATCATTATTTTGAAAACATCGATTCATGTTCGTTGCCAAATGAAAATGTCGAGAGGAACAGTTTAGATAAGACCGTGAACAGTAATGGGATTAACCTATTACAGTTATGTAAAAGTAGCAGTCTAAAAATAGTAAACGGGCGTGTCGGAGATGACGTCCGCAGCGGGTTGTAGTTTAATTGATTATGCTCTTTTTCCATGTGACTTATTTCCACGTATAAGTACTTTTATTGTACGTGATTTGCAAGCTTGCTCTTCACACACACCTATCCACATCTCTCTTTCAGTTTACCCTTTTTCAGATGTAACTATGGGTCAACATATACATAATGACTCGGGTTCTCAAGAGAAAATAACCTGGAAAAGCGAACGTGCAGATGAATATTGCAATTTAATTTCTTCAGAATTAAGTAGTATAAACGAGTTGATTAATCAAATAACTAACGAACATATGAATTTAGATTATGGCATTAATAAATTGGCGACGATTTTCCATGAATGCGCGTTCACTGTTTTCGGTAGACAATTGCCCTCAGGCCCTTGTATAAACAAAACTGAGCGTAAATTTCACAGTGCATGGTTTAACAGTGAATGCGAGACAGCCCGTCGTGAACTGAGATTATCAAATCGAGCTTACAAAAAGTGCAGATCCCTACAGAATAGGGAGTTACTGATTTCAACCCAGAAAACATATCGTTTGGCCAAAAAGCGTGCGAAGTTCAAATATAGAGATGATCAGAAACGAACCTTTCGTAAATTGGCTTGTGAAAGTTCTCAGAAATTTTGGAGTGAAGTACAAAAATTTAGAACAAAAAGTCAACAGTGTGAAATAGATAGTACGACTATGTTTGATCATTTCAAAACGCTCTTTTCGTCCGATAATGTTTTCACCACTGAGGAAACTGAGTCCTTTTTGAACGATGATAATTTTGATACGAATAGTGTTTTTGAACTTGATAGAGATTTCACGATTGATGAAGTGCAGTCTGCTATTAGTTGTCTTAAAAGCGGGAAAAGTGGAGGTGTCGACAATTTATTGCCAGAAATGTTTTTAGAATGTAAATCGATATTAAGTCATAACTTGTGCAAATTGTTCAATTACATGTACAATAACAGTTTATATCCGGAAAGCTGGACTAAAGGGATAATCGTTCCAGTTCCCAAAAAAGGTAATTTATCTGATGTAAATAATTATAGAGGGATAACTTTAACTAATATTTTCTCTAAGATATTTTCTATTATGTTAGATAACCGATTGCGCAAATGGGCCGAAAGTCACAATGTGCTTAACGATTGTCAATTTGGTTTTCGAAAGAAGCGCAGTACTACAGACTGCATTTTTACTCTTACCTCGATTGTTAACAAAGTTATAAAGCACGAGAAGAAAAAGTTATATTGCGCTTTTGTTGATTTTAAGAAGGCTTTCGACCTTATGTATAGAAACGGTATTTGGCAAAAACTACTTAATCAGGGTGCCTCGAGCACGATAGTTAAAATGCTACGAGCAATATATGAACGAGTACAGTCATGTTTTCGTTCTAACGGAAGTTATTCTGAATTTTTCAACAGTTATTCGGGCGTCAAACAAGGCGAGCCGTTATCGCCATTTTTGTTCATTTTATTTATAAATGACATGTACGAAAATATTGTAGTACAAGAAACTGATTCATTTACCATAGGATGAACTTAAAGTATTTATCCTGTTATTTGCAGACGATACTGTTTTGCTAGCTTATACCAGTGATGGATTACAGAGTTTATTGAAACAACTGAATAACTATTGTGTTAAATGGGACATTACAGTTAATACCGATAAAACGGTTGTAATGGTTTTTAAACAGGGAAACCATCCGGAAAATGTTAGTCTTTATTATAATAATGAAATGTTAAAGAATGTAACTAGATTTTCCTATTTGGGAGTAAACCTCTCTAGTAATGGTAGTTTGTATCAAACCCAGAAAACATTGTCTGACCAAGCACGGAAAGCAATGTTTTCCTTATACTCACTTTTTGATAAGGTTAATTTCGATCTCAGGGATAAAATTAAGTTATTTGATAGCATGGTTAATCCCATCTTGAGCAGAGCTATACGGATTTCACAAATCTCCTGACGTAGAAAAGGTTCACTTGAAATTTATGAAGAATATTATGGGCTTAAATCGTAATGTAACGCATGCTTGTATCTATGGTGAACTTGGGCGATTCCCTCTTTTTGTTACTAGAAAAATTAGAATTATCAAATATTGGTATAAGCTTGGCAAAACTCCAGATTCCCTGATGTATAAACTTATGTATAATTGTAATAACATTGGCTCAAACAATTGTAATACATGGTCTGTTAATGTGAAACAATTATTATGTGGCTTAGGATTTCAATTTTTATGGAACAGTACTGCTGTAAATGATGGTCATATCGCCGCTATAATGCAACGAATATATGATCAATAGCATTATCACAATGACATTGAAACGTCTAGCAAACTTGATACATTTTCACTAATAAAAAATGATATTGCAATGGAACCATATATGGTACATGTATCGAACTTCAGACATAGACAGGCATTAAGTAAACAGAGATGTTCAAGCCATTCTTTAGAGATCGAAACCGGTCGACATAACAACACACCACGTACCAGTTGAATATGTAAAAAATGCACAATGAATGTTTTGGAAAATGAATATCACTTTATTCTAGTTTGTCCCTATTATCGAGAATTAAGAAATACTATTCTTCCTAAATACTATTGTAAAACTAGGCAAAAGTTTGTACAGCTGCTTAAATGTCAATCTACAATAGTTATGAGCAAGTTGGCTAAATTTACATACGAGGCTTTTATTTATCGTCAGAAAGAAAATGACAATTCTGTTTAACATTCCTAACCAACCATTTATTATATTTTTCTCATGTTATATAATATATATATTGTTGTCCGCCTGTAAGGACTATAAAACATTTGTAATGTTTTTCGTCAATAAAAACTTTTGACACGACTTGACTTGATATTTAATAGATATTCTCACATAGGTGTTGACTAACCAAAATATGGGAACACAATCACTTGCAAACATAAGGTTAATGACATGGAATGTCACAGGTTTAATGTCGAGCTGTACTTACCTATCAGATTGCCTCAGCAGGCATTGTATTGGTTTTTGTGGTATATCCGAACACTGGCCGGGATCTCAATTTCATTAATTCGATTAACAGTAATTATAATTCACATGCCGTGTCTGACAAAGATTTGAATTTTCCAAGTAACAGGCGTGTAGGTAAAGGGGGTGTTGGTATTCTTTGGCACAAGACGTTTGACAGTTTCGTTACCCCGCTGTCAATAGATAATGACCGTATAGTAGGAATAACGTAGTGTCAAGTAACAAATTTATTTACTTTTTCCAAGTGTATCTTCCATGCACAAACCATTCAATAAATTCGTACAGAGAATATATTGATACCCTGTACGACTTATGGCAATCCTACTCAGAATTTGATAGTCATTTTGATGGGTGACTTTAACACTAATTTAGTGAATGAGAATATAAGACGCACTAGTAGCAGAGAGGGCATATTTCGCCCATTTATTCTAGAAAATAATAGGCTTGTAGATGACATAGTGCTGCATAGGATATGTTTCTGCTCAGCAAATGATAACATTAGAAAAATACTGTGGACAAATATTATAGTGTCATCTGGCATGAATGGATTCCTACATCTCCTGACAAAAGATGCATTTACCCAGATCTTAGACTGCATCGCTGGACTCGAGGTACATAATGCGAGTGATAGTAGCTCGTCATTGTGTACCTTGACACACGATCGGAGTGTAATCGCCATTATTCATAATATGTTGTCAATACATAAATCTGTTAATTAACCCGTCCCAATGTGCAATATCATTCTAGCACCAATGTAGACAGTTTTCAGCTGTATGTATCTGGTGAACATGGGAATGGGTGCACTGCCACGTGACTGACAGAAAAACAACTCGTTTGTTATTAAATCCTATATATGTATAACGCTAAATTGATGACTATATTCACAATTGTAATTCAGTCGTTCATTTACTCATTCTCCCACGCGTTCGTTTGGGTGTACTTGTGTGCGGTCGTTCATTCTGAGACTCGTTATTATGGTGTGTTCCCGGAATGTCGACTCGATTAAATCCGTAGCTGGTCGGTAGAGCGGACCGGGGGGACCATTAGAGGGTAATTATGTGACAGGTATTTTTAATAACACTGATGCAGATTTTCCTAAGAATGCGAAATTTTATTTATGCATAAACAAAAAATATATACATGCGAAATTTAAAACATTTAAGAAAACTGATTGTTTTATCGTTCATCTTTTCTTGGAGGAGGCTAAAGAATCGTCTGTACGTCACTTGGCTCTTTCCTGGCAAGAAGGAGTAGACAACTGGCATCATTTTACCGGCAATCTGTACATGGAACACATAGATATGATGGAAGAGGCTGGGGCATGTGTAGAACGTTCCGTCGCAGTAAAACATGTTGGATGCGGCTAAGTGGTGGAGGTTCTCGGTTGTGGCGAAGGCAAGCATACGGTTGTTCTAGTCACCGTCGTCGAATAGTAGAAATCTGTCACCAGTGGCTGTTTCTGTCCATTTGCCGTCTAAGTATATCTGTCTTAGTCTTTGGAAGTAGAGGTGTGTGTTTTCTGTGTGCTCGGTACAGCATGGACTTTGTGGAGTTGAAAGTAGGTATCTTTTCAACAATTTCGCGGCAGGTGTCATCCCATTCGTTGTCTCTGGTCAGCTCTTCTGTACACATTGTGGGAATTGGTCTAATTTCTTCTGCGCAGCGCCGAGATATCATGCTCATGATCTGTTTGGCAACGACGTTGGAGTTGTCTGCTGGGTAGTTATGGTTTTGTCTCCCGAAACCTGTCGGTATGTCGTTGAATGTAGACAAGAAAGCTTGGCAACCTCGTTCGACACATCTCCAGAACATCTTGTCTTCTCTTCTACGGTTTACGCGATAAATGTATCCGTCAAATGTCAAGTTATGACCCCCTTTTCTGTTCAGCTGTGCGTTTGCCTTGATTGAATATGACTAAGTGAGTGTTGGATTGTTTCATCATTTCATTTATACGTAAGATATTCGTATGTTGCTAACGGTTTGAACTAAATTAACATCAATTAAGTAACAGAATAGTTTATTTTTGTTTTAGCACAGTTTTTAATTAATTTGTTCAACAAAAACCTTGATAGTTTGAACTTAATTACTTACGACTAGAAAACATTACCTTAATGATTAAAAGAAAATAACTTAATTGTAACATGCATTTAAATTGTAATTATTCGGATCAATTACCGTCTATACTTCAGATAAATTTACAGTATGAACTTAATTAATAATGTTAAAAAGTTATTCTATATTAAAATGCATTTAATGCGTGCATCCTTAAAATCAAATAAATTGATTTATGGTATGTATAGTTCTATACCCCTTTAGGTACCCACCCCCTAATCCCGGATTAGTGAAAGGTGTTAAGCGGAACGAGTCGACGTTATTATTACAAACCGTTATTATTACAGTGAATGGTTGATTCATTGGTTACTTGATTGAGTGTTAGATTAATCGACTGACTTGACATCCATACAAACATTCATTCGTGCATTAATTCACTCATTTATTCACTCATTTATTCACTCATTTATTCACTCATTTATTCACTCATTCATTAATATTCTTCTATTCATTCATTCATTCATTCATTCATTCATTCATTCATTCATTCATTCATTCATTTATTCATTCATTCATTCATTCATTCATTCATTCATTCATTCATTCATTCACTCACTCACTCACTCACTCACTCAATATTTTTTCACTCACTCACTCGATCTTTTATTCACTTACTCATCTGATTACTTCATTCATTCATTAATTCATCTATCCATTCAATCATGCATTCGTTTGCTCATTCATCTATTTACTAATTTACTGTCTCATTCCGTATCCATCCTGCGTTGTATCATTCACACCAACTCAATCATGCCATGTGTGTGACCTTACTTACATCGTAAGGTCTTTTAATGGGTAATACACTGGATTTATCATTTGCATGACTTGTTTTTCGTTTAGACAAGAATGCTAACTACACCCACCTTTCAAACATTTTACAACTTGCGCTAGACTCCATCAAACCACACACTTATTAGTTATTTATCAGTGTTCCCATTGTATTTTCATGCTTATTTGTTCGATCTCTTTTTCTCTTTTCTTCTTTATGTGCTCATTTTTTCATATTTTCATGTTTATTTGTACGATCTCTTTTTTCTTTCTTAATGTGTTCATTTTTTCTTTTGTATAATACTATGTGTTAGGTAATCTAAAATGCATTTTTGGAGGAAATAAAGAATATATATGTATATATATACATATAGAATAGCAGGATAGAGAAGCAGTGATGATGAAGTGTTCTGATTGTGTAGTAACTATTCTGGACAGAAAAACAAGCACTTGTTCATGAATCTTTAATTATACAAACAAGATCGTGGGCTTCATGCAAAACGGTTGTAACTACTTCTTTTTACAATATGTAGTTACAACCGTTTTGCATTAAGCTATCGAGATGTACAGGGGCCATTTGAAAAAAACGTTCAGTGACGTATGAAATATAATATTTAAGAGCAAAATGATTACGTATTGAATACAATAAACTTTTTTCTTTTCTTTTTTTTTTCCTATGGGGAGAAAAAATAAAAGAAACTTTAACTGGAGAGGAAGGTATTTGTTAAATCTATAAAAGTAAGCTGGGTAAAAAAGATTCTCTTCAAACTGGCAAGAAATCACGAAATTTCACCTTACCCAGTACGGTAAAACGCTACCGATACTTTATATAAACTTTAACTCGTTAACATATCTTCCGAAAATAAATGGATCGATTCTGGCATATTGTTTATAGACAACATTATTTCAAACAGCGATTACATTTGCGAAACAAATGTTTTCCAAAAATTAAAGACATCAGTGATCGGATCAAAGTGATAAACGTAGGAAAGTCATCTATTGCTTACACATGGAAACGAATATTGAAGTCTGACATTTCCCTTAACATAAAAGGAAACCTTAGATTAACCCTACTACGTCACAATGTCCTCAAATTAACAAATAATGACGTATATTTAATATTTTAAATGTATTACTTTCAAAAACTTACATGCACAAGTACTGCAATGAGACTCTTAAAACCTTAATCAATTGGGCAGACATCTACTGATCTATTCATGAAAACTGTATTAACAACTGGATCAAGCTGAAGGGGGTTTTCCAAAAATAAAAAATTGTCCCCGCTCACATGTATGCGGTATTTCCCCTGCAATAACCCCGCGGTACCGCGGAGTTTGATCTTTTACCTATTACAGACCGCGGAGAGAAATCCGATAAGGATTTATGACGTCACGATGATTGACAGTTGGGATTTGATTTGATTATATTTTCGAGTAAGTTATTCTGACTCGATATATACTAGTTTTTATGCGTGTTCCCGATTCTTATATTAGTCATTTTTACAACCTTCTTTGTTAACATTTAATCCTGCATTTATTTATAGGCTTACGTAAGCATGTATGATATATTTCAATGGGTTTTCTTATACCTCACAAGTGCGTTTGACCGCATCTCAATTTTTTAATTCCATATAAAACATCACACAATTGGAGTTAATTGTTTCAAATCAAGAGGGATTTCCCATTCAGTAAGCCAGACGTGACAACTAATGACATCCAAATACATGAACGTTAATTTTTTACTTTCAATCAGTAGGTGTTAAACACGTGTCGAAAATCTGGTTTGTGTGCATTATTATTAAACGGTTAATCACACATGCTGTCGGCTTTAATGACACATTCATAAATCAATTCAACCACCCGGTGCCATAATGTGTCCACACCAATTAATATCGGCGAATCCTTGATTGACGGAGCTGTCTTCTGGCCGACAAATAATAAAATGACAACTCGACTCTTATTAATGAGAATCGATCTAAATATATGTAAGAATGAATTGTATGCACATGTAATCGATCTGCACAAATATGAAATAAATTATGTAAGAGACATACATGTATCAATACAATGAAGTTATGTGTCTGGCATATTCAATTAATATAGTTGGAAATATTTTGGTAAGAGCGGAAATTGGTAATTATGGGCTATTTCTACATTAACGTTAATATTTGAGACGTTTTCATGAATGAATTATACTGAACAACAACAATTGTTTGTCCGATGTACTGTTATATGTCTAATCTGCGTCTCCCTTTTAAAGATATGACAATGATCCTTCCTTTAAACAATACTCGCCTTTGGTGCGGTTTTAAATATGTAAACTCGTACCCAACACTGACTAGAAAAACATGAAGAAGTACAATTCGGCTTTTGTCGCCTGAAATTTGCTTATCTTAACCTTTTCCCACTTGCAGACGCTTTCTGGGGCAGCTTACGATTTGGAAACCTTGTGACAAAAGTCGAAATTGTCTCAATAGTTTCAACTTTATTAAATAATTGTATTTTCGTTTATAAAGTCTCCATATGTTAGCCTATAAGTTTTTAAATTGACTAGTGCTGATTTGTTGCATGTGGAGAATGCATTATAAAAATCGCTTTCCTCTCAGTGGCATAATACAACTTTAGTCGTAAAGGATGTGCATGTAATGTTATTCAGAAAAAATATCAACATTCGCATCCGCGCAATAAGATCATGATCTAATCGTCTTACTATCTAGGCTTACAAGCCTCACTAACACTAACTATGAACGTAGGTTTTTTTATTGTAAATTCTATTTTTGTCAATATATCCTGAGCTCGGTTTTGGAGTGACGTGAAACATGTATTAACAAAACCCGTCATGAGCAAGTTCTCCATTTGTCAAATGTTTTCATCTCTATTCCATAATTGATCTTTAAGTCTTTGATATATGTTTCTGTATTATATGTAGACGTTTTGATTGTCGTCTGCAGCGGACTGATCATATGTTGGAAAGGGGAGTTAAAGAAAAAAGAAAAATATAATTGCTTGTTAGCTGATCGTGTTATGATCTTATCAAGTTAACCCCTTTCCAACAAACACCAAGCAGACGACTTTTAAAACACTTTGTCAATCATTATTTTCAGCCCTGTCTCCATTTGCCACAATGCGCTTTTTGACCCCTAAGTAGCAGAAGAGTTGTGAAAACAGTGTTTCCGTCCGACACAATGTTGTCTACTTTATTCAATAGTGCTAAAGAGTGAAATTACACTTTTTTTCCTCCTCTTGTCTTTTCTTAGAAGAACCTTCTTTGTCATCTGTTCGTGTCTTTTGTTTTACCTGCAGCGGGGTAACAGGCCTTGAAGGTTAGTCCTAAATTCCCTATACCAATGGAATCATCCCTTAGCTTCCGAAGTCACATTCTGTTTTGTTTTAGCTTTTTTAATAGGTTGTAAACAGTTAAGTAGTCAGGACCATGATATGACCATATTACAGGACAATGATCTATGAATTGAAAATGAAATGTAAATATTGTTCAGAACGGCAGATATTTTAAAAATTATTCATTTTAAGTCACTCTTTTATACGATGTTTAACGATGCACAGTTAATAAAAATGCGCTTGTTTTTCAGGAATTATCTTTATACATATACTATTGTCACGCTGATTAACCAACCTGCTTTTGAGATATAGAATAGGAGTAATAAACGGTATACCACTCTTTAATACGGATTAAGATAAAGTGGCTGTTTATTACAACACATGTCAAACCTTTACCCATTCTGTAGATGACTTTCAACTGTATTTCAGTTAAATCATTGTATTTCATTGTTAAGTTACCAATACTAACGATTTTACTTACCCTAACACGATAAAATATATTTTCCCGCATCTATAACCGCGTAGGATGGAAGCCATTAATATTATTTTTAAAGTTTTTGGTATGCCGGGAAACTATTGTGTCACTTTACCACATACAGACGCTGTCGACGCCTCTACAGCAGATGACTTATGAAAATATTATGACAAAATGTAACATTTCTCATGTTACCACCATGTTTTCAACGTTATTCAATATTGATTCATTCATTGGGGCTTAAGGCGGTTTTCAACTATTATTCAGTACATCACGAGTGCCTCGTTTGCTACCAGTTCTACTTACAACATACTTCCAAAGCAGCTGGCTGCTTTTCCTCATTGACTGTTAGACCATTTGTGAAACACGAGTGACGCTTGTCGTCAAACTTCGAAAATGTTGGCGGAGTTCGAACTCACAACCCTTGGATTGATAGCCTGCGTCGCTACCGACTGAGGTACCGGGGCTCAATTATTAAGCTTTTATTTATTGTAATATCACGAAGTTTTGCGTAGATGTTTTATATGTAGTCTGCTGAATACATGTATATCAAGTATACATATTCATTGCGCGGGCCGATCACGCACCGGTTTATGATGTAACTTGTATCAGACGGCAATCTTAAGATACACCAGGTTTTTCCATGATGTTTTATTTTACTGTATTCATATCTAAACAAGCACAAAATATAACCTATAAATGAGCCGTGTTAGGAAAAATTGATGCCATTTCGAACAGTAAAGTGAATGTACACCAAGCAACCTGTTGCAGCCTGTTCTACAGTCATACACAGCATCAACACAAACGTTGACCCCTCATTTAATGCAAAAATAACTTCGATGGCAAATCAATTATGCCCAAAGTCACCAGACACTGCTAAAATATAGTTTGTCTATGTTAACAAAAGCAACAGAAATCATCTGCATGGCCCAACTTTGAAAGGTTTTGGCAAAACATAAAAATATCTTCGAATATTGTGACACAGGAAGCACTATCTCAATGTTAACCTTTTCCGACACGAAGACGCATCTACAACATAGGGTTTTTGAAAACACTGTGAAAAATACGAAACTGATAACTTTTGTAGATTCTGATAAGGGGACAAGACAATGTGAACCTACACTTAAAATAGCTTGTTCCTTTTCTCATACACTCGCTCTTGCCTGTGCAGGATTTAATTAATCGCATTACAGTAAGAAAAGCTTAACACCGTTTTCAACATTACTCAGCCATATCACGGCGGCCAGTTCACATACTCATGTGTTTGCTACCTTTTTCACACCAGTACTCCACAAAACAAAATTTCCAAGGAACTGGCTGCTCTTCCACATAAACTGTTTAGCCATGGGTGAAAGAAGAATGACGCTTGTCACAGTGTAATTTGTCAAACGTCAGAAATACTAGCATTCGAACTCACAACCCCTGGAATATCCGCATGCGTCGCTACCGACTGATCTACTCGGGCTCGACTTAGATGACTTTCGTTATTCGTTGGGCATGCACAAGTGATATCGTTATTCTTTTGCATGATACACACATGGTTATATTTCACTGAACCTCTGTGCTCTTAATAGGTCCCCGTCTGCGTACCTGACGCTCGCAGTACATGACGCTCGCAGTACAGTTGGTCATCCTATTTCCGTTGCTGCTGCGACATAGTCACTCTTTTTTCTTTCAGATATTTGACACGTGTATGCAGTGACCACAGACACATTTAAATGCTTTATCTAAACTTAGCAAACACAGTAAATGTTCGAAGTATTAATTATTATGAACGGGAGACATCAACACATTTATGCCAAAATGCGGATATCATTCCCTGTTTCGCACCTTTTTGAAGCAAAGCTAATGCTAATAATTGTTATTGGTACTGTTTTAAGAGATATACGCCCTAACCCTAACCAATTAACTTCAAACTGCGGAGTCATTTTAATTAGCATCATATTCTTATACAAAATTACCCACAAATCCTTATTCAGTGACTTAACAATTATGTTTAACATGTACATGTATATTGTCTTTATGCCTTTTTCAACAGTGTTATTATGATAACTTAACTCATTACATTATGATTCATAGGGTATCAACAAAAACACACCCGCAAAATTTGTACTTAAACCGCTTGACTTCATTTGTAATCAATATTTCTGTTATCGCATATGCACCCGGGACAGATCCTATGTTCGAGGCTATAGTTTGTTCCGATATAATTATTTTAAACATGCAGACTATTGGTATATATTTGAAATCCCTACTTCAAAATTAAATGATTTCATAAAAGTTTACGTTTATTTTTAAAATGAGCATCTTATCATATGCTTTTAATAATGCTCAATGTTGATTAATTGGGATAAAACGTCATTCAGTCAAATTACGGTGGCTAATTCACATATCTCAACATTGCGGTTGTAGGACGATTTGGCCAACGGATGTTTTGGCCCGGATGTTTTGGCATAGGACTTTTTGGCCAGGCATTCTTATCAAATAGGACTTTTTGGTCAGCCAGGTTTAAAAGCCAGTTATAACAAGACACATTTTTATTTGATTTATTTTTATTATCAATGTATCTCTATATCTAAAATATGAAGGGTTTTCATGTTTTATTTTTTTAAAAAAAGAAGGTATTGTGAAAATATAAAAAAACATTGTGGGAGAAGAATTTGTTCGTTACAAGCAATTTCTCCTTTTATACAATGTCTTTCTCCAATTCCTAAACAATATTTATTTCAAGTGTATGCTATTCACACATAATAGGTACATAGTTTTCTTATACTTAATAAGTTTCGTATATTAATAGACTTATAGTAGGGAAAATAGTAATTTGGCCAAAAGATCCTATCTAAAAAATTTGGCTGGCCAAAAGGTCCAGGCCAAAAAGTCCTAGGACAAAACGTCCGGGCCAAAACATCCGTAGCCAAAACGTCCGTCCACCCAACACTGCAGGCAATTATGATTAACCTAACGTTATGACATTTGCTAAATGTATATATAGAGATCAGCACGCACATTCATACTTATCCAAAGAAGTTGTACATAATTGGAAAGACTTTTTAATTGATAAGGAGTAGACAAATGCTGATTTAGATTTACCTGCGTAAAAACGCATACTGGTTTCGATCTACACTTCACTGTAACAAAACAAATGGCTTAAAACAAAACAACAAAACAAAAGTTAAAACAAAAGGCTTAAAACAAATTATATAGAACTTTGGTCATATATACTTTATGTTATCGTTTTACATTGTTCTAATATATTTTGTTTTTTTTAGGGGATATAGATACATATTTTTTACATATTTCTATTGAAAATAGCAAAACGCAAAGTTTAAGCCGAATCTTATAACATGTATGTAAACATGTATATGTATGTAATTTATTTTTCACTTCACGGTTTAAAACATTATTTTAACACATTTTTAGGCTTAGAGTCAAGATTGGCGTCGGTTTCTCAACTTTTACTTTTACTTTTACTGTGTTGTCAAATTGTTTTTTGACTGTGAAAACCCAGTTCTTACAAGAGTTATTTACTCTACGTTTAGCCCATTCAAATATTCTCTAGTTCAGTCTAGTATCAAGCGTATGGATGCTGCGTACCCATTGTTGTGATAAACACTTCCACTGTTTAACAAAAGGAGGGGCCCAGCCCATATCTCCTGAAATAGCTGCGGTCGGTGTATATTTACCCCTTTCCAGAAAAAATCGCGTAGCTCTATTCTGAATTGAATTTATGCATGAGTAAGACTTTACACCCCAAATTGCAGCCCCAAACGATAGAACAGACCAAACAAGTGAATCAAACAGTTTAGTCAATACTTTATAAGGCATTCCTCCCAGGCTTTTATATCTAGCAATGAGTAAACCCAAAGCACGACCCGCGCTCTGAGCCACTATTTTTGCAGTTACATCAAAGTCAAGATGTTCAGTTAGCGATAATCCAAGATATACATACTTATCCGTATATGTTAAACATTAGTACACAACATTCGATACTGAAGTAGAACATGGTGAACAATGTTACTCTTATTGACCCCTTTACCAAGAGATTGTATACGTGATGCTAGGTCATTAATAAACAGGTTAAACAACAACGGTGACAATGAACAGCCTTGTCTTAAACCAGAACTCGCACGAAACCAGTTTGTATAAAAATGATTGACCCTTACACAAGCGGAAGATGTATATAATGATTTAATAGCTACAAGCATTTTACAAGAAACACCACTATTCTGTATTTTTTCCCAAAGCTTGTCTCTATTAATTTAATCATAAGCTTTCTTGAAATCGATAAATGCGCAGAATGTAGGACATTTAAGCTTCTTCCTAGTGTCTATAATGTTAGTGAGAGATGAAAGTTGGTCAATTGTGCTACGCTTTTTTGCGAAAACCATTCTGCTCGTCAACAATTTTATTGTTGTTCTCAGACCAAATAGTCAGGCGATTATTTATAATAGAACTATACAATTTATACATAGATGATGATAATGCTATACCCTTATAAGATAATGGGTCTTTTGGGTCGGCGGAGCTTGACTTAGGTATAGGTTTTATAATGGATTTACCCCAAAGAGATGGAATACAACCTGTATTCAAACAAACATTAAAAAGATCATTTAAAAAGAACATGTAAAAAGCAAACAGAAGTATCATTTTTTAAAACATCAACCAGTATTTTATCTATGCCATGGGCTTTACCCTTTTTAGCACTATCAATTGCTTTTTTAACTTCTAAAATAGATAGATATCTACTAAAGGCTGTTCTGTCGTTGACTTTTGTTTAGTAAGTCATGATAGTTTATCAATGTTTACTGATTTTTCAGTTGTACGAGCAGTTGATGCTGTCAACTTGTGTGATAATATAAGTGTACTTGCTCCAACGTGCATTCCAGAACATTCATTCCAGACATGGTATATAAACTTCAAAAATCCACCTGTTTTTATTGATACTTCAGATATTTCTGAAGGTTATGATAAATTTGACGTACATAGTATTCCAAATGATTTTTTGGCTAATTCTGATATTTTAACAAATGTTAATGCCGCAATTGCAGATCTTGAAGGCAGTGTCCGTTCACAAACGGATATCGATACAGCTTTTAATGGTTGGTGTAGGATTGTGAATGACGAAATGTATAATCGGCTGCCGTTTGGATCTGTACGTTGCGGTTTTGACAATAAGAAAAGGCGTCCTGGAAAGCCTTGGTGGAGCAATACATTAACTGATTTATGGATCTCCGTTTGCAAGTCTGAAAATGAGTGGTTACATTGTAAAGTTGTAAAGTAAAGAATAACCGTAAGTCTGTTTACTGTCAGGCTAGAAAACGATTTGATATCTCCATTGGTCCAACACTCTAAACGACAACACTGGTATAAATAACAAGATACTATTTTAGATGAGGTAGATAATAACCCAAATCAATTTTGGAAGTAAATTGGTAAAATAGGCATAACTGATACTAAGAAAAGGTCTATTCCAATGGAGATACTTTTGGATGATGGTAGCTTGACTTCTAATGTTAAGGATGTTATAAGTAAATGGGAGAAAGACTATAGTAATCTTTATAACTCATCTATCAATCCATTAATAACTGGTGATAATAATTTAAATATAAATACTAATACAAATTTCGGTTTAGGCGAATGTAATGTAATAGATGTAAAATCATTGTTGATGAAATTACGACCATTCAACATACACATGTTAGCATTTATAAGAAATTTAATTAAAATATCGCCAAATGAGTTGGTCTTAAAATCAACGACATTTCGTTCACTTAAAGGATCAACACCAGCCATAACATCACTATTTTCGCCGCAACGGCTATTAAAAACTCCACATAAAAATGGTATTCCAACATTTTGATATTCATATATATCTGTCAATAGACTATCATAAACATTAAATGCATCAACGTGGCGGGATGAGTTCTCGGGAGGAAGATAACATACATAGGGCAAAATAACTATATCTTCTGTTTTATGTATAAGTTTCAACCTACTTTTGTGTTATCTAAAACAGAGATATTGAAATTATATACAACATCATTACGGATAAAGAAACCAACTCCTCCGGAACCAGTCCAAGCCCGCGTATGCAAATGTTTACGATTATTACCATACCATTGATAACCGTCTAGCTTAAGTACATCGATCGATTTAAGATGGGATTCAGCTATCCCTATAATGTCTAATTTAAAAGTGTTGATCTTAAAATAAAATTATCACTCTCAGAATCACAGTTCCAAGCTCTAACGTTCCAGAACCCGACATGTACCTAGTAACGACCCCTCGCATGTGCATATCAGACGACATCTTTGCAGGAATGTCCTTAACACTTGGTTCATTGTCAATGTGCACTTCGGTGTCGGCGACCTTATTGCTCCTTGGCTTAGGTCTTGGACCGTTTGTATATAAAGCCCTTACGCGCAGTTGCAGTAACACGCTGCGAGTTATCACTCTTAACATTTTTAACAGAAGAGTCACTGGCATGTGGTTCTGAAAGAGAACGTTTTCGACCAACTGTAACTGGTGTATTTACGCGTGACGACATTGTCATTTCTACATATTCTTCAGCTTCTTTACCAGAGTCGATAGAGAGTTTATCATTGACCTTAGTACAAGGCATTATGTGTGACCAGACGGGCGTGTTTCTAGCGAGTTTAACTTTTTTAATCACCTTTTGTTTATTTCACATGCAAGATAAGAGTACTGTACACAATCACTCTACATGTCTAATATGAGAACAAAACTTACAAACAACATACTTATTACTCTGCAGAATCGCTCTATATCATACTTTTTAAATACATTTGAAAACATTGAACCATATATGACTTTATTTTTATTATTATTAGTTCCTACACTTTCCTTTAATGAAAAAATATTCCTAGGTGAACTCTTGTGTTTTTGTATTTTTTCGCCCTTTCCAACAAGAGTATCCGCATTAAGACTCTTTTCACAGTGCAATGTTACTGTAATTGAAAAGAAATTGCATTCATTGTCGACCAAAATCAAACTGTGCTAAACACAGGTCGATCTTGATCAACAATATTTACGGTTTTCGTATCTGCTCCAATACTATTGGTTAAAATAGCACAGCCATACACAATACTATTGGTTAAAATAGCACAGTCATACACAATACTATTGGTTAAAATAGCACAGTCATACACAATACTATTGGTTAAAATAGCACAGTCAAACACAATGCTTTGGGTTAAAATAACACAGTCATACACAATACTATTGGTTAAAATAGCACAGTCATACACAATACTATTGGTTAAAATAGCACAGTCATACACAATACTATTGGTTTAAATAGCACATCCATACATAATACTATTGGTTAAAATAGCACAGTCATACACAATACTATTGGTTAAAATAGCACAGCCATAC
The DNA here is from genome assembly GCA_031761405.1 of Serripes groenlandicus. NCBI lineage: Eukaryota > Metazoa > Mollusca > Bivalvia > Cardiida > Cardiidae > Serripes > Serripes groenlandicus. The sequence continues at coordinate 28,676 of JASEVX010000006.1, forward strand.
ATAATACTATTGGTTAAAATTGCACAGTCATACACAATACTATTGGTTAAAATAGCACAGTCATACACAATGCTTTTGGTTAAATTAGCACAGTCATACACAATACTATTGGTTAAAATAGCACAGTCATACACAAGACTATTGGTTAAAATAGCACAGTCATACACAATACTATTGGTTAAAATAGCACAGTCATACAAACTACTCTTGGTTAAAATAGCACAGTCATACACACAATTATTGGTTAAAATAGCACAGTCATACACAATACTATTGGTTAAAATAGCACAGTCATACACAATACTATTGGTTAAAATAGCACAGCCATACATAATACTATTGGTTAAAATAGCACAGTCATACACAATACTATTGGTTAAAATAGCACAGCCATACATAATACTATTGGTTAAAATAGCACAGTCATACAAAATAATGTCATGTTGCATACAAAATAGACAATATCCCTTATAGAATTATCATTGTTTTAATTAAATGATTAAGGCAAATGAAAAGCTTTCATTACTGACCGAGTGAATTTGAGGAAAGATTCAAATGATTTATCGACGATAAATATTTTTGGGTCGCCCCCTAAAAGCATTTAATTTGATTATGTTGAAACAACCCTGCGATTGATATATTGAGGCACATGGTGTCTAACTAAATGTTCCGTGCCCAGACTGGAAGCTTCCAAATATAAACTGGATAAGCAAAGTCTACCCGCCATCCTCCCAAACTCCCCCTTTTTATCATGTTTTTCTCTTCAATTGTGATTGGCAGTTTCTCTAGAGGTTTTCTTTTATCCACGTGTTTGTATTTGTAATATATAATTTGTGTTACATGTGTGTGATGTTTCATTAATTATATGATTTGTGTTATATTTGTGTGATGTTTCATTAATTATATGATTTGCGTTATATTTGTGTGATGTTTCATTAATTATATGATTTGCGTTATATTTGTGTGATGTTTCATTAATTATATGATTTGTGTGATGTTTCATTAATTATATGATTTGTGTTATATTTGTGGGATGTTTCATTAATTATATAATTTGTGTGATGTTTCATTAATTATATAATTTGTGTTATATTTGTGTGATGTTTTATTGATTATATAATTTGTGTTATATGTGTGTAATGTTTCATTAATTATATAATTTGTGTTATATTTGTGTGATGTTTTATTGATTATATAAGTTGTGTTATATTTGTGTGATGTTTCGTTAATTATATAATTTGCGTTATATTTGTGTAATGTTTTATTAATTATATAATTTGTGTTATATGTGTGTGATGTTTCATTAATTATATCATTTGTATTAATTTTGTGATGTTTTATTCATTGTATGATTTGTGAAGGCGGTTTTACATTACCTACCTATGCTGTTAGCTTTGATTAATGATTTGTGCTGTGTAAATTGTGTCTTCCTTTTTTAATAGCTGCTTTTCGTCATTTAAAATAAAAGGATATTTTCACAATACCGTGTTTGTAGTATTCTATTATTTGTATGCTCTCACATAAATAAGTAAAACTATTCTATTGCTTAACTTTTAGTTTTATTTTGTGTAAATATGTTTAGGACAAATACATTTTAATGTTAATATATATTTATGCATTGAAGGAATCGGCTGCTAATTAGTCTCCCGATATTGATGGAGGCCGGCGTCTTATTTCTAAAAACAATTATTATGCGTGCGTTTGTGCACATTTTATCCTTCGGGGTCGACTTTCTTCACTTTTTATAGATGAAATTAGCATCCGAGTCTTTATTGTACCACATATATATATGCTTGTGATATGTGTCAGATATTGATGTTTTACATACTATACGTATGACAGTCTCTTGTATTTCATTTCATGAAAGGCCACGTGCTTTTTATTTTTAATATTATTTTAACAAAACATATGTAAATATATATATATGATTGTACATAGATGAAAAATATGAAATCTATGAACTTCACCTCGGAAGTGTAGACAATGTCCCTTATATATTTATCATTGTTTAAATTAAAAGATTATGGCAAAGGAAAAGCTTTCATTACTGACTGAGTGAATTTGAAGATTCAAAAAATGTCGGGTAACCCTAACCCTAGCCCAGTCATATAAAATAATGTCTGGCTAAAATAGCCCAGTCATACAAAATAATGTCTGGTTAAAGTAGCCCTGTCATATGAAATAATGTCTAGTTAAAATAGCCCAGTCATATAAAATAATGTCTGGTTAAAGTAGCCCAGTCATATAAAATAATGTCTGGTTAAAGTAGCCAAGTCATACAATATCATGTCAGTTTAAAATAGCCCAGTCATATAACATAATATCTGGTTAAAATAGTCCAGTCATATCAAATAATGTCTAGTCATACAAAATAATGTCTGGTTAAAGTAGCCCAGTCATATAGAATAATGTCTGGCTAAAATAGCACAGTCATACAAAATAATGTCTGGTTAAAGTAGCCCTGTCATATGAAATAATGTCTAGTTAAAATAGCCCAGTCATATAAAATAATGTCTGGTTAAAATAGCCCAGTCATATAAAATAATGTCTGCTTAAAGTAGCCAATTCATACAATATCATGTCTGGTTAAAATAGCCCTGTCATACAATATCATGTCTGGTTAAAATAGCCATACACAACCATACACAATAATATTGGTTAATATACGTCTGGTAAAAATAGCACAGCCATGAAAAATAAAATGTACATTATTTCACAACAATTATGAATTTTAGTAGACGAATCAATATCGCATCATGTTCTATCAGTTAACCTGATCTATCTCCAACTTAAAAGATGTTTCAAGTTTGAAGAGTATATGATATAATCTATGTTGGATCGGGTTTAAAGTTCCTTGGATCAGCAATGGAATAGTGGTATTCACACTAGCGTGTCTCGTGACATTTTTGAACAAATTCTTATTGGTCCTAATCACTACAATCTGTTCTTTCCAAATATCACCGCTCGGAAACCCAGCAATATCGGGCATATTATTTGTATCAACCCCATAAAAAAGGTTTACATAACGAATATCGATTGACGTATTATAACTGGATAGACATTTCAGCCAGTCATATATATTCGGTACAATATAGGTTGAAAGCGGGCAAGGTTTTGTGTGACTGTTCGGTTGGATAAAAGAGCCAACAGAAACGATGACATGATTCCCGTTTGTCTATCAGCAAGTCCGGAACATACCTTTTTACCAGAACACTCATAAATGAGCAGACGCTTTGTACAGTCGGCTTTGGGAAGTGTAACGCCTTCAAATGTGTATTCCACATCGGTCGTCTGACTACCTGTAACCTCCATGGCTTCAATGTTCGAATTTGTTGGCTTCATACTAGCATTGTGTTTGGTTTCATTACCTGTAAGGTGAGGTTCCTCTTGTACAAGCAAAGGCACGCCCATATCAAGGGCATGAGACGGCTTCATGTATTCGGATGACATTTTAGTTACTATTTTGATGTGCTTTCCTGACATCACATAGACTAATGAGACGCTCATCTGAAATAGGAACCAGTTTTTATCTCGTTTGCTGATTGGTCCGAAGATTTTGATGCGAGAATAGTGATTTCAAATCTCGGCCAATAGTCCTTCCGGATACTGATAGAAGACATTACACCATCCGTCGTTAAGAATATCAGAATAATTAAAATCAAGTTTGATATTATTGAAGTTCTGCTAAACATTAACGAACTCTACTCTCAGAAACAACGATTTAAATACCTAATAAGAAAAGGCAATCTATGCAAGATTATCATAGGAAATACACAAATGCTGACAATTAACCATTTACATCTCGGAAATACAAAATACTCAAAACCATCAATTAAAACTCGAATAGAAAAGACAACAAACTCATAATAAACCATTTAATTTATTGCAGGAAAAATAATTGATTGATTGATTGGTGTTTAACGCCGTTTTTAACAATTTCTCAGTTATATCACGGCGGCCAGTTCACCTACTCATGCATTTCCTGGTTTTTTCACACCACACAACAATCTTTCCAAGCAACTGACTGCTTTTCCACATAGGCTTAGCCTATTGGTGGAAGACGAATGACGCATGTCGCATTGACTTTTGTCAATCGTCGGAAAGAAAGTTAGCCGAGCCGGGATTCGAACTCACAACTCCTGGATTGACAGCCCGCATCGCTACCGACTGAGCTATCGGGGCTCGACGTAAGTAAATAAGCTAACACAATTAACTTTTGAAATCACGAATATTAAAGACAAAAATTATCAAGAATATCCATCAAACCTCTTAAAGGAAAGACAAATAATACTCACAATGTACCATTGAAAACACTAATAGGACAATGGTAAACACTATAATTAGCTAAAAAGATTGTAAAGCTTTAATTAGTTAACAAGTTAACTATTCTAAATTATCTATTTAAATGGCTTGTTGGAAACATAAAATTACTCACAATTGATTATTGAAAACACTAATAGTAACAAATGTAATCTTTCGCAATTATCAATAGAAAATACTAAAATTACAGATAGGACAAGAGGGCCATGATGGCACTGTATCGCTCACCTGATTTAATAGAACTTAAATAGTTTTCAAATCTTTTAGTCTATCTATATAAGGAAAATAAACAAACCCCCTGGTGGCCATTTTTAAACGGATCAGAATAAATTGAACAATCTTGGCTTAGGAATATTTGTGCCAAATTATTTTCAAAGCGGGCCAGTGCTTTATAACAAGAAGATTGTATTAAGTTGTCTCTATGTTACACATAAGGAAAATAAGCCACTCCCCTGGCGGCCATGTTTGTCATCAGATCGGAATATGTTCAACATTCTTGGTAGCTGGTCACCCTAGGAACATTTGAGCCAAATATGTTTAAATCGGGCAGGGTTCTTTTGGACAAGAAGGGTTTTAATGAATTTACAATGCAAATATAATGAAAACAAGCCCCGCCACCTGGCGGCCATGTTTTCAACAAATCGGAATAATTTGAACAATCTTGGTAGATGGTGCCCATTTGTGCAACAAAATTCAAATCGGGCCAATACTTTTGACCTAGAAGATTCGTTAAAGTTTGGGCCATTTTCCCCCTTTCTGATGCCGCAGCAACCAAACTTCTACTTGGAATTCAATTTTTTGAACAACTTTAAATGAGGATTCCTGTGAAATAATTTTAAAAACAGTCCATCGGTTTAGTAGGAGAAGTCATTTGTAGGTAATTGTTAACAGATGTACGTACAGACGACGTCGACGATAACGACGACGACGGTAGCCGGACGGTGAGTGATCAAGAAAGCTCACCTCGCAATTGTGCTTAGGTGAGCCAAAAACAGGATCATAGTCGCAAAAAACAATTGAAATAGATAATATGAACAAAGGAAATGCTTACAAGTCTCCAGTAAAACTAGAAGTAGGAAAAGCAAAATACTCAAAAGTAGCCAACACAACTCTGGTTGGAAAGACAATAATACTCAAAATCATCCATTGATTACACTAATTAGAAAGAGGAAAAAATCCCAGTTAACCAATTCTAATAGGAAAGAGGAAAGAACTCGCAGTCAACTAATCCTCATAGCAAATAGGAAAAAAGTCACAATTAGCCATTGTGAGCAGTAATATAATGGAGGGCTGTACGCACGATTATCCATTGGAAACGCTGATAGAAAATATGAAAATATTCAAAATTAACCATTGGAAACTCTTATAACACGGATATGATAAAGATACGTACAATCAACAAACTAAATTTCTTGATCGAACACCTCATTTTCCAACCAGTACACTTGAAACTCCAAATTAGGACTAAATCCACGAGTTAAGATAAAATCGTATGTTGACAAACAACGCAGACTGTTACATTACTGATTTACATATTAGTTATCATATGTCAATATTTAACAATGTATCTACAGGTGCTACCTATTTACGGAAAAAACTCAAAATGATTATAAACAATAATCAAAGAGCATACTTTGGCCATACCATTGGATTTTAAAAGTAATTGTCTAGACGATGATAATGTTCCTGTCATACTTTTTGCACTAGAATTCGTATTGCTGTCGTCTCTTGTTAACGAATAGAAAATGATAAAGTAAAGACTTTCAGAAAATAAAGACAAACATTTATTATGAACGAGGTTTACACATGAGGTTCACCTGCACGGTGGTGTATAACCAATCGTGTAACTAATAGTATCGGTGGAAATTTGTTGATTTCAGCAATTTTCTGATGACACCTTGCGACTACCTTTTACAGCCAGCCAACATGGCAGGACAGAGTATGTATTAGTATGCATTTCTGCTTAACCCTTTCCCTAATATAAATCGTTTATGACGCCTCTGCAGCAGACGACTTAGGAAAGGATTGTTATGAGCAATCCTTTTGCCACAAAGTCTCATCAATATCACACGTTCATTAATATCTCCTTGCCAAGTTGTTTTCAAAGTTTATTTTTATTTGTTTAGTTGTTTTCTTATAGGAATAATTAAGCCTATATTGATATTAGTGTGGTTTATGTTTTTGTTGCGTATTGGGTTGGTGATCAAGATTTATCTGTATATACACACTACATATCGTATACATTTTAAAGCCATTTTGTGTGAGTGAATCAAGTGCTCATGTTTAGGAATGTTGGGTCTTTCATGTTGATCCCACCTCTATCTTTTGCGGGAAACAACGTCGCTCCATTTGACGTTACACAAACATAAGGTGTTACGGAAATAAGATTACGTCTTCCTAGTTTACGATACTTATCAAGTTTTCATATTCAATACTTTTAAGATGAACGCAACATAGTGTATGATCTTAAATATAACCTGAAAAGGGCCTTTAGCCGAAATATTGATTTTTTTTTTTTGTGTTTTTATTTTTGATCAAACACGGACATTATCCGTTGTTTAGAAAGAACATGACAATTCTGTTTATAAGTCCTATCTACCCAAGATGGCCTTAAATCGATCATCTGCGTTAGAGTATAGTAGCGAATATTTAACTGCAAATAAAACTGCATATGGCTGGAACAGTTATTGTAGAGGGTCAGGCATGGGTCATATCTATCAAATTATCTTGGACAAGCACATTTTGGGGTAGAAGAATGCTAAAGTTTGGGCATTTTCCTCACTTTGTGATGCCGCAGTAACCAAAGTTCTACAAAGAATGTATGTCTTTGAACAATTTTAAAAAGGGGACCAACGAAGTATCATCCCTGTAAATTTGAGTTGAAATTGGTCCAATGGAATTCGAGAAGTTATTAGTTGAATCTTAAAGTTAATTTCACCCATTTTGTGCTGACTCCTGGTTTCTAGGATGTTATATGCCAAATCAATGAGGCTTGAACAAATAAGAGCAGAAGAACAATAAAGTTAGATTACTAAAGATGCAATTATCTTAAAATCAGCCAAGCACTTTCATAAAATAATAATTGTTGTACAAAGATCGTTTGTAACAAATTATATTGGAATCTGACCAACAGATTGTGTGCAGCCGAATTTTAAAGTTTGGACATTTTGCCCCCTTTCTGCTGCCACAGCAACCAAAGTTTGGACAATGTTGGAAGAAGACCACCAAATGAACATTCCTGTAAAGTTTGGTTGAAATTGGTCCTGTGGTTTAGGAGAAGATCATGTTAAAAGTTAAGGACAGACGACGGAAGAAAGACGAACTCATGGGAGAGTACTTGTGGGGTTATTTCTTTTGATGTTTTGGTGCACCCCACAAGTATGCAATTCATTCCGTAATTAACCCCCTTTTACGGAATGAATAACATTAATATGCAAATGAGATACCTGTTATAAAAAATAAAAATAAACTATTTATCTAAGTGTCTTTATAAGGGTGGTAGGTGGGCTTTACGAAAAACACGCACCCCACAAGTACTCTCTCATGCGGACGGGAAAAACACGCACCCCAAAAGTACTCTCTCATGCGGACGGACAGGCGGAATGACAGACAGATACACATACGTACAGACAGACAGACAGACATATAACATAAGAGGTACACATAATGGAATCATCGACGTCTTCGTCCTCCCCACCAGGGCAATGTTTAGTCCCATCACACATGTATCGGGTCGGGATGCAGAAACTCAATGGGTACTTTAAAAAGTTTGTTGGACGAAAAAAACACCTTAGCGTAATTATTACACGTGTGGAAAAAGAGCTACCTGCGTATGCATGCCGAGGTTTATAATGGATACTGATTCTCAAATTTCATTAAAACATTATGTGACTGGCGAACAGTGCAGAGCCAGATCAGACTGTGGTGATGCGGTGGCCGATCTGGATCTACACTGGTCGCAAATACCTTACAGTTGGTTTTCGCAGAGCGTCGCTTATATAATTTAGTGGGTTTTTCAATTTTGTTTTAAACAGGACATGTATATTAAAGTATTCAAAAAGAAACAGTGGAGGAATTATTGTTTATGTTATGTTAAGGGGTGTAGGGTTGTGGGTGGTAAAGATGTGTTATTATGTTTGTGTTATGATATAACGTCCGGTAGTAGTAGATAAATGTTTTTAAATAGAAGAATTTTGACACGATTACTGATGATATTTATTGTTACCAAAGTCCGTATAATGATAATCGTAACTTGTTGTTATTTTTACTGTTATATATGCAGATGATATCGTTTTACTTTATGAAAATGAAATTGGGTTACAACAAGGTTTGGACATACTGGAAGAATATTTTGATAGATGGACACTTCAGCATACATGTACGACTTTGTAACTAAATAAGCAAAGCATACGCAATATATCTAAAAATCTAAGTATAATTATTGAACAGAATTGAACACAATTCGACAATGAGGATGAGCAATTTCTCCTTTGGCCGCTATTATTTTCAATGCTGCAGAAACGTCAAAATGTGTTAGGGTTAGGGTGCTATTTGTTCATAAGTCTGGAAACCAACACAATTACTCCTTTTGTAAACACTTTTTCTCAATTGTCGTTTGCGGCAGATGCGTCGAAAGCGTCTGCATGTGAGAGGGTTTGTTTATAAGAGAAAGCATACCACAGTCGTCAAGATGTGATAAATCTCTACAGCCAATGGTATCCCCATTAACATTAATGTCCATCACGCACTTATGATCCATTGATATTGTGTGTTCATTCCGACAAACCTTTACGTCTCCATCGTATCTTCTTAGATTGCCTTAATGGTGTAAATAAACAATACTTTGTCAGTCAATAAAATATGATTTTGCCAGAAACATACGTAGCTAAGAGAGTGCATAAATCTCTGGGTCATACTGTCTCTGTTATAACTGTATTGTGCCCAATGTTATTGGTACTGAAAATAATTGTCTCAGCGAAACGATTATTTCGAGTTCCCTCAACATTGGCTGCGGGGTCAAATAAGGATATAAGATCAAGAATAGCACACCTTTATCTAGAGTTCTGTGTGACAAGGATAACAAAATAATATATCGGGAATATGTTGTTCCAGTAGCGATTAGTCGGTTTGTGTTTTACTACGAAGCTTGCGGAACAATTGATATCTCGCGAGACCGAAGTAGCCCCTAGTAGGAAAATAATACAAAGCCGCGTAACGCTACTCTTATATACTTTACATTTTATTATATACCTATTTAAAAAACGGAGAAAACAGACAAATTATACAATTTTAAATTACATTCATACTAGACGACTGGCTACCTCCAACATTGGACTGTGCAATCCATTGGGGAAAAACAAATGAGTTTTGTCAAGCATCGGAAACAAAAGGTGGCCGAGCCCGAGATTCGAATTTACGATCCATGTGTCGACAACCATCGTCGTTTCCGACTAAGCTATGGCGGCTCGACTAGTTGGCAGTTCAAGCAAAGAGTGTATTGTGCATCTCGCCCGAACTCACATACCCATAGTAACACAAAAACACTCTTACTATATATATAACGTTGTTTATTTAAATTTTGATAAAAGCGTCCAAGAATCAAAAATCAAAATTTCTGTCAGAGAAAACAATCTGAAAGTACCTTCACATATCAGCGGCCCGACAGTGAGTTGGATTTCTTTAAAATTGAACGTTGTTTTAAAGCCAATGATTGGAAGCACTGCCTTGTCACATATGTAACCTTCGTCATATCGAACCTCGTCGTATAACAAATACTCGTTCTTAAAGCAGTTCAATCTGAAATGAATTTAGGGGAGCTTGTGTTCACGCAAAGTATCACCAGAGTCTTCACTATATACATACACGTAGATGGAACGTCTACACATAGATGGAACGTATATACATAGATGGAACGTCTACACATAGATGGAACGTATAGACATAGATCAAACGTATACACATAGATGAAACGTATACACGTAGATGGAACGTATACACGTAGATGGAACGTCTACACGTAGATGGAACGTATACACATAGATGGAACGTATAGACATAGATGAAACGTATACACATAGATGGAACGTATACACATATATGGAACGTCTACACATAGATGGAACGTCTACACATAGATGGAACGTATAGTCATATATCAAACGTATGCACATAGATGAAACGTATACACATAGATGGAACGTCTACACGTAGAAGGAACGTCTACACGTAGATGTAACGTATACACATATATGGAACGTCTACACATAGATGGAACGTATACACATAGATGAAACGTATACACATATATGGAACGTCTACACATATATGGAACATCTACACATAGATGGAACATCTTATGGAAATATCTGGTGCTACGCTCATACCACTGAATGTTGATATTGATCAGGGATGTCATTAAACCTCCAATCGCATGAAGCGGCGCATATCATAAGTGTAGGCGAAAAGGGATCATCTTGTCTCAGTTATAGATGTAACTTTTTATTGAAATCTGCAAGTGTAGTACATCTGGTTCTTCTCTCAGACCACAAAGTATGGTGTGAAGATATGAAACAGTGATACCATTAAACCTCGAATCGCCAGTCACGGCTCATATCATTCGTCTAGCGATAATTATGTGTCACCCTGCCAAGGCAGGGACACAAAAACGAATATATATATATATGTGTAAGCTCTTAACAGGCATATATCATAAAAAAAACTGTATATACTTTCCGCTAGTGTTTTCAAAGCAGACACGCATTAAAGCAATACACCAGCCCTGCGTTCTGTGAAACAGTTCTGCAGCTCACGGTTCCTAATCCACTAATCAAAATGACTACTACTATTAATTACCAGTAGTTTGATTGGTTAATTGGCAACCATGAGTTATCAAACTGTGTAATTGAAACCAGGGCATATTAACTAGTGGTATCTCTCTGACAATATTTTCAGCTCTGTATCAAGTTTTTACATCAAATTCACAAGTTTTTCTTCGTGTGTTAGTCCGTATGTACATTTGCGACAAACTAAAGGGGCTACAGTTATAGTGTTTTGTCAAAAGATGCATCTGCAACTAAAGTGCATTTGGACAGACAGTGAAGGTTCTGGTGAGATTGTGCGGATGCACAGGTTCGCCCGAGTCTTAACTGTACGCAAATGCATTAAGATCCCAAATCGCTAAACGCGTCTCATAGCATATTGAGTAACCGGTTTATAAATACAATATTATTCAACACTATCAACCTGAGTCTGACCCCTGCGCAATGAAAACACAAACATATACATGTAATGACATACATGTATAATCATAATATTTTAACTGTGTCTTATTGACATAACCAGTCGTGTATTCATAAACCAAATTTTAAAAAAATAAAGAAATGAAATATGTATAATGTACAATGGTGTTTCTAAAATAACGTAGACTAACGTAATAACGGCCTTATTTCTTTCACTATCGTGACTAGACGTACACACTTTGTATTTAGATTCACAGAACACAGTTAAAAGATGCATCAATGTGAACAAACACAAAAAAATACATATTTGGACAAAGGTCAGGATCAGAAGAATCTTGTAGAATATATTTTGTATGATAATACCTTGAATTAGGGGGGATACATCCCCGATCCATTTCATCCTCATGTAACCGCCCGGTGCAGTCAATAAATGAATCACACACTCTGGCTTCTGTCAGACACGTCTGGTCATAGCACTGGAACGTTTGACCTTGACAAAAAACTGGAATAATGAATGTTGATGATATGCTTTGTTTGACTAATATATTAACTGTAGATTTTCGTTAACTCGAACATGCGATCAGTCGTAACTATTGTTCAACCCTTTCTCAACTGCAGACGTATATGAAAAAGCAGACGACTTTTGAAAACACAGTTTTTGAACTCCATTTAATTAGTATACTTTCATTTATAGAGAATTTCCAAATGTTTGCTTAAAATCTTTTCAAAGTAAAAGGTTAACCATTTCAGGAAACTGTTGTGTCTTTTGAAGAAGAACAATCGATATGCTGTTTTCTTTATTTCTGGCTACCTCTTGACTTCGAGTTATTGCGATACCACTGTACATGTATCGTGTTACTTACAAACCAACCGCGTCTAGTAATTTTGGGTCTTAATACATCTGCGTACAGTGAAGACTCGGGTAAGCTTGTAAATTCGCATGTAATTTAGTCCTAGATGCATCTTTTGAAATAAAACTAGAAGTGTAGAACAACCGCCCATTTACATTTATATGGTCCCGTTACGGAAAGTCAATACGATCCCAAATCACCATTCGCGGCTGATATATTCCTTCAAAGATCATTTACTACAGCTGAACTGAAGCTTTAAGTACGAGAGTAATGGATATTAAATACCTAAACATATGTTGAAAGGTAAGTAAACTGGTCTTCCAGATGACAGTCTTTGAATTTATTGATTTAAAACTTACATGGAAAAGGTTGGGGAATAGTTTATAACTACTCTAATCGACTAAGCCGAGGACTTGCGGTTGAACTTACCACAATCTTTCTCATCTGTACCATCCAGACAGTCTACTGTGACGTCACAACGGTCTGGATAGGGTATACATTGCCCGGATGTGCACTCCCATTCGTCGATTGCACATTGTTGATAAACTTGTGAATATATATATAAGTAAAAAAGTAAAGTGTTTGTTTATTATATCGTCAGCCCTATTGTCTGACTTATAAGACACCTAAGCTAGTTTACTTTCCGAATACTATATGTATATCGTAAAGTATGAAATCAATAACATATACAGGGAGAAAAACAAGATTTCGGAGAGTATTGTCTTCTATATGATTAGTTTGATTTATCAATCAATATCAAAATAATGTAAAAGTAACTTTTCATCACACACTGAAAATATATGATGAAATAAATGAAAGTACGAAAGCTTAGGACCATCTGAGAAAAAATATATATTGGTAAGTCGTAATAACGCGAAAAAAAGGCGTTATAATGCGAACAAAGACGAAGTAACGCGAAACAGGGCGAAGTAACGCGAAACAAGGCATAATAACGCAAAGTAAATGCGTAATAATGCAAAGAAATGCGTAGTAACGCGGCATAAAGGCATTATAACGCAAAAATAAAGGCGTATTAACGCTAATAAAAAGCGTTATAACGCGAAATAAAGGCATTATAACGCGAAAATAATGGCGTAATAACTCGAAATAAAGGCGTTGTAACGCTAAACAAAGGCGTATTAACGCTAATAAAAGGCGTAGTAACGCGAAAATAAAGTCGTAATATTGCGAACTAAAGGCATTATAACGCTAAACAAAGGCGTATTAACGTTAAAAAAAGCGTTATTACGCGAAAGAAAGGCATAGTTACGCGAAATAAAGTCGTTATAACGCCTTTTTTAGCTATATATAAATCGTTTACTGCTTTGAAGACTCATTTTCAACCATGTATTTACGACCCAGATCAACCAATTCACTATGTTTTTTCATTAGCTGAGCTACGATCTACGACCCACATAAACCAATTTGCATTTTATTTCAGTGCCTGAGCTACGATCTATGACCCTGATCAACCACTTTTCTATGTTTTGTCAGATCCAGATCAACCAATTAGCTATGTGTTTTGAGTAATTGAGCTACAATCTACGACCTTGATCAACCAATACGCCAAGTTTCTTCAATAGCTGAGTTACAATCTACGACCCAGATCAACCAATTCGCAATGTTTTTTCATTGGTTGAGCTACGATCTACGACCCATATCAACCAATTAGCTATGTGTTTTGCGTAGATGAGCTACGATCCACGACCTAGATCAACCAATTCGCTATGTCTTTTCAGTGGCTGAGCTACGACACAGATCAACCAATTTTCTCTGTTTGTCAGTGGCTGAGCTACGATCTACGACCCAGATCAACCAATTAGCTATGTGTTTTGAGTGGTAGACCCAGAACAACTAATACGCCATGTTTTTAAATGGCTGAGCTATGATCTACGACCCAGATCATCCACTGTTCTATGTTTTGTCAGTGGCTAAGCTACGATCTATGACACAGATCAACCAATTCGCAATGCTTTTTCATTAGCTGAGCTATGATCTACCCAAATGAACCACTTGTCTATATTTTGTCAGTGGCAGAGCTACAATCTACGACCCAGCTCAACCAATTAGCTTTGTGTTTTGAGTGATTGAGCTACGATCAGCTCAGCCACTATAAAAACATGGGGTATAGGTTGATCTGGGTCGTAGATCGTAACTCAACCACTAAAAACACAAAGCTAATTGGTTGATCTGGAACGTAGGTCGTAGCTCAGCCACTAACAAAACATAGAAAATTGGTTAATCTGGGTCTTAGATCGTAGCTTAGCCACTGAAAAAAACACATAGAAAATTGGTTGATCTGGGTCTTAGATCGTAGCTCAGCCACTGACAAAACATAGAAAATTGGTTTATCTGGGTCTTAGATCATAGCTCAGCCACTGACAAAACATTGCCAAATGGTTAATCTGGATCGTAGATCGTAGCTCAACCACTCAAAACACATAGCGAGTTTGTTGATCTGGGTCGTCAATCGTAGCTCAGCCAATGAAAAAACATAGCGAATTGGTTGATCTGGGTCGTAGATCCATGGTTGAAAAAGAGACTTCAAAGCAGTAATCGATTTATACATAGCTGAAAAGGCGTTATTACGACTTTATTTCGCGCTACTAAGCCTTTTTCCGCGTTATTACGTATTTTATTTTTGCGTTACCACGCCTTTCTTTCGCATAATAACGCCTTTTATTAGCGTTAATACGCCTTTGTTTAGCGTTATTATGCCTTTATTTCGCGTTATTACGACTTTATCTTTAGGTTACTACACCTTTCTTCCGCGTAATAACGCCTTTTATTAGCATTAATACGCCTTTGTTTAACGTTATGACGCCTTTAGTTTTACGTTATTACACCTTTATTTCGCGTTATTACGCTTTTTATTAGCGTTAATACGCCTTTATTTTCGCGTTATTATGCCTTTATTTTCGCGTTATAATGCATTTATTCCGCGTTACTACGCCTTTTTTCGCATTATTACGCCTTAACTTTGCGTAATTATGCCTTGTGTCGCGTTACTTTGCCTTGTTTCGCGTTACTACGCCTTGTTTCGCATGATAACGCCTTTTTCGCGTTTTTACGACTTTACAATTTTTTTTTCTCAGATGGTCTTAATAGGCTTTCGTATGAAAGTGACATTGTATTCCGTTATATTATATATTCTATTATAGAAACAAAGTTTACATGTTACGCTTAGCTCTTCAGGACGTTGTTTCTAAGGGCACTAAGCGTTGCATGTTTCTATAATTTAAATATATAATTCAACGGCATGTAAAATTAATTTCATTGTTTCATATGTATATCAATTATTTTCCTGAAGATCATCATAGCAGTGAAACTGGTAGCGCATTATTTACTTAATATACTGTTAGTTAATAGCCAATACACATATATTACAGAAGATATACGCATATGTCCGTGTTTGGTTCTCTTCGTATTTATATATGTATTAGTGATTTGTGATTTTTTAATAATTCTTTTATATATATATTATATAAATAACACATTGCTTTGAATTGGACAGTAATATTGTCAGCCTGAGGAGAATACTGTCACCCGAGCCGCAGGCGAGGGTGACAGTATTTCTCCGAAGGATGACAATATTACTGTCCAATTCAAAGCAATGTGTTATTTATTTTATTATACCAAAAAATAATAAAATAATAAATAATAAAATATAAATAATAAAATGTCGATAACGGATGTTTACAAATTTTCATCACGCATGCGCTAGATTATAACTCACTGTACCGAATCGTAAAATACTCCACCGTGCTCAATCGTGACGCCTACATATTTGTATTAAATACATATAAAACGACTTAATTAAATTATTTTATGATATGTAAAATGTTTCATAGCACACAAGTACAACATAGAGCGCTCTACATGTCTAGTTTTAACGAGTTTCATTAACATCCTACCTGCCAGTAAACAAATTTGCATACGGCCGTGAGACAGTAACAATTTTGCATACCGCCGTGAGACAGTACAAAAACTGTCGCATGGTCACGTGGTACATTTGTCTTGACAGTAAAAATAGCAACTTTTTGTCAATGGGAGTTTTATATGGACAATGAAATTGAGGTGTAATAAATATATATATACACACATTAGATATTATATTCCGAGTAACATCCATGAAACGGTATTTTATCTATGGTCTCTCAATATAGTTTTCTTTTAATATGTGGTGTTTCGATGTCATAAAATCAATGAAAATGACAACTGTAAACCTTGTATCATACCACATCCTTCTTTATCTGAACCCCGGTAGCTCAGTCGGTAGCGACGCGGGCTGTCAATCCAGGGGTTGTGATTTCGAATCCCAGCTCGGCCAACTTTCTTTCCGACGATTGACAAAAGTCAATGCGACATGCGTCATTCGTCTTCCACCAATGGGCTAAGTCTATGTGGAAAAGTAGCCAGTTGCTTGGGAAGATTGTTGTGTGGAGTACTGGTGTAAGAAAACCAGGAAATGCATGAGTAGGTGAACTGGCCGCCGAGAAATTGTTAAAAACGGCGTTAAACCCCAATCAATCAATTCTTTATCTGTTCAAATTGCGCAATCTTCAATGAAGTCTCATTGTTATAAAAGAAAACAATACAAATGACAGCTGTAATCCTAGTAACCTACCAAGTCCCTCTTCATCTTCCAAATAGGGGCAATCTTTAATGAAATATCATTATTATGGAAAAAAAAACAATAACAATGACAGCTGTAAAACTAGTAACATACCACATCCTTCTTTATCTTTCCAATTGCGGCAATCTTTAATGAAGTCTCATTGTTATAAAAGAAAACTATAAAAATGATAGCTGTAATACTAGTAACCTACCACGTCCTTCTCTATCCTCCCAATTGGTGCAATCTTTAATGAAGTCTCATTATTATAAAATAAAACAATGAAAATGACAGCTGTAAACCTAGTGACATACCACATCATTCTTTATCTTTCCGACGAGCCTCGGTAGCTTAGTCGGTAGCGACGCGGGTTGTCAATCCGGGGGTTGTGAATTCGAACCCCAGCTCGGCTAAGATTCTTTCCGACGTTTGATAAAGTTCACTGTGACAAGCGTCATTCGTCTTTCACCAATGAGATATGTATATGTGGAAAAGCAGCCATTTGCTTGGAGAAAATGTTGTGTGGATTACTGGTGTGAGAAAACCAGGAAACACATGAGTAGGTGAACTGGTCGCGTTGATATATTTCCAAATTGGGGCAATCTTTAATGATTTTACCATATCCTTCTTATTGGGGCAATCTTCAATGAAGTATCCTTATCATTAAAGAAATCAATGAAAATGACAGCTGTAAGCATAGTAGCCTACCTCATCCTTCTCCATCGTCAGTATTAAGGCATTCTTTAATGAAGTCTCATTATCATAACAAAATGACAGCTGTAAGCCTAGTAGCCTACCATATACAATATGTTATGAAGTCTCATTATTATAAACGAAAACAATGAAAATGGCCGCTGTAAAACTAGTAGCACACCACGTCCTTCTTAATCTTTACCTTTGCGGCAATCTTTAATGAAGTCGCATTATTATAAACAAAAACAATGAAAATGACAGATGTTAACCTGTAACATACCACATCCTTTTTCATCTTTACCATCGGAGCAATCGTTAACGAAGTCTCGTTATTATAAAAGAAAACAATGAACATGACAGATGTAAACCTAGTAACATACCACATCCTTCTTCATCTTTACTATCGGAGAAATCTTTAATGAAGTCTCGTTATTATAAAAGAAAACAATGAACATGAAAGATGTAAACCTAGTAACATACCACATCCTTCTTCATCTTTACTATCGGAGAAATCTTTAATGAAGTCTCGTTATTATAAAAGAAAACAATGAACATGAAAGATGTAAACCTAGTAACATACCACATCCTTCTTCATCTTTACTATCGGAGAAATCTTTAATGAAGTCTCGTTATTATAAAAGAAAACAATGAACATGAAAGATGTAAACCTAGTAACATACCACATCCTTCTTCATCTTTACTATCGGAGAAATCTTTAATGAAGTCTCGTTATTATAAAAGAAAACAATGAACATGAAAGATGTAAACCTAGTAACATACCACATCCTTCTTCATCTTTACTATCGGAGAAATCTTTAATGAAGTCTCGTTAGAAAACAATGAACATGACAGATGTAAACCTAGTAACCTACAGCAATCTTCTTTATCTTCACCATTGGAGCAATCTTTTATGAAGTCACACAACATATAAGATGCGATACATTCTTCATCATTACAGCGGAATCCGTTTGGAGGACATCTATCAAACACTGTTATGAAAATAAATACACAAAATAAAACAAGCAATGTATTAGATGCGATACATTACTAAAGTTTATAACATAATCTGTTTAGATACCCTCAATGAAAGAACACAGCATAAAACGCATATCCTAATTTTTGAGATGCGATACAATGTTAAATATCACGATTAAATATGTTTCAGTCATCCTTCACTGTAATGGAAATGCATATCCTAACTCGCATAACCTTATTTATGGGGTGGGTTACATTTTTGGCCGGATTGCTTAAGCAATTCCGGTCTATAGATTGGCGATGTCTGTCTGTCTGTCTGTCCGTCAACATTTTGGTTAAAGTTTTAGGTTAGGCAAAATGGTTAAAGTTTCTGGTTAAGCAAAATCTCAGCACAAGAAAGGGTTGCAAACTTGAAACTTTGCCTGAAGGTAACCAGTAACAAGTTCTATTGATTTCTATTGTTACTTTGACCTTGACCTTAGTTTGTCGATTTTCAAGGTCAAATTGCCGACAATCCGGCCTTACCGTCTTCAGCGGTTTCTTGTTGAATAATGCAGCGAAATCCATTTCCAGGACATGCATGAAAGTGCAGAGCAAAATCCCGTAACATAATTTATGAGTTGAAATACATTTAAAAATATTACAACAACATCTGTTTTTAGGCATCCTGTAATGAAAATGCACATCATCAAAACACAGAACGTACCGGTATTGATCTCGTGACAACTGTATCTTAATAAGTATGTATTGAATGTTCATGTACTTTGTTAGTTTTAATAAACTTTGTGTTCTGTACTGTTCTGATAATTATCCACAGAAAACGCGGAGATATAACTAGAATACTTTTAAAGGCTAACCTAACCTTAACCTCTATACAAACCAACACACGAAGATTCAAATTAGCTGTACCATTGTTCTCAAGTATGTCACTCGATGGGATTGTATAATTATATACACTTACTTAAATAATTTAACACATCCTTTTCCCATCAGAAAAAAGAAAAGAAAAGAAAAACAAGATATTGTCAAAAGGACTGTTTCGCGATTTTTGAGTCAATACAAACCTATTTTGAAAATATGCAAACAAAAATCTCGACTGAATTAGTCTACACCAGGTTACATGTAACAATAAATCATATAATTATTAATTGATTGATTTGGGTTTAATGCCGTTTTCAACAATTGTTCATATCACGACGGTCAGTTGACCTACCTATGTGTTTATATCTTTTCTACACATGTACTACAAATGTACTGCACTCAACAGTATTTCCAAGCAACTGGCTACTTTTCCACATGGTGGAAGACGACTGACGCTTGTCACATTTAGTTTTGTTAAACGTCGGAAAGAATGTTGGTCGAGCTTGGTTTCGAACTAACAACTCCGGGATCGACAGCCCGCGAACTACCGGGGCAGGACATCAAATATTACAATATTAAGAACATTTTGATACCACGTTTGTAGCATAAACGTTTGCCTTTACAGATAGTCTTTATGTACTTTTAGATTTTTTAATTTTCAGACATAAATCGTGAGATATGCTTTTGAATAAGAAAAACATGCCAACAACACATATTATTTACCTCCGACACAAGATGGTGATTCGTCGCTATTATCAAAACAATCGTTAGGAATACCGTCACATCCGAATATAAGCTGGGTCATTTCTCCACTACCACACTGGAGGAAACCCTCGTATGAAACGTTGAATATTCTAGCAAAGGGCACAATGTGATCTGAAACCAATGTTATATTACAAACGTCTGGTTTTATAGTTTCTAAATACTGATACTATAACTAATACAGTGTAATGTTCTTAAAATAGCACAGATGATCTATAGCATAAATGAATATATTTTCTAATATTAGAGCGAGGTCAACCGTTCTATTTTTAGAACCATATTCTGAACCATCTTTAAACAGGTTATTTGAAAATAATTATTCAGGCTCACATAGTTATACAGAACTCTCCCTTTATTCTATATGTTTTTATTACATTTGTTGATCTATCATAATTTGTATGTGCATTTAATATTAACTCTATCATGCAACTATTATGTGATGACTCTACGTATAGTAATCAAATGAGACATAAAACTTATATAAAAAAGAGCATAATTATTGAAAAGAGTTGATTACAAGGTGGCAAAAGGAAAAATTGCTTATATGAAACTAATTTAAATAATCAACTCTTTTCAATAATTATGCTCTTTTTTATAGACGCTTTTCATGCAAAATTATTTTCAAAGTTGTCCGCTACAAATTGTTGTATGTAAGAAAAGATTAAAACCTTACCGACATAATCTGTTGCATTATTAAAGATGCGTATCTCGCAGATATAGTGGTTGATTCTATCAAAAGCACACGCCACATCGTGCCAGTTCTCAGTAGACAATATACTAGACAGCCGAAGAAAAGTACACAATTCGATGTTTAGTCCATCCGGCTGGCGGTCTGCAGTACCGGTACCTTTGTTCCTTGTAAAGAAATTTCACTAGACCTTATCCAACATGTATATTAAAATATAATATCAGAATAAAGTTTAAAACATTGTAGCAAAAGGCTAAATTGCCTTTTTCGAGCATATTTGCTACAATGTTTCTTTTCTAAAATCGCATAATTTGCTGCAGAAGCAAAATACGTATGTATGTGGGAAAGGGTTAATAGTGGATATTAACTGGGCTACGCCACACGAATATCGAGAGTCCGGTATTCGAATCCTGATCGAAGACTTCTGTGTTCGCTATCCGTTCATACAAGCGTCCCGTAAGGCTTTGGAAAACGGTTATGGCCGAAAGCAGACTTTACAATAATGCACTTAGATCGTAATTTGCATTAATTTCCAAATGCATCCATACAAGTTCGCAATTAGATTGTAATTATTAAAATTGCCAAACCTCCGTAGTTCGGTTTCCATGTGACATAGCTTTTATACCATATTTGTTTGAGCAGCGACTAGCGATTTTTGGGTCGTATTTCCTCACAAAATTGGCAACATCTAAAGTAGTATCATACTTTTGAAATGATTTCGTTTTTAACGTCAAAACGTACGTTTTTTTCGACAATTATAGTGTGGTTAAAGAAATCGCCATTTCTGTCTCGGTTGAAGTGGTATTTGGATAAATTAACGGCCGACAGTATGTATTGAAATTACCTGTGTGATGATAATTTATTAAAATTCGCATGATTTTATTTGAAAAACATACATCATTTCGAACATCCTTTATTTGCGAAAGTTTCAAGAAAATATGTGAAGCCGAAATTTAGTCGAAACGCTCATTGCGAATGATGAAAAATCAGTCACAACAAGCGCTCACCGTCATAAAGGCTTAATGAGCTCCACAAAACGCACATTAATCAAAAATGGTAAACAATGATTTTCTAAAGAATTTTGAGTATGAATGCGACAGAACAGCGAAGGGTCTGAAGAGGCCATGCAACACGCTCAGCCTTTGTGGAATACGATATATGCAAGGATTGGTGTCCGCACAGAATGGTGGACGATTATAGACTTGGCGGTATACCTCGCGGTAAATTCCTCAGGGATAATGGATTAAAAGAAGAACTTGTTCAACTGCTTTCTCCATACATAGGGAATCCTAAGACATTTTAACTAATGTGTATGTGTTTGAAGTAGTTATGAAATGATCCTTACTAATGTGTATTATATTTTTTAGAAAGCAAACACAAATACAGAAATTACAGTAAAAATGCCTAGTTTATGTGAGAAACTACGCATTGTCGTTCATTGTGTGTAACAGTTTGAAATGTTACTACTATATATACTATAGCAACTCACGAGAATGTGTAGCAGTCATATTGGACTTATTCAAACATCCGTTTACCGTTGTAGATTCAATACAATGCAGTTTCATTTCAATCGTTGTATGAATATGTAGGAGACGCGGCGGGGCGGAAAGGGTCTTTTTGCACATAAAAACATTGAAGACTCCAGCTCTCTTCACTCTCCAACAACTTTAAGTATTACTCTCTTTAGAGCCATGGATGTAATTTCTGATGACAAACTAGAATTTTGTCCAGTTATAAACTTCAGTTGATGCCACAGAGGAGATGAAATAGAACCCCTTTCCGTTTGACCCAATTTAATTGTAACCCTTTACCATATTCAACAAATCTGCAGCAGACCATGTTTTAAAACATCTAGACAAAGTATGGAATATATCTCAAATTGAAAGTACAATCATTGAATAAAGTTAAAAACGTTGTGACAAACGGAGAAATTGCTGTTTTCAAAAGTCGTCTCCTGCAGGTGCGTCGAAATATGTCTAAAATATGACAATTGGTTACTTACCAACTGTACGATAATTTATATTCATTCTAGTTGTTAAAGTAACTCATATGAACTAAGCGGCCGGTTGTCTTTTGTTGTTGATATACTCGTATATGTATAAATGTTTGCAAAATTAAATATGCAAATCAATATAATAAAACATACTAACTTACTTTACGCTTACATATTTTCTTGTTTAGACTGTCCGGACGGTTGGGAGTACTATAAACAAAGCTGTTACCAACTGTTCAGCGAAATGGATGGTTTATCTTGGGTACGCGGGGAGGAACTTTGTACCAATTTCGACGGGCATTTGGTTAGCTTACAATCTCGAGCAGAGCTTGACTTTATCCACTCTTTTTATATAGAAAAGTGGACCCAAACTATAACTGATGGAGTCGACTTCTATGTTGGTATGTGTTTAACCTTTTCCCAAATACAAACGCGTTTTGATGCATGTGCAGATGACTAGCTTTGTAAACATTGAGGCATTCTTCTTCTTCTTTTCCGTAAATCCCACCAGTAAGTGGTGCACCGGGTTTCCCCGTAAGCGTTATTGTTTTTAGCTTGTTGACGAGTATGTAAAAAAGAAATGATATAGCTGCAGTATAAAACAATGTATTGTGTCCCACACATGTAAAACACGACTGTACACTACACGACATGTAAAACAACTTCAACCAGTAAGTATTGCACCGGGTTTCCCCGTAAGATTAACACAATTCTACTGGTTGCGGACGGCGGACGGCCAGAGTTTTAATTATAGTTTTTGCGATGTAATCTAAGTGTGTTTGTATGTGAGTTTGTCGGGTCTTACCAAAGTCTTAAAAAACTATAGTGGTTGCTTCTTTCCAGGAAGCACAGGGCTACGGGGAAAGCATTATGACTGATGCGCTTGTATCAGAATAATCTAACCCTAACCCTAATCCAGGTACATATGGTACCACGATGTAGTACTGAGGTACAAACGGTGTGTTACGTACCGAAAAACGGTACAACACGAACTTATACCATTACGCACTGCACGGCGGGATATTGCACAAAGTACACGCGGTACCACGTCGGACTACTGAGGTACATACGGTACCACGATGTAGTACAGAGGTACATCAGGTACAAACGGTGTCTTACGTACCGAAACACGGTACAATACGAACTTATACCATTACGCAATGCACGGCGGGATATTGCACAAAGTACACGCGAAGAAGTTTTTATCTCTTTCCAATGATAACATCTCCGTTTTCTTGAAGATATTTCAACATTTTAACTATGACGTTTTGAAAGTCGTCTGATGCAGATTTGTTGTAAGTGGGAAAGAGTTGACTTTGGCCTGATATGAGACTTTAGGCAGTTTTGATACAAAGTGGAAAACATTGTGAACAAGGAGACATTGATCAAATTTGGCAATTTCCACAACATTTTCAATAATCATCTGCTTCAGAAACTCGGCTAGATCGTGATACAGGTTATATTGTCCGTCTGTCTGTCCGTTGTTCATCTGTCACTTTGAAATGATTTAAGGTTGTGTCTTTTCAATGAAACAATAAAACATATCTAAAGATAAGACGGAAAGATACAATCTAATAAAAAAATGTGTCATTACACGCAACATAAAATTGTGGTAAAACATTATCAACAATTCTTGTTTGTCCAACATATTTCAGAAAATATGGCAGAGGTATACAACAATTCTTCCATATGGCTTCCGTATATAGCTTTCTAAAGAAGACAGACAAGTTGTAACAAGCAAAACATTTAATGTAATCTAAGTGTGTTTGTATGTGAGTTTGTCGGGTCTTACCAAAGTCTTAAAAAACTATAGTGGTTGCTTCTTTCCAGGAAGCACAGGGCTACGGGGAAAGCATTATGACTGATGCGCTTGTATCAGAATAATCTAACCCTAACCCTAATCCAGGTACATATGGTACCACGATGTAGTACTGAGGTACAAACGGTGTGTTACGTACCGAAAAACGGTACAACACGAACTTATACCATTACGCACTGCACGGCGGGATATTGCACAAAGTACACGCGGTACCACGTCGGACTACTGAGGTACATACGGTACCACGATGTAGTACAGAGGTACATCAGGTACAAACGGTGTCTTACGTACCGAAACACGGTACAATACGAACTTATACCATTACGCAATGCACGGCGGGATATTGCACAAAGTACACGCGATACCACTTTGGACTACTCAGGTACATATGATACAAACGGTGTGTTACGTACCGACACACAGTACACCGCAAAATTACACCATTACGCACTGCACGGTGTACGCACTGCACGGTGCGGTATTACACAAAGTATACGCGGTACCACGTCGGACTACTCAGGTACATACGGTACCACGATGTAGTACCGAGGTACATACCGAAACACGGTACCACACGAAATTATACCATTACGCACTGCTCGGCAGGATATTGCACACAGTACACGAAGTACCACGTCGGACTACTGAGGTACATACGGTACCACGATGTAGTACAGAGATACATCAGGTACAAACGGTGTGTTACGTACCCACACACAGTACAACGCGAAATTACACCATTACGCACTGCACGATGCGGTATTACAAAAGGTACACTCGATACCACGTCGGACTACTCAAGTAGATACGGTACAAACGGTGTCTTTGTACCGACACACGGTACAACGCGAAATTACACCATTACGCACTGCACGGCGGGGTATTGCACAAAGTACAATACGTGGGTACGTAACACACCGTTTGTACCTGATGTACATCTGTACTACATCGTGGTACCGTATGCACCTGAGGATTCAAATATGGTACCGCGTGTACTTTGTGTAATACCACGCCGTGCAGTGCGTAATGGTTTAATTTCGCGTTGTACCGTGTGTCGGTACGTAACACACCGTTTGTACCATATGTTCCTGAGTAGTCCGACGTGGTATCGCGTGTACTTTGTGTTATACCGCGCCGTGCAGCGTAATGGTTTAATTACACGTTGTACCGTGTGTTGGTACGTAACACACCGTTTGTACCGTATGTACCTCGATACTACATCGTGGTACCGTATGTACCTGAGTAGTCCGACGCGGTACCGCGTGTACTTTGTGTAATACCCCGCCGTGCAGTGCGTAATGGTGTAATTTCGTGTTGTATCACGTGTCGGTACGTAACTTAAAAATGGGGTTAAACTCCGCCGTGATATAACTGTAATAGTGTTGAAAAACAGCGTTATACACCGCCGTGGTCTAACTCTAATATTGTTAAAAATGGCGTTAAACTTCCCGGTGATGTAACTGTAATAATGTTGAAAACGGCGATAAACTCCGCCGTGATATAACTGTAAAACTATTGAAAACGGCGTTAAACTTCGCCGTGGTAGAACTATGATATTGTTGAAATCAGCGCCTTGATATAATTGTACTATTGTTGAAAAAGGCATTTCTGCCGTGGTATAAGATAGGGTCGCTTTTGTGGTGACTTGTTTAATTGTTTGTTGAGCAAAGAGTGTTTTTACGAGAGACATACTTTGCAGGATTAAACAAGGTGAACACTTTTCAGCAGTGTTCACCAAGTCACAACAAAAGTGACCCTGTCTTATACCACGGCGGAATTTAACACATCGTATGTACCTCAGTAGTCCGAGGTGGTACCGCGTGTTCTTCGTGTAATAGCCCTCCGTGCTGTGCGTAATGGTGTAATTTCGCGGTGTATCGTGTGTCGGTACGTAACACACCGTTTGTACCGTATGTATCTCGGTATTACATCGTATGTACCTGAGTAGTCCGACGTGGTATCGTGTGTATTTTGTGTAATACCGCGCCGTGCAGTGCGTAATGGTTTAATTTCGCGTTGTACCGTGCGTCGGTACGTAACCCTCGGTTTGTATGCGTTTCAAGTTTAACGGCATTGCGATTTACTAGATTTCGGCTCAATATATTTTCTTGAAATTATGTTTAATAGTAGAAGCAAGGGTGTTCTAAATTATGTATTCTTTGCGAATTTCTAATAAATCGGAACTAACTTAATTACTGGCGAAAGTTCCATTTTAACTCGCATTCTGTTATCTAAATTGTCATGACAGATGTATTAATTAAATCATCACTCAGGTAATTTTATTCTCTAGAGTCTTATGTTGATTTTATGCGAATTCAAACGAGAAGGTAATGGCGATTTCCTTAACCATACTATCATTGTCGCAAAAACGTACATTTTGACGTCAAAAACGACGTTATTTCAAGGGTATGATTCTACCTTAAAGTAACATTGGCAATCAATTAATTGGGCTTCACTTGTTTTTTGTCAGAAGATGCATCTAAGACTATATAACATATAGACATGTAGTGAAGACTCTTGTGAGACTTTTCATTTGCACATGCTCAATGGAGTCTTCATTGTGCACATTTACTCATTTATAAAATACCATACCAAGCTAGAAACGTTGCCGGCGATCCATCTGTCCACTCATAGTCACTAAAATGGCCACCGTAATTGGACTTCTTCAAACCTGAATTGTATAGAAAATGGTTATAAACTTACATACAAAAACAAATTATCATAAGAAGAGTATTTCAACAGTCTTTTCACGGCTAAATTACGCGTACTGTTGGTAAGATTATTCTGATACAAGCGCATCAGTCATAATGCTTTCCCCGTAGCCCTGTGCTTCCTGGAAAGAAGCAACCACTATAGTTTTTTAAGACTTTGGTAAGACCCGACAAACTCACATACAAACACACTTAGATTACATTAAATGTTTTGCTTGTTACAACTTGTCTGTCTTCTTTAGAAAGCTATATACGGAAGCCATATGGAAGAATTGTTGTATACCTCTGCCATATTTTCTGAAATATGTTGGACAAACAAGAATTGTTGATAATGTTTTACCACCATTTTATATTGCGTGTAATGACACATTTTTTTATTAGATTGTATCTTTCCGTCTTATCTTTAGATATGTTTTATTGTTTCATTGAAAAGACACAACCTTAAATCATTTCAAAGTGACAGATGAACAACGTACAGACAGACGGACAATATAATCTGTATCACGATCTAGCCGAGTTTCTGAAGCAGATGATTATTGAAAATGTTGTGGAAATTGCCAAATTTGATCAATGTCTCCTTGTTCACAATGTTTTCCACTTTGTATCAAAACTGCCTAAAGTCTCATATCAGGCCAAAGTCAACTCTTTCCCACATACAACAAATCTGCATCAGACGACTTTCAAAACGTCATAGTTAAAATGTTGAAATATCTTCAAGAAAACGGAGATGTTATCATTGGAAAGAGATAAAAACTTAATGCCTCAATGTTTACAAAGCTAGTCATCTGCACATGCATCAAAACGCGTTTGTATTTGGGAAAAGGTTAAACACATACCAACATAGAAGTCGACTCCATCAGTTATAGTTTGGGTCCACTTTTCTATATAAAAAGAGTGGATAAAGTCAAGCTCTGCTCGAGATTGTAAGCTAACCAAATGCCCGTCGAAATTGGTACAAAGTTCCTCCCCGCGTACCCAAGATAAACCATCCATTTCGCTGAACAGTTGGTAACAGCTTTGTTTATAGTACTCCCAACCGTCCGGACAGTCTAAACAAGAAAATATGTAAGCGTAAAGTAAGTTAGTATGTTTTATTATATTGATTTGCATATTTAATTTTGCAAACATTTATACATATACGAGTATATCAACAACAAAAGACAACCGGCCGCTTAGTTCATATGAGTTACTTTAACAACTAGAATGAATATAAATTATCGTACAGTTGGTAAGTAACCAATTGTCATATTTTAGACATATTTCGACGCACCTGCAGGAGACGACTTTTGAAAACAGCAATTTCTCCGTTTGTCACAACGTTTTTAACTTTATTCAATGATTGTACTTTCAATTTGAGATATATTCCATACTTTGTCTAGATGTTTTAAAACATGGTCTGCTGCAGATTTGTTGAATATGGTAAAGGGTTACAATTAAATTGGGTCAAACGGAAAGGGGTTCTATTTCATCTCCTCTGTGGCATCAACTGAAGTTTATAACTGGACAAAATTCTAGTTTGTCATCAGAAATTACATCCATGGCTCTAAAGAGAGTAATACTTAAAGTTGTTGGAGAGTGAAGAGAGCTGGAGTCTTCAATGTTTTTATGTGCAAAAAGACCCTTTCCGCCCCGCCGCGTCTCCTACATATTCATACAACGATTGAAATGAAACTGCATTGTATTGAATCTACAACGGTAAACGGATGTTTGAATAAGTCCAATATGACTGCTACACATTCTCGTGAGTTGCTATAGTATATATAGTAGTAACATTTCAAACTGTTACACACAATGAACGACAATGCGTAGTTTCTCACATAAACTAGGCATTTTTACTGTAATTTCTGTATTTGTGTTTGCTTTCTAAAAAATATAATACACATTAGTAAGGATCATTTCATAACTACTTCAAACACATACACATTAGTTAAAATGTCTTAGGATTCCCTATGTATGGAGAAAGCAGTTGAACAAGTTCTTCTTTTAATCCATTATCCCTGAGGAATTTACCGCGAGGTATACCGCCAAGTCTATAATCGTCCACCATTCTGTGCGGACACCAATCCTTGCATATATCGTATTCCACAAAGGCTGAGCGTGTTGCATGGCCTCTTCAGACCCTTCGCTGTTCTGTCGCATTCATACGCAAAATTCTTTAGAAAATCATTGTTTACCATTTTTGATTAATGTGCGTTTTGTGGAGCTCATTAAGCCTTTATGACGGTGAGCGCTTGTTGTGACTGATTTTTCATCATTCGCAATGAGCGTTTCGACTAAATTTCGGCTTTACATATTTTCTTGAAACTTTCGCAAATAAAGGATGTTCGAAATGATGTATGTTTTTCAAATAAAATCATGCGAATTTTAATAAATTATCATCACACAGGTAATTTCAATACATACTGTCGGCCGTTAATTTATCCAAATACCACTTCAACCGAGACAGAAATGGCGATTTCTTTAACCACACTATAATTGTCGAAAAAAACGTACGTTTTGACGTTAAAAACGAAATCATTTCAAAAGTATGATACTACTTTAGATGTTGCCAATTTTGTGAGGAAATACGACCCAAAAATCGCTAGTCGCTGCTCAAACAAATATGGTATAAAAGCTATGTCACATGGAAACCGAACTACGGAGGTTTGGCAATTTTAATAATTACAATCTAATTGCGAACTTGTATGGATGCATTTGGAAATTAATGCAAATTACGATCTAAGTGCATTATTGTAAAGTCTGCTTTCGGCCATAACCGTTTTCCAAAGCCTTACGGGACGCTTGTATGAACGGATAGCGAACACAGAAGTCTTCGATCAGGATTCGAATACCGGACTCTCGATATTCGTGTGGCGTAGCCCAGTTAATATCCACTATTAACCCTTTCCCACATACATACGTATTTTGCTTCTGCAGCAAATTATGCGATTTTAGAAAAGAAACATTGTAGCAAATATGCTCGAAAAAGGCAATTTAGCATTTTGCTACAATGTTTTAAACTTTATTCTGATATTATATTTTAATATACATGTTGGATAAGGTCTAGTGAAATTTCTTTACAAGGAACAAAGGTACCGGTACTACAGACCGCCAGCCGGATGGACTAAACATCGAATTGTGTACTTTTCTTCGGCTGTCTAGTATATTGTCTACTGAGAACTGGCACGATGTGGCGTGTGCTTTTGATAGAATCAACCACTATATCTGCGAGATACGCATCTTTAATAATGCAACAGATTATGTCGGTAAGGTTTTAATCTTTTCTTACATACAACAATTTGTAGCGGACAACTTTGAAAATAATTTTGCATGAAAAGCGTCTATAAAAAAGAGCATAATTATTGAAAAGAGTTGATTATTTAAATTAGTTTCATATGAGCAATTTTTCCTTTTGCCACCTTGTAATCAACTCTTTTTAATAATTATGCTCTTTTTTATATAAGTTTTATGTCTCATTTGATTACTATACGTAGAGTCATCACATAATAGTTGCATGATAGAGTTAATATTAAATGCACATACAAACTATGATAGATCAACAAATGTAATAA
The DNA here is from genome assembly GCA_031761405.1 of Serripes groenlandicus. Lineage (NCBI taxonomy): Eukaryota > Metazoa > Mollusca > Bivalvia > Cardiida > Cardiidae > Serripes > Serripes groenlandicus. The sequence goes on from JASEVX010000006.1 coordinate 59,753, forward strand.
AAACATATAGAATAAAGGGAGAGTTCTGTATAACTATGTGAGCCTGAATAATTATTTTCAAATAACCTGTTTAAAGATGGTTCAGAATATGGTTCTAAAAATAGAACGGTTGACCTCGCTCTAATATTAGAAAATATATTCATTTATGCTATAGATCATCTGTGCTATTTTAAGAACATTACACTGTATTAGTTATAGTATCAGTATTTAGAAACTATAAAACCAGACGTTTGTAATATAACATTGGTTTCAGATCACATTGTGCCCTTTGCTAGAATATTCAACGTTTCATACGAGGGTTTCCTCCAGTGTGGTAGTGGAGAAATGACCCAGCTTATATTCGGATGTGACGGTATTCCTAACGATTGTTTTGATAATAGCGACGAATCACCATCTTGTGTCGGAGGTAAATAATATGTGTTGTTGGCATGTTTTTCTTATTCAAAAGCATATCTCACGATTTATGTCTGAAAATTAAAAAATCTAAAAGTACATAAAGACTATCTGTAAAGGCAAACGTTTATGCTACAAACGTGGTATCAAAATGTTCTTAATATTGTAATATTTGATGTCCTGCCCCGGTAGTTCGCGGGCTGTCGATCCCGGAGTTGTTAGTTCGAAACCAAGCTCGACCAACATTCTTTCCGACGTTTAACAAAACTAAATGTGACAAGCGTCAGTCGTCTTCCACCATGTGGAAAAGTAGCCAGTTGCTTGGAAATACTGTTGAGTGCAGTACATTTGTAGTACATGTGTAGAAAAGATATAAACACATAGGTAGGTCAACTGACCGTCGTGATATGAACGATTGTTGAAAACGGCATTAAACCCAAATCAATCAATTAATAATTATATGATTTATTGTTACATGTAACCCCTGGTGTAGACTAATTCAGTCGAGATTTTTGTTTGCATATTTTCAAAATAGGTTTGTATTGACTCAAAAATCGCGAAACAGTCCTTTTGACAATATCTTGTTTTTCTTTTCTTTTCTTTTTTCTGATGGGAAAAGGATGTGTTAAATTATTTAAGTAAGTGTATATAATTATACAATCCCATCGAGTGACATACTTGAGAACAATGGTACAGCTAATTTGAATCTTCGTGTGTTGGTTTGTATAGAGGTTAAGGTTAGGTTAGCCTTTAAAAGTATTCTAGTTATATCTCCGCGTTTTCTGTGGATAATTATCAGAACAGTACAGAACACAAAGTTTATTAAAACTAACAAGATACAGTTGTCACGAGATCAATACCGGTACGTTCTGTGTTTTGATGATGTGCATTTTCATTACAGGATGCCTAAAAACAGATGTTGTTGTAATATTTTTAAATGTATTTCAACTCATAAATTATGTTACGGGATTTTGCTCTGCACTTTCATGCATGTCCTGGAAATGGATTTCGCTGCATTATTCAAAAATGTAACCCACCCCATAAATAAGGTTATGCGAGTTAGGATATGCATTTCCATTACAGTGAAGGATGACTGAAACATATTTAATCGTGATATTTAACATTGTATCGCATCTCAAAAATTAGGATATGCGTTTTATGCTGTGTTCTTTCATTGAGGGTATCTAAACAGATTATGTTATAAACTTTAGTAATGTATCGCATCTAATACATTGCTTGTTTTATTTTGTGTATTTATTTTCATAACAGTGTTTGATAGATGTCCTCCAAACGGATTCCGCTGTAATGATGAAGAATGTATCGCATCTTATATGTTGTGTGACTTCATAAAAGATTGCTCCAATGGTGAAGATAAAGAAGATTGCTGTAGGTTACTAGGTTTACATCTGTCATGTTCATTGTTTTCTAACGAGACTTCATTAAAGATTTCTCCGATAGTAAAGATGAAGAAGGATGTGGTATGTTACTAGGTTTACATCTTTCATGTTCATTGTTTTCTTTTATAATAACGAGACTTCATTAAAGATTTCTCCGATAGTAAAGATGAAGAAGGATGTGGTATGTTACTAGGTTTACATCTTTCATGTTCATTGTTTTCTTTTATAATAACGAGACTTCATTAAAGATTTCTCCGATAGTAAAGATGAAGAAGGATGTGGTATGTTACTAGGTTTACATCTTTCATGTTCATTGTTTTCTTTTATAATAACGAGACTTCATTAAAGATTTCTCCGATAGTAAAGATGAAGAAGGATGTGGTATGTTACTAGGTTTACATCTTTCATGTTCATTGTTTTCTTTTATAATAACGAGACTTCATTAAAGATTTCTCCGATAGTAAAGATGAAGAAGGATGTGGTATGTTACTAGGTTTACATCTTTCATGTTCATTGTTTTCTTTTATAATAACGAGACTTCATTAAAGATTTCTCCGATAGTAAAGATGAAGAAGGATGTGGTATGTTACTAAGTTTACATCTTTCATGTTCATTGTTTTCTTTTATAATAACGAGACTTCATTAAAGATTTCTCCGATAGTAAAGATGAAGAAGGATGTGGTATGTTACTAGGTTTACATCTGTCATGTTCATTGTTTTCTTTTATAATAACGAGACTTCGTTAAAGATTGCTCCGATGGTAAAGATGAAAAAGGATGTGGTATGTTACAGGTTAACATCTGTCATTTTCATTGTTTTTGTTTATAATAATGCGACTTCATTAAAGATTGCCGCAAAGGTAAAGATTAAGAAGGACGTGGTGTGCTACTAGTTTTACAGCGGCCATTTTCATTGTTTTCGTTTATAATAATGAGACTTCATAACATATTTTAACGAGACTTCGTTAAAGATTGCTCCGATGGTAAAGATGAAAAAGGATGTGGTATGTTACAGGTTAACATCTGTCATTTTCATTGTTTTTGTTTATAATAATGCGACTTCATTAAAGATTGCCGCAAAGGTAAAGATTAAGAAGGACGTGGTGTGCTACTAGTTTTACAGCGGCCATTTTCATTGTTTTCGTTTATAATAATGAGACTTCATAACATATTGTATATGGTAGGCTACTAGGTTTACAGCTGTCATTTTGTTATGATAATGAGACTTCATTAAAGAATGCCTTAATACTGACGATGGAGAAGGATGAGGTAGGCTACTATGCTTACAGCTGTCATTTTCATTGATTTCTTTAATGATAAGGATACTTCATTGAAGATTGCCCCAATAAGAAGGATATGGTAAAATCATTAAAGATTGCCCCAATTTGGAAATATATCAACGCGACCAGTTCACCTACTCATGTGTTTCCTGGTTTTCTCACACCAGTAATCCACACAACATTTTCTCCAAGCAAATGGCTGCTTTTCCACATATACATATCTCATTGGTGAAAGACGAATGACGCTTGTCACAGTGAACTTTATCAAACGTCGGAAAGAATCTTAGCCGAGCTGGGGTTCGAATTCACAACCCCCGGATTGACAACCCGCGTCGCTACCGACTGAGCTACCGAGGCTCGTCGGAAAGATAAAGAATGATGTGGTATGTCACTAGGTTTACAGCTGTCATTTTCATTGTTTTATTTTATAATAATGAGACTTCATTAAAGATTGCACCAATTGGGAAGATAGAGAAGGACGTGGTAGGTTACTAGTATTACAGCTATCATTTTTATAGTTTTCTTTTATAACAATGAGACTTCATTAAAGATTGCCGCAATTGGAAAGATAAAGAAGGATGTGGTATGTTACTAGGTTTACAGCTGTCATTGTTATTGGGTTTTTTTCCATAATAATGATATTTCATTAAAGATTGCCCCTATTTGGAAGATGAAGAGGGACTTGGTAGGTTACTAGGATTACAGCTGTCATTTGTATTGTTTTCTTTTATAACAATGAGACTTCATTGAAGATTGCGCAATTTGAACAGATAAAGAATTGATTGATTTGGGTTTAACGCCGTTTTTAACAATTTCTCGGCGGCCAGTTCACCTACTCATGCATTTCCTGGTTTTCTCACACCAGTACTCCACACAACAATCTTCCCAAGCAACTGGCTGCTTTTCCACATAGACTTAGCCCATTGGTGGAAGACGAATGACGCATGTCGCATTGACTTTTGTCAATCGTCGGAAAGAAAGTTGGCCGAGCTGGGATTCGAAATCACAACCCCTGGATTGACAGCCCGCGTCGCTACCGACTGAGCTACCGGGGTTCAGATAAAGAAGGATGTGGTATGATACAAGGTTTACAGTTGTCATTTTCATTGATTTTATGACATCGAAACACCACATATTAAAAGAAAACTATATTGAGAGACCATAGATAAAATACCGTTTCATGGATGTTACTCGTGGAATATAATATCTAATGCGTGTATATATATATTTATTACACCTCAATTTCATTGTCCATATAAAACTCCCATTGACAAAAAGTTGCTATTTTTACTGTCAAGACAAATGTACCACGTGACCATGCGACAGTTTTTGTACTGTCTCACGGCGGTATGCAAAATTGTTACTGTCTCACGGCCGTATGCAAATTTGTTTACTGGCAGGTAGGATGTTAATGAAACTCGTTAAAACTAGACATGTAGAGCGCTCTATGTTGTACTTGTGTGCTATGAAACATTTCAAAGATCATAAAATAATTTAATTAAGTCGTTTTATATGTATTTAATACAAATATGTAGGCGTCACGATTGAGCACGGTGGAGTATTTTACGATTCGGTACAGTGAGTTATAATCTAGCGCATGCGTGATGAAAATTTGTAAACATCCGTTATCGACATTTTATTATTTATATTTTATTATTTATTATTTTATTATTTTTTGGTATAATAAAATAAATAACACATTGCTTTGAATTGGACAGTAATATTGTCATCCTTCGGAGAAATACTGTCACCCTCGCCTGCGGCTCGGGTGACAGTATTCTCCTCAGGCTGACAATATTACTGTCCAATTCAAAGCAATGTGTTATTTATATAATATATATATAAAAGAATTATTAAAAAATCACAAATCACTAATACATATATAAATACGAAGAGAACCAAACACGGACATATGCGTATATCTTCTGTAATATATGTGTATTGGCTATTAACTAACAGTATATCAAGTAAATAATGCGCTACCAGTTTCACTGCTATGATGATCTTCAGGAAAATAATTGATATACATATGAAACAATGAAATTAATTTTACATGCCGTTGAATTATATATTTAAATTATAGAAACATGCAACGCTTAGTGCCCTTAGAAACAACGTCCTGAAGAGCTAAGCGTAACATGTAAACTTTGTTTCTATAATAGAATATATAATATAACGGAATACAATGTCACTTTCATACGAAAGCCTATTAAGACCATCTGAGAAAAAAAAATTGTAAAGTCGTAAAAACGCGAAAAAGGCGTTATCATGCGAAACAAGGCGTAGTAACGCAAAACAAGGCAAAGTAACGCGACACAAGGCATAATTACGCACCGTTAAGGCGTAATAATGCGAAGAAAGGCGTAGTAACGCGGAATAAATGCATTATAACGCGAAAATAAAGGCATAATAACGCGAAAATAAAGGCGTATTAACGCTAATAAAAAGCGTAATAACGCGAAATAAAGGTGTAATAACGTAAAACTAAAGGCGTCATAACGTTAAACAAAGGCGTATTAATGCTAATAAAAGGCGTTATTACGCGGAAGAAAGGTGTAGTAACCTAAAGATAAAGTCGTAATAACGCGAAATAAAGGCATAATAACGCTAAACAAAGGCGTATTAACGCTAATAAAAGGCGTTATTATGCGAAAGAAAGGCGTGGTAACGCAAAAATAAAATACGTAATAACGCGGAAAAAGGCTTAGTAACGCGAAATAAAGTCGTAATAACGCCTTTTCAGCTATGTATAAATCGATTACTGCTTTGAAGTCTCTTTTTCAACCATGGATCTACGACCCAGATCAACCAATTTGCTATGTTTTGTCATTGGCTGAGCTACGATTGACGACCCAGATCAACAAACTCGCTATGTGTTTTGAGTGGTTGAGCTACGATCTACGATCCAGATTAACCATTTGGCAATGTTTTGTCAGTGGCTGAGCTATGATCTAAGACCCAGATAAACCAATTTTCTATGTTTTGTCAGTGGCTGAGCTACGATCTAAGACCCAGATCAACCAATTTTCTATGTGTTTTTTTCAGTGGCTAAGCTACGATCTAAGACCCAGATTAACCAATTTTCTATGTTTTGTTAGTGGCTGAGCTACGACCTACGTTCCAGATCAACCAATTAGCTTTGTGTTTTTAGTGGTTGAGTTACGATCTACGACCCAGATCAACCTATACCCCATGTTTTTATAGTGGCTGAGCTATTAGTTGATCGTAGCTCAATCACTCAAAACACAAAGCTAATTGGTTGAGCTGGGTCGTAGATTGTAGCTCTGCCACTGACAAAATATAGACAAGTGGTTCATTTGGGTAGATCATAGCTCAGCTAATGAAAAAGCATTGCGAATTGGTTGATCTGTGTCATAGATCGTAGCTTAGCCACTGACAAAACATAGAACAGTGGATGATCTGGGTCGTAGATCATAGCTCAGCCATTTAAAAACATGGCGTATTAGTTGTTCTGGGTCTACCACTCAAAACACATAGCTAATTGGTTGATCTGGGTCGTAGATCGTAGCTCAGCCAATGACAAACAGAGAAAATTGGTTGATCTGTGTCGTAGCTCAGCCACTGAAAAGACATAGCGAATTGGTTAATTTAGGTTGTAGATCGTAGCTCAGCCACTAAAAACCCATTGCGAATTGGTTGATCTGGGTTGTAGATCGTCGTTCAACCACGCAAAACACATAGCTAATTGGTTGATCTAGGTCGTGCATCGTAGCTCATCTACGCAAAACACATAGCTAATTGGTTGATATGGGTCGTAGATCGTAGCTCAACCAATGAAAAAACATTGCGAATTGGTTGATCTGGGTCGTAGATTGTAACTCAGCTATTGAAGAAACTTGGCGTATTGGTTGATCTAGGTCGTAGATTGTAGCTCAATTACTCAAAACACATAGCTAATTGGTTGATCTGGATCTGACAAAACATAGAAAAGTGGTTGATCAGGGTCATAGATCGTAGCTCAGGCACTGAAAATAAAATGCAAATTGGTTTATGTGGGTCGTAGATCGTAGCTCAGCCAATGAAAAAACATAGTGAATTGGTTGATCTGGGTCGTAAATACATGGTTGAAAATGAGTCTTCAAAGCAGTAAACGATTTATATATAGCTAAAAAAGGACGTTATTTCGCGTTACTATGCCTTTCTTTCGCGTAATAACGCTTTTTTTAACGTTAATACGCCTTTGTTTAGCGTTATAACGCCTTTAGTTTGCAATATTACGACTTTATTTTCGCGTTACTACGCCTTTTATTAGCGTTAATACGCCTTTGTTTAGCGTTTCAACGCCTTTATTTCGAGTTATTACGCCATTATTTTCGCGTTATAATGCCTTTATTTCGCGTTATAACGCTTTTTATTAGCGTTAATACGCCTTTATTTTTGCGTTATAATGCCTTTATGCCGTGTTACTACGCATTTCTTTGCATTATTACGCATTTACTTTGCGTTATTATGCCTTGTTTCGCGTTACTTTGCCCTGTTTCGCGTTACTTCGTCTTTGTTCGCATTATAACGCCTTTTTTTCGCGTTATTACGACTTACCAATATATATTTTTTCTCAGATGGTCCTAAGCTTTCGTACTTTCATTTATTTCATCATATATTTTCAGTGTGTGATGAAAAGTTACTTTTACATTATTTTGATATTGATTGATAAATCAAACTAATCATATAGAAGTCAATACTCTCCGAAATCTTGTTTTTCTCCCTGTATGTATACGTATATGTTATTGATTTCATACTTTACGATATACATATAGTATTCGGAAAGTAAACTAGCTTAGGTGTCTTATAAGTCAGACAATAGGGCTGACGATATAATAAACAAAGACTTTACTTTTTTACTTATATATATATTCACAAGTTTATCAACAATGTGCAATCGACGAATGGGAGTGCACATCCGGGCAATGTATACCCTATCCAGACCGTTGTGACGTCACAGTAGACTGTCTGGATGGTACAGATGAGAAAGATTGTGGTAAGTTCAACCGCAAGTCCTCGGCTTAGTCGATTAGAGTAGTTATAAACTATTCCCCAACCTTTTCCATGTAAGTTTTAAATCAATAAATTCAAAGACTGTCATCTGGAAGACCAGTTTACTTACCTTTCAACATATGTTTAGGTATTTAATATCCATTACTCTCGTACTTAAAGCTTCAGTTCAGCTGTAGTAAATGATCTTTGAAGGAATATATCAGCCGCGAATGGTGATTTGGGATCGTATTGACTTTCCGTAACGGGACCATATAAATGTAAATGGGCGGTTGTTCTACACTTCTAGTTTTATGTCAAAAGATGCATCTAGGACTAAATTACATGCGAATTTACAAGCTTACCCGAGTCTTCACTGTACGCAGATGTATTAAGACCCAAAATTACTAGACGCGGTTGGTTTGTAAGTAACACGATACATGTACAGTGGTATCGCAATAACTCGAAGTCGAGAGGTAGCCAGAAATAAAGAAAACAGCATATCGATTGTTCTTCTTCAAAAGACACAACAGTTTCCTGAAATGGTTAACCTTTTACTTTGAAAAGATTTTAAGCAAACATTTGGAAATTCTCTATAAATGAAAGTATACTAATTAAATGGAGTTCAAAAACTGTGTTTTCAAAAGTCGTCTGCTTTTTCATATACGTCTGCAGTTGAGAAAGGGTTGAACAATAGTTACGACTGATCGCATGTTCGAGTTAACGAAAATCTACAGTTAATATATTAGTCAAACAAAGCATATCATCAACATTCATTATTCCAGTTTTTTGTCAAGGTCAAACGTTCCAGTGCTATGACCAGACGTGTCTGACAGAAGCCAGAGTGTGTGATTCATTTATTGACTGCACCGGGCGGTTACATGAGGATGAAATGGATCGGGGATTTATCCCCCCTAATTCAAGGTATTATCATACAAGATATATTCTACAAGATTCTTCTGATCCTGACCTTTGTCCAAATATGTATTTGTTTGTGTTTGTTCACATTGATGCATCTTTTAACTGTGTTCTGTGAATCTAAATACAAAGTTTGTACGTCTAGTCACGATAGTGAAAGAAATAAGGCCGTTATTACGTTAGTCTACGTTATTTTAGAAACACCATTGTAAAATATACATATTTTTTTTCTTTATTTTTTTTAAAATTTGGTTTATAAATACACGACTGGTTATGTAAATAAGACACAGTTAAAATATTATGATTATACATGTATGTCATTACATGTATATGTTTGTGTTTTCATTGCGCAGGGGTCAGACTCAGGTTGATAGTGTTGAATAATATTGTATTTATAAACCGGTTACTCAATATGCTATGAGACGCGTTTAGCGATTTGGGATCTTAATGCATTTGCGTACAGTTAAGACTCAGGCGAACCTGTGCATCCGCACAATCTCACCAGAACCTTCACTGTCTGTCCAAATGCACTTTAGTTGCAGATGCATCTTTTGACAAAACACTATAACTGTAGCCCCTTTAGTTTGTCGCAAATATACATACGGACTAACACACGAAGAAAAACTTGTGAATTTGATGTAAAAACTTGATACAGAGCTGAAAATATTGTCAGAGAGATACCACTAGTTAATATGCCCTGGTTTCAATTACACAGTTTGATAACTCATGGTTGCCAATTAACCAATCAAACTACTGGTAATTAATAGTAGTAGTCATTTTGATTAGTGGATTAGGAACCGTGAGCTGCAGAACTGTTTCACAGAACGCAGGGCTGCTGTATTGCTTTAATGCGTGTCTGCTTTGAAAACACTAGTGGAAAGTATATACAGTTTGTTTTATGATATATGCCTGTTAAGAGCTTACACATATATATATATATTCGTTTTTGTGTCCCTGCCTTGGCAGGGTGACACATAATTATCACTAGACGAATGATATGAGCCGTGACTGGCGATTCGAGGTTTTATGGTATCACTGTTTCATATCTTCACACCATACTTTGTGGTCTGAGAGAAGAACCAGATGTACTACACTTGCAGATTTCAATAAAAAGTTACATCTATAACTGAGACAAGATGATCCCTTTTCGCCTACACTTATGATATGCGCCGCTTCATGCGATTGGAGGTTTAATGACATCCCTGATCAATATCAACATTCAGTGGTATGAGCGAAGCACCAGATATTTCCATAAGATGTTCCATCTATGTGTAGATGTTCCATATATGTGTAGACGTTCCATATATGTGTATACGTTTCATATATGTGTATACGTTCCATCTATGTGTAGACGTTCCATCTATGTGTATACGTTACATATACGTGTAGACGTTCCTTCTACGTGTAGACGTTCCATCTATGTGTATACGTTTCATCTATGTGTATACGTTTGATATATGTCTATACGTTCCATCTATGTGTAGACGTTCCATCTATGTGTAGACGTTCCATATATGTGTATACGTTCCATCTATGTGTATACGTTTCATCTATGTCTATACGTTCCATCTATGTGTATACGTTCCATCTACGTGTAGACGTTCCATCTACGTGTATACGTTCCATCTACGTGTATACGTTTCATCTATGTGTATACGTTTGATCTATGTCTATACGTTCCATCTATGTGTAGACGTTCCATCTATGTATATACGTTCCATCTATGTGTAGACGTTCCATCTACGTGTATGTATATAGTGAAGACTCTGGTGATACTCTGCGTGAACACAAGCTCCCCTACATTCATTTCAGATTGAACTGCTTTAAGAACGAGTATTTGTTATACGACGAGGTTCGATATGACGAAGGAAACATATGTGACAAGGCAGTGCTTCCAATCATTGGCTTTAAAACAACGTTCAATTTTAAAGAAATCCAACTCACTGTCGGGCCGCTGATATGTGAAGGTACTTTCAGATTGTTTTCTCTGACAGAAATTTTGATTTTTGATTCTTGGACGCTTTTATCAAAATTTAAATAAACAACGTTATATATATAGTAAGAGTGTTTTTGTGTTACTATGGGTATGTGAGTTCGGGCGAGATGCACAATACACTCTTTGCTTGAACTGCCAACTAGTCGAGCCGCCATAGCTTAGTCGGAAACGACGATGGTTGTCGACACATGGATCGTAAATTCGAATCTCGGGCTCGGCCATCCTTTTTTTTCCGATGCTTGACAAAACTCATTTGTTTTTCCCCAATGGATTGCACAGTCCAATGTTGGAGGTAGCCAGTCGTCTAGTATGAATGTAATTTAAAATTGTATAATTTGTCTGTTTTCTCCGTTTTTTAAATAGGTATATAATAAAATGTAAAGTATATAAGAGTAGCGTTACGCGGCTTTGTATTATTTTCCTACTAGGGGCTACTTCGGTCTCGCGAGATATCAATTGTTCCGCAAGCTTCGTAGTAAAACACAAACCGACTAATCGCTACTGGAACAACATATTCCCGATATATTATTTTGTTATCCTTGTCACACAGAACTCTAGATAAAGGTGTGATATTCTTGATCTTATATCCTTATTTGACCCCACAGCCAATGTTGTGGGAGCTCGAAATAATCGTTTCGCTGAGACAATTATTTTCAGTACCAATAACATTGGGCACATTACAGTTATAACAGAGACAGTATAACCCAGAGATTTATGCACTCTCTTAGCTACGTATGTTTCTGGCAAAATCATATTTTATTGACTGACAAAGTATTGTTTATTTACACCATTAAGGCAATCTAAGAAGATACGATGGAGACGTAAAGGTTTGTCGGAATGAACACACAATATCAATGGATCATAAGTGCGTGATGGACATTAATGTTAATGGGGATACCATTGGCTGTAGAGATTTATCACATCTTGACGACTGTGGTATGCTTTCTCTTATAAACAAACCCTCTCACATGCAGACGCTTTCGACGCATCTGCCGCAAACGACAATTGAGAAAAAGTGTTTACAAAAGGAGTAATTGTGTTGGTTTCCAGACTTATGAACACATAGCACCCTAACCCTAACACATTTTGACGTTTCTGCAGCATTGAAAATAATAGCGGCCAAAGGAGAAATTGCTCATCCTCATTGTCGAAATGTGTTCAATTCTGTTCAATAATTATACTTAGATTTTTAGATATATTGCGTATGCTTTGCTTATTTAGTTACAAAGTCGTATGCTGAAGTGTCCATCTATCAAAATATTCTTCCAGTATGTCCAAACCTTGTTGTAAACCAATTTCATTTTCATAAAGTAAAACGATATCATCTGCATATATAACAGTAAAAATAACAACAAGTTACGATTATCATTATACGGACTTTGGTAACAATAAATATCATCAGTAATCGTGTCAAAAACTCTCCTATTTAAAAACATTTATCTACTACTACCGGACGTTATATCATAACACAAACATAATAACACATCTTTACCACCCACAACCCTACACCCCTTAACATAACATAAACAATAATTCCTCCACTGTTTCTTTTTGAATACTTTAATATACATGTCCTGTTTAAAACAAAATTAAACACCCACTAAATTATATAAGCGACGCTCTGCGAAAACCAACTGTAAGGTATTTGCGACCAGTGTAGATCCAGATCGGCCACCGCATCACCACAGTCTGATCTGGCTCTGCACTGTTCGCCAGTCACATAATGTTTTAAGGAAATTTGAGAATCAGTATCCATTATAAACCTCGGCATGCATACGCAGGTAGCTCTTTTTCCACACGTGTAATAATTACGCTAAGGTGTTTTTTTCGTCCAACAAACTTTTTAAATTACCCATTGAGTTTCTGCATCCCGACACGATACATGTGTGATGGGACTAAACATTGCCCTGGTGGGGAGGACGAAGACGTCGATGATTCCATTATGTGTACCTCTTATGTTATATGTCTGTCTGTCTGTCTGTACGTATGTGTATCTGTCTGTCATTCCGCCTGTCCGTCCGCATGAGAGAGTACTTTTGGGGTGCGTGTTTTTCCCGTCCGCATGAGAGAGTACTTGTGGGGTGCGTGTTTTTCGTAAAGCCCACCTACCACCCTTATAAAGACACTTAGATAAATAGTTTATTTTTATTTTTTATAACAGGTATCTCATTTGCATATTAATGTTATTCATTCCGTAAAAGGGGGTTAATTACGGAATGAATTGCATACTTGTGGGGTGCACCAAAACATCAAAAGAAATAACCCCACAAGTACTCTCCCATGAGTTCGTCTTTCTTCCGTCGTCTGTCCTTAACTTTTAACATGATCTTCTCCTAAACCACAGGACCAATTTCAACCAAACTTTACAGGAATGTTCATTTGGTGGTCTTCTTCCAACATTGTCCAAACTTTGGTTGCTGTGGCAGCAGAAAGGGGGCAAAATGTCCAAACTTTAAAATTCGGCTGCACACAATCTGTTTGTCAGATTCCAATATAATTTGTTACAAACGATCGTTGTACAACAATTATTATTTTATGAAAGTGCTTGGCTGATTTTAAGATAATTGCATCTTTAGTAATCTTACTTTATTGTTCTTCTGCTCTTATTTGTTCAAGCCTCATTGATTTGGCATATAACATCATAGAAACCAGGAGTCAGCACAAAATGGGTGAAATTAACTTTAAGATTCAACTAAAAACTTCTCGAATTCCATTGGACCAATTTCAACTCAAATTTACAGGGATGATACTTCGTTGGTCCCCTTTTTAAAATTGTTCAAAGACATACATTCTTTGTAGAACTTTGGTTACTGCGGCATCACAAAGTGAGGAAAATGCCCAAACTTTAGCATTCTTCTACCCTAAAATGTGCTTGTCCAAGATAATTTGATAGATATGACCCATGCCTGACCCTCTACAATAACTGTTCCAGCCATATGCAGTTTTATTTGCAGTTAAATATTCGCTACTATACTCTAACGCAGATGATCGATTTAAGGCCATCTTGGGTAGATAGGACTTATAAACAGAATTGTCATGTTCTTTCTAAACAACGGGTAATGTCCGTGTTTGATCAAAAATAAAAACACCAAAAAAATAAATCAATATTTCGGCTAAAGGCCCTTTTCAGGTTATATTTAAGATCATACACTATGTTGCGTTCATCTTAAAAGTATTGAATTTGAAAACTTGATAAGTATCGTAAACTAGGAAGACGTAATCTTATTTCCGTAACACCTTATGTTTGTGTAACGTCAAATGGAGCGACGTTGTTTCCCGCAAAAGATAGAGGTGGGATCAACATGAAAGACCCAACATTCCTAAACATGAGCACTTGATTCACTCACACAAAATGGCTTTAAAATGTATACGATATGTAGTGTGTATATACAGATCAATCTTGATCACCAACCCAATACGCAACAAAAACATAAACCACACTAATATCAATATAGGCTTAATTATTCCTATAAGTAAACAACTAAACAAATAAAAATAAACTTTGAAAACAACTTGGCAAGGAGATATTAATGAACGTGTGATATTGATGAGACTTTGTGGCAAAAGGATTGCTCAAAACAATCCTTTCCTAAGTCGTCTGCTGCAGAGGCGTCATAAACGATTTATATTAGGGAAAGGGTTAAGCAGAAATGCATACTAATACATACTCTGTCCAGCCATGTTGGCTGGCTGTAAAAGGTAGTCGCAAGGTGTCATCAGAAAATTGCTGAAATCAACAAATTTCCACCGATACTATTAGTTACACGATTAGTTATACACCACCGTGCAGGTGAACCTCATGTTTAAACCTCGTTCATAATAAATGTTTGTCTTTATTTTCTGAAAGTCTTTACTTTATCATTTTCTATTCGTTAACAAGAGACGACAGCAATACGAATTCTAGTGCAAAAAGTATGACAGGAACATTATCATCGTCTAGACAATTACTTTTAAAATCCAATGGTATGGCCAAAGTATGCTCTTTGATTATTGTTTATAATCATTTTGAGTTTTTTCCGTAAATAGGTAGCACCTGTAGATACATTGTTAAATATTGACATATGATAAATAATATGTAAATCAGTAATGTAACAGTCTGCGTTGTTTGTCAACATACGATTTTATCTTAACTCGTGGATTTAGTCCTAATTTGGAGTTTCAAGTGTACTGGTTGGAAAATGAGGTGTTCGATCAAGAAATTTAGTTTGTTGATTGTACGTATCTTTATCATATCCGTGTTATAAGAGTTTCCAATGGTTAATTTTGAATATTTTCATCTTTTCTATCAGCGTTTCCAATGGATAATCGTGCGTACAGCTAATTGTGACTTTTTTCCTATTTCCTATGAGGATTAGTTGACTGCGAGTTCTTTCCTCTTTCCTATTAGAATTGGTTGACTGGGATTTTTTCCTCTTTCTAATTAGTGTAATCAATGGATGATTTTGAGTATTATTGTCTTTCCAACCAGAGTTGTGTTGGCTACTTTTGAGTATTTTGCTTTTCCTACTTCTAGTTTTACTGGAGACTTGTAAGCATTTCCTTTGTTCATATTATCTATTTCAATTGTTTTTTGCGACTATGATCCTGTTTTTGGCTCACCTAAGCACAATTGCGAGGTGAGCTTTCTTGATCACTCACCGTCCGGCTACCGTCGTCGTCGTTATCGTCGACGTCGTCTGTACGTACATCTGTTAACAATTACCTACAAATGACTTCTCCTACTAAACCGATGGACTGTTTTTAAAATTATTTCACAGGAATCCTCATTTAAAGTTGTTCAAAAAATTGAATTCCAAGTAGAAGTTTGGTTGCTGCGGCATCAGAAAGGGGGAAAATGGCCCAAACTTTAACGAATCTTCTAGGTCAAAAGTATTGGCCCGATTTGAATTTGTTTGCACAAATGGGCACCATCTACCAAGATTGTTCAAATAATTCCGATTTGTTGAAAACATGGCCGCCAGGTGGCGAGGCTTGTTTTCATTATATTTGCATTGTAAATTCATTAAAACCCTTCTTGTCCAAAAGAACCCTGCCCGATTTAAACATATTTGGCTCAAATGTTCCTAGGGTGACCAGCTACCAAGAATGTTGAACATATTCCGATCTGATGACAAACATGGCCGCCAGGGGAGTGGCTTATTTTCCTTATGTGTAACATAGAGACAACTTAATACAATCTTCTTGTTATAAAGCACTGGCCCGCTTTGAAAATAATTTGGCACAAATATTCCTTGTATGACCCTAAGCCAAGATTGTTCAATTTATTCTGATCCGTTTAAAAATGGCCACCAGGGGGTTAGTTTATTTTCCTTATATAGATAGACTAAAAGTTTTGAAAACTATTTAAGTTCTATTAAATCAGGTGAGCGATACAGTGCCATCATGGCCCTCTTGTCCTATCTGTAATTTTAGTATTTTCAATTGATAATTGCGAAAGATTACATTTGTTACTATTAGTGTTTTCAATAATCAATTGTGAGTAATTTTATGTTTCCAACAAGCCATTTAAATAGATAATTTAGAATAGTTAACTTGTTAACTAATTAAAGCTTTACCATCTTTTTAGCTAATTATAGTGTTTACCATTGTCCTATTAGTGTTTTCAATGGTACATTGTGAGTATTATTTGTCTTTCCTTTAAGAGGTTTGATGGATATTCTTGAGCATTTGTTTGGTAATTTTTGTCTTTAATATTCGTGATTTCAAAAGGTAATTGTGTTAGCTTATTTACTTACGTCGAGCCCCGATAGCTCAGTCGGTAGCAATGCGGGCTGTCAATCCAGGAGTTGTGAGTTCGAATCCCGGCTCGGCTAACTTTCTTTCCGACGATTGACAAAAGTCAATGCGACATGCGTCATTCGTCTTCCACCAATAGGCTAAGCCTATGTGGAAAAGCAGTCAGTTGCTTGGAAAGATTGTTGTGTGGTGTGAAAAAAACAGGAAATGCATGAGTAGGTGAACTGGCCGCCGTGATATAACTGAGAAATTGTTAAAAACGGAGTTAAACACCAATCAATCAATCAATTATTTTTCCTGCAATAAATTAAATGGTTTATTATGAGTTTGTTGTCTTTTCTATTCGAGTTTTAATTGATGGTTTTGAGTATTTTGTATTTCCCAGGTGTAAATGGTTAATTGTCAGCATTTGTGTATTTCCTATGATAATCTTGCATAGATTGCCTTTTCTTATTAGGTATTTAAATCGTTGTTTGTGAGTAGAGTCCGTTAATGTTTAGCAGAACTTCAATAATATCAAACTTGATTTCAATTATTCTGATATTATTAACGACGGATGGTGTAATGTCTTCTATCAGTATCCGGAAGGACTATTGGCCGAGATTTGAAATCACTATTCTCGCATCAAAATCTTCGGACCAATCAGCAAACGAGATAAAAACTGGTTCCTATTTCAGATGAGCGTCTCATTAGTCTATGTGATGTCAGGAAAGCACATCAAAATAGTAACTAAAATGTCATCCGAATACATGAAGCCGTCTCATGCCCTTGATATGGGCGTGCCTTTGCTTGTACAAGAGGAACCTCACCTTACAGGTAATGAAACCAAACACAATGCTAGTATGAAGCCAACAAATTCGAACATTGAAGCCATGGAGGTTACAGGTAGTCAGACGACCGATGTGGAATACACATTTGAAGGCGTTACACTTCCCAAAGCCGACTGTACAAAGCGTCTGCTCATTTATGAGTGTTCTGGTAAAAAGGTATGTTCCGGACTTGCTGATAGACAAACGGGAATCATGTCATCGTTTCTGTTGGCTCTTTTATCTAACCGAACATTTAGTATCCGTCACACAAAACCTTGCCCGCTTTCAACCTATATTGTACCGAATATATATGACTGGCTGAAATGTCTATCCAGTTATAATACGTCAATCGCTATTCGTTATGTAAACCTTTTTTATGGGGTTGATACAAATAATATGCCCGATATTGCTGGGTTTCCGAGCGGTGATATTTGGAAAGAACAGATTGTAGTGATTAGGACCAATAAGAATTTGTTCAAAAATGTCACGAGACACGCTAGTGTGAATACCACTATTCCATTGCTGATCCAAGGAACTTTAAACCCGATCCAACATAGATTATATCATATACTCTTCAAACTTGAAACATCTTTTAAGTTGGAGATAGATCAGTATATAGACACCATTACCAAACATCAAGCACGTGATCTCGTTGGTGTGCACATCAGAACACGGTTTATTAACGTCGATGATGACTTAGAGCACATATTCAACTTTGTGGACCAATTTAATGATACGTCCAAATATGCTATTTACATCGCCACGGACAGTGAAAATGTACGGCAAAAAGCATTAGACCGATTTAAAGGCAGTTTTTCGAGCAATGTTTCTGGCATACAGTTACATGTTGATGCCTGGCATGCAACATGCACGACTTTTCACTTGGCATCTTTTGAACAACAGCTATTGGCTAGATCAAATATTATAGTCAAAACCCGGAGTGGGTTTTCGTTGATGTCGACATATATAAGGGGGCGTGGCCCTGCTTTTATGTATAGGTATTCGTCGCCAACGGAAAAAAGGGTGGAACCATATTTTACACGAATGTAAACGATACCATATAAAGTTGCCCATACCTTTTGAATGGTATATGTGTATCCTTTTTGACCCTCTGCCCTTACAACAAAACTACAGCCTACGACACTGTAGAAGATCTGTTCAATAACATATGATTACTTTTTTAATGCTCCTTTAATCATTGCACAGAGTTTAAAACAGTGTGACAAAAAGAGATATCGCTATTTATAATACGCAAATACATTAATCTTTATATCGTCCATATAAGAAAAAAAAATAATATACAAGAGTACAAAGAAAATGAAAAAACAAAAAGGATAGAAAGAAACCACAAAACGCATTGAAATATGAGAATAATACAGCTGTACATGTATATCGCGATGTAAATTCAACTGTCCCCCTCAAGCTGTCAGATCCATATTCATTGTGCGGACTGTGATCATTATGACTCACAAACCCATATATGCCTTGTGCATGCAACCTGTTCCAGCCGAAGAGAGAAGGTGAATTGTAAGTTGCCAATGACAATAAGACCTCCAATAGAAACTTCATCGAAACGAAATGAGAAGTGTTCAATAATGGCCATAGGTCTACATATATTAAGTCATTATAAATAAACAATGGATCAGGTTAACTGATAGAACATGATGCGATATTGATTCGTCTACTAAAATTCATAATTGTTGTGAAATAATGTACATTTTATTTTTCATGACTGTGCTATTTTTACCAGACATTATTTTGTATGACATATATTAACCAATATTATTGTGTATGGTTGTGTATGGCTATTTTAACCAGACATGATATTGTATGACAGGGCTATTTTAACCAGACATGATATTGTATGAATTGGCTACTTTAAGCAGACATTATTTTATATGACTGGGCTATTTTATCCAGACATTATTTTATATGACTGGGCTATTTTAACTAGACATTATTTCATATGACAGGGCTACTTTAACCAGACATTATTTTGTATGACTGGGCTATTTTAGCCAGACATTATTTTATATGACTGGGCTACTTTAACCAGACATTATTTTGTATGACTAGACATTATTTGATATGACTGGGCTATTTTAACCATATATTATGTTATATGACTGGGCTATTTTAAACTGACATGATATTGTATGACTTGGCTACTTTAACCAGACATTATTTTATATGACTGGGCTACTTTAACCAGACATTATTTTATATGACTGGGCTATTTTAACTAGACATTATTTCATATGACAGGGCTACTTTAACCAGACATTATTTTGTATGACTGGGCTATTTTAGCCAGACATTATTTTATATGACTGGGCTAGGGTTAGGGTTACCAGACATTATTTGAATCTTCAAATTCACTCAGTCAGTAATGAAAGCTTTTCCTTTGCCATAATCTTTTAATTTAAACAATGATAAATATATAAGGGACATTGTCTACACTTCCGAGGTGAAGTTCATAGATTTCATATTTTTCATCTATGTACAATCATATATATATATTTACATATGTTTTGTTAAAATAATATTAAAAATAAAAAGCACGTGGCCTTTCATGAAATGAAATACAAGAGACTGTCATACGTATAGTATGTAAAACATCAATATCTGACACATATCACAAGCATATATATATGTGGTACAATAAAGACTCGGATGCTAATTTCATCTATAAAAAGTGAAGAAAGTCGACCCCGAAGGATAAAATGTGCACAAACGCACGCATAATAATTGTTTTTAGAAATAAGACGCCGGCCTCCATCAATATCGGGAGACTAATTAGCAGCCGATTCCTTCAATGCATAAATATATATTAACATTAAAATGCATTTGTCCTAAACATATTTACACAAAATAAAAATAAAAGTTAAGCAATAGAATAGTCTTACTTATTTATGTGAGAGCATACAAATAATAGAATACTACAAACACGGTATTGTGAAAATATCCTTTTATTTTAAATGACGAAAAGCAGCTATTAAAAAAGGAAGACACAATTTACACAGCACAAATCATTAATCAAAGCTAACAGCATAGGTAGGTAATGTAAAACCGCCTTCACAAATAATACAATGAATAAAACATCACAAAATTAATACAAATGATATAATTAATGAAACATCACACACATATAACACAAATTATATAATTAATAAAACATTACACAAATATAAGGCAAATTATATAATTAACGAAACATCACACAAATATAACACAACTTATATAATCAATAAAACATCACACAAATATAACACAAATTATATAATTAATGAAACATTACACACATATAACACAAATTATATAATCAATAAAACATCACACAAATATAACACAAATTATATAATTAATGAAACATCACACAAATTATATAATTAATGAAACATCCCACAAATATAACACAAATCATATAATTAATGAAACATCACACAAATATAACACAAATCATATAATTAATGAAACATCACACAAATATAACGCAAATAATATAATTAATGAAACATCACACAGATATAACGCAAATCATATAATTAATGAAACATCACACAAATATAACACAAATCATATAATTAATGAAACATCACACAAATATAACACAAATTATATATTACAAATACAAACACGTGGATAAAAGAAAATCTCTAGAGAAACTGCCAATCACAATTGAAGAGAAAAACATGATAAAAAGGGGGAGTTTGGGAGGATGGCGGGTAGACTTTGCTTATCCAGTTTATATTTGGAAGCTTCCAGTCTGGGCACGGAACATTTAGTTAGACACCATGTGCCTCAATATATCAATCGCAGGGTTGTTTCAACATAATCAAATTAAATGTTTTTAGGGGGCGACCCAAAAATATTTGTCGTCGATAAATCATTTGAATCTTTCCTCAAATTCACTCGGTCAGTAATGAAAGCTTTTCATTTGCCTTAATCATTTAATTAAAACAATGATAATTCTATAAGGGATATTGTCTATTTTGTATGCAACATGACATTATTTTGTATGACTGTGCTATTTTAACCAATAGTATTATGTATGGCTGTGCTATTTTAACCAATAGTATTGTGTATGACTGTGCTATTTTAACCAATAGTATTATGTATGGCTGTGCTATTTTAACCAATAGTATTGTGTATGACTGTGCTATTTTAACCAATAGTATTGTGTATGACTGTGCTATTTTAACCAATAGTATTGTGTATGGCTGTGCTATTTTAACCAATAGTATTGGAGCAGATACGAAAACCGTAAATATTGTTGATCAAGATCGACCTGTGTTTAGCACAGTTTGATTTTGATCGACAATGAATGCAATTTCTTTTCAATTACAGTAACATTGCACTGTGATAAGAGTCTTAATGCGGATACTCTTGTTGGAAAGGGCGAAAAAATACAAAGACACAAGAGTTCACCTAGGAATATTTTTTCATTAAAGGAAAGTGTAGGAACTAATAATAATAAAAATAAAGTCATATATGGTTCAATGTTTTCAAATGTATTTAAAAAGTATGATATAGAGCGATTTTGCAGAGTAATAAGTATGTTGTTTGTAAGTTTTGTTCTCATATTAGACATGTAGAGTGATTGTGTACAGTACTCTTATCTTGCATGTGAAATAAACAAAAGGTGATTAAAAAAGTTAAACTCGCTAGAAACACGCCCGTCTGGTCACACATAATGCCTTGTACTAAGGTCAATGATAAACTCTCTATCGACTCTGGTAAAGAAGCTGAAGAATATGTGGAAATGACAATGTCGTCACGCGTAAATACACCAGTTACAGTTGGTCGAAAACGTTCTCTTTCAGAACCACATGCCAGTGACTCTTCTGTTAAAAATGTTAAAAATGTTAAAAATGTTAAGAGTGATAACTCGCAGCGTGTTACTGCAACTGCGCGTAAGGGCTTTATATACAAACGGTCCAAGACCTAAGCCAAGGAGCAATAAGGTCGCCGACACCGAAGTGCACATTGACAATGAACCAAGTGTTAACGATTTACGTGTTTGGCTGAACGTATTGATAAACTAGAGTCTGGTTTAGAAGAACGTATCTCTTCTAAAGTCGCGCATCTACTTGACAAACGAGTTAACGTTGAACTCCCTCGAATCAAGAAGGATGACAACGCGAGATTGGATACATCCAGAGAGTCTCTGCGCGAAGAGTTGGCCGATGATATGGAAACTCTAAGCACGAAAGTGTCTTCACTTGTGTCTTCCGAACAACGTTTCACGAGTTCTGATATTTCTTTAAACGTTGTAATACGTAATCTTCCGGAATCCGTGAATGAAAACCTAGATGAGAAAGTCAATGTTCTCATTAAAGACTCACTACGTATCAAGAATATCTCTGTTGCTTGTTCATTGTTCAGATAGGAAAACATCCAAGCGGACAACCGTTCCTGGAGTCATCATCGCCAAATTTAAATCTACAGGGGATAAGTCTAAGATCATGGCCTCAGTTGAAAACAGTAGGCAGCACTCCAATGTTTACATTAACCATGATCAGTTTCTCCAGGAGCGTAAATCTGCCAGTAACCTGAAGGCAATCGTTGATGCAGTAAATCGTGGGGATAAATTGGCTTTACGTGGCTCAGGTGTTTTTAGTAATGGTTCAATAACACTAGTTCGAATCAAAACACGAACAATCAAGGTCAAAACTCTAATAACCAGAATCACTCTAACTGGAGCAGTTCCAACGGTAGACGTGGTGGTCGAGGAAATGGTCGACGTGGTAATGCTTACAGGGGTCGTTACTAGGTACATGTCGGGTTCTGGAACGTTAGAGCTTGGAACTGTGATTCTGAGAGTGATAATTTTATTTTAAGATCAACACTTTTAAATTAGACATTATAGGGATAGCTGAATCCCATCTTAAATCGATCGATGTACTTAAGCTAGACGGTTATCAATGGTATGGTAATAATCGTAAACATTTGCATACGCGGGCTTGGACTGGTTCCGGAGGAGTTGGTTTCTTTATCCGTAATGATGTTGTATATAATTTCAATATCTCTGTTTTAGATAACACAAAAGTAGGTTGAAACTTATACATAAAACAGAAGATATAGTTATTTTGCCCTATGTATGTTATTTTCCTCCCGAGAACCCATCCCGCCACGTTGATGCATTTAATGTTTATGATAGTCTATTGACATTTATATATGAATATCAAAATGTTGGAATACCATTTTTATGTGGAGTTTTTAATAGCCGTTGCGGCGAAAATAGTGATGTTATGGCTGGTGTTGATCCTTTAAGTGAACGAAATGTCGTTGATTTTAAGACCAACTCATTTGGCGATATTTTAATTAAATTTCTTATAAATGCTAACATGTGTATGTTGAATGGTCGTAATTTCATCAACAATGATTTTACATCTATATCTACTAAAGGCTGTTCTGTCGTTGACTTTTGTTTAGTAAGTCATGATAGTTTATCAATGTTTACTGATTTTTCAGTTGTACGAGCAGTTGATGCTGTCAACTTGTGTGATAATATAAGTGTACTTGCTCCAACGTGCATTCCAGACCATTCATTCCAGACATGGTATATAAACTTCAAAAATCCACCTGTTTTTATTGATACTTCAGATATTTCTGAAGGTTATGATAAATTTGACGTACATAGTATTCCAAATGATTTTTTGGCTAATTCTGATATTTTAACAAATGTTAATGCCGCAATTTCAGATCTTGAAGGCAGTGTCCGTTCACAAACGGATATCGATACAGCTTTTAATGGTTGGTGTAGGATTGTGAATGACGAAATGTATAATCGGCTGCCGTTTGGATCTGTACGTTGCGGTTTTGACAATAAGAAAAGGCGTCCTGGAAAGCCTTGGTGGAGCAATACATTAACTGATTTATGGATCTCCGTTTGCAAGTCTGAAAATGAGTGGTTACATTGTAAAGTTGTAAAGTAAAGAATAACCGTAAGTCTGTTTACTGTCAGGCTAGAAAACGATTTGATAGAGAGGTCCAACACTCTAAACGACAACACTGGTATAAATAACAAGATACTATTTTAGATGAGGTAGATAATAACCCAAATCAATTTTGGAAGTAAATTGGTAAAATAGGCATAACTGATACTAAGAAAAGGTCTATTCCAATGGAGATACTTTTGGATGATGGTAGCTTGACTTCTAATGTTAAGGATGTTATAAGTAAATGGGAGAAAGACTATAGTAATCTTTATAACTCATCTATCAATCCATTAATAACTGGTGATAATAATTTAAATATAAATACTAATACAAATCTCGGTTTAGGCGAACATATATCTATCTATTTTAGAAGTTAAAAAAGCAATTGATAGTGCTAAAAAGGGTAAAGCCCATGGCATAGATAAAATACTGGTTGATGTTTTAAAAAATGATACTTCTGTTTGCTTTTTACATGTTCTTTTTAAATGATCTTTTTAATGTTTGTTTGAATACAGGTTGTATTCCATCTCTTTGGGGTAAATCCATTATAAAACCTATACCTAAGTCAAGCTCCGCCGACCCAAAAGACCCATTATCTTATAAGGGTATAGCATTATCATCATCTATGTATAAATTGTATAGTTCTATTATAAATAATCGCCTGACTATTTGGTCTGAGAACAACAATAAAATTGTTGACGAGCAGAATGGTTTTCGCAAAAAAGCGTAGCACAATTGACCAACTTTCATCTCTCACTAACATTATAGACACTAGGAAGAAGCTTAAATGTCCTACATTCTGCGCATTTATCGATTTCAAGAAAGCTTATGATTATATTAATAGAGACAAGCTTTGGGAAAAAATACAGAATAGTGGTGTTTCTTGTAAAATGCTTGTAGCTATTAAATCATTATATACATCTTCCGCTTGTGTAAGGGTCAATCATTTTTATACAAACTGGTTTCGTGCGAGTTCTGGTTTAAGACAAGGCTGTTCATTGTCACCGTTGTTGTTTAACCTGTTTATTAATGACCTAGCATCACGTATACAATCTCTTG
Source organism: Serripes groenlandicus (assembly GCA_031761405.1). NCBI lineage: Eukaryota > Metazoa > Mollusca > Bivalvia > Cardiida > Cardiidae > Serripes > Serripes groenlandicus. Next base: position 85,273 of record JASEVX010000006.1, read on the forward strand.
GTAAAGGGGTCAATAAGAGTAACATTGTTGAACATCTTGACTTTGATGTAACTGCAAAAATAGTGGCTCAGAGCGCGGGTCGTGCTTTGGGTTTACTCATTGCTAGATATAAAAGCCTGGGAGGAATGCCTTATAAAGTATTGACTAAACTGTTTGATTGACTTGTTTGGTCTGTTCTATCGTTTGGGGCTGCAATTTGGGGTGTAAAGTCTTACTCATGCATAAATTCAATTCAGAATAGAGCTACGCGATTTTTTCTGGAAAGGGGTAAATATACACCGACCGCAGCTATTTCAGGAGATATGGGCTGGGCCCCTCCTTTTGTTAAACAGTGGAAGTGTTTATCACAACAATGGGTACGCAGCATCCATACGCTTGATACTAGACTGAACTAGAGAATATTTGAATGGGCTAAACGTAGAGCAAATAACTCTTGTAAGAACTGGGTTTTCACAGTCAAAAAACAATTTGACAACACAGTAAAAGTAAAAGTAAAAGTTGAGAAACCGACGCCAATCTTGACTCTAAGCCTAAAAATGTGTTAAAATAATGTTTTAAACCGTGAAGTGAAAAATAAATTACATACATATACATATTTACATACATGTTATAAGATTCGGCTTAAACTTTGCGTTTTGCTATTTTCAATAGAAATATGTAAAAAATATGTATCTATATCCCCTAAAAAACCCAAAATATATTAGAACAATGTAAAACGATAACATAAAGTATATACAGTACAGCTCAAGGGGGTTTTCCCAAAAACCCTCACCCCCGCGGGCTGATAAGACAGCCCACCGCGTTCCCGCTCACCTGTACGCAGGGTTTCCCCTACAATAACCCGGCGGTCCCGCGGGGTTTGATTATTCAACTATTAAGCCCGCGGAGGGAAATCCGATAACGATTTATGACGTCACGATGATTGACAGCTGTGATTAAGGCAGCCCCCGGCGTTCCCGCTCATCTGTTTGCGGGGTTTCCCCTACAATAATCACGCGGTACCGCGGAATTTCATCAGTTTTCAAACGGTAGTTAATATACAACATCACACTATTGGACTTAAATGTTTTTAAATCAAGAGGGATATCTAATTCAGTAACCCAGACGCGACATGTAACATTAACCCATCTGTAATGCGATCAAAGCAAGTGAACGTCAATTATTACTTTCAATTAATAGGTGTTAAAAACATGTCGACAATCTGAGTTGTTTGGTATTATTATGTTATGGTTAATCACTTATGCTGCCGGCTTTATGAAGCATTCATGTATCATAAATTCACAAATCAATTCAACCACCCGGTGTCATATGTCCTCCCCTATTAATATAGGCGAATCTTTGATTGCCGGATCTGTTTTCTGGCCTATAAGTCAGACAATAAATAAAATGACAACTGGACGCTTGTTAATGAGAAACGCAATGTTTAATTCACAATACTCGCATTTGGTACGGTTTTGAATATGGAAACTTATACACAATATTGACTGGAAAGATGATGAAGTTCAATTATGTTGTCGTCTATATGTTTTCCCTTTTCCACTTGCAGACACTTTCTGACGCTGCTACAAAAAAAGAATTTGGAAACATTGTGACATAATACAAAACTGTCTCAATGGTTTCAACCTTATTCAATAATTAGTGTACTTCCGTTTATAGAGTTTCCAAATGTTTACCTACAAGTTTTCAAATTGGCTACTGCTGATGTGTTGCATGTGGAAAATGGTTAATAAGAATAGCCTTCCTCTCAGTGGCATAATACAACTTAGTTTTAAAGGATGTGCATGTAATGTAATTCAGAAAAATAATATCACCATTCGCATACGCGCAATAAGATCATGATGTAACCGTCTTACTACATGCATCTAGGCTTACAAGCCTCACAAGAACGGTTATGACCAAACACTAACTATAAACGTACGTTTTTTATTGTAAATTCTATTTATGTCAATATATCCGATGGTCGGTTTTGGCGTGACGTGAAACATGTATTAACAAAACCCGTCATGAGCAAGTTCTCCATTTGTCAAATGTTTTCATCTCTAGTCCATAATAGATCTTTAAGTTTTTGATATATGTTTCTGTATTATATGTAGACGTTTTGAATGTCGTCTACTGCGGATTTATCATATGTTGGAAAGGGGGGTTAAAGAAAGAATAAAAATATGAGCGCTTGTTAGCTGATCGTGTAATGATCTTATCAAGTTAACCCCTTTCTAACAAACACCAAGCAGACGACTTTTAAAACACTTTGTCAATCATTATTTTCAGCTCTGTATCCATTTACCACAATGCTCTTCCCGTCCGCCACTTGATTCAATAGTACATAGTGCTAAAGAGTGGAATTACACTTGTTTTTTTCCCCTCTGGTCTTTTCTTAGAAGAACCTTCTTTGTCATCTTTTCGTCTTAGTCCCTCGTTTGTGCGGCTCACGATGGTGTCTTCTCAAACAAATGTTTTACCTGCAGCGGAGTAAAAGGCTTTGACATATCTTCTGATGATGTTTTCCTTACCGAGTCTAGTTCCTCCTTAATCTTCACTCCACCACCGAACCAACTACTCCCCCATCTTATATTTCCCGGACCGAATAACTCCGGAAAAAAGTCGTGTTAAGGTTAGTCCAACATTCCCTATGAAGATGGAATCATCCCTTAGCTTACGAAGTCACATTCTGTTTTGTATTAGCCTTTTTAAATAGGTTGTAAACAGTTAAGTAGCTAGGACCATGATGTGACCATTATACAGGACAGTGATCTATGAATTGATTAATTGATTGATTGGGGTTTAACGCCATTTTTAACAATTTCTCAGTTATATCACGGCGGCCAGTTCTCCTACTCATGCATTTCCTGGATTTCTCACACCAGTACTCCACACAACAATCTTCCCAAGCAACTGGCTGCTTTTCCACATAGACTAAGCCCATTGGTGGAAGACGAATGACGCCATCTATGAATTGAAAATGAAATGTAAATATAGTTCAGAACGGCAGTTTTTTTAAAAATCATTTATTTTAAGTCACTCTTTTACACGATGTTTAATGATGCACAGTTAATAAAAATGCGCTTGTTTTTCAGGAATTATCTTTATACATATAATATTGTCACGCTGATTAACCAACCTACTTTTGAGATATACCACTCTTTAATACGGATTAAGATAAAGTGGCTGTTTATTACAACACATGTCAACCCTTTACCCAGACTTTCTGTAGATGACTTTCAACTGTATTTCAGTTAGATCATGGTATTGTATTGTTAAGTTACCAATACTTACGATTTTATTTACCCTGACACGATAACATATATTTTACCGAATCTATTAGCGCGTAGGATGGAACCCATTAATACGTTTTTTTAAAGTGTTTGGTATGCCGGGAAACTATTTTGCCCTTTTACCACATACAGATGCTGTCGACGCCTCTACAGCAGATGACTTATGAAAACATTGTGACAAAATGTAAAATTTCTCATGTTTCAACTTTATTCAATATTGATTCATTCATTAGGGCTTAACGCGGTTTTCAACTATTGTTCAGTATATCACGCGTGCCGGTTCACGTACTTAAGCTACCAGTTCTACTCACAACATACATCAAAAGTAGCTGGCTGCTTTTCCAAATTGACTGTTAGCCCATTGGTGAAACACGAGTGACGTTTCGTCAAACTTCGAAAATGTTGGCGGAGCTGGTATTCGAACTCATAACCCTTGGATCTACAGCCTGTGTCGCTACCGACTGAGTTATCGGGGCTCAATAATTAAGCTTCTATTTATTGTAATATCACGAAGTTTTGCGTAGATATTTTATATGTCGTCTGCTGTATACATATTCATTGAGCGGGGCGGGGCGATCACGCACCGGTTTATGATGTAACTTGGATCTGTTTACGATAGTCGACGTATCAGATGGCAATTTTAAGATACACCAGCTTTTTCCATGATGTTTTATTTTACTGTATGCATATCTAAACGAAGTCCTCTATGCACAGGTACAACATATTACCTATAAATGAGGCGTGTTAGGGGATATTGATGCCAATTCGAACAGTATAGTGTATGTACACCAGCAACCTGTTATACAGTCATAAATGGCAAAAACACAACATTAACAGAAAAGTTGATTCCTTATTTAATGCAAAAATAACTTTGATGTCAAATCAACAATACCCGAAGTCACTAGACACTACTAAAAGATGAGGATATTATGAGCTTGTGCATGTCACAAGTTAAAAGTTGGCTTTTGTGCAAAGTTTAGACCCAGAACAGGGATGCACACAGCTCATATATAACTTACAAGATTGTTAGACGAAACTGTCAACTTTTATAGATTCTGATTAAACTGACCAGGTTCACAAGACAATCTGAACATACACTTAAAATAGCTTGTTCCTTTTCTCATACACTCGCTCTGAACTAGTGTGCAGCGGTTGTTTTGTGCATGTTTTATTTGTTCTTGCCTGCGCATGATTTAATTAATCGCATTACAGTAAGAAAAGCTTAACGCCGTTTGTACACTATTCAGTCATATCACGGCGGCCAGTTCAGATACTCATGTGTTTCATAGCTTTCTTCGGGACAGGTCCTATGTTCGAGGCCTATGATACAGGCATATATTGGTAAATGTAAATAAATATAAACCAGAAACAGGACCTATATTTTGCTCCGATACAATTAGTTTAAACATGCAGACTATTGGAATATATTTGAAATCTCTACTCCGAATTAAATGATTTCATAAAAGTTTCCGTTTATTTTTAAAATGAGCATTTCATCATATGCTTTTAACAATGCTCAATGTTGATTAATTGGGATAAAACGTCGTTTTCAACAATTGTTCAGTCAAATTACTGCGGCCAATTCACATATCTCGACACTGCAAACACTCATGATTAAGGGCATCCAACGTTATGGCATTTGCTAAATGTACATTTATATATAGAGATCAGCACGCACATTCATGCTATCCAATGTTGTTGTACATAGAAGGAATTTCTAGATTTGCCTGCGTGAATACGCATAGTGGTTTCGATCTACACTTCACTGCCTACGCTAAAAACAAATTATATTACCTTTGATCATATATACTTTATGTTGTCGTTTTACATTGTTCTAATATCTTTTGTGTTTTTTAAGGGACATAGATAAATTTCTTTTACATATTTCTATTGAAAATAGCAAAATGCAAGTTTTAAGCCGAATCTTATAAAATGTATGTATATATGTATGAAATGTGCTTGCCAAAAAACGATGTTATTTAAACAAACTGTCAGATTACCAGCTGGTTAGTCGGGTCAATAAAAACAATGCCCTGTGATCTATATGCACGTCACCGTCTTTCAATCAGCCTGACAACCAACACAAAATATATCACACGATTTTCATCTGTCACGTGCTACACCCTTTACACGCAAACATTAATGTTTATATTGAAACGAAATCTGTTTTGCGATTCATTTGTCTTCAATGTAGTGTCGTATAAAAAGTGATTTTTGTTTGATTTGGTAAATGAATATAAATTTGTTAATGGATTTATCATAATCGTGTTGATCTTAATAGTATGTGAATGTAAAAATAGGATTATCATTCTCAAAGGTAAGGCTTTATTTCTCAATTATGCTGTAGAACAATGAATTTGATTATAAATGTTTGCAATATGCACATGCAGATTTCATCGCAATAGGGCTCAGACAACTCGATGTTCAAAGTATTCAAGTAAGGTATTTTAGCGACTGTTCCAGTGTTTCTTTGTTTTGGTCTTAGTTTCAGCATATAAAACATACTCGTATATATACATGATGAGTCAAGTTTGCACATATATGCGCATACAAATCCAGGTCTACAGTGTACATGGTACATTTAGTAACAGTGATTTATCTGATCTGACTCAATTGTCATTATTTGATTTAGCCATTGGTTTGATAATATCCGAGGAAACATGTAATGACCTGAAAATTAGCAGTATACATGTATATTTGAGTAGGGGGTCATATTTGAAGAGACGTAGAAGTCGCTCCCTTTTCAGTGTTCTCTCTTCCGTCCGTAATTACATCATAAATCGACTCCTGTAGATGCGTTTACAGACTTCTGGTTCGGATTAATGGAAATGGGTTACAATATGAAATATAGTAAATGAAATATAGTAACACAAGTTAAAAGCCAATGAAAAGAGGGAACGTCATCTAAAACATTTAATCTCGAGGAGCTTGAGAAAGAACGTAACTATTATTGAAATTAAATTGCAATATTGATTTTTTTTATTAACACTCGCCATGCAGAATAATCAATCTGGCGAGCGATTATTTTGAAAAGTAAACAATCGCTCGTGATGCATATGCCTGCAAAATTTACTATTTGGGAAGCAGAGTAAATAATATAGAATAGTTAACATAATGTATAATCGGAAAACAAATTAAAACACACCCACTCGCATTTTCCGCGGGGGCTCCGCGAAAGAAATATAGGCCACTCCCATTTAACATTTTCTGCGGGGGGAACCCTGCAATCCACCTCAAGCGGGCATATCTCTGAAATACCTGTAAAACGCCGGGTTAAGCCGGGGGAGCGACTTAACGCCGACGGTTTATCATTTTATCGATACCCCCCTCAACCCGGGGGTGAGGGTTTTTGGGAAAACCCCCTTGAGCTGTACTGTATGACCAAAGTTCTATATAATTTGTTTTAAGCCTTTTGTTTTAACTTTTGTTTTGTTTTTTTGTTTTAAGCCATTTGTTTTGTTACAGTGAAGTGTAGATCGAAACCAGTATGCGTTTTTACGCAGGTAAATCTAAATCAGCATTTGTCTACTCCTTATCAATTAAAAAGTCCTTCCAATTATGTACAACTTCTTTGGATAAGTATGAATGTGCGTGCTGATCTCTATATATACATTTAGCAAATGTCATAACGTTAGGTTAATCATAATTGCCTGCAGTGTTGGGTGGACGGACGTTTTGGCTACGGATGTTTTGGCCCGGACGTTTTGTCCTAGGACTTTTTGGCCTGGACCTTTTGGCCAGCCAAATTTTTTAGATAGGATTCCCTACTATAAGTCTATTAATATACGAAACTTATTAAGTATAAGAAAACTATTGAGTATAAGAACATTATGTTAATAATATTTATAATATAAATGTACATTCACACATTTTTAATTCAAACTAAAACCTTGTTATCTAATTAACAGTTTATTGCAAACATATTACCTTTTTTCACACATTTGTTATCCAAACTACATTATTGATATCTAATTAGCAATTTAAAGAAAACAACAACAATTGCACTAATTACTCTGATAGTCATTAACTACAAGGTAAAGAAGATCAAAGACCATTATCTTAATTTGAATAGCTCAGTGTTGCAGTTATGATTGTCATTAAAGGTTTTCATTGCAAACATATATAAAGAAATTATACCAGTTAACTACATGTTAAAGAAGATCAAAGACCATTATCTTAATTTGAATAACTCAGTGTTGCAGTTATGAGAATATAAACAGTTTTACAAAATAATTGCATAACCATTCCAATCTATCTACGGATATCACCGAAAAGAAGTGGACAGAAGCTATGTCTAGATGGCTTTACCTACACAGTAAAATCTGAGTCAAAGATTGCAAATGAATTGTACAAAACGTGTATCTGATTCCTGTAAAGCCATTCTCAAAACAACAAAAGACCATGAAAATGCTAATCTTCTGTCACAACACAACCACATTGGTGACAACATTGCTGTAGAAGTTGAGAAATATAGATTCCAAATGAAACGACAAGCAGAAACTACCAATGACAAACCAAATCAGATCCTAATATTCATCACTGCTGCTGCTTCAGATGAAGTGAAAGCCAGACCAAGAATCAATCAAAAGACTTCTACGTCGAACCAGAGCAGCACACAGGCCTAAAGACACACACACGTTACAATAATTAGTTATTAATCATCATTGGTCACAAACAATCGGACAGAATCCAACAAACTTCCTTTTCTACGACAATGGTCCAGACGCAGATGAACGTGTCATAGTCTTCGCTACAAGAGAACATCTCCGTCGCCTAGCCAATTGTGATACCTGGTGTATGGACGGTACATTCTCAGTGGCACCGCGCCTGATTACTCAACTTTATGTCATCCAAGGACTAGAAAGTGGTGTTTTCCAGCCACTAGCATACGCGCTCCCCCAACGAAAAACCCAGAAAACCTACGAAACGCTTCTACGAGTACTTGAAGAATATGAATGTGATCCTTCAGTAGTTATGATTGATTTTGAGCGTAGTGTGGGACTTGCTGTTCTTTCAGTATTTGGTGAACATGTTCAAGTGAAAGTTTGTTTTTACCATCTTACACAATCAATTCGGCGTAAAAGTCAAGCCCTAGGTCTTAAGTCAAGTGTATGAACATGACAATGACTTCCGTTTGTTTTGTGGTCAGATTGATGCGCTTGCTTTTCTCCCACTTGACGAAGAAGCTGAAGGAATGCGTCACCTTACACAAACCGTTCCAGAAGAAGCAGAAGCTCTGGAGTATTTTAATTCCATTTATGTTTCTGGGCAACTTCGGCCCAGACGTAATCATGCTAAACTCCTACTTACATTCCGACGTACGTCACCAGTCCCCTCATCGATGGAACGTCCATGACACACAACAGCTCAGAGGGGTGGAATAACAAATTTCGTTCTTTGGTTGACCAAAACCATCCAACTATATGGAAACTTATAGAAGTTCTACAAGCTGAATGCTCACGTGTTTCGAAGGTATTTCCCCAAGAAGAACGTGGCATCAGGGTTAGAAAAGAACGAAAAAGAACTATGTGTAATTACAAAAAAGACAGCGAAGACAGAGTTGAAGGTAGAAAGACTACTGAAGAATTCCTTCGTGGTGTTTCACACAATCTAAGAAGTGGACAACCGAACATTTAAGTACCTATTATGTGTGAATAGCATACACTTGAAATAAATATTGTTTAGGAATTGGAGAAAGACATTGTATAAAAGGAGAAATTGCTTGTAACGAACAAATTCTTCTCCCACAATGTTTTTTTATATTTTCACAATACCTTCTTTTTTTTAAAAATAAAACATGAAAACCCTTCATATTTTAGATATAGAGATACATTGATAATAAAAATAAATCAAATAAAAATGTGTCTTGTTATAACTGGCTTTTAAACCTGGCTGACCAAAAAGTCCTATTTGATAAGAATGCCTGGCCAAAAAGTCCTATGCCAAAACATCCGGGCCAAAACATCCGTTGGCCAAATCGTCTTACAACCGCAATGTTGAGATATGTGAATTAGCCACCGTAATTTGACTGAATGACGTTTTATCCCAATTAATCAACATTGAGCATTATTAAAAGCATATGATAAGATGCTCATTTTAAAAATAAACGTAAACTTTTATGAAATCATTTAATTTTGAAGTAGGGATTTCAAATATATACCAATAGTCTGCATGTTTAAAATAATTATATCGGAACAAACTATAGCCTCGAACATAGGACCTGTCCCGGGTGCATATGCGATAACAGAACTATTGATTACAAATGAAGTCAAGCGGTTTAAGTACACATTTTGCGGGTGTGTTTTTGTTGATACCCTATGAATCATAATGTAATGAGTTAAGTTATCATAATAACACTGTTGAAAAAGGCATAAAGACAATATACATGTACATGTTAAACATAATTGTTAAGTCACTGAATAAGGATTTGTGGGTAATTTTGTATAAGAATATGATGCTAATTAAAATGACTCCGCAGTTTGAAGTTAATTGGTTAGGGTTAGGGCGTATATCTCTTAAAACAGTACCAATAACAATTATTAGCATTAGCTTTGCTTCAAAAAGGTGCGAAACAGGGAATGATATCCGCATTTTGGCATAAATGTGTTGATGTCTCCCGTTCATAATAATTAATACTTCGAACATTTACTGTGTTTGCTAAGTTTAGATAAAGCATTTAAATGTGTCTGTGGTCACTGCATACACGTGTCATAAATCTGAAAGAAAAAAGAGTGACTATGTCGCAGCAGCAACGGAAATAGGATGACCAACTGTACTGCGAGCGTCATGTACTGCGAGCGTCAGGTACGCAGACGGGGACCTATTAAGAGCACAGAGGTTCAGTGAAATATAACCATGTGTGTATCATGCAAAAGAATAACGATATCACTTGTGCATGCCCAACGAATAACGAAAGTCATCTAAGTCGAGCCCGAGTAGATCAGTCGGTAGCGACGCATGCGGATATTCCAGGGGTTGTGAGTTCGAATGCTAGTATTTCCGACGTTTGACAAATTACACTGTGACAAGCGTCATTCTTCTTTCACCCATGGCTAAACAGTTTATGTGGAAGAACAGCCAGTTCCTTGGAAATTTTGTTTTGTGAAGTACTGGTGTGAAAAAGGTAGCAAACACATGAGTATGTGAACTGGCCGCCGTGATATGGCTGAGTAATGTTGAAAACGGTGTTAAGCTTTTCTTACTGTAATGCGATTAATTAAATCCTGCACAGGCAAGAACGAGTGTATGAGAAAAGGAACAAGCTATTTTAAGTGTAGGTTCACATTGTCTTGTCCCCTTATCAGAATCTACAAAAGTTATCAGTTTCGTATTTTTCACAGTGTTTTCAAAAACCCTATGTTGTAGATGTGTCTTCGTGTCGGAAAAGGTTAACATTGAGATAGTGCTTCCTGTGTCACAATATTCGAAGATATTTTTATGTTTTGCCAAAACCTTTCAAAGTTGGGCCATGCAGATGATTTCTGTTGCTTTTGTTAACATAGACAAACTATATTTTAGCAGTGTCTGGTGACTTTGGGCATAATTGATTTGCCATCGAAGTTATTTTTGCATTAAATGAGGGGTCAACGTTTGTGTTGATGCTGTGTATGACTGTAGAACAGGCTGCAACAGGTTGCTTGGTGTACATTCACTTTACTGTTCGAAATGGCATCAATTTTCCCTAACACGGCTCATTTATAGGTTATATTTTGTGCTTGTTTAGATATGAATACAGTAAAATAAAACATCATGGAAAAACCTGGTGTATCTTAAGATTGCCGTCTGATACAAGTTACATCATAAACCGGTGCGTGATCGCCCCGCGCAATGAATATGTATACTTGATATACATGTATTCAGCAGACGACATATAAAACATCAACGCAAAACTTCGTGATATTACAATAAATAAAAGCTTAATAATTGAGCCCCGGTACCTCAGTCGGTAGCGACGCAGGCTATCAATCCAAGGGTTGTGAGTTCGAACTCCGCCAACATTTTCGAAGTTTGACGACAAGCGTCACTCGTGTTTCACCAATGGTCTAACAGTCAATGAGGAAAAGCAGCCAGCTGCTTTGGAAGTATGTTGTAAGTAGAACTGGTAGCTAAAACACACTTAAGTACGTAAACGAGGCACTCGTGATGTACTGAATAATAGTTGAAAACCGCCTTAAGCCCCAATGAATGAATCAATATTGAATAACGTTGAAAACATGGTGGTAACATGAGAAATTTTACATTTTGTCATAATATTTTCATAAGTCATCTGCTGTAGAGGCGTCGACAGCGTCTGTATGTGGTAAAGTGACACAATAGTTTCCCGGCATACCAAAAACTTTAAAAATAATATTAATGGCTTCCATCCTACGCGGTTATAGATGCGGGAAAATATATTTTATCGTGTAAGGGTAAGTAAAATCGTTAGTATAGGTAACTTAACAATGAAATACAATGATTTAACTGAAATACAGTTGAAAGTCATCTACAGAATGGGTAAAGGTTTGACATGTGTTGTAATAAACAGCCACTTTATCTTAATCCGTATTAAAGAGTGGTATACCGTTTATTACTCCTATTCTATATCTCAAAAGCAGGTTGGTTAATCAGCGTGACAATAGTATATGTATAAAGATAATTCCTGAAAAACAAGCGCATTTTTATTAACTGTGCATCGTTAAACATCGTATAAAAGAGTGACTTAAAATGAATAATTTTTAAAATATCTGCCGTTCTGAACAATATTTACATTTCATTTTCAATTCATAGATCATTGTCCTGTAATATGGTCATATCATGGTCCTGACTACTTAACTGTTTACAACCTATTAAAAAAGCTAAAACAAAACAGAATGTGACTTCGGAAGCTAAGGGATGATTCCATTGGTATAGGGAATTTAGGACTAACCTTCAAGGCCTGTTACCCCGCTGCAGGTAAAACAAAAGACACGAACAGATGACAAAGAAGGTTCTTCTAAGAAAAGACAAGAGGAGGAAAAAAAGTGTAATTTCACTCTTTAGCACTATTGAATAAAGTAGACAACATTGTGTCGGACGGAAACACTGTTTTCACAACTCTTCTGCTACTTAGGGGTCAAAAAGCGCATTGTGGCAAATGGAGACAGGGCTGAAAATAATGATTGACAAAGTGTTTTAAAAGTCGTCTGCTTGGTGTTTGTTGGAAAGGGGTTAACTTGATAAGATCATAACACGATCAGCTAACAAGCAATTATATTTTTCTTTTTTCTTTAACTCCCCTTTCCAACATATGATCAGTCCGCTGCAGACGACATTCAAAACGTCTACATATAATACAGAAACATATATCAAAGACTTAAAGATCAATTATTGAATAGAGATGAAAACATTTGACAAATGGAGAACTTGCTCATGACGGGTTTTGTTAATACATGTTTCACGTCACTCCAAAACCGAGCTCAGGATATATTGACAAAAATAGAATTTACAATAAAAAAACCTACGTTCATAGTTAGTGTTAGTGAGGCTTGTAAGCCTAGATAGTAAGACGATTAGATCATGATCTTATTGCGCGGATGCGAATGTTGATATTTTTTCTGAATAACATTACATGCACATCCTTTACAACTAAAGTTGTATTATGCCACTGAGAGGAAAGCGATTTTTATAATGCATTCTCCACATGCGACAAATCAGCACTAGTCAATTTAAAAACTTATAGGCTAACATATGGAAACTTTATAAACGAAAATACAATTATTGAATAAAGTTGAAACTATTGAGACAATTTCGTCTTTTGTCACAAGGTTTCCAAATCGTAAGCTGCCCCAGAAAGCGTCTGCAAGTGGGAAAAGGTTAAGATAAGCAAATTTCAGGCGACAAAAGCCGAATTGTACTTCTTCATGTTTTTCTAGTCAGTGTTGGGTACGAGTTTACATATTTAAAACCGCACCAAAGGCGAATATTGTTTAAAGGAAGGATCATTGTCATATCTTTAAAAGGGAGACGCAGATTAGACATATAACAGTACATCGGACAAACAATTGTTGTTGTTCAGTATAATTCATTCATGAAAACGTCTCAAATATTAACGTTAATGTAGAAATAGCCCATAATTACCAATTTCCGCTCTTACCAAAATATTTCCAACTATATTAATTGAATATGCCAGACACATAACTTCATTGTATTGATACATGTATGTCTCTTACATAATTTATTTCATATTTGTGCAGATCGATTACATGTGCATACAATTCATTCTTACATATATTTAGATCGATTCTCATTAATAAGAGTCGAGTTGTCATTTTATTACTTGTCGGCCAGAAGACAGCTCCGTCAATCAAGGATTCGCCGATATTAATTGGTGTGGACACATTATGGCACCGGGTGGTTGAATTGATTTATGAATGTGTCATTAAAGCCGACAGCATGTGTGATTAACCGTTTAATAATAATGCACACAAACCAGATTTTCGACACGTGTTTAACACCTACTGATTGAAAGTAAAAAAATAACGTTCATGTATTTGGATGTCATTAGTTGTCACGTCTGGCTTACTGAATGGGAAATCCCTCTTGATTTGAAACAATTAACTCCAATTGTGTGATGTTTTATATGGAATTAAAAAATTGAGATGCGGTCAAACGCACTTGTGAGGTATAAGAAAACCCATTGAAATATATCATACATGCTTACGTAAGCCTATAAATAAATGCAGGATTAAATGTTAACAAAGAAGGTTGTAAAAGTGACTAATATAAGAATCGGGAACACGCATAAAAACTAGTATATATCGAGTCAGAATAACTTACTCGAAAATATAATCAAATCAAATCCCAACTGTCAATCATCGTGACGTCATAAATCCTTATCGGAGTTCTCTCCGCGGACTGTAATAGGTAAATGATCAAACTCCGCGGTACCGCGGGGTTATTGCAGGGGAAATACCGCATACATGTGAGCGGGGACAATTTTTTATTTTTGGAAAACCCCCTTCAGCTTGATCCAGTTGTTAATACAGTTTTCATGAATAGATCAGTAGATGTCTGCCCAATTGATTAAGGTTTTAAGAGTCTCATTGCAGTACTTGTGCATGTAAGTTTTTGAAAGTAATACATTTAAAATATTAAATATACGTCATTATTTGTTAATTTGAGGACATTGTGACGTAGTAGGGTTAATCTAAGGTTTCCTTTTATGTTCAGACTTCAATATTCGTTTCCATGTGTAAGCAATAGATGACTTTCCTACGTTTATCACTTTGATCCGATCACTGATGTCTTTAATTTTTGGAAAACTTTTGTTTCGCAAATGTAATCGCTGTTTGAAATAATGTTGTCTATAAACAATATGCCAGAATCGATCCATTTATTTTCGGAAGATATGTTAATGAGTTAAAGTTTAAATAAAGTATCGGTAGCGTTTTACTGTTTGAAGAGAATCTTTTTTACCCAGCTTACTTTTATAGATTTAACAAATACCTTCCTCTCCAGTTAAAGTTTCTTTTATTTCTTCTCCCCATAGGAAAAAAAAAAGAAAAGAAAAAAGTTTATTGTGTTCAATACGTAATCATTTTGCTCTTAAATATTATATTTCATACGTCACTGAACGTTTTTTTCAAATGGCCTCTGTACATCTCGATAGCTTAATGCAAAACGGTTGTAACTACATATTGTAAAAAGAAGTAGTTACAACCGTTTTGCATGAAGCCCACGATCTTGTTTGTATAATTAAAGATTCATGAACAAGTGCTTGTTTTTCTGTCCAGAATAGTTACTACACAATCAGAACACTTCATCATCACTGCTTCTCTATCCTGCTATTCTATATGTATATATATACATATATATTCTTTATTTCCTCCAAAAATGCATTTTAGATTACCTAACACATAGTATTATACAAAAGAAAAATGAACACATTAAGAAAGAAAAAAGAGATCGTACAAATAAACATGAAAATATGAAAAAATGAGCACATAAAGAAGAAAAGAGAAAAAGAGATCGAACAAATAAGCATGAAAATACAATGGGAACACTGATAAATAACTAATAAGTGTGTGGTTTGATGGAGTCTAGCGCAAGTTGTAAAATGTTTGAAAGGTGGGTGTAGTTAGCATTCTTGTCTAAACGAAAAACAAGTCATGCAAATGATAAATCCAGTGTATTACCCATTAAAAGACCTTACGATGTAAGTAAGGTCACACACATGGCATGATTGAGTTGGTGTGAATGATACAACGCAGGATGGATACGGAATGAGACAGTAAATTAGTAAATAGATGAATGAGCAAACGAATGCATGATTGAATGGATAGATGAATTAATGAATGAATGAAGTAATCAGATGAGTAAGTGAATAAAAGATCGAGTGAGTGAGTAAAAAATATTGAGTGAGTGAGTGAGTGAGTGAATGAATGAATGAATGAATGAATGAATGAATGAATGAATGAATGAATGAATGAATGAATGAATAGAAGAATATTAATGAATGAGTGCATACCGGATGTTGGCGCGCGTGAATTTTATCTCGACCCTAGGATGAGATGGAAATATCTAGCCCCGGTAAAATGACGGATATCCTTGTACGTTATGAAAGAAAAAATTATCTCCAAGAGTGACATGAGTTGTGTATTATATTAATGTTGTATTTAGTTAATATTGTATTATTCACACTTTTTCTTGTTATTTCACATCATAGTGGGATGCTTTATATCGTTGAATCTGTACACAAATGCTGTGTATAATGTGGCATATAACATATCATTAATGTTCTATTTCATTAATTCACATATACATTCCAATAACATGGACATACTCTATTTTTGTCACCCTATATAAAAGGATGGACAGTATAAACGCGACATAGACTATTTTAACTTAAATAGACGATTATCTTTCTTTGCATACAGATAAGAGCACTTGGACAAGGATTGTTTTGCAGTGGCGTAGCTGCCTATAGGCACTGTAGACTTGTGCCTACACATTGTCCCCAGAAATAAAAAAAAATGCCAAAAATGCAATAAAAACTGAGTAGGGTATGGTCAGCTCATATCAATTTTTACTCGTGGTCTTTTCAGAAAATAAAAGTCGAACTGATTTCGCTCACAGTCTTTCGGAACCAAACACACCATATGTGTGCAGAATTTCGAAAGATCTCCAGAAAGCAAGTATTCATATTAATATATGTTATTTTGTTCTGTTGCAAGTTAACAAAGCTGGAAATCGCGGGTTAAAAACATATTGTTTGTTGCTTAAAGTACAGTCAAAAATGCAGGATTTGAAAAAATCATGGGGGTGGGGGAGCAGGGTGGGGAATGATGTGGGTCATGCCTCCGGACACCCTAGACCTCGTGCCTACATACTGATTTAGGCACAGCTACGCCCCTGTTTTGTTATAAATTTAAGCAATCGTTGACAAATGTACTGCACGCTAAAAACACGGTATGTATCTTTTCGTCGTGACCATACACATACAGCTGTGGAAAATTATCAAATTCGCGAGTGTAAAGGGTAAATTATATATACCTAAAGCAACATGTTCTAATGTCATAGCGTGTGCTTGACAGATATGTTATTGATTTTGTATTTAGAAATATTATTTAACTCATTCTGCTGGCGTATGGTTACTCGCAAGCTCGTCATCTCCCCCAAAATAATTGTTCTAGTACTATTTCTCCATACAATTCATTAACCTGTTTATTGAATACTTTCATATTGTTTTCTGGTAACATTATACTGGTATAAACATATTATCTACTATACATTTTTAAATAATTTGTGTTATGTCTGCATTGGTTGGTTGTTTTTGTTAATTTGTTTGTTCTTCGTGGTTCGGTGCGGTTGGGTACTCTTCTAATTTGAAAGAGCCCACGATAGAAATAACTCACGTATTCTAAACGTTTTAATGCTGAATTACGTCTTCATTGGCATTGTTTTGAGATATAATAATAACTATAGTACTTATTGTTGATGTCCTACCGTCATGTTCACGTTTTTAACCGAGAAGTGACTTTGAGAAAAAGTTCCAACGAACAAGCCGAACGGCTAGGAACGAACGTATTTATTTTTGGATTTAAAGCTAAGCTTGTCGAGTTGAGGCAACCTAATAATGCTAATAAATATTGTTTAATTTAAAACAAGTTATGTCTCATTTATAGTAGCCGTCAAATTTAGCAAATCTTGAAGAAAAAAAAGTAAGCGTTTATTTCAAGGTTCTTGGCAACAGCGTCAAACTGTTCGGGTGCAATATCGAAGTATTCAGTATCGTGGAATACTGCACACTTGCTCCCAATGAAAAGTCATACGGATCTCACTGAATATTGCATATCAAAGCATGAAGTTCGACTGCGTTAATGAACAGTGACATCTATGGAATACAAGTAGCCTAACATGATATTGTGTTGTTATTTTCCAATTTTTGTTACAAATAACATTAATGAAACACAAATAGTTGATTACAAAACGGAGCTATTCTATCAAGAATGTGTAAATGTTAGTCTAAATATGCTTTGTTTTAGGAAATGTAACAATAGTTGTTGTTTTCTGTAGTTGTTAAAGAATATTTTAAGACATTATAATTTGTATTCAAACTGTTATTTATACTGTGCTAGTGTATTATATGCTTGTATTTTAATTGATATGTGTCATATGTGTTATTTTAGTCGGTTAAAAGCGTTTGAGCTTATGTTGTCTGTTATTTATTAGTAAAATAAAAGCTTTCTATTTTCGTATTTGTATCTTTTATCAGTTATATAAAGAGGATCCTACATGTGTACTCATTTATTATTGAATTTATTAAACGAGTTGGCAAAATGATATAATGCTCGGCAAGAGCCTCGCAACATGATATAATGCGAGGCTCTTGCCGAGCATTATATCATTTTTGCTAACGATTTTAGTAAATTCAATAATGAATGAGAACAAATGTTAGATTCTATTCATTACATAACTTATAACGTCACATTACGTCAGAAAAACGTACATTAACGTGACGTCCATAACGTCATTAACGATATGTTATACCACTAGTGGAATATCGAAAATATTGAATGGTGTTATTACACTCCCACACCGCATGTTATGTGATATAAACTGGTACATACTCCAAGAACGTAGGCTTACATTTCAGTACACAACTGGTGATGCATTCACTGCTGACATATTTATTATTAAAATGCCAACAGTTCTTAAATATTGTCTTACTCGTTAGGATGCTATGAATTGTGTTGTTGAGCGCGTTTTTAATCTATGGTGACAAGTAGTACCATCTATATACTGTCAACACGACAAATACAGATTCAAGACATTCAGTGACTCTTGATGAATTGATTCCCGTTGTATAACACGATTAATGTCTCAAATATTGGTGATCAACACTTACAATGCAAAATGACCGATATATGACCGATATATAAAGAAGCGCAGTAACATGTTATATGTGTAATTATACAAATAAGTATAAAAGACGAACAGGAAATGCAGCTTTCACAGACCACAGTAAACCCAAATATACGCAAAACGACAAACAGGAATGGCAATGTTAATAAGGAATAAAGGCATATGACGTCACAAACACAAAAAGGGTTGACAATAGCTATAACGCCTTGTAACGGTCAATGGCAAAAAAGGCCGCTGGGGGTTTAAACCAGGTTCTAGGATGCACCAAACCTCACACTTACCCTACTGTCATCCCAATAAAACGTTACAGTGTAAATAAAATTATCGCCGCCATGAACTATTCTCTAACAAACAAGGCAGCATTAATAGGCAATATACGTAAAACACAAAGATGCTCGTGTATATATAAATACAAAAAGCAATAGCATAGAAAGCCACAAAGAAGGTTCTCAATGACTAGGCAGAAGCCAAAGCAACAAGAGAATAAAAAATTGAGGGCACGACAAGACAAGATTGTAGACAAACATCAAACGTCCCCGTCCTTTTGGGCTTTTGGTAGACGTCATCATAGGGTCCACAGCCTGTCCGGTCATCGCACAATTAAAGAGGAAGCATAGTGGCGAATTGTAAATGGGTCCACCACCAAAATTTCCGAAACGTTTTCAAAGTCAATGTCACTGTCTGCTCATGATTTTTCAATATCTGATTTAGTAGCTGTTTTCCGAATATGGTCATGTATACAAAAGTAAGCCGAAACTAGACAACAATGGTATGGACATTTTCAAATTAGTTTCTTCTTTTTTTCTGAAACGGATTATTAACGAGGGAGTCGCATCTAATCTTCAACTATTGTTTTTGTCTGTTACCAGTGATAACAGCTTTAGGCAATGTCTTTATTGTGTTGCTGTTGAGGACATTTCACTTTCAAACAATCACCTGCAGGTAACAAATGTTTGCATTTATATCTAACCTTAACATGAATACATATTTAGCATGGAATTTACATCTGATTATAATACGTCAATTAATTGTTACGTTTACAATTACACTTTTTTTGCTTTTAATTTATTGAAGAGATTCATTTCACAGAATTGTCTTGTGATTCATTTATATAACTGTCTTGTAATTCATTTATCAGACTTGTCTTGAAGGTGCCCGTTTTTCCACGGTTGAAACATATTACATACACAACCACTTGCTTTAAAAGTTTATTTAAGACAAAACAATTTATGCAAAACACTTTATACAGAATATCTGAAATTGTATTCCAATGACAAGTTAACTGTTTGTGAACACTACGCATACATGAGAAGTATACACTCTTCGCGTTACTTACCTTTATATACTCAGCAAAATAAGTCTGGCATGACTTTTTAGGGTTATAGATTAAGCATATGAACATTGACATAATTTATTGAAACATATATAAATGCTGGATAAAGATTTGTTTTTGTTATTTTATTTTTATTATGTTCTAAGCGAAGTATCAGATTTACCTCACATATAATAAAATACAACTTATTTCGTTACAAACGTTTTGCTTTGAACAAGCTTAATGTTGAGCATTGACAATAATTGGCCATTCTGTCATTGTTAAAAAAACGCTAAAATGTTATCCTCGAACATAAACGTTCCAAATTTCATAATTTTAAAATTATCTCCCTTGAATTGGGGTTTTAAGGCGCACCAACACATGAAAGGTTATATGGCGCTCTAACAGGAATGAACATACCAGGCTCATCCTCCATGTACATTGAGATAAAATATGGAGAACTTGCTTAGAACCTTCTCATCCTGAACTGCAGAGTTGCTGCAAATTCTACTGTAGACACTCCATTTACGCTGGAGCCACGTTATAGTTTTTCTGCCACTGCTCTAGTGATTTGAGCGAGATGGCACCTGATACAATGCAGGGATCATGATGAATACCTTTAATGAACATGAACAAAAAATTATAAAATGAACATGAATTTGTGGTGGGGGGGGGGGGGGGGTCAACCCCTCTGCCTTCCCCTTCAACGGGATCTGCAGTGGCTATATTCTTTGCCCCGTAACCACACGGGGCCCCCGGAACCACACGGGGCGAAATGAAAATGAATTTCGATAACCTATGAACGTATGTTCCCAACATATTTACATATTTGCTGTATTGTTATCACCGAGTTTGTTTTCAAATGGCTTTGCAGCATTAATAATTGTCATATCTATGCCACTTTATGATTAGAACCCGAACATACAGGGCTTCTATCTAATTCATGAATCTCACATGCATTTTATGTGATACATTTCTTTTGCTCAGTATATAAAGGAAAACTAAAGCACAGTGTGACACCTCAATATGTTATAACCACGTTCATAAACGAATGCTGAATCGTACTATTTCATATAATAAACATAAAATCACTTGTAAATAATACATCTGTTGAAAATAAAAATAATTGAAAATCAACCTTGCATTCACAAATCAGACTAAGAAGCGTTTACAGGTTTTCTTATTTGTTTAACGAGAGGGAAACACAACAACATGGCTCATGTTGTATAGTGTCACAAATTAAAGAACAGTGTATGTGTAAATTATATTCATAACCCTGGTACTAAACCATAACATACAGTTTCATCGGTAAAATGTGTATACGAATTTAAAAGTTTAAACGCGATTGTGTTTTACGTTTTTTCACTGATTGTGTATTGTTAACCACGTTAAAAGACTAAGTAAATAACGCCCAGTTGAAATTGTATTAGACCAATAAGGAGTTTATGCGTTGCAGATAAAATCTTTATAGTATAACGTCGTTGTTAATAAACAAATAATCATTATTCAAAATGATACCGTAATTAGTTCCACAAAATAACTCTTCATTTCTTAGAACTAAACCATATGTACGCCTTACACCTTGAAATCTTCATTCGGCAACCTCGTTTCATGTTCCTTCTAATAATATTACTAGGATTTTTAATAATGGCTCAAAAGTTTCCGTAACTCCTCTAGGATCACCTGTTTTGAGGAAATACCATATAAAGTCTCCTTTCAGAAATCATTTAGTTCATTCAAGACGCAGAGTGTTTCCCTCCATTTATAAGTGCAATGCTAAGAGGTGCAGTTGTTGCAATTATTTATCGTGCAAGTCCATCATTAAATCAGCTGTTAATGGTAGATTGTTAGGGTTAGGGTTAGGGTTAGGTATGTCTAGCTTCAAATGTTGATTGACGTACTACTCACGTCATTTATGTTCTGACTTGAAATGCACCACTTTGCGGTATACAATATGTTGAACAAACAGGTCGATCCTTAAAAGTTCGATTTCGTGAACACAAATATAATGCAAGTAATCTTAAAAAGTTAAAAAAATTACTTGTACCAACACTTTCGTCAGTCAGGTCATAATTTTAATTACGTAACTGTTCAACCGGTTGAATATTTATTTTTTCATAATGATGCTACTAAAAGCTTCAAAATAAAAACAAACTAGACATATTGCAGAACATAAGTGGATGAAAAGCTTACAGACACCTTATCCACTCGGCCTTAATGACGATATTTATCAAGAAGGTAATATTTCTAAAGATCCTAATATTGACATTTTTTCTATATTTTCTATTCGAAAGCGTAAATCTAGGTGTCATGGTCTTAGGCGTAATGGTAACATCAAACGTAAATCGCGTGTAATTGTTTCTGTTGCTGATTTACATACTATTTTTAAACAGTCTGGAAAGCACTCTATGCTTTCACGGCTTACCTCTTTGTCTATTTCTTCACTAAAGTTGATCGACGAGGAAGCCGACAACATTTTCATTCGTACAGATCCCTTGTATAACACTGCTTCCATAGTTCAAAGCTACACACAATATGTTCTCCGACCCCATATTGACAAGGAGTCTGATCACGTCAGGCATTTTCTAAAACTACTATATATTAATAAAGGTAACCTGACTATGTGTATATCACTCTTTAAAAAGGATTTAAAGAATAGTGGTTTGTTATTAAATGTGACTTCATCATTCCCAAACAGTCGAAGACTGCGAACTTGATCTAATGTATTTGGTGTTTCGAATTTCCTAAATGATATCCACGCCGAAATTGCATTCCGATAAAACTCTGTTAATTGTAATTGATTTGTTAATCCTTCGATAGAAGAGCAGTTGCACAGGAAAATATTTTGCGAGTATTCGCAATCTAATTGTAGGAGATAATGTTTCCCTATTGCATTCCAGTTATCTAAGTCAGAATTTATAATGCTATATATAGTTTTGATTTGCATGCTTAATATAACATTTTCGGTGTCTATCATGTCGAGCCCTCCTTGGCTTTTATTTTTGTATATTGTAGTTTTAGCGACAAGTGTTTTTTTCCCCATTCCAAACAAAATCCAAAAACGTTTTTTTGTAAAATATTTGCAATTTTTTTTGGGATTCCCCTCGTTTCTATCTCGAAATTTATCGTTGAGAGAGCAAATGTTTTAAGGATGAGTATTTTCCTTTAAAGAGTTAGATCTCTGGATTTCCAAACCTGTATACAGTTTTTTATTTTGTTACTTTTATCTAGCCAGATCGCATCGTTATCAATAGTATAACCATGGCAGACTCCTAGTGTTTTAACATATGTTTTTGTCCATCTTATCTCGTGGAATGTTGGATTTTTGTTTTTATTCCTTCCAATAAAAGGCAACGAGCTTTCATTGTTGATGAACAATTGCGTGTCATCTACATATTGATTTAATTTTGCTTCCATATGGACCCCGTCATGTTGCGGTAAAGTAATCCCTTTAATAGTTCGGTCATTTCGAATTGCGCATGCCACTGCTTCGGCCTGAAGAATGTACAATATCGGGGCGACCGGACACCCTTGTTTTATCTATCTTGTAATATTAAAATACTCAGTAACGAAGCCGTTTGTTTGTATGACGGTTTTTGAGAATTTCAGCAACATGTAGGTCCAGTTAATACATTTGTTACAAAATCCAAACTTTTCCTAACATATTTGTATCCATTGCCATTCGACTCTGTCGAATGCTTTAATTTGGTCAAGAAAAATGATTAGTCCTTCAATATCCTCAGAGTCCGCGTATTCTATCAAATCTTGAATAAAACGGTTCGCTTGACTTAAATATCGTCCCTTTACATAACCCTTTTGATCGAGATGGATTAAGTATGGCAGAATTGGTTTAAGACGAATGGAAAAGCATTTGGCAATTATTTTGTAGCCGACATTGAGAAGTGTTAGAGGTCGCCAGTTCTTTAAGTCTTCTCGTTCCCCGTTTTTATATGAGTGATAGTAGTCCTTTGTATTGTGAATCTGATAGTAAGTATTCATCTAATATTTCATTGATGACACTCTCAAATTCTTCTTTTATCAAGTACCAGAATGTTTGATACCATTCACTTAAAATGCCATCTTCGCCCGGGGACTTGCCTGATTTAAATTTAAAAATCGCTGTCTTCACTTCATCGGAGCTTAATTTAGAATCGAGACTTTCGGCGTCTTCCGGTTTTAGTGTGTTTTCGATTTGTAATGCTAAATTGTTTGCCGACTCAGTGTCGATGCCTTCTGATGAAAATAGATTTTTGTAAAATTTAGTCTGCTCTCTTAAAATACTTTCTATATCATGTTTTATTTCTCCATTTTCGCACCTAATTTTTGTCCACAATTTTTGTTTCCCTCTTTTTTCTCTAGATTAAAAAAATATTTGGTAGATTTTTCATTCTTTTCTATTAAGTTAGCTTTTGACCTTATCTTAGCGGCGTTTGATTGCATTTCATAATATTCATTAATATGTTTTGACAGGAAATCGATTTCCGCCTCGTTTGTGACATCATTTTTATTTTTAAGCAAATGTTATTTGTCTTCCATCTCTTTAATTTTCGTGTACTTCCGCGCAGTTAGTTTGCTATAATCTATTGAAATTATTTTGATTTTGTGTTTCGTCATGTCCCACCATTCCCTTTTTGATTTATAGTTACCGATTTCATTTTTTCCAAGATGCCCAAAATGTTTCAATAATTTCTTTATAATTTGCATTAGCTAATATGCTAGCGTTCATTTTCCATATTCCCGGGCCGCGTTCGACTATTTCTGTATTAAGTCTTAATGAGATGACATCATGATCAGAGTACTGAAAATGTCTTATTTTGATCTGATCAATTTCGCAGTCGATCGATTTATTACAAAGAAAAAAATATATTCGGGACTTGGATTGCGCATGCGCACAGGTATATTCTCGCTTATTGGGGTAACGTCTGCGCCAAACATCTTCCAAATCTAAATTAGTTATCATATCGCTTAATTCCGTTAATCCCTCATCTTGACCAATTGTAATTATTCGCGATTTTCTGTCAATCAATCGATTCGGCGCGCAGTTAAAATCCCCTCCAATTAAGTTCGGAAGGCTATGTTGGCCTGTTGTATTTTTTATATAACGGTAAAAACATTTCCTAGCTTTCCCATTGTTAGGTGCATATATATTTGTGATTCTATAAGCGCAGTCATTATCCAATCCAACACATACCGATAAAAATCTACCGTTGTCATCTTCTATAATTTTTGTGTGACAAACTTAAGGTTGCTCAGGAAATAGCTGACTCGATTAAATTTGAGCGTATTCATAGAATGGGCCAGAAAAGTGAGTTGTTTCCCAGTCGGATAATCGTAGCAAAATTTACGTTGTTTAAAGACAGGGAAATGGTTCGTAACCAGAGGAGGAACTTAGGCGGCATATAATTTTATATTACGGAACAATACCCGAGAGAACTCGCGTTAAAACGGCGGAAACTGGTACCGTTGATGAAAGAGGCGAAAAACAGTGGCAAAACATCTTGGATTAGTTACGACACGTTGTATGTGAATGGCAGACCGGTGGAGACTGATGGTTTATAGGAAGGCGCAGAGGGTGAGCTGAAAGTGATTTCGTGGAACTACAATGGGCTGACACAGACTAAACGGGAAAATCCAGATTTTGTTAACATTTTAGACAAGCATGACATAGTGTTTTTATATGAAACGTGGACCAACAAAAAAGTAATATTGATCTTAATGGATATAAGAGTTACATTTTTTATCGTAAATTCCAACATAGAAATGCTAAGCGATGTAGTGGTGGGATCGTTATTTATTGTAAAAACAATATAAAAAATGGAATACAAATTGTGAGAAATCACTATGATACTATTATATGGCTGAAACTTGATAAGAATTTTTTTCAAACTGACAGTGATATTTATTTATGTGGAGTTTATGTCTGGGGTTTAGATTCACCTGCATATAATGTTGCACAAGTAGATCTGTTTCAAATCTTACAAGATGATGTTAATTATTTCGATAACCAGGGAGCTACCTTAATTGTTGGTGATTGGAATGCGCGTGTAGGTAAAGGTGTCAAAAAAGACTATATTGTGTGCGATAGAATAGTGAGCGATATTGACGATATTGATTACAGGCCGGATTATCCATTATGTCGTAATTCTATGGATACTGTTTGTAATGCGCAAGGCAACAGACTCCTTGATTTGTGTAAATCAACTTCCTTGAGATTGGCTAACGGTAGGCTAGGTAATGATCATTCCATAGGGTTGTTCACATATATGAGCCGTAACGGTGCGAGTGTAATTGATTACTTGCTTTTAAAAGAATTCGATTTTGCACGAGTAAGGGAGTTTAAAGTTGAACCATTCAGTGAATGGTCCGATCAAGCACCGTTATCTTTTATTGTTAAATGCAATACATATAAGCATGACTTTCAGCCTACGGAAAGAATTACAATTAAATATGACGATAAGCTTCGTGATAAATTCCGCAGTGGTTTAATCGGAAGATTAACAGATTTTAACAATATTTCGTTGAATATTAATAATAACCTAAATGATAGGGATTGCTTGAATAACTCTATTAATGGATTTGTACACATTTTTAGGGAGGTCGCACACCCACTATTTTCTAAAACTATAATTGACCGTGAGTGCGTGCGTTTTTCAGAAACAAACCATAATAAAGCGACTTGGTTCGACTCGGAATGCGTTGAAGCTAAGCGTATTTACTTGTCAGCGTTATAAAAATATAATTATTGTAAATCAGTAGAGCATAGAATTGAATTACATGAGAACAAACTACGTTATAAGGTATTGATAAAGAAAAAGCGGCGCGCCTATGAGTTGAAGAAAATGCGCGATATTGAAAATTTGAGACATGCTAAACCAAAGGAATTTTGGAAATTATTTTGTCGTAAAAAGAAGGGTACGCATGGAAATATTTCCTTAGAGACGTTTTATAAATATTTTCCCGTATTTTCGCAGGATATATCGTCACTTCATAATGATGAGGCCGAAAGTTTTTGTGAGGAACACGATTTTAATGATTTAAATTGCAATTTTGATGAACTGGACAGAGAAATTACTATCTCTGAAGTAATAACGACGGTTAATTCTCTAAAAAAAAACAAGGCTTTTGCGGGTGACTGCTTGATAAATGAATACTTTATCGAAGCGATAGACATTATTTCCCTGCATCTCACAGATTTATTTAATGGGGTATTTAACTCGGGTTATTTTCCAGATAAATGGTCTGAAGGCATTATCATTCCGCTATTCAAGAAAAATGACCCAGACGACGTAAATAATTATCGAGCCATAACATTAGTAAGCTGCTTATCAAATTTTTTTACAGGTATTTTAAATAAAAGAATTAGCATGTGATGTGATGAAAGCAATATTGTATCGGATGCTCAGTTCGGTTTTAGACAAGGTCGCTCTACCATTGATGCCATATTTGTTTTGAATTGTATTATACAGAAATTACTGAATGAAAACAAGCGGTTATATTGTACGTTTGTGGACCTTAAGAAGGCTTTCGACAGTATATATAGAAATGGCCTTTGGCTAAAACTTTTTAAGCTAGGAATTAAAGGTAAATTGTTAAGAATTATACGCGACATGTATGACAAAGTGAAATCTTGTGTACGACATTGTAATAATTTTTCTGAGTTTTTCGAATGTGCAATAGGTCTCAAGCAAGGGGAGGTAATCTCTCCAATAATGTTTTCGCTGTTTGTAGAAGACATGGAATTGTTCTTACAAGACAGTAATAAATCTGGACTTACAATATACGATATAACTTTAATTCTTTTACTTTTCGTAGATGATATGGTTTTGTTTGGAAAATCACCGTCTGAGTTTTACAAGAACGTTTAAATTTGTTGAAAGAATATTGCGACAAATAGGGATTAGAGGTTAACGTGGAAAAGACAAAAGTTATGGTCTTTAGAAAAAGGGGTAATCTTTGAGTTAATGAGACATGGGTTTATAATGGAAATAATTTAGAAGTTGTTAACGATTTTAACTACCTCGGAACTGTTTTTAATTATACGGGTTCATATAATTTAAATCAAGAGACCTTAGCAGGTAAAGGATTAAAAGCTTTGAATATATTAATTGCACGTGTAAATAAATACAATTTTAAACCAAAAACGTTTTGCCAATTATTTGATGCGTTCGTTGGTTCTATATTAAGCTATGGAGCAGAAATTTGGGGTTTTACAAAGTCAAAGGAGATCGAAAGAATACATTTGAAATTTTGTAAATACTTGTTAAGGGTTAAAACGGCTACTAGTAATTCCGGTATTTATGGAGAACTAGGTAGATACCCATTGTATATTTTAAGGTATGTAAAAATAATAAAGTATTGGAGTAAGGTGGTCGATTCAAAAAACATTTTAATATCAACTTTTTATAAAGATGCTGTGAGAGATTGTGAAAGAGGAATGAAGAATTAGGCCAGCAATGTTAAAACCATTATAACTGACTGTGGCTATAATTATGTTTGGAATGACCCAACTTGTATTGATATGAAATCTTTTCATTTGTTGATTAAACAAAATTTAATAGATTGTTTTGTTCAAAAATGGAACACTGATGTTGAAAATAATCGAGTTTTATGTTTGTATAGACATTTTAAAACCTCATTCTCATATGAAGTGTATTTAGATATATTGCCGTTGAAATTAAGAACTGCCATGTCGAGGATAAGATTATCCTCCCACAGACTTAGAATTGAAACTGGCAGATATTCACAAAATAGAACTGATAGAAATCAGAGATATTGTACATTGTGTAATAGTACAGACTTAGAAGATGAATATCATTTTATTTTAATTTGTCCTTTGTACGAACAATTACGTAAACTATATGTTAAACAATATTATTACAGACATCCAAGTGTTTTTAAATTTATTCAGCTGATGCAATCTTCAAGCCAGCAAGAGCTTTTTTAGATTATCTAGGTTTGTTAGGGAAGCATTTATTAATCACAATACTGCAATGTATAATGAGTAAAAAAATGTATGTTCATCCTCATTGGACATGACATGTAAACTATTAAAACTTAAATGTTTACATGAAAATATGTAATAGGAATAGTTAAATCATTATAACAGGGTAAATACGTGATCCAGAGTGATTGTGTGAGACATTTCGGGTGTCAGAGTGAATGGGTGAGTTGTATGAGTGTATAGTATATATGATTGTCTGTTTGTACTTTTTCATTGTTTAATGTAAAAATTGCATTGACCTGTCACATATTAAAAATGTAATATGTATTTATATGACGAGAAACATTTGTTTAAGTCATAAATAAAGAATATGTTCTGTTCTGTTCTGTTCTATAATGTCCGCAGTTGTCAATTTTAATTTCTTTTTAATTAGAATTGCGACACCTCTCGATGAGCCGTTGCCATTGTTCCAGAAATGTGTCCCTCCCCATTGATTTCCCCAGAGCTTCGACTCAAAATCATCTTTACAGTGGGTTTCCTGAATTAAAATAATGTCAAAGTTTTTCTTGTCTAACCAATGAAAAATAAGTCTCCGTTTTTTACTGTCCCTCAGCCCATTAACATTAACTGATGCTATAGATAAGGTCATATATATATAGCGAGTGTATTTTGATTATATAAACATACATGCAATAATGTGAACAGACCTGTACATACAAGGCCGCCATTTGGCAATTTAAAAGCTATCATACACATACAATACGCATAATCCAATTTAAAAGCTGTCATATACATATAATATTCATAATCCTTTTGCAATCTAAAACCTGAAAATATATTTATATACATATGCCGCATTATAATACATATAAATATAGAGTGAACTGCATTGTAGTATATGAAGTTTAAAGCAATCGTTTGCATAGAGCAAATATTGATATTAATATATTTTCCACGCAATAATCTGCATTTTAATGCCATCATGTACGATATGCTACGATATACTCTACATACGTATATCGTAGTTTTTATGTGCGAGTATTTTTTAAGTGTTTTCACATGATAGTGCATGCAAACATATTGCGAAATACATGTAATTACCTTCATACCGTTATATGCCTTACTTTGGCGTGTTTCTAATCGCATCGTTGAAAATGAGAATAATTTATAATCCATGTAATTATAGGCACAATGTAATTTATGTATTGAACGTACTTAACAATATACCTAGTTATTACCGTTAATGTTTTTTCTTGTATTGGTGATTCGTGTGGCTGATGGGGGCGTCGAAGAGTTGTTACTCCTTGCCCGCTTTCTCATAGGAGTAACCATTTCAAATTCGTCTGATATGCCATCCACAAGAAAAGCTAACAAGTTGGTGTACAAAGCATTCGCGCCCTTCTCCGACACATGAATCCCTTTCGGATCATTCATGTTAAACATATTTTTGACAATATAATCTTCATGTGTAAAAACATCATCGTTATCGATATAATGCATATATTTCATTCCCATGCAAAATGCAACAATGTGTTTATTTACAAATTTGGCATCATCATTGAACTTTTTAACAAATGCACCATTCCCTAGTCTTGGTAAGATGCTGGAAAAAGCCACTGGTGTGTTCGGCCATTTATTGGCTTTTTTTTCCATTGCGAGTTGAGCGTTTTTGGCTACTGCATGCTTGTCATTTTCGAAATGTCATTAGTGCCGAGGTGCAGTGCAATGGATGTCACGTGCTCTTTGTGTTCTGGCTCCACTTTAGATAGGATAACGTCAAAGTCCCGGAAAGTCTGACCGGAAATTGACACGTTTTGTATTGATTTGTCCGTAATGTGCAACCTATTTGCGTTTGAGTCTCCGATTATGTAGTTTATTTTTTCTTTTGTTTTTCCACAGTCAAGTTCTTTGTCCGTGAGTTTGTGGCTTTGTTCTATCCGAGGATCGTCATGCTCCGATATGTCGTCTGCGTTGTAGGTGTGGTCACGTGTTTTGTCGCCACGGAGAGATTCATCGGCAGAGATTTCACTCTGGGCCATTTGTATGTCTGGTAACGGTATCCATCGAGAGGTCTCGTCTTTCTTTGGGAGGTCACCAGATTTGCTATCTTGCCGTTGAGGCGAACGAGAGTCGTTCTCAATATAACCGCACTCGCAATTGTTCGATCTAACGGCTCATCATGTAATGACCTGGAGCTCATCTCGTTGGCGCGTTGACCTTCTAGGATTTCCACTGCATATTCACCATATATCGGTGCAAATGCCTGTACCGGGCAATTGTTTTTTGTGTGTCCTTCTGTATTGCAGTAATGCCAGACGATATCCTTTGGACAGTTTTTTCTTTCATGGTCTGTACTTTTGCAGTTCCAACACGATTTTTGTTTATCAGGTGCTTGGGTGTCCATCAACTTAAAATATGGGTGCGAAGTTAGGCCACAGAATTTACACGGTGTGCGGTTGTTATCTGCAAATAATCGTATTGTAAAACGTCCAATTTCCATCGAGAGGGGCAATACGGGGACACAGTTAAGAATTTTAATGTATCTTGTACCATTCTCTATCTGAGTGCCTTTTATTTTGCCTCTTGTGACACTTCCCTTAATAATGTCACCAAATTGTGACACTTGAGAAATGATAGCACTGTCCGGCATCTCAAACGGTGCGTCCTTTATAGTTAACTTTGTGATTATGTTTTCTACGTCCGTAACGGTCACGAGCCTGTTCTGGATACAGATGTCTCCAAGAATTGCTGAGTGCTTTGCTTCTTGCGATGTTACAGTAATTATACATTCCTTTTCTATGATCTGTATCGCTTTAATGTTCGTTTGGGGGATTATTTTTTCTACTGCTGAAATAACTTCTTCGTGAGATAATCTCTTAAGAAATTGTGGGCTGAAATGCACCGATAGCGGTCTTGCTAATAGGTTCGCCATAGTGTGAAGTGATGTGAATGTTCTCAAACAAAGGAGCAAAATGGCGGGCTCCGATATCAAGGATAACAACTGACCTTATACATGTTCAATGTCCTAGATGTCCTCTCAACTTAAATACTTACTTGTTTAGAACAACTATAAATCCAACACAATCAAAATTAATTTCCGTGGAGTCGGGTGATTGTCTAAAATTTAAAAAAAGATACATACTCCTCGACCCACAGAAAAAACACCTGCGCCATATTGCAAGGGCAGATCACTCTTTTTATGGGGTTATTGTTGTATTAGAATCGAAATAATAAATACGTACAAAACGCACTCGTGATTTAATTACTACGCATCCGAACTCCTAACTGTATTTTATTCACCGATAAAACACAGGTACGTATTTATTAAGCAACATGCACGTACTATATATTACATATTTACAGTAACCATATAATAATAAAGTTATTTGTAAATGAGGTATTTTAAAGAAGACCATTATACACCTATATACGCTTAATAAATAGTATTAGTAAGTTCATTTTATCTAACAACCCAGCAATAGTCCATGACTTTGACTCAATAATGTATAACTTCATGACTAATATTATTATCTGTTCACAATTGTATGCATCTGATGGATGGCCGTTGACAACATTGAACAGACATTGAACCATTGAGCAAGGACAATATTTGATCTCTAGGGCTCCGAGTTATAAAGCATGTAAATACATTTAGACCAAATCTCACATATAGTGTTTTCCATAGCTTGTATCTCATGCCTTCAGTAGTAGGACATTCAAGTATTATATGTTCTACTACATTACTCAAAATCGTGTTTGTACATTTTGGACACTGGTTGGAATATCTTGGACATGACTTACTTAGTAACCAGATAGGCGAAACGTTATTATGGCTAGGTTTAACGACGCTAAACTGTCTAAGCTGTTCATCTCTTCCAACAATTGCTATCCAGTGTGTATCTTGATATTTATTTAATGTTATATCAACGATACGTTTCCAAACACGTTTGGTCGGAAAGTAACCTGTATTAAGAAAATCCTCAATAGCACCATTTAAGGTGTAGTTTAACAGAATAAGATTAATATCAGGAAAAAATCCTCTGTTTCCATACGGATTATCAAAGTAGTGAACAATTCTCGAAAACAACATATCTCTAGAAAAATGATCCACGGATAACCGACATATCTGACCAAAGAATACCAATTTTCTCCTATCCATTTCACATATAAGAGGTTTAGCACTAATTGAGCGTAAGCTTATTTCAGTTCTAGACCGCTTTGGGATACACTGCATATATCTGATGCAGAATCTATGCGCTTTTTCTAATTCTGCAGTTTGTGAGTGTGTTAAGTCACACCATAGTTCACATCCGTAAAGGGCTTTCGGAAGCACAATTGATTTGTATATTTTAATAGACGTTTTTGGGTGAAATCCGTCTTCATGAATACCAGAATTTACAAGATTGAGAAACGTACCCCTAAGCTTATTACAGGCGTTTTAAATGTTTGTTTCGAGAGACATAGTACTTATTGATTTCAATACCAAGATGAGTATACGTGTCAGTCTCTAACATGCGATTAGGTCCAAGATTCCAAGAACGGTTACTATTCACAAACTCATGTTTCGTTCATTAAATACAATTATGCCACACTTGCTTGGCTTATAGTCAGATCGCCATTTGCAGGCGTAGCAATAACAAATGTCCATCATATTTTGAAGACCATTTCTTGGAGAAAGGTATTAAAACCATATCATCAGCTACTGTTGGACAGCTACAGTTGATGTCAAGTACACATAATCCAAAACCAGAATCATCTATTTCTTGTACTAATCCATTGGTATAAATAAGGTACAATAGAGGACTGCTAACTCCACCTTGCCTGGTGCTTTTTTTGATGTCTATCCAACCCGATTGTATCCTACGAAATCTCACTGTATTGATAAAGTCATTGTAAATTCGGTTTTGTGTAGTAACATGTATCTTAAACGATTCGTCATATTCTGGATTGTCAACGGGAGTATATAGAGCTGAAAAATATATTTTTCCATTTTTAGCTCTACTGGCCAAGGGCCAGCAGAGCTTATGGGATGGCGAGTTGTCCGTCGTCCGTCTGTTAACTTTTATCTCGTTAAGACGATAGGGCCTTCATTGTTCATCCGATCTTTACCAAACTTTACCACATTGTTAATATCATTGAAAGCTCGGAAAAGTTCGAAAACCATTTATATCGGACATGTAACAGCGGAGTTATTGCCCTTGATTTAGTTCAAAATGCTATATTTTGCCTCGTTAAGACGATAGGGCCTTTATTTTTCATCCTAACTTTACCAAACTTTACCACATTGTTAATATCAATGAAAGCTCGGACAAGTTCGAAAACCAGTCAGATCAAACCAGTACCAGCGGAGTTATGGCCCTTGATTTAGTTATAAATGCTATATTTTACCTCGTTAAGACGATAGGGGCTTCATTGTTCATCCGATCTTTACCAAACTTTATCAGATTACTAATGTCGTTGAAAGCTCAAACAAATTCGAAAACCAGCCATATCGGACCAGTACCAGCGGAGTTATGGCCCTTGATTTAGTTAAAATGCTATATTTTGCCTCGTTAAGATGATAGGGGCTTCATTGTTCATCCGATCTTTATCAAACTTTACCACATTGTTATTATCAATGAAAGCTCGGACAAGTTCGATAACCAGCCAGATCAAACCAGTGACAGCGGAGTTATGACCCTTGATTTAGTTAAAAATGCTATATTTTGCCTCGTTAAGATGATAGGGGCTTCATTGTTCATCCGATCTTTATCAAACTTTACCACATTGTTATTATCAATGAAAGCTCGAAAAATTTCGAAAACCAGCCAGATCAAACCAGTGACAGCGGAGTTATGGCCCTTGATTTAGTAAAAATGTTTTATTTTGCCTCGTTAAGACGATAGGGGCTTCATTGTTCATCCGATCTTTACCAAACTTTATCAGATTGCTAATGTCATTGAAAGCTCAAACAACTTCGAAAACCAGCCATATCGAATCAATGACAGCGGAGTTATGGCCCTTGATTTAGTTAAAAATGCTATATTTTGCCTCGTTAAGACGATAGGGGCTATATTGTTCATCTGATCTTTACCAAACTTTATCAGCTTGTTAATATCAATGAAAGCTCGAAAATGTTCGAAAATCATTCATATCGGACTTGTAACAGAGGAGTTATGGCCCTTGATTTTGTTAAAAATGCTATAATTTGCCTCGTCATACGATAGGGCCTTCATTTAGCATCTGATCTTTGCCAAACTTTACCAGATTTGATGACTTTCTTCTTTTTTTTTTATTATTTATTGATATTTTTTTATTTTGAATTTTTGAATTTTTTTTTGTTTGATTTTTTTTTTGTTGTTTGATTTTATTTTTTTTTTAATTTGTTTTGATTTTTTTTTTTTTTTTTTTTTTTTAGCTCTATGTTGGACCAGTCGGATCAGTAACAGAGGAGTTATGGCTCTTGATTTAGTTAAAAATGCTATATTTTGCCTCGTTAATACGATAGGGCCTTCAATTTTCATCTGATCTTCACCAAACTTTACCAGATTCTTTAGTTATGGCCCTTGATTTAGTCAAAAAGCTGTTATTTGCCCGAAACTTTCAAAAAAACGTAAATGGCAGTCACTCACTTCATTGATGTTATAAGAGCCATGTTAGCAAGTAGAGCGTCTTGGGCCTCTTGTTTAGTAATTACTTTAGGATCCCTATACGTTTCATCGTTAACAGTCATTTCAAAACCAGGAGCCGTGTAAGAACTATATCGACTGTTATTGGCTTATCTCCAGAATGTATCTTGATCTATCTAAAGGGAGATAATTTTAAAATGTAAAACTCTGGTTCGTAATTTCATTATAATGACAAGGTTAATGTCAATTGTTTTTGCCTTTTTTATCACTGGAAACCCAGAATACTTATTTAATGAAGTTTAACCCTGTTCTTGATGATATTCTTATATTTAATGTGATAAATGTTGTTTTATATAAATGGGAGATAACTCTGATACTTACTTTGAATGATACTTACACATAATGAGTGAAAAACAAGAACGCCAAAGTTATCAAATGCTTCACATTATAAAATACGCATTCAGTTTCTTTAAGCTAGATATGCAAAAGACCGTGCTAAACTTATTTCTTGCAATATATTAAACCAATGCTTAGTTATGTTTGCTATACCATCCTACATTGATAAATATAAGGCTTCAACAAACGGTCCCGGAAAGTTAGTATTAGATTTAAAAGTCAATATTTTGTTTGTCATTAGTTTTAATAGATTGGAGAATATGAGCGCTAAGATCCATGTAGCCAAAATCATGTTTAATTTTAAGTGGCCCTGGAAAGTAAAACATTAATACAAAGTAGTTTTTTTACATTTGGTGGTTGATTTCTGCCATTTTTCGTCTTTTCGTCTTTTCGTTGTTTTGCCGCGAAAAGACGACAGAACGAGAAGACGAAAGAACGACAGAAGGAAAAGACGACAGCTTAGAAGCAAAAAGACGACAGAAGGCCACGAACAATATCAAATGGCGTCTTTTTGCGACTGAAGTGTCGTCTTTTCGCGTGGCGTTCTTTCGTCTTTTCGCCGTTGAAATATCGTCTTTTCGTTCTGTCGTTCTTTCGTCTTTTCGTCCTGTCGTCTTTTCGTTCCGTTGTTTTTTCGCGGAGAAATAACGAAAGCCCAAATGGCAGAAATCAGCAACCTTAAGGAATTGTTACTACTTTACTTATTTGGAATTTTCACATAAAAGATTCCACTTGGATATTATAAATAACCATGAAACACTTCAATTTCCCCCAATAAAAGATTTTCCTCACTCAAAAGCTATTTATTGTTGTCTATGTTGAAAATGAAACCATTTTACCAGAAGTTCATGTTCAAAACATAACAAGGTCAATGTCGTTATCGCTCTGACATTCAGCTTGCCAACTTTCATTTGCGTAATGAAATCCTCTAAACTGGTCATTAACCACGCCCCCATAATGACCACCCTTTGGTTCATCTGCTGCAAATGAGCCATGGTTGGTGTGACCATCCACAAGGTAAGGGCCTACGGCTACGGTGTTGTGACTGTGCTTTAACGTGTCCATGGCGTACGGAGAAACGGCATTTAAGGTATGTCTGCTTTTCCGTGCGTCGATAATAAAGGGTCCCGTGCTTCTCGTTGTAGAGTGGGACTCGGGATAAATGTCAGTGGTGTTGTTGTCCTGTATGACGTCACCGTACATTTCAGCTGCGTGCCAGCCATTCTTGTTATAGATGGAAATGTTGGGACGCGGTATGTGTACGGTTTTGGGCGACATGTGAAGTGGGTTGTCCACGACGATGTGTTTTTCCGTAGCTATCACCTCTTCTTCCGACGTGAGACTTTTATTCGCCAGGATATTTGTCCTGGTTAAGCTAATGTCTCTTTTGATAGCCCTGGAGAATACAAAACACATGCGTTATTATAGCTTCATAGCTGATTTACCGATTGATTTCTTTTGCCTTGTTTGATCTATATATAATGAGCCAAAAACAGGAAGTAGCTAGGAGAGAATTTCCGTATTCTTGCATGGTTTAATGCTGATTGGTTGTTAAGGAGGTATTTAATACGAGAATGCGCGACGTCACGCCCGTTAACCGTTAGGACGCCATATACAATTTGACCATGTTCGGAGAAGGATAACAATTACCCAACTTAAGAGTGCGGACACCATATAGTTTGCAAATATTTACTATTCCAAGGGCCATAACCCTTGACCTACAGGGTCGATGGGGCCGAAAATCGAACTTTGTCAAGACGTTGTGCCCATATACATATAATTTTGCGATTTTTTACTATTCCAAGGTCCATATCTCTGGAACAACAGCAGCGATGGGGCCGATTATTGAACTTGGCCAAGACTTTGCGCCCATATACCAT
The DNA here is from genome assembly GCA_031761405.1 of Serripes groenlandicus. Lineage (NCBI taxonomy): Eukaryota > Metazoa > Mollusca > Bivalvia > Cardiida > Cardiidae > Serripes > Serripes groenlandicus. Next base: position 123,063 of record JASEVX010000006.1, read on the forward strand.
TTGACCAAGTTTGGAAAAGATCCGATAATAATTAGCTAAGTTAGAGTGCGGACATGGTTTTTGCACGGACGGCCGCACGGACGGACAGGGGTAACACTACGAGTTTATGCTCCTTCACCATTCTTCGAATGGCGGGGGCGTAAATATATCAGGGTATCGTATGTTGCATTTAACTTTCCAATACCAATTTTAAAATATATTAGGGTATCGTATGTTGCATTTAACTTTCCAATACCAATTTTAAAATATATTAGGGTATCGTATGTTGCATTTAACTTTCCAATACCAATTTTAAAATATATTAGGGTATCGTATGTTGCATTTAAATAAAAATCCTTAGAATTCTGGTGACCTATATATTTTTTTACTTGTTTTGAAAGAAATGTCATAGGACCTTGTTATATACAAGTTTTAAAAAAAGTTGAGCATTAGAACATACTTTTTTTTATCTCGAATTAATTTTTCTGTAAAAACAAAAGTGGGTGGGGTGCGGTCCATATATGTTTGCTTTTTAAAGTAAAAAGATTGCAATTGTTTTTGTATGATTTCAAAGATATGTATATATGCAATCAAAAAATAATTGTTGTTTTTCAATAAACCTAATGTGATGAAAACAATTGCGAAAATGTTCAATGACTATATTTTTTTCTCTTTTTAGTGAAATTTTGAAGTTAGAAATATGTGCCTTCTTCAATGACGTCTAGTGGAAAAAAAAGTGTGGTGACCTAGCCTTTTTTTGATAATTTTGCATCTAAATGATACCAAAGAAGCTTTAAATATGAATTTTAAAAAACCTCAGGACTACGTCCTTTCCCAGCCAACCTCCTTAATAGGCATTACATAATAACACGCGCGCACACACAAACTGATCAAACGCTAAATAACAAGTCGAGATCTGGTTGTTTTGAGGCGAAGTATTAGTTTCATATTGACAACATACAGTATGACACCAGGCACTGTTAATTTACACGTGCGACAAGATGGGCTACATATTTATTGATCCATCTTCAGTTGCGTTCACATATGTTAAGTTATTTTGCCTCATAATATATCGCAGTTAGTATACCTTTACTCAAGTAGCGTTATAGTTCAGTGGATAGAGCACCGGACTTGAAATCAGAAGGTCGTGTGTTCGAGCACCGAAAAAGGCCAACTTTTTTCTGTTAAAACTACTGTTACCTGTGTATAGTAATGATGTGTACTGGTCGATGTATATGCAGTAAATGATTTCCTGCTGTTGTTGTTGTTGTTGTTGTTTTTTCTAAGTTTTAAAGTCCCTCCGCCAACTAAAACGTCTGGAGAACCCTGGTCGCTATGGGCACAATAGAGTCTGGACTTCTCTAGATGAGTGTGTTGGTTGATCTGGTGCTGCTGCTGTGTTGTCGCTTCTGTTGTGTGTATGTAGATGGTTGTTGCTTTCGCTCTGTGTAGTTCTCGCTGTGGCGGTGAAGTGGTCTGGAGTGGTCTGGCGTGGTGGTTTGCTGCTGGCGTGGTGGTCTACATCCGCTACGGTGTCCTACATCCTCTACGGGTTGGTGACGGTCTTGCTTAGGGCCACACCCGCCAGTTGCAACCTGCGTCCCCGGTGGCTATAGCAACTAACGTAGGATAGTTCTATTCTCTTCTGGCACGCAGGTTGATATGGCTCCTTCGCTCCGTGTACAGCGCCAGGCTTCCCTCCAGTTGTAGTTGTTCCTGGCGCTGTACAACGTCTGGCGGGCCGAAGGAGACATCTTCACTCTCGGTCAATCAGCAATCATTCCGTTAGTACTGCATCATATAAGCCAGTGACGTATACTACAAGTAATAACAGATCCGCAATCCTATCTCGTACAACTTTGTAGGATGTGCTGGCAAGGGCGACCCAGTAGAAGAAGAAATCGATTGATAAAGAGACTCTGTAGCTATAAACTTGAATGACAACACTAACAACCTTACTTACTACCGGTCTCTGTAGCTATAACCTTGAATGACAACACTAACAACCTTACTTACTACCGGTCTCTGTAGCTTTAACCTTGAATGACAACACTAACAACCTTACTTACTACCGGTCTCTGTAGCTTTAACCTTGAATGATAAAACTAACAACCTTACTTTATACCGGTCTCTGTAGCTTTAACCTTGAATGACAACACTAACAATCTTACTTACTACCGGTCTCTGTAGCTTTAACCTTGAATGACAACACTAACAACCTTACTTTATACCGGTCTCTGTAGCTATAACCTTGAATGACAACACTAACAACCTTACTTTATACCGGTCTCTGTAGCTTTAACCTTGAATGACAACACTAACAACCTTACTTACTACCGGTTTGCTTATTTCTGAACAAAGAAACAAAGATACTGGCTTTGTCTGTACCGTGAACGAATGACAATACAATACCTGTCTTATAATTTAGCATTTGTTCTTTTTTGAAGGAGATTATTAGATATTGTATTGCACCATACGCTTTACAACTGACTTTTGCATTAAATTAATAGTGGTGTTTTTTCAGATCGATAGCGTCTTTCATCTGAAAAAATAAAATATGGACCATCCTAATGTCTGGAGTCGTGATCTCAGAGTCTATCAGAACGAATGATTACATGATTTTTTGTCTGTTTTTCACTTGAGTGAACACATTGTAACTTACTTCCTTCGTTTTGTCTTGAAGATGCAAGCAATGAGTAAGGCAAACAGAGCTGCAGCCACGATGCCGGCAATGTGCAGGGGAACAAAAAATTCCTCATCTGAAATACAAATCATAAATACATTTTTTACAACTTTACTTAAGGATTACAAATCAATTTTAAAGTAATATTGCTCAGTTCCAACAGGTGTTCGGGATTGCGTTCAAGTATCTGGAATATCTTTATAGATTCGTGAAAGTTGAATTTGCCGAATGGTTGTCGCCGGATTACTTTACCCACTTCCAGACTAAATTTGTTGAACTGATTCATATTGCATCATACTGATTAACTTTGTCGTGTATCACTTCGCATTTGTTGAGGAAACATTTTAATTATTTGTATTTTATTGTATTGCGTTAGGTCTTTTGTCAAGTGGTTTGCCATTACCGAATGATTTCAAGTTGAGTCGAATTGTTTGACATTTTACACGGTGTCATTTCAACTGGAACCGTATTAAATCATTCGTTACGAATGAGCAGAGTTTAGATATTGTACGTGTATGTATATTTATGTGTATGAGTATGATTACGAGTATATGTATGTGTATGAGTATGTGTATGTGTATGTGTATGATTACGAGTATATGTATGTGTATGAGTATGTGTATGTGTATGATTACGAGTATGTGTATGTGTATGAGTATGTGTATGTGTATGATTACGAGTATATGTATGTGTATGAGTATGTGTATGTGTATGATTACGAGTATATGTATGTGTATGTGTATGTGTATGATTACGAGTATATGTATGTGTATGTGTATGTGTATGAGTATGTGTATGTGTATGTGTATGATTACGAGTATATGTATGTGTATGTGTATGAGTATGTGTATGTGTATGTGTATGAGTATGTGTATGTGTATGTGTATGAGTATGTGTATGTGCATGAGTATGTGCATAAGTATGTGTATGAGTATGTGTATGTGTATGAGTATGAGTATGTGTATGTGTATGAGTATGTGCATAAGTATGTGTATGAGTATGTGTATGAGTATGTGTATGTGTATGAGTATGTGCATAATTATGTGTATGAGTATGTGTATGTGTATGTGTATGTGTATGTGTATGTGTATGTGTATGTGTATGTGTATGAGTATGAGTATGTGTATGTGTATGTGTATGTGTATGTATATGTGTATGAGTATGTGTATGTGTATGAGTATGTGTATGATTATGTGTATGTGTATGAGTATGTGTATGTGTATGTGTATGAGTATGTGTATGTGTATGAGTATGAGTTTATGTATGCGTATGATTACGAATATATGTATGTGTATGAGTATGTGTATGTGTTTGTGTATGAGTTTATGTATGAGTATGTGTATTTGTATGAGTATATGTATGTGTATGAGTATGTGCATAAGTATGTGTATGAGTATGTGTATGTGTTTGTGTATGAGTTTATGTATGCGTATGATTACGAGTATATGAGTATGTGTATGAGTATGTGTATGTGTATGTGTATATGTATGTGTATGAGTATGTGTATGTGTATGAGTATGAGTATGTGTATGTGTATGATTATGTGCATAAGTATGTGTATTAGTATGTGTAGGTGTATGAGTATGTGTATGTGTTTGTGTATGAGTTTATGTATGAGTATGTGTATTTGTATGAGTATATGTATTTGTATGAGTATATGTATGTGTATGAGTATGTGCATAAGTATGTGTATGAGTATGAGTTTATGTATGCGTATGCGTACGAATATATGTATGTGTATGAGTATGTGTATATGTTTGTGTATGAGTATGTGTATGAGTATATGTATTTGTATGAGTATATGTATGTGTATGAGTATGTGCATAAGTATTTGTATGAGTACGAGTATATGTATTTGTATGAGTATGTGTATGTATATGAGTATGAGTACGAGTTTATGTATGCGTATGTGTATGAGTATGTGTATGAGTGCAAGTATATGTATGTGTATGTGCATAAGTATGTGTATGAGTACGAGTATATGTATGTGTATAAATATATATATGTGTATGAGTATATGTATGTGTATATGTACGTGTATGAGTGTGTGTATGTGTATGTGTATGAGTACGAATATATATGTATGTGTATGAGTATGCGTATATGTATATGTACGTGTATGAGTGTGTGTATGTGTATGAGTATATGTATGTGTATGAGTATATGTATGTATATGAGTATGAGTACGAGTTTATGTATGCGTATGTGTATGAGTATGTGTATGAGTGCAAGTACATTTGTATGAGTATATGTATGTGTATGAGTCTGTGTATGAATACGAGTATATGTATGAGTACGAGTATATATATGAGTACGAGTATATATATATGTATGAGTATATGTATGTGTATGAGTACGAGCATATATATGAGTATGTGTATGAGTATGTGTATGAATACGAGTATATATATATATGTGTATGAGTATATGTATGTGTATGAGTATGAGTACGAATATATATGTATGTGTATGAGTATATGTATATGTACGTGTATGAGTGTGTGTATGTGTATGAGTATGAGTACGAATATATATGTATGTGTATGAGTATGAGTATATGTATATGTACGTGTATGAGTGTGTGTATGTGTATGAGTATATGTATGTGTATGAGTATATGTATGTATATGAGTATGAGTACGAGTTTATGTATGCGTATGTGTATGAGTATGTGTATGAGTGCAAGTACATTTGTATGAGTATATGTATGTGTATGAGTATATGTATGAGTACGAGTATATATATGAGTACGAGTATATATATGAGTATGAGTATATGTATGTGTAGGAGTATATGTATGTGTATGAGTACGAGCATATATATGAGTATGAGTATGAGTATGTGAATGAGTATGTGTATGAATACGAGTATATATATATATATGTGTATGAGTATATGTATGTGTATGAGTACGAGCATATATATGAGTATGTGTATGAGTATGTGTATGTGAATGAGTATGTAAATGAGTATGTGTATGAGTATGTGTATAAGTATGGATATGTGTATATGTATGTGTATGAGTATGTGTATATGTATGGGTATGAGTATGTGTTTAAGTATATGTTTGTGTATGAGTACGAGCATATATATGAGTATGAGTATGTGAATGAGTATGTGTATGAATACGAGTATATATATATGTATGTGTATGAGTATATGTATGTTTATGAGTACGAGCATATATATGAGTATGTGTATGAGTATGTGTATGTGAATGAGTATGTAAATGAGTATGTGTATGATTATGTGTATAAGTATGGGTATGTGTATATGTATGTGTATGAGTATGTGTATATGTATGGGTATGAGTATGTGTTTAAGTATATGTTTGTGTATGAGTATGAGTATATATATTTATATATGAGTATATGTATGAGTACGAGCATATATATGAGTATGTGTATGAGTATATGTATGAGTATGAGTATGAGTATATGTATGAGTATATGTGTATGAGCATTTTTATGAGTATATGTATGTGTATGAGTATATGTATGTGTATGAGTATGTGTATATGTATGGGTATGTGTATATGTATGTGTATGAGTATGTGTATATGTATGGGTATCAGTATGTGTTTAAGTATATGTTTGTGTATGAGTACGAGTATATATATTTATATATGAGTATATGTATGAGTACGAGCATATATATGAGTATTTGTATGAGTATATGTATGTGTATGAGTATAAGTATGTGTATGAGTATATGTGTATGAGCATTTTTATGAGTATATGTATGTGTATGAGTATATGTATGTGTATGAGTATATGAATGTGTATGAGTATATATATGTGTATTAGTATGTTAATGTGTACGAGTATATGAATGAGAATAAGAGTACGTGTATAATATGAGTATATGTATGTGTGTGAGTATGTTAATGTGTACGAGTATATGAATGAGAATAAGAGTACGTGTATAATATGAGTATATGCATGTGTATGAGTATATGCATGTTTATCAGAACAGGTATGTGTATGATGATGTGTATGTGTAGTAGTACGTGTATGAGTAGATGAATGTGTATGAGTATATGTATGTGTATGAGTATATGAATGAATATGAGTATAGGTATGTGTATGAGTATATGTATGTGTATTAGTATGTTAATATGTACGAGTATATGAATGAGAATAAGAGTACGTGTATAATATGAGTATATGTATGTGTGTGAGTATGAACATGAGTACGTGTATAATATGAGTACGTGTATGTGTCTGAATATGAACATGAGTACGTGTATAATATGAGTACGTGTATGTGTCTGAGTATGAACATGAGTACGTGTATAATATGAGAACGTGTATGTGTATGAGTATGAACATGAGTACGTGTATGTGTATGAGTACAAGTATAAGTACGAGTGTTTGTATTAGTATGTTAATGTGTATGAGGATGTGTATGTGTATGAGTATGAGTACATGTATGAGTATATGAATGTGTATGAGTATATGTTTATGTATGAGTATATGTATATGTATGAGTACAAGTATATGTGTGTGGTTGAGTATGAGTACGTGTATGAGTATATGTATGAGTACAAGTATATGTGTGTGGTTGAGTATGAGTACGTGTATGAGTATATGTATGAGTACAAGTATATGTATGTGGTTGAGTACGAGTACGTGTATGAGTATATGTATGAGTATGAGTATATGTATGTGTATGAGTACAACTTTATGTATTACTAGGAGTATATGTATAAGTACGAGTATATGTATGAATTGAATTGAACCTGGGTTTTAAGAAAGGTTATATGGCGCCTAGCAGGAATGAACATGCCAGGATCTTCCTCCATGTACATCGAGATAAAATATGGAGAATGGGCCTAGAACCTTCTCACCTGCAGAACTGCAGAGTTGCTGCACATTTTATTATAGACACTCCATTTACGCTGGATTCACGTTTACTGTTTTTCTGCCACTGCTCTAATGATGTGAGCGAGATGGCACCTGAAACAATGCAGGGGTCATGATGAAGACCTTTATGGACCAAAAACGATAAAAGAAACAAGAATTTGTGGGAGGAGAGGGGGAGGGGTGAGGGGTTATACCCCTCTGGCTAACCTCCAACGGGATCTGCAATGGCCTTATTCTTTGTTGAGGAGAATGTATATGAGTATAGGTATGTGTATGAGTATGAAAATGTGTATGAGGATGTGTATGAGAATATGTATGAGGGTTTGTATATGTTTCAGTAGGTGTATGAATAGGTTTATGAAAATGTATATGAGTATGTGTATGAGTATGAGTATGTGTGTGAGTATGTGTACGAATATGTGTATGAGTATGTGTATTGGTAAGTATATGAGTAAGAGTATGAGTAAAAGTGTGAGTATGTGTATTGGTAAGTATATGAGTAAAAGTGTGAGTATGTGTATTGGTAAGTATATGGGTAAGAGTATGAGTAAAAGTGTGAGTATGTGTATTGGTAAGTATATGGGTAAGAGTATGAGTAAAAGTGTGAGTATGTGTATTGGTAAGTGTATGGGTAAGAGTATGAGTAAAAGTGTGAGTATGTGTATTGGTAAGTATTTGAGTAAGAGTATGAGTAAAAGTGTGAGTATGTGTATTGGTAAGTATATGAGTAAGAGTATGAGCAACAGTGTGAGTATGAGTAATGATAAGTATATGAGTAAGAGTATGAGTAAAAGTGTGAGTATGTTTATTGGTAAGTATATGGGTAAGAGTATGAGAAAAAAAGGGGGAGTATGAGTATTGGTAAGTATATGAGTAAGAGTATGAGTAAAAGTGTGAGTATGTGTATTGGTAAGTATATGGGTAAGAGTATGAGTAAATAAAAGTGTGAGTATGTGTATTGGTAAGTATATGAGTAAGAGTATGAGTAAAAGTGTGGGTATGTGTATTGGTAAGTATATAAGTAAGAGTATGAGTAAAAGTGTGAGTATGAGTATTGGTAAGTATATGAGTAAGAGTATGAGTAAAAGTGTGAGTATGAGTATTGGTAAGTATATGAGTAAGAGTATGAGTAAAAGTGTGAGTATGAGTAAGAGTATGAGTAAACGTGTGATTATGTGTATTGGTAAGTATATGAGTAAGAGTATGAGTAAAAGTGTGAGTATGAGTATTGGTAAGTATATGAGTAAGAGTATGAGTAAAAGTGTGAGTATGAGTATTGGTAAGTATATGAGTAAGAGTATGAGTAAAAGTGTGAGTATGAGTATTGGTAAGTATATGAGTAAGAGTATGAGTAAACGTGTGATTATGTGTATTGGTAAGTATATGAGTAAGAGTATGAGTAAAAGTTTGAGCATGAGTATTGGTAAGTATATGAGTAAGAGTATGAGTCAAAGTGTGATTATGTGTATTGGTAAGTATATGAGTAAGAGTATGAGTAAAAGTGTGAGTATGAGTATTGGTAAGTATATGAGTAAGAGTATGAGTAAACGTGTGAGTATTTGTATTGGTAAGTATATGAGTAAAAGTGTGAGTATGAGTATTGGTAAGTATATGGGTAAGAGTATGAGTAAAAGTGTGAGTATGTGTATTGGTAAGTATATGAGTAAAAGTGCGAGTATGAGTATTGGTAAGTATATGGGTAAGAGTATGAGTAAAAGTGTGAGTATGTGTATTGGTAAGTATATGAGTAAGAGTATGAGTAAAAGTGTGAGTATGAGTATTGGTAAGTATATGAGTAAGAGTATGAGTAAAAGTGTGAGTATGAGTATTGGTAAGTATATGAGTAAGAGTATGAGTAAAAGTGTGAGTATGTGTATTGGTAAGTATATGAGTAAAAGTGTGAGTATGTGTATTGGTAAGTATATGGGTAAGAGTATGAGTAAAAGTGTGAGTATGTGTATTGGTAAGTATATGAGTAAGAGTATGAGTAAAAGTGTGAGTATGAGTATTGGTAAGTATATGAGTAAAAGTATGAGTATGTGTATTGGTAAGTATATGAGTAAACGTGTGAGTATGTGTATTGGTAAGTATATAGGTAAGAGTATGAGTAAAAGTGTGAGAATGTGTATTGGTAAGTATATGAGTAAAAGTGTGAGTATGTGTATTGGTAAGTATATGGGTAAGAGTATGATTGATTAAATTGGATTTTATAGTCGCACCAACAGCTAAGGTCATATGGCGACTTTCCAGCTTCCATTGGTGGAGGAAGACCCCAGGCGCCCCTCCGGGCAATTTTCGTGCACGGGCGGGTACCTGGGTAGAACCACCGACGTTCCGCAAGCCAGCTGGATAGCTTCCTCACATAAAGATTCCTAGGCCCCTGAGGGATCGAACCTACAGCGGTGAGGGGCAAGTGATTTCAAGTCAGAGACGTTAACCACTCGGCCACGGACGCCCCGGTAAGAGTATGAGTAAAAGTGTGAGTATGTGTATTGGTAAGTATATGAGTAAGAGTATTAGTAAGTGTGAGTATGTGTATTGGTAAGTATATGAGTAAGAGTATGAGTAAAAGTGTGAGTATGTGTATTGGTAAGTACATGAGTAAGAGTGTGAGTAAAAGTGTGAGTATGTGTATTGGTAAGTATATGAGTAAAAGTGTGAGTAAAAGTGTGAGTATGTGTATTGGTAAGTATATGAGTAAGAGTATGAGTAAAAGTGTGAGTATGTGTATTGGTAAGTATATGGGTAAGAGTATGAGTAAAAGTGTGAGTATGTGTATTGGTAAGTATATGAGTAAGAGTATGAGTAAAAGTGTGAGTATGTGTATTGGTAAGTATATGAGTAAGAGTATGAGTAAAAGTGTGAGTATGTGTATTGGTAAGTATATGAGTAACAGTATGAGTAAAAGTGTGAGTATGAGTATTGGTAAGTATATGAGTAAGAGTATGAGTAAAAGTGTGAGTATGTGTATTGGTAAGTATATGAGTAAGAGTATGAGTAAAAGTGTGAGTATGTGTATTGGTAAGTATATGGGTAAGAATATGAGTAAAAGTGTGAGTATGTGTCTTGGTAAGTATATGAGTAAGAGTATGAGTAAAAGTGTGAGTATGTGTATTGGTAAGTATATGAGTAAGAGTATGAGTAAAAGTGTGAGTATGTGTATTGGTAAGTATATGAGTAAGAGTATGAGTAAAAGTGTCAGTATTTGTATTGGTAAGTATATGAGTAAGAGTATGAGTAAAAGTGTGAGTATGTGTATTGGTAAGTATATGGGTAAGAGTATGAGTAAAAGTGTGAGTATGTGTATTGGTAATTATATGAGTAAGAGTATGAGTAAAAGTGTGAGTATGAGTATTGGTAAGTATATGAGTAAGAGTATGAGTAAAAGTGTGAGTATGTGTATTGGTAAGTATATGAGTAAGAGTATGAGTAAAAGTGTGAGTATGTGTATTGGTAAGTATATGGGTAAGAATATGAGTAAAAGTGTGAGTATGTGTCTTGGTAAGTATATGAGTAAGAGTATGAGTAAAAGTGTGAGTATGTGTCTTGGTAAGTATATGAGTAAGAGTATGAGTAAAAGTGTGAGTATGTGTATTGGTAAGTATATGAGTAAGAGTATGAGTAAAAGTGTGAGTATGTGTATTGGTAAGTATATGAGTAAGAGTATGAGTAAAAGTGTGAGTATATGTATTGGTAAGTATATGAGTAAGAGTATGAGTAAAAGTGTGAGTATGAGTATTGGTAAGTATATGAGTAAGAGTATGAGTATAAGTGTGAGTATGTGTATTGGTAAGTATATGGGTAAGAGTATGAGTAAAAGTGTCAGTATGTGTATTGGTAAGTATATGAGTAAGAGTATGAGTAAAAGTGTCAGTATTTGTATTGGTAAGTATATGAGTAAGAGTATGAGTAAAAGTGTGAGTATGTGTATTGGTAAGTATATGGGTAAGAGTATGAGTAAAAGTGTGAGTATGAGTATTGGTAAGTATATGAGTAAGAGTATGAGTAAAAGTGTGAGTATGTGTATTGGTAAGTATATGGGTAAGAGTATGAGTAAAAGTGTGAGTATGTGTATTGGTAAGTATATGAGTAAGAGTATGAGTAAAAGTGTGAGTATGTGTATTGGTAAGTATATGAGTAAGAGTATGAGTAAAAGTGTGAGTATGTGTATTAGTAAGTATATGGGTAAGAGTATGAGTAAAAGTGTGAGTATGTGTATTGGTAATTATATGAGTAAGAGTATGAGTAAAAGTGTGAGTATGAGTATTGGTAAGTATATGAGTAAGAGTATGAGTAAAAGTGTGAGTATGTGTATTGGTAAGTATATGGGTAAGAGTATGAGTAAAAGTGTGAGTATGTGTATTGGTAAGTATATGAGTAAGAGTATGAGTAAACGTGTGAGTATGTGTATTGGTAAGTATATGAGTAAGAATATGAGTAAAAGTGTAAGTATGTGTATTGGTAAGTATATGAGTAAGAGTATGAGTAAAAGTGTAAGTATGTGTATTGGTAAGTATATGAGTAAGAGTATGAGTAAAAGTGTGAGTGTGAGTATGAGTATGTGTATGTATATGAGTATATGTATGAGTATGAGTATGTGTAGTATGTGTATGTGTATGAGTATATGTGTATGATTATGAGTATGTGTGTATGAATATGTGTATCAATATGTGTATGAGTATGTGTATGAGTATGTGTATGAGTATGAGTATGTGTGTATGAGTATGTGTATATGTATAGGTATATATATGATCATGAGTGTATGTTTGAGTATGTATATGAGTATGAGTATGGTTGCCAAATAATTAAGTATTTTTAAGTAAAATTTTGTATGTAATTCTTGCAAATATTTGTATTAACTAGAACTGTCACTGAAGTTGATTACAACCAATGTAATGCATACACCACGACGATATGCGCATCTCCACTTCATACTGATGCTTCTCACAAAGTATGTGGAAATCCAATAGCGCGGATGTTCTTTTTCTGCGGAAATATTCAAGATTCCAGAACTCCATCAAACATCATTGAAACCGGAACCCCAAGACGATATGCCATCTCCATTACATACTGATGCTTCTCATCAAGTTTGTGGAAACAGCGTTTCAAGACGTTTGTGCGAAAATATTTAAAGAGCCATAGCTCTGTCAAAAATCACTGAACCGAAACGCGACAATGATATACGCACTTCATGCTGATTGCTCATAACAGGATTACTCATGGATGATCTCCACTACTTACTAGATTTTGGTTCCTCAACGACTATTGTTGGGTTTACCTCCACTACTTAGCGGATTTTGGTTCCTCCACGACTATTGTTGGTTTCACCTCCACTACTTAACCGGATTTTGGTTCCTCAACGACTATGGTTTGGTTGATCTCCACAACTTACCGGATTTTGGTTCCTCCACGACTACTGTTGGGTTTACCTCCACCACTTACCGGATTTTGGTTCCTCCGCGACTACTGTTGATTTGACCTCCACTACTTAACGGATTTTGGTTACTCCACGACTATTGTTGATGTTACCTCCACTACTTACCGGATTTTGGTTCCTCCACGACTACTGTTGATTTGACCTCCACTTCTTACCGGATTTTGGTTCCTCCATGACTATTGTTGGGTTTAACTCCACTACTTACCGGATTTTGGTTCCTCCACCACTGCTGTTGATTTGACTTTGAATACTTACCGGATTTTGGGTCCTCCACGATTATTGTTGGGTTGACCTCCACTACTTACTGGATTTTGGTTACTCCACGATTATTGCTTGGTTCACCTCCACTTCTTACAGTATTTTGGTTCCTCCACGACTACTGTTGGATTGACTTCAACTACTTACCGAATTTTGGTTCCTCCACGACTATTGTTGGGTTCACCTCCACAACTTACCCGATTTCGGTTCCTACACGACTATGGTTGGGTTGACCTCCAATACTTACCGGATCTTGGTTCCTCCACGACTATTGTTGGGTTGATCTCAACGTGATCATCATGTTCGTGAGATCCGTGCTTTTCTTTCTTATCTGAAAAACAATACTCCGAACTGTCAGTCTTCAGTGCAGGCACAACCATACCAACAACCATCATGCTTCAGTGTAGGAACAACCATATCCACAACCATCATGATTCAGTGTAGGCAAAAACATAACCACAACCATCATGCTTCAGTATAGGCACAACCATACCCACAACAATCAGGTCTAGCTAAAACCACACCCACAACAATCAGGTGTAGATACAACAATACCCACAACATTCATGCTTCAGTGTAGGCACACCCATACCTACAACAATCGTGCTTCAGTGTAGGCACAACCATACCCACAACAAATATGCTTCAGTGTAGGCACAACCATACCCACAACAATCGTGCTTCAGTGTAGGCACAACCATACCCACAACAAATATGCTTCAGTGTAGGCACAACCATACCCACAACAATCGTGCTTCAGTGTAGGCACAACCATACCCACAACAAATATGCTTCAGTGTAGGCACAACCATACCCACAACAATCGTGCTTCAGTGTAGGCACAGCCATACCCACAACAAATATGCTTCAGTGTAGGCACAACCATACCCACAACAATCGTGCTTCAGTGTAGGCACAACCATACCCACAACAGATATGCTTCAGTGTAGGCACAACCATACCCACAACAATCATGCTTCAGCAGCATACCCACAGCAATTGTGCTTCAGTGTAGGCACAACCATACCCACAACAATCATGTTTCAGTGTAGGCACAACCATACCCACAACAATCATGTTTCAGTGTAGGCACAACCATACCCACAACAATCATGCTTCAGTGTAGGCACAACCATACCCACAACAATCATGCATCAGTGTAGGCACAACCATACCCACAACAAATATGCTTCAGTGTAGGCACAACCACACCCACAACAATCAGTCTTTGGTGTAGGCACAACCATACCCACAACAATCAGTCTTCAGTGTAGGCACAACCATACCCACAACAAATATGCTTCAGTGTAGGCACAACCATACCCACAACAATCGTGCTTCAGTGTAGGCACAACCATACCCACAACAAATATGCTTCAGTGTAGGCACAACCATACCCACAACAATCGTGCTTCAGTGTAGGCACAGCCATACCCACAACAAATATGCTTCAGTGTAGGCACAACCATACCCACAACAATCGTGCTTCAGTGTAGGCACAACCATACCCACAACAGATATGCTTCAGTGTAGGCACAACCATACCCACAACAATCATGCTTCAGCAGCATACCCACAGCAATTGTGCTTCAGTGTAGGCACAACCATACCCACAACAATCATGTTTCAGTGTAGGCACAACCATACCCACAACAATCATGTTTCAGTGTAGGCACAACCATACCCACAACAATCATGCTTCAGTGTAGGCACAACCATACCCACAACAATCATGCATCAGTGTAGGCACAACCATACCCACAACAAATATGCTTCAGTGTAGGCACAACCACACCCACAACAATCAGTCTTTGGTGTAGGCACAACCATACCCACAACAATCAGTCTTCAGTGTAGGCACAACCATACCCACAACAAATATGCTTCAGTGTAGGCACAACCATAACCACAACAATCAGGCTTTGGTGTAGGCACAACCTTATCCACAACAACCATGCTTCAGTGTAGGCACAACCATACCCACAACAAATATGCTTCAGTGTAGGCACAACCATACTCACAACAATCAGTCTTTGGTGTAGGCACAACCTTACTCCTAACAATCAGGTTTCAGTGTAGGCACAACCTTACCCACAACAACCATGCTTCAGTGTAGGCACAACCATACCCACAAGAAATATGCTTCAGTGTAGGCACAACCATACTAAACAACAATCAGTCTTTGGTGTAGGCACAACCATACCCATAGCAACCATGCTTCAGCGTAGGCACATCCGTACCCACAACAATCATGCTTCAGTACCATATTCACAACAATCGTGCTTCAGCGTAGACACAACCATACCCACAACAAATATGCTTCAGTGTAGGCACAACCATACCCACAACAATCAGTCTTTGGTGTAGGCACAACCATACCCATAGCAACCATGCTTCAGTGTAGGCACAACCATACCCACAACAAATATGCTTCATTGTAGGCACAACCATACTAAACAACAATCAGTCTTTGGTGTAGGCACAACCATACCCATAGCAACCATGCTTCAGTGTAGGCACAACCGTATTCACAACAATTGTGCTTCAGCGTAGACACAACCTTACCCACAACAAATATGCTTCAGTGTAGGCACAACCATACCCACAACAATCAGTCTTTGGTGTAGGCACAACCATACCCACAACAATCAGTCTTTGGTGTAGACACAAACATACCCACAACAATCATGCTTCAGTGTAGGCACAACCACATCCACAACAATCAGTCTTTGGTGTAGGCACAACCATACCCACAACAAATATGCTTCAGTGTAGGTACAACCACACCCACAACAATCAGTCTTTGGTGTAGGCACAACCATGCCCACAACAATCATGCTTCAGTGTAGGCACAAACTTACCCACAACAAATATGCTTCAGTGTAGGCACAACCATACCCACAACAATCAGTCTTTGGTGTAGGCACAACCATACCCACAACAATCAGTCTTTGGTGTAGGCACAACCATACCCACAACAATCAGTCTTTGGTGTAGTCACAAACATACCCACAACAATCATGCTTCAGTGTAGGCACAACCACATCCACAACAATCAGTCTTTGGTGTAGGCACAACCATACCCACAACAAATATGCTTCAGTGTAGGTACAACCACACCCACAACAATCAGTCTTTGGTTTAGGCACAACCATGCCCACAACAATCATGCTTCAGTGTAGGCACAACCTTACCCACAACAAATATGCTTCAGTGTAAGCACAACCATACCAACAACAATCAGTCTTTTGTGTAGGCACAACCTTACCCACAACAACCATGATTCAGTGTAGGCACAACCATACCCACAACAAATATGCTTCAGTGTAAGCACAACCATACCAACAACAATCAGTCTTTTGTGTAGGAACAACCTTACCCACAACAACCATGCTTCAGTGTAGGCACAACCATACCCACAACAAGTATGCTTCAGAGTAGGCACAACCCTACCCACAACAATCTGTCTTTGGTGTAGGCAAAACCTTACTCACAACAATCATGCTTCAGTGTAGGCACAACCATACCCACAACAATCATGCTTCAGTGTAGGCACAACCTTACCCACAACTATCATGCTTCAGTATAGACACAACCATACCCACAACAATCATTCTTCAGTGTAGGCTCAACCTTACCCACAACAATCATGCTTCGGTGGAGGCACAACCACACCCACAACAATCATTCTTCAGTGTAGGCACAACCATACCCACAACAATCAGTCTTCAGTGTAGACACAACCATAACCACAACAATCAGTCTTCAGTGTAGGCACAACCATACCCACAATAATCAGTCTTCAGTGTAGGTACAACCATACCCACAACAATCAGTCTTCAGTGTAGGCACAACCATACCCACAACAATCAGTCTTCAGTGTAGACACAACCATAACCACAACAATCATCAATCATGCTTCAGTTGAGACACAACCTAACCCACAACAATCATTCTTCAGTGTAGGCACAACCATACCCACAACAATCAGTCTTCAGTGTAGACACAACCATAACCACAACAATCATCAATCATGCTTCAGTTGAGACACAACCTTACCCACAACAATCATGCTTCGGTGGAGGCACAACCATACCCACAACAATCATTCTTCAGTGTAGGCACAACCATAACCACAACAATCATCAATCATGCTTCAGTTGAGACACAACCTTACCCACAACAATCATGCTTCAGTGTAGGCGCAACCTTACCCACAACAATCAGTCTTCAGTGTAGACACAACCATAACCACAACAATCATCAATCATGCTTCAGTTGAGACACAACCTTACCCACAACAATCATGCTTCGGTGGAGGCACAACCATACCCACAACAATCATTCTTCAGTGTAGGCACAACCTTACCCACAACAATCATGCTTTGGTGTAGGCTCAACCTTACCCACAACAATCAGTCTTCAGTGTAAGCACAACCTTACCTACAACAACCATGCTTCAGTGTAGATACAACCATACCCACAACAATCAGTCTTCAGTGTAAGCACAACCATACCCACAACAATCAGTCTTCAGTGTAGATACAACCATACCCACAACAATCATGCTTCGGTGTAGGCACAACCTTACCCACAACCATCAGTCTTTGGTGTAGGCACAACCTTACCCACAACAGTCATGCTTCAGTGTAGACACAACCTTACCCACAACAGTCATGCTTCAGTGTAGATACAACCATACCCACAACAATCATGCTTCGGTGTAGGCACAACCATACCCACAACAATCATGCTTTGGTGTAGGCACAACCATACCCACAACATTCAAGCTACGGTGTATATCCATACAACCATACCCCAAATCAGACGGGTTTAGACACGAACATACCCACGAACATTCAGTCTTCGGTGTAGGTACAAGCATACCTACTACAAACAATCTGACTTCGGTGTAGGTACAAGCATACCTACTACAAACAATCTGACTTGGGTTCAGGTACAAGCATACCTACTACAAACAATCTGACTTGGGTTTAGGTACAAGCATACCTACTACAAACAATCTGACTTGGTTGTAGGTACAAGCATACCTACTACAAACAATCTGACTTGGGTGTAGGTACAAGCATACCTACTACAAACAATCTGACTTCGGTGTAGGTACAAGCATACCTACTACAAACAATCTGACTTAGGTGTAGGTACAAGCAAACCTACTACAAACAATCAGACTTGGGTTTAGGTACAAGCAAACCTACTACAAAAAATCAGACTTGGGTTTAGGTATAAGCATACCTACTACAAACAATCTGACTTGGGTGTAGGTACAAGCATACCTACTACAAACAATCTGACTTCGGTGTAGGTACAAGCATACCTACTACAAACAATCTGACTTGGGTTCAGGTACAAGCATACCTACTACAAACAATCTGACTTGGTTGTAGGTACAAGCATACCTACTACAAACAATCTGACTTGGGTGTAGGTACAAGCATACCTACTACAAACAATCTGACTTGGGTGTAGGTACAAGCAAACCTACTACAAACAATCTGACTTGGTTTTGGTACAAGCATACCTACTACAAACAATCTGACTTGGGTGTAGGTACAAGCATACCTACTACAAACAATCTGACTTGGGTGTAGGTACAAGCAAACCTACTACAAAAAATCAGACTTGGGTTTAGGTACAAGCATACCTACTACAAACAATCTGACTTGGGTGTAGGTACAAGCATACCTACTACAAACAATCTGACTTGGGTTTAGGTACAAGCATACCTACTACAAACAATCTGACTTGGTTGTAGGTACAAGCATACCTACTACAAACAATCTGACTTGGGTGTAGGTACAAGCAAACCTACTACAAAAAAACTGACTTGGTTGTAGGTACAAGCATACCTACTACAAACAATCTGACTTGGGTGTAGGTACAAGCAAACCTACTACAAACAATCAGACTTGGGTTTAGGTACAAGCATACCTACTACAAACAATCTGACTTGGGTGTAGGTACAAGCATACCTACTACAAACAATCTGACTTGGTTGTAGGTACAAGCAAACCTACTACAAACAATCTGACTTGGGTGTAGGTACAAGCAAACCTACTACAAACAATCTGACTTGGGTGTAGGTACAAGCATACCGACTACAAACAATCTGACTTGGGTGTAGGTACAAGCATACCTACTACAAACAATCAGACTTGGGTGTAGGTACAAGCATACCCACTACAAACAATCTGACTTGGTTGTAGGTACAAGCATACCTACTACAAACAATCTGACTTGGGTGTAGGTACAAGCAAACCTACTACAAACAATCTGACTTGGGTGTAGGTACAAGCATACCCACTACAAACAATCTGACTTGGTTGTAGGTACAAGCATACCCACTACAAACAATCTGACTTGGTTGTAGGTACAAGCATACCTACTACAAACAATCTGACTTGGGTGTAGGTACAAGCATACCTACTACAAACAATCTTCCTTGGTTGTAGGTACAAGTATACCTACTACAAACAATCTGACTTGGTTGTAGGTACAAGCATACCTACTACAAACAATCTGACTTGGGTGTAGGTTCAAGCATACCTACTACAAACAATCTGACTTGGTTGTAGGTACAAGCATACCTACTACAAACAATCTGACTTGGTTGCAGGTACAAGCATACCTACTACAAACAATCTGACTTGGGTGCAGGTACAAACATACCTACTACAAACAATCTGGCTTGGTTGCAGGTACAGTTAAGAACATCATGAAATTGACAATCTGAGCGGAACGTGATTGGATCGTGAGCGTGATTGGAACGAAGTTGGAACGCTTTATGAGCGGAACGGAATGTTGCGCTCTGAACGAAACAATCATAATGAACGAAACAATCCAATCACAGGAATGCTTCGCTCAATCTGAGCGGAACGGAAAAAAGCAATCACAATGTTATGAATGAGTGAACGCTTTATGAGCGGAATGGAACGTGAGCGGAGCGGAACGTTACGGAACGGAGCGGAGCGTGAACGGTAGATTTGTCAATTTCTAGATTTTCTTACAGTTTAGAACATCATGTAATTGACAATCTGAGCGGAACGTGATTGGATCGTGAGCGTGATTGGAACGAAGTTGGAACGCTTTATGAGTGGAACGGAATTTTGCGCTCTGAACGAAACAATCATTATGAACGTAAAAATCCAATCGCATAAATGCTTCGCTCAATCTGAGCGGAACGGAAAAAAGCAATCCCAATGTTATGATTGAGTGAACGCTTTATGAGCGGAATGGAACGTGACCGGAGCGGAACGGAACGGAACGGAGCGGAGCGTGAACGGTAAATTTGTCAATTTCAAGATGTTCTTAACTGTACAAGCATACCTACTACAAACAATCTGACTTGGTTGTAGGTACAAGCATACCTACTACAAACAATCTGACTTGGGTGTAGGTACAAGCATACCTACTACAAACAATCAGATTTGGGTTTAGGTACAAGCATACCTACTACAAACAATCTGACTTGGTTGTAGGTACAAGCAAACCTACTACAAACAATCTGACTTGGGTGTAGGTACAAGCAAACCTACTACAAACAATCTGACTTGGTTGTAGGTACAAGCATACCTACTACAAACAATCTGACTTGGGTTTAGGTTCAAGCATACCTACTACAAACAATCTGACTTGGGTGTAGGTACAAGCATACCTACTACAAACAATCAGACTTGGGTTTAGTCACCAACATTCACCAACAATCAGACTTGTGTTTAGTCACCAACATTCACCAATAATCAGACTTGGGTTTAGTCACCAACATTCACCAACAATCAGACTTGGGTTTAGTCACAAACATTCATCAACAATCAGACTTGGGTTTAGTCACAAACATTCACCAACAATCAGACTTGGGTTTAGTCACCAACAATAACCAACAATCAGACTTGGGTTTAGTCACAAACATTCACCAACAATTAGACTTGGGTTTAGTCACCAACATTCACCAACAATAAGACTTGGGTTTAGTCACCAACATTCACCAACAATCAGACTTGGGTTAAGTCACCAACATTCACCAACAATCAGACTTGGGTTTAGCTTGGGTTTAGTCACTAACATTCACCAACAATCAGATTTAGTCACCAACATTCACCAACAATCAGACTTGGGTTTAGTCACCAACATTCACCAACAATCAGACTTTGGTTTGGCACAAACATTCACCAACAATCAGACTTGGGTTTAGTCACCAACATTCACACATTCACCAGCGATCAGACTTGGGTTTAGTCACCAACATTCACCAACGATCAGACTTGGGTTTAGTCACCAACATTCACCAAAGATCAGACTTGGGTTTAGTCACCAACATTCACCAACAATCAGACTTGGGTTTAGTCACCAACATTCACCAACATTAAGTCTTCGGTGTACGTACAAACATACCCACGAACATTCAGTCTTCGGTGTAGGTACAAACATACCCACGAACATGCAGTCTTCGGTGTAGGAACAAACATACCCACGAACATTCAGTCTTCGGCGTAGGTCCAACGAACATTCAGTCTTCGGTGTAGGTACAAACATACCCACGAACTTTCAGTCTTCGGCGTAGCTACAAACATACCCACGAACTTTCAGTCTTCGGCGTAGGTACAAACATACCCACGAACATTCAGTCTTCGGCGTAGGTACAAACATACCCACGAACATTCAGTCTTCGGAGTAGGTACAAACATACCCACGAACATTCAGTCTTCGGCGTAGGTACAATACCCATAAACATTCAGTCTTCGGCGTAGGTACAAACATACCCACGAACATTAAGGTACACACATACCCATGAACATTCAATCTTCGGTGTAGGTACAAATATACCTAAGAACAATCTGACATAAACACAAACAGCCTCATATTCTTCTCCAAAGCAATTCGCATGGCCACATATATATCCGGGAATATGTTCGCATGGCCACATATATATCCGGGAATATGTTCGCATGGCCACATATATATCCGGGAATATGTTCAGGATAGGGCATCAGTTCCCTAATCTAATATTCTACTGTATGGCGTGGGACAGAATAAGCAATCTGCATGTACAACTTTAAAACACAAAACAAAACAAGTCTATTATTTACAAGTGAGTTCAATAATAATACGCATTATATTTACATGTAAGCTGAATAATAACACGCATTATATTTACATGTAAGCTGAATAATAACACGCATTATATTTACATGTAAGCTCAATAATAACACGCATTATATTTACATGTAAGCTGAATAATATCACGCATTATATTTACATGTAAGCTGAATAATATCACGCATTATATTTACATGTAAGCTGAATAATACCACGCATTATATTTACATGTAAGCTGAATGATAACACGCATTATATTTACATGTAAGCTGAATAATATCACGCATTATATTTACATGTAAGCTGAATAATAACACGCATTATATTTACATGTAAGCTGAATAATAACACGCATTATATTTACATGTAAGCTGAATGATATCACGCATTATATTTACATGTAAGCTGAATAATACCACGCATTATATTTACATGTAAGCTGAATGATATCACGCATTATATTTACATGTAAGCTGAATAATATCACGCATTATATTTACATGTAAGCTGAATAATAACACGCATTATATTTACATGTAAGCTGAATAATAACACGCATTATATTTACATGTAAGCTGAATGATAACACGCATTATATTTACATGTAAGCTTAATGATAACACGCATTATATTTTAAGCTGAATAAGAGAAGTTTGACTTACATGTGAGTTCAATCTCAATATCAATAGGAATATCGCTGTGGAACTGAGCTGGCACATCTAACACTGTCCCGTTGCATTTCCCTGTTAGTACATCGTACACGTGTTATATAACAACATTTCATTTAAACGAAAAACATGTGTTTTACTTTATAATTACCAGTTACATATTGGTTGTAATATGTAAATATTGCCTACAAATACAAGGTGGAGGCGATCTGGAAATGTAAATTTTGCCTACAAATACAAGAGTGGAGGCGATCTGGAAATGTAAAGTTTGCCTGCAAATACAAGAGTGGAGTCGATCTGGAAATGTAAATGTTGCCTACAAATACAATAGTGGAGGCGATCTGGAAATGTAAATGTTGCCTACAAATACAAGAGTGGAGGCGATCTGGAAATGTAAATGTTGCCTACAAATACAAGAGCGGAGGCGATCTGGAAATGTAAATTTTGCCATCAAATACAAGAGTGGAGGCGATCTGGAAATGTAAATGTTGCCTACAAATACAAGAGTGGAGGCGATCTGGAAATGTAAATGTTGCCTACAAGTACAAGAGTGGAGGCGATCTGGAATGGAAATTTTGCCTATAAATACAAGAGTGGAGGCGATCTGGAAATGTAAATGTTGCCTACAAATACAAGAGTGGAGGCGATCTGAAAATGTAAATGTTGCCTACAAATACAAGAGTGGAGGCGATCTGGAAATGTAAATTTTGCCTACAAATACAAGAGTGGAGGCGTTCTGGAAATGTAAATTGTGCCTACAAATACAAGAGTGGAGGCGATCTGGAAATATAAATTTTGCCTACAAATACAAGAGTGGAGGCGATCTGGAAATGTAAATTTTGCCTATAAATACAAGAGTGGAGGCGATCTGGCAATGTAAATGTTGCCTACAAATACAAGAGTGGAGGCGATCTGGAAATGTGTAAATTTTGCCTACAAATGCAAGACTGGAGGCGATCTGGAAATGTAAATTTTGCCAGTACAAATGCAGGACTGGAGGCGATCTGGAAATGTAAATTTTGCCTACAAATACAAACCTGGAGGCGATCTGAAAATGTAAATTTTGCCTACAAATACAAGACTGGAGGCGATCTGGAAATGTAAATTTTGCCTACAAATACAAGGCTGGAGGCGATCTTGAAATGTAAATTTTGCCTACAAATACAAGAGTGGAGGCGATCTGGAAATGTAAATGTTGCCTACAAATACAAGAGTGGAGGCGATCTGGAAATGTAAATGTTGCCTACAAATACAAGACTGGAGGCGATCTGGAAATGTAAATTTTGCCTACAAATGCAAGACTGGAGGCGATCTGGAAATGTAAATGTTGCCTACAAATACAAGAGTGGAGGCGATCTGGAAATGTAAATTGTGCCTACAAATACAAGAGTGGAGACAATCTGGAAATGTAAATTGTGCCTACAAATACAAGACTGGAGGCGATCTGGAAATGTAAATGTTGCCTACAAATACAAGAGAAATTACTCATAACGTGCTTCATTTTCAAATGAAAATCTCGGTTGAATTATTATTTATGAAAATGTTTGGGGTGAAAAACACACGACTCGGTGTATTCTTCTTGTTAAATCATCAATATTAATTCATGCGATGTTAATATTGCTAGCAGTTAGTGTAGTTAGATCACAATACCTTATTATAGCCTTAACAGATCATACGAATTGCACCAAAAACTAGCCGAGTCGTTGAGTTTTTCCAACCAATGTCATTAACAATTATTAAATCGATTCTGCTATGGGGCGGGGGAGGAGGAGATGTGAAGGGCGTGATGGGGCGTCGGGAGGAGGGGGTGGGGCGTAAACAAGTCCAAACTTTCAATTCCCTTAATATTACAAGCACAGTTCACTCCCATCTCCATTTAGTCTGGTATCCGGCTCACCTGTTACAGCTTACTGCTAATACCTCGCGAATGAAGGTGCCCACCAGTTACTGGTTATATCTCGCAAATGAAGGTTATTCTTGGGCAATCTAGCTGAGTCTATATGGCAAGTTGCGATAGATCTGGATGATCGAGATTAGATACACAGTAGCAAAGCACTGCGCAATTTTGCCTCACTACGCAACCGAGTTGCAAAGTGCGGCAAAATTGCGTAGTACGTCGCTAGGGTAAGACTATAACTATAATGGGGGAGTGCGTCGATAGTTGCGAAGTGTGTTGTGATGCCATCGCACTTCGCAACTGGCCGTCCGCACTTCGCAACTGGCTAATATTAATGGAATTGTGTCCGCCTACATCATAGAGCGATATCGTTTAGGAATTGTGTCCGCCTACATCATAGAGCGATATCGTTTAGGAATTTTGTCCGCCTACATGATAGAGCGGTATCGTTAAAGATTAGTGATTGTTTGGGACGCGAAAGCTGATTGGGTTTTGTCATACCGATGAAATAGTGTATAATATTTAAATCCTGCTGCTTGAGTGTGTACCTTCATTAAGGAACCGTGACTAACTGTTCTCTTAAGAAATCATGACAACATTGTATTTACATTATTGAATGACCACATTACAGTCCATACCTCTATCCTCGGGCTACAGTTCCATGATCCTTCCACGCACCTTGGGCAAATAGTTTTACTATTGAACGACAAGCCATTCAATAACTGTATACTAAAGCATATGTTAGACGTTTTGAATGACGTGCCAAAGATGCAACGTATACTTGGAACTAGTGTACCCACTTACGCATTCGATTTTATTACGTTTTTGGAATTAATATTTATTGCATTTTCGGTAGAAATATGAAGGCCCGGGCAATATATATTACAACGTTTTGAAGAAAATGCTTTATTATTGACAACTGGCGAGATATCTGTTCATTCAAGTATTTAGGCAATCTAAATACGATCCTTTTTAGCCAAAATCCCAAATTATGAACCTTTTAATTTTGTGAAATGAATGTGTACACTAAGGAAGAAAATATATAAATGACCAAATAGATCAAATGCCCAAAGAAAATACACCAGGGCCTTGAATTCACCAACTATTCTTGAGAATATTCTTAGACTTAAGCCCAAGTATGCAAATTTAAATCACACGTATTTCTGTACGTTTAAAGGATAAACATTCATGACAAGCTGCTATATATAAATATGATAAAATCTAATGAATAGCAACTTCATATGATTGTTTATCTATGAAAATCATGGAATACTTTTGAATGAAATTTGAGTACTTGAGCTCAAGTCTAAGAATAGTCTGAAGAATGGTTGGTGAATTCCAGGCCAGATACTACCAACGGAAATGTAAGAAATGGTAGACGGTTATATATTTACGAACAAAGCAGTAATTCCATTTTCTATTTAGAAATTGCAATTTATAACCATTTTTAATTCAGAATGGTCCTAATTCCAGTAATTTTCAACTTTTTCTTGCATTAGTAGCGGATCCGGAGTCTAAGGGGGAAAGGGTGCTAACAGCAGAAAAAAACGTGTAAAAAAACAACAACAGACGCCGGGAGGAAATGACTGCGCCGGTCAAAACTGCCACCTCTAACCTAAAATTATGTAGCCGCCCCTGTGCATAATATTAAATGTGTTGTATTCCGCACCATTTTTTGGTAATGAATGGGGACATAACCTTTAATTATTCAAAATATATCAGCTGACCATTTATTGTTCTACGTACAGTTGCAAAGTGCGATATATTATCTACCATGATACCACACGTAACGCACTATACGCAACTTTTGCCATATTTCGCAACCGAGTTGCGAGTGCGGCAAAGTTGCGTGGTGCGTTGCTACAATGCACACTAAGACACCAGGATGACATGGTCAACATAGTAGTTTTGATGCACACAAGTTTGAGTGTACGATACCATGATGACATGGTCAAAAAAGTAGTTTTGATGCACACAAGTTGGAGTGTACGATACCATGATGACATGGTCAAAATAGTAGTTTTGATGCACACAAGTTGGAGTGTACGATACCATGATGACATGGTCAAACTAGTAGTTTTGATGCACACACGTTTGAGTGTACGATACCATGAGGACATGGTCAAACTACTAGTTTAGATGCACACACGTTTCAGTGTACGATACCATGATGGCATGGTCAAACTAGTAGTTTTGATGCACACATGTTTGAGTGTACGATACTATGATGGCTTGGCAAAGTAGTAATTTTGATGCACACACATGCACACACGTTTGAGTGTACGATACCATGAGGACATGGTCACAATAATAGTTTTGATGCACACACTTTTGAGTGTACGATACCATGATCAAAATAGTAGTAGTTTTGATACACACATGTTTGAGTGTACGATACCATGAGGACATGGTCAAACTAGTAGTTTAGATGCACAAAGGTTGGAGTGTACGATACCATGAAGACATGGTCAAACTGATAAATTTGATGCACACACGTTTGAGTGTACGATACCATGATTGCATGGTCGAAATGATAGTTTTGATGCACACACGTGAGTGTACGATACCACGATGACATGGTCAAAATAGTAGTTTTGATGCACACATGTTTGAGTGTACGATACCGTGATGTCATGGTCAAAATGATAGTTTTGATGCACACACGTTTGAGTGTACGATACCATGATGTCATGGTCAAAATGATAGTTTTGATGCACACACGTTTGAGTGTACGATACCATGAGGACATGGTCAGGATCGTCTTTTACATGCACGTAATATTGTACGACAAGCACCTTGATGCCATGGTAAAAATGGCATTTGATCGTCCATACAAACATATTTTTGTAGACGTACATAGTAGATTGTACGAGTCAAAATCTTTTTTTATATGCTCGCATGTAAGATTGTACGGCAGGCACCATAAGTCATGGTCAAAATCGTCTTTTTCAATTAATGATTCGAATATTTAATTCTTAAATTAAAATAATGAAACATTTATGAGGGATAAAAGATATTTATAAGCTGCTCATTGTTCCAGTGTTCACGTTGAGGTATTGATGCTACAGTAATATACATTTAATTAAAGTACTTACAGACCAAACAAGAGGGATATTTGGCACCGGATGATCTTGTCCATTGTAGAAACATTTAAATATGTTTTCAATATAACTCTATGCAGGCTAAAATTTTACCCCAAAATCAATCTATAAAAAAGCTTGATAATGGCGCATGCAAAATATTAGATCTCTAGTGACCCCAGGGCGAGACCAGATGTCGCAATTTGAATAAACCTAGTAGAGGACTACACGTTTATACATGTTACATGTGACATAGTATACCCTAATTATTACTGTTTCAGAGAAGGAGATTTTTTTTAAAAAGATTTTCTGCATAACTCTATGTAAAACTGTGACCCTCGGTGCTGGACCTGATTTGATACCAATGTCAACATTTGAACAAACTTGGAAGAGGACTTATACAACATGAACTATATAAGAGCTCTATGCCTTGTGATTGCAGAGATGTTGCATGTTTTCCTAATATAAGTATATGTAAAACAGGTGACACCTGGGGCGAGGCCACATTTGAATATACTTGGTAGAGAACTACATATATAAGCTTTTGCAATCTATTAGACCTCTAGATCTTATAGTTTCAGAGTAGAAGAGTTTTCAAAGCTCTGCGTAAAACTGTGACTCCCGGAGCTGGGCCAGATTTGATCCTAGGGTCACCATTTGGGCCGATAATTGACGGAATTTTGAAGTAAACTCTATGCAGGCTAAAATTTTACCCCAAAATCAATCTATAAAAAAGCTTGATAATGGCGCATGCAAAATATTAGATCTCTAGTGACCCCAGGGCGAGACCAGATGTCGCAATTTGAATAAACCTAGTAGAGGACTACACGTTTATACATGTTACATGTGACATAGTATACCCTAATTATTGTTGTTTCAGAGAAGGAGATTTTTTTTAAAAAGATTTTCTGCATAACTCTATGTAAAACTGTGACCCTCGGTGCTGGACCTGATTTGATACCAATGTCAACATTTGAACAAACTTGGAAGAGGACTTATACAACATGAACTATATAAGAGCTCTATGCCTTGTGATTGCAGAGATGTTGCATGTTTTCCTAATATAAGTATATGTAAAACAGGTGACACCTGGGGCGAGGCCACATTTGAATATACTTGGTAGAGAACTACATATATAAGCTTTTGCAATCTATTAGACCTCTAGATCTTATAGTTTCAGAGTAGAAGAGTTTTCAAAGCTCTGCGTAAAACTGTGACTCCCGGAGCTGGGCCAGATTTGATCCTAGGGTCACCATTTGGGCCGATAATTGACGGAATTTTGAAGTAAACACGAACAACCGTTGTTTTAACATATGAGATTGATATTTCTTGGGAGGGAATATTGAGGTGGGCAGTATGCACAATAATAACGATGTGAGAAAAAACAAAACTAACAACACAGAACTATTGTGTGTTTTTTTGTAACTGGGCAACAACGTCCCCAAAACAAAAATAGATTAAGGATGTTATTTTTGAAGAAAACTACCTTTATTTTATTTGATAGTGCATCCGCCCATCACCATCATTATAAAACCACGCCCAACCCCTGAGATTGAAGAGGGCAGCATGCACCTTATTTATGGTGTAATATTAATCAAAATAACACAATGTACACACGTACGTCGTATCTACTGACACAATGTACACACGTACGTGGTATCTACTGACACAATGTACACACGTACGTGGTATCTTCCGACACAATTTACACACGTACGAGGTATCTACTGACACAATGTACACATGTACGTGGTATATACTGATAGAACATATAACACAATGTACACACGTACGTCGTATCTACTGATACAACACAATGTACACACGTACGTGGTATCTACTGATAGAACACAATGTACACACGTACGTTGTATCTACTGACACAATGTACACTAGTACGTGGTATCTACTGATAGAACATATAACACAATGTACTCACATACGTCGTATCTACTGACACAATGTACACACGTACGTGGTATCTACTGACACAATGTACACACGTACGTGGTATCTACTGACACAATGTACACACGTACGTGGTATATACTGATATAACATATAACACAATGTACACACATACGTGGTATCTACTGACAGAACATATAACACAATGTACACACGTACGTGGTATCTACTGATAGAACATATAACACAATGTACACACGTATGTGGTATTTACTGACACAATGTACACACGTACGTGGTATCTACTGATAGAACATATAACACAATGTACACACGTACGTGGTATCTACTGATAGAACATATAACACAATGTACACACGTACGTGGTATCTACTGATAGAACATATAACACAATGTACACACGTATGTGGTATCTACTGATATAACACAATGTAAACACGTACGTCGTATCTACTGATATAACATATAACACAATGTACACACGTACGTGTTATCTACTGATAGAACATATAACACAATGTACACACGTACGTGGTATCTACTGATATAACACACTGTACACACGTACGTCGTATCTACTGACAGAACATATAACACAATGTACACACGTACGTGGTATCTACTGATAGAACATATAACACAATGTACACACGTACGTGGTATCTACTGGTAGAACATATAATACAATGTACACACGTACGTGGTATCTACTGATAGAACATATAACACAATGTACACACGTACGTGGTATCTACTGATAGAACATATAACACACTGTACACACGTACGTGGTATCTAATGATATAACACAATGTACACACGTACGTGGTATCTACTGATAGAACATATAACACAATGTACACACGTACGTGGTATCTAATGATATAACACAATGTACACACGTACGTGGTATCTACTGATAGAACATATAACACAATGTACACACGTACGTGATATCTACTGATAGAACATATAACACACTGTACACACGTACGTGGTATCTACTGATAGAACATATAACACACTGTACACACGAACGTGGTATCTACTGATAGAACATATAACACAATGTACACACGTACGTGGTATCTACTGATATAACACAATGTACACACGTACGTGGTATCTACTGATAGAACATATAACACAATGTACACACGTACGTGGTATCTACTGATATAACACAATGTACTCACGTACGTTGTATCTACTGATATAACACAATGTACACACGTACGTGGTATCTACTGATAGAACATATAACACAATGTACACACGTACGTGGTATCTACTGATAGAACATATAACACAATGTACACACGTACGTGGTATCTACTGATAGAACATACAACGCAATGTACACACGTACGGGGTATCTACTGATAGAACATATAACACAATGTACACACGTACGTGGTATCTACTGATAGAACATGCTAATTTTGATGTGAATTTCACATTTTGAGGTGAATGTACCTTAAAAAAATAGCAAAGTTAAAAGTAGGATAACTGAAAAAAAAAGACTAAACATTTTTACACCAATCTGACAGTACATCACATACTTATCATATAAACGCTAAATTACTAATAACATATTACTGAGGATGTTTTTAAACAATGCAATATATAGTGCACCTAGCAGGAATTAGAACTCATCAATATCAGACTATTTTTTAATATAACTTGCAATATATATTACCTTGATATCCTTGTCTAGACTGTGCCAGCCATTAAAAAGTGAGACAATATGTATACAGTTGTTGAGTGCAACTTCTGTTTAATGTCTTGAAATTAAAGAGTGCGAGTAGCATAATCTATAAATATAATGTGTACAGGTAGTGAATAAATGAAAATGAAATACCATGATCAGGTATGTAAATAACATATGCATGCATTTCATTTGTGTATTGATTATGAATATTAAAAACAACTTTGACAGGCTTATTTGAGATTTTATTTGATAGCACCAACAAGCTAAGAATATTAAGGTAACATATTGCAAACTGTATTGTAAAATTAGAGTTATGCTGTTGAGTTCTAATTCCTGTTGGATTCACTTTGAAGAGCCCTATTACAAACACTTTATTGATATAAACAGGGCTTATATAAAGCCCTGATATAAATTAGTTTTGAAATCAGTTTTTTTGTTTCTAACTAGGATAATGAGATGAGGTACTGCAAGTTTCATGTAAAATACGTAGAAGTGTTTGAGATATCTGACTTTATATTTTTCTATTGTTCAAGGAGACATAATAAAGGTCTATCATAATTTGGGTTCCATGGGAGCCCAGGATTTACAGAAACCAACATTACTGAGGTAGCCCTGACGATAATAATATACGGAAGCTCATGGCCAAATTTGGTTCAGGGTGGACATGAAATGTAAGGGTATAGATATCTGTAAACAAAGCTACTTACACACAGAATAGTCTGTAGGTCTGCACTGTATTGTCAGTGACGGATCAATCCAAAATTCATCGTTGGTTAACTCCCTTTGTGACGACACGCATGCGCATTTTCCATCTTGACAGTTGGCGGGATATTCGCATTCATCACTACTTCGGCAAACTTCGCCAACATAACGATTGTTGGCCATTCGGCATCTTCCGTCAATTGTTGGCGTAAAATACTGCATGCAGTTGCAGATTCCGGTAACACAAATAGCAAAGGGAGATAAGCAGGTTTCCGTTCTTGGATTACAAACGTCACCCGTCTTCACGGCTGAAAAGAAAACCTTTTAAAGATCATGATGTTTTAGTAATATCATGTTGTTTAAGTAATTATACAAGAACAGTTCGCCATTGTGTGTGTGTGTGTGTGTGTGTGTGTGTGAGCGCATGCGCGCGTAATGATCGTAATAAGGGGCCATAAGTCTTTCAACAATCATTCAACCAGAACATGGCAATGATAGGTGCAACTAGGCTTAGTACTGATCATTCTCGCCAAGATTCGCAGAAATCTGGCAAAGAGTTCAGATGTGATGTCTTATTTGGCCTTTTATTCATCTTTAAATTTGTTCCTTGTTTCTGTGTGTGTTTGTGGTTGACTGTCGTCCTTGACTGCTGCTTTTCCTGTTCGATTTTTATATCTATATTTACGTTTGTTGAACCGTAAATTTCAAAGAATCGAATTCTTCACACGTGTGAGGAATTCGTGCGAATTCTTCACACTTTTGTAACAAATACGGCCGTAAATATCACTAATCGAAAATGTGACATATACGTTTGATTTTTTTTTACTTTTTCGTACGAGCGTATTTTTCACAGCCTGCTGACAGGATACAGTTTATCGCTTATATCATACAATTCGTATGTTAACAGTCTAGCGGCCACATTTTCCAATTAATCGACCAACCTTGGACAAAACATATATGACCAAAAGTCTCGGCCAAGTTCGATTATGGGCCAGATCGTACAGGTATGACCAGAGTTATGGCCCATGATTTAGCAAAAATGTCATATTCTACCTTGTTAACACACTACAGTAGAGTCAATTATTGACCAATTTGAATCATATTTTTTAAATCATTCTAGCTTTTCAACGAATATGTTTATGTAGATTTGGGATGTAGTTTTGCTACATATATTTACGGACAGACAGATAACTTGCCAAAATCGATTACTTTAGCTCGCACTGGATATTTTACGCACCTGCCATTCGACGACGTTATGGCACATATATGTGTTACACCTGTCCGTCCGTGCGTGCGTCTGTCCGTCCGAAATTTCATGTCGACTCCATAACTTTCGCACAATTATTCCTCATATAAAACAATAGTGCGCAGCCCGCAACGGCGGCGGCTATATTCATGGTCAATGTCGCTGGGCGCTTAGAGGTCATAGAGTTTGTATTGACATTCGTGTCCGCTCTGTATATTCCACATAACACAAGCGTGCAACCGCAAGGCGGCTACCTTCAATGTGAAGGTCGCACTAAAGCACATTTGTAAGTTCTGAACCTTTACGAAAGGGATTTACCTGTATTGATATTTTCATTTGTTTCGTTTACGGACACACATGTAACCATTAAAATATGGTAAACGTCGAGCGATTTTACCTTTACGACTGTTCTATGTTATTTTTGCATCAAACGTCAATTTATTAAAACTCTCCCATTTAACGGACCAAATGATGTAAGGTATTTTTATCAATCTGTCATGCCTGCTATCATAAAAAAAGACTATAGAAGCCCGATGTTTCGATAACGAAGCGAAAAGATGCGACGACGAAGCGCGAAGGTGCGATGGCTGCACCTTCGCTCATCGCCATTGCACATTCGCGCAACGCCATCGCACCTTTGCGCTTCGCCATCGCACCTTCAGGCACCGCCATCGCATCTTCGTGCATCGTCATTACATCTTCTGGCACCGCCATCGCACCTTCGCGCATCACTATTGCACCTTCGCGCATCGCCACCGCACCTTCACGCATCGCCATTGCACCATCACGCATCGTCATAGCAGCTTCCGCTTGGAGCATCGGCCTTGAGGCAATGCACGAAAACACGATGATGTAGCATGAAGACGCACTGGGGAAGCGCGAAGAACACGATTCAAAATTTCAAAATTATTTCGCGCTTCGCCGTCTCTTCCTAATGGATCGTATGAGAGAAAACCAAAAACGTACACCGTACAGCTGTACACAAGCCAAATTAATATATTGTTTGTTGCCGTTAAAAGTGCACACCATTAATGGAAATTCTATTCTATTCTATTCTATTCTATTCTATTCTATTCTGTTCTGTATCATTCTCTGTTCTGTTCTGTTCTGTCGTGTTGTGTTGTGCTCCGCCTATTTTTCTAATAATGTTATTATATTTTCGCCGATCTGTATATACATGTGACGTTTTCGTCTAAACAATCATTTATTGCATTTTGTTCGTGCTGTTTTAACATGTGAAAAATACGTTTTTGCTCTACTAGGGGTTGAGATTTCACAAATTTGTGACATATTCGTGCGATTTTTGTGAAATATTCGCACGTATTCTTCACATGTGTGAAGAAACGTATTCTTCACATGTGTGAAGAATTCGTTTCTGTGAAATTTACGGTTCAACAAAGCTTTGCCAGGGTGTAGGAACGCTAAATGTACTGGCCGTCGTCCGTTATTAGTGTTTGCCTTGTGACCACCATAGCGACTTCATTATTAATTGGATCTTAACAAGCTTTGCCAGGGCGTAGCAACGCTAAATGTACTGGCCGTCGTCCGTTATTAGTGTTTGCCTTGTGAACACGATAACGACTTCATTATTAATCGGATCTTAACCAAACTATGCCAGGGGCTCAGTAAAAGCTCGGACAAGTTCGAAAACCTTCGGGTAAGTAAAACCAGAGTTATGACCATTGTTTTGCTGAAACAATATTTTTGATCTTTACCAAACTTTATCAGATCTTTTATATTTTGAAAGCTCGGACACATTCGAAAACCAGCTATATCGGACACGTGGCACCAGCTATGGCACCTTAAATTATGTAAAAAGTGCCATATTCAACCTCGTGAACACTACCAAATTCATTTTGTATTTGATCTTTACGAAACTTGGCAAGATTGTTGATATTACTAGTATTAAAAGCGCGGACAAGTTCGAAATCCAGCTATACACCAGAGTTATACTGAAAAACGCCATATTCAGCCATGTGAACACTCTAGCACGTTCATATTGTATATAATCTTTCCCGAACTTGGTTAGCTTGGGTTAGTTAAAAAACCAACTATATTGGACCAAGAACATTACATTTATGGTCGCTTGCCTATTGAGCATTGCTCTATTGAGCATTGCTCTCTTCAGCCTTTACCAAACTTAGCTTTGTTGATATCAATGAAAGTTGTAACTGGAAGCTGATTGTTAACATGAGAGTTATAACCCTTGATTTGTTAAAAAAATCCATATTGTGATTTGTGAACGCTTTAGCACCCATCATTGTGTATCTGATAGTCCACACATTTGGAAGAATTGTTTATTTTATTGAAATCTATGACATGTTTGAAACACAGCTATATAACATTTGTATAACATAACTAGAGTTGTGGCCTTCGAGTTATTTCAAAATGTTACATTTTATACCATTAGTCCTACAACACCTACATTTTTCGCCTGATCTTTACCAACCTTGACCAGATTCTTGATATTAACGAAAGCTCGGACGTGTTTGAAATCCAGGCAGATAATATTAGTATCACCAGAGTTATTGCTCTTGATGCATTGACAAAAATCCTATATATTGTTAAATCTCTAGGAACTGCATTTTTCATCTGATGTATTATTAGACTTGCAATGAAAACAAGTTCAATAAGTGGTAAACTTTGAGCAGAGCCCTCATCTCTAGCACTGCCCAACACCTGCGACACTGACATTGTCATTTGGGCATTTTGTTCTGGTTACCTTCAAACTGATTGTTTCAGATCATTGTCTCCAATATGTTGTCCAATCTAGCACTTCACTTTCAAGTTGCATGTCAAATAAACATTATATGGACATTAAACTTGTTCTCTTGTTATCATTTTCACAAATCTGTTGGTAATGACACTAAACATCCCAAACGTTAGCATAAAGCCAAGTCAAATTTATTCTAATACACTAGTGTAATAAATATGCAAATGGCGAACGAATTTTCCATTCATCGGTGTGCAATAGGAATTTCCTTGTCGAGTTATATTGCCGTTTAAGGTAGATAAACGGATTTCCGTAATCCGGTATGGATTACGGAAATCGACGATGTAGATCCAAGTTCAGTGTGGACATCATCCAGCAAGACGACGATATATTGGCAGCTACATTAACACATTTACGTTTTATGGCATTTTTGAAAGACTTATTTGTTGCATAACGAATCTCGAGTTTTTTTTGTTTTTCGATATTCAAAACTTATTTGTTGAATAACAAATCTCGAGTTATTTTGTTTTTCGATATTCAAAATGTATTTGTTGAATAACGAATCTCGAGTTTTTTTGTTTTTCAATATTCAAAACTTATTTGTTAATAACGAATTTCGAGTTGTTTTTTTCCGATATTCAAAATTTATTTAATAACGAATCTCGAGTTTTTTTTTTTTTTCGATATTCAAAACCTATAGGTTGAATAACGAATATCGAGTGTTTTTTTTTTTCGATATTCAAAACTTATTTTTTGAATAACGAATCTCGATATATATATTTTTTCGATATTCAGAACTTACTTTTTAAATAAGGAAGCTCGAGTTTTTTGTTTTTCGATATTCAAACCTATTTGTTGAATAAGGTATCTCTTATTTTTTGAATAACGAATCTCGATATATATATATTTTTTCGATATTCAAAATGAAAGATATATATAAGCTACGTTAACGCAAGTCCTTAGAATGCTCGCTTCAATGAAGGACATAGATGAGCTATGTTAACGTAAGTCCTTAGAATGCTCGCTGCAGTGGAGGACATATGTCGGCTGTGTTAACGTAAGTCCTTAGAATGCTCGCTGCAGTGGAGGATATATATTGGCTGTGTTAACGTTATTCCTTAGAATGCTCGCTGCAGTGGGGGATATATATTGGCTGTGTTAACGTTATTCCTTAGAATGCTCGCTGCAGTGGAGGATATATATTGGCTGTGCTAACGTTAGTCCTTAGAATGCTCGCTGCAGTGGAGGATATATATTGGCTGTGCTAATGTTAGTCCTTAGAATGCTCGCTGCAGTGGAGGATATATTTTGGTTGTGTTAACGTTAGTCCTTAGAATGCTCGCTGGAGTGGAGGATATATATTGGCTGTGTTAACGTTAGTCCTTAGAATGCTCGCTGCAGTGGAGGATATATATTGGCTGTGTTAACGTTATTCCTTAGAATGCTCGCTGCAGTGGAGGATATATATTGGCTGTGTTAACGTTAGACCTTAGACTGCTCGCTGCAGTGGAGGATATATATTGTCTTTGTTAACGTTAGTCCTTAGCATTGTCGCTGCAGTGGAGGATATATATTGGCTGTGTTAACGTTAGTCCTTAGAATGCTCGCTGCAGTGGAGGATATATATTGGCTGTGTTAGCGTTAGTCCCTAGAATGCTCGCTGCAGTGGAGGATATATATTGGCTGTGTTAACGTTATTCCTTAGAATGCTCGCTGAGGTGGAGGATATATATTGGCTGTGTTAACGTTAGTCCTTAGAATTGTCGCTGCAGTGGAGGATATATATTGGCTTAGTCCTTAGAATGCTCGCTGCAGTGGAGGATATATATTGGCTGTGTTAACGTTAGTCCTTAGAATGCTCGCTGCAGTGGAGGATATATATTGACTGTGTTAACGTTATTCCTTAGAATACTCGCTACAGTGGAGGATATATATTGGCTGTGTTAACGTAAGTCCTTAGAATGCTCGCTGCAGTGGAGGATATATATTGGCTGTGTTAACGTTAGTCCTAAAAATGCTCGCTGCAGTGGAGGATATATATTGGCTGTGTTAACGTTAGTCCTTAGAATGCTTGCTGCAGTGGAGGATATATATTGGCTGTTTTAACGTTAGTCCTTAGAATGCTCGCTGCAGTGGAGGATATATATTGGCTGTGTGAACGTTATTCCTTAGAATGCTCGCTGCAGTTGAGGATATATATTGGCTGTGTTAACGTTAGCCCTTAGAATGCTCGCTGCAGTGGAGGATATATATTGGCTGTGTTAACGTTATTCCTTAGAATGCTCGCTGCAATGGAGGATATATATTGGCTGTGTTAACGTTAGTCCTTAGAATGCTTGCTGCAGTGGAGGATATATATTGGCTGTGTTAACGTAATTAAGTCTGTGGAATGCTCGTTGCATTGAAGGACTTAGAATGGTTATGTAAAGGATATATATCAGCTAAGTTCAGGTATGTCCTTAGAATGCTCGCTGCAATGTAAGACATATTATCTTCATTAACGTAAGCCTTTGGAATGCTCGTTGCATTGAAGGACTTAGAATGACTATGTTAACGTTAGTCCTTAGAATGATGCCTGCAGTGAAGGATATTGATAAGCTACGTTAACGTAAGTCCTTAGAATACTCACTGCAATGAACGACATATATTAGCTACGTTGACGCAATTCCTCAGAAAGCTCGCTGCAATGAAGGACATAAATGAGCTATGTTAACGTAATTCCTTAGAATGCTCGCTTCAGTGAAGGACACCTATATTAGCTACGTTAACAAACGTCCTTAGAATGCTCGCTTCAATGAAGGACACATATATTACCTTTGTTAACGTAATTCCTTAGAATGCTCGCTTCAGTGAAGGACATATGTTAGCTTCGTTAACGTAAGTCCTTAGAATGCTCGCTTCAATGAAGGACACATATATTAGCTACGTTAACGTAAGTCCTCAGAAAGCTCGCTGCAATGAAGGATATAGATTAGCTTCGTTAACGTAAGTCCTTAGAATGCTCGCTTCAATGAAGGACACATATATTAGCTACGTTAACGTAAGTCCTCAGAAAGCTCGCTGTAATGAAGGATATAGATTAGCTACGTTAACGTAAGTCATTAGAACGCTCGCTGAAGTGAAGGATATATATTGGCTATGTTAACGTTAGTCCTTAGAACGCTTGCTGCAATAAAGGATATAGATAAATAATAGATAGAGTCTGGTCTCAGCGAGTTGGCTTATTTAAACACCGAGATGGGTGTATACAGACTCTATCTTTTGTGCAGCATGATGTACTTAGTAACACTGTGACGTCATAGTGATCGTACTCTAAATTCCAATATCAGGTAGTTTTAGTACGGTAAAGCCACGCCCCTTTAGTTACCCTAAATAAAAAGATTTAATGCTCTGCATTCATCAAAGGAAATGTCCTTAGAACGCTTGCTGCAATAAAGGATATAGATAAGCTACGTTAACGTAACTTAGAACGCTTGCTGCAATAAAGGATATATATAAGCTACGTTAACGTAAGTCCTTAGAACGCTGGCTGCAATAAAGGATATATATAAGCTACGTTAACGTAAGTCCTTAGAACGCTTGCTGCAATAAAGGATATAGATAAGCTACGTTAAGGTAAGTCCTTAGAACGCTTGCTGCAATAAAGGATATAGATAAGCTACGTTAACGTAAGTCCTTAGAACGCTTGCTGCAATTAAGGATATAGATAAGCTACGTTAACGTAAGTCCTTAGAACGCTTGCTGCAATAAAGGATATATATTAGCTACGTTAACGTAAGTCCTTAGAACGCTTGCTGCGATAAAGGATATATATTAGCTACGTGAACGTAAGTCCTTAGAACGCTTGCTGCAATAAAGGATATAGATAAGCTACGTTAACGTAAGTCCTTAGAACGCTTGTTGCAATAAAGGATATATATTAGCTACGATAACGTAAGTCCTTAGAACGCTTGCTGCAATAAAATATATAGATAAGCTACGTTAACGTAAGTCCTTAGAACGCTTGTTGCACTAAAGGATATATATTAGCTACGTTAACGTAAGTCCTTAGAACGCTTGTTGCAATAAAGGATATATATTAGCTACGATAACGTAAGTCCTTAGAACGCTTGTTGCAATACAGGATATATATTAGCTACGATAACGTAAGTCCTTAGAACGTTCACTGCAATGAAGGACACATATTAGCTACGTTAACGTAAGTCCTTAGAGCTACATTGAAGGATATATAGTGACTATGTTAACGTTAGTCCTTAGAGCTACAGTGAAGGATATATAGTGGCTATGTTAACGTTAGTCCTTAGAGCTACAGTGAAGGATATATAGTGGCTATGTTAACGTTAGACCTTAGAATGCTCGCTGCAGGGAAGGATATAGATTGTCTATGTTAACGTTAGACCTTAGAACGCTCGCTGCAGTGTAGGATATATATTGTCTATGTTAACGTTAGACCTTAGAACGCTCGCTGCAGTGAAGGATATATATTGGCTATGTTAACGTTAGACCTTAGAACGCTCGCTGCAGTGAAGGATATATAGTGGCTATGTTAACGTTAGTCCTTAGAACGCTCGCTTCAGGGAAGGATATAGATTGTCTATGTTAACGTCAGACCTTAGAACGCTCGCTGCAGAGAAGGATATATATTGGCTATGTTAACGTTAGACCTTAGAACGCTCGCTACATGGAAGGATATATATTGTCTATGTTAACGTTAGACCTTAGAACGCTCGCTGCAGTGAAGGATATATATAAGCTTCGCTAACGTACGTCCTTAAAACGCTCGCTGCAAAGTAAGTAAGTAAGTAAAGTAAGTAATTTCTTTATTTATAGAGGGTGACTCAATTGGTATAGCCAATCTTCCTTGAGGCCCTCGTAATAACATATTTACAAATAAAAAACAACAAATAAACGTCCTTTATAAAATAGCTGTAGGCATACTTATGAACACATATCATAGCATATGACAATTTGATATTTTAAAATGAAACGCTGTCTAAAATCAATCAAGATGAAACAGATTCATACTACAATGTATACATAAACATAGACACATTTGTATAGTGTATACATCATTACTGATTGTAACCCATGGAATTAACAATATGTAAAAGCAAACTAGACTATGCTAGATTTAGGTTCTGTTTTCTCTTTTTACCCATTTCAAGCATTTGTTTGAAAATATATTCAATGATGCAGAGTTTTTAATTTCTAGGGGAATACTATTCCATACTAAGTTTCTAGAATATGATAAGCTCCCTTTGAATAGTTCGTTATTTGGCTTAGGTATTATGAAATTTCTATTTGTATTTGATCTCTGTTACATTAAAGTATTATGCTCATTTACTCTCATATGAAACAAGTCGCTAAGATATTGCGGGAACATTTGATTTGCTATTTTATACATGCTTTTAGCTTTTTGAAGAAAAGCTATTTTTTCGAATGATAACATATTTAGAGAAATACGTGCAGTTTCAAGATTAATATATTCATGACCTTGTATAATTTTGCATGCTCTTCTTTGTAATTTTGTTATTCTATATACATTGGTATTAGAAGAGTTTCCCAAAATAACACAGCAATAATTAAAATGAGGTTGTTTATATGCATTGTAGAATAATAAACTATGTCCCTGTGATATATACGAATGTATTCTGGATAACAGCCACTGAAAATGGTTAATCCATTGCATATTTTCATCTATATTTACACCTAATATTTTGTCTCCTGTTGTCATTTTTAACTCTATATTTTCATAATTAAGCACCAATGAAGCATCATTCATATGTGCACGTTTCTGTCTAGTTGTAATGAACATAACTTTGTTTTTTCCGTATTTAGTAGCATACCATTCTCTTTACACCATCTTTGAAGGTGGTCTAACGAATATTGTAGATTGTTTTCTAGGGTAATCTTATCTAATTGTACATCATAAATTGTAGTGTCATCAGCATACAAGTCTGCACTAATAGAAGTTTTACAAAGAGTTATAGGTAGGTCGTTTATAAATAATAGAAATAATAATGGCCCAGTATGCTCCCTTGTGGAACGCCACATGTTATGGGTTTAAATCTGAGATAGTACCATTTATCGTAACAACTTCACTTGTTCGTAAGGTATGACTGAAACCATGATATTATGCGATTGCTGCATCTGTAAAATCAGTTTTTTAAGCAGTATATCAGGATTCACCAAATCGAATGCTTTCCGAAAATCTACCATTACACATTCTACCAATTTTCCTTCATTTATTGCTTTCAACTATTTATCAATTAAAAGTATTAAAGCTGTTTCGGTCGACTGGCCTGATCTAAAACCACATTGAGGTTTGATGTTTATGCAAAGAAAGAGTTAGACATATATTAGCTACGTTAACGTGAGTCCTTAGAATGCTCGCTTCAGTCAAGGACATATATTAGCTACGTTAACGTGAGTCCTTAGAATGCTCGCTTTAGTCAAGGACATATATTAGCTACGTTAACGTAGGGCCTTAGAATGCTCGCTTCAGTGAAGGTTATAAATTAGCTACGTTAACGCAAGTCCTTAGAATGCTCGCTGCAGTGAAGTACACATATATTAGCTACATTACCGTAAGTCCTAAGAACGCTCGCTACAATGAATGATATAGATTAGCTACGTTAACGTAGGTCCTTATAAGGCTCGCTTGCAGTGAAGTACACATGTATTAGCTATATTAACGTAAATCCTTAGAAAGCTCGCTGCAAAGAAGGATACAGATTAGCTACGTTAACGTATAAGTCCTTAGAATGCTCGCTTGAATGAAGGAACATATATAAACAACATTAACGTACGTCCTTAGAATGCTCGCTTGAATGAAGGAACATATATAAGCAACATTAACGTAAGTCCTTAGAATGCTCGCTTGAATGAAGGAACATATATAAACAACATTAACGTACGTCCTTAGAATGCTCGCTTGAATGAAGGAACATATATAAACAACATTAACGTACGTCCTTAGAATGCTCGCTTGAATGATGGAACATATATAAGCAACATTAACGTACGTCCTTAGAATGCTCGCTTGAATGAAGGAACATATATAAGCAACATTAACGTACGTCCTTAGAATGCTCGCTTGAATGATGGAACATATATAAGCAACATTAACGTACGTCCTTAGAATGCTCGCTTAAATTATGGAACATATATAAGCAACATTAACGTACGTCCTTAGAATGCTCGCTTAAATGATGGAACATATATTAGCAACATTAACGTACGTCCTTAGAATGCTCGCTTGAATGATGGAACATATATTAGCAACATTAACGTACGTCCTTAGAATGCTCGCTTAAATGATGGAACATATATTAGCAACATTAACGTACGTCCTTAGAATGCTCGCTTGAATGATGGAACATATATTAGCAACATTAACGTAAGTCCTTAGAATGCTCGCTTGAATGATGGAACATATATAAGCAACATTAACGTAAGTCCTTAGAATGCTCGCTTGAATGATGGAACATATACTCTGTAAAAGAAGTTTTGGACCATGGCAGTGTTCGAACCCGTACAATGATCGCTGAACCATGACATTCGACCATAACCCTTATTATCTCAGTTGATAATTCACAATAGATCAACAATCAACAATAATTATCGTTTACAATGAAAGTTTGCGAAATAATAATAATCTTTTTATTGGTTACTCGAATGTGTCCGTAACTGTTACTTTGTATGGACTTTGCAACATTTTTAACATACCCTTTGTGTGTTCGCGATATTTTTTTAAAATCAAATCTTGTTTGGAATTTAATGTTTCTGGTACCAAATTAACCGGGTAGGGTAGACCTTGGTTACTAAAAAAAGATACTTAAATTGTGTCCACTAGTATTATTTTTATATGACTTTATATACCCTGGTCCAAAACTTTTTTTACCGAGTATATATAAGCAACATTAACGTAAGTCCTTAGAATGCTCGCGTCAATGAAGGACATATATTTGCTACGTTAACGTAAGTCCTCAGAATGTTCGCTTCAATGAAGGACAGGCGGGCTGAAGTTAGCATGATGTTCGATATTCAAATTGAATAAATTTGAATATCGAAAACAAAAAACTCGAGATTCGTTTTTCAACAGTTTTGAATATCGAAAAACAAAAAACTCGATATTCGTTATTCAACATATAAGGCCTCCAAATTAATAATTTAAATATTATAGTTTTTTATTGATCATTTTCTTGCAATGAAATTTCGTATGGGTACATTTAAACCGTATTCCATAATTAATTACTGTGCAAACATTGTGGTTGATATTTTCGGTTGACTTAGTTTCAAGCTTGGTACACGTGCAACTCAAGTTCTTCATTAAAGTTACCGATGGTCATGTAAATCGATTGATGTTATAGTAATGCTGGACGTTAGAAGTTCCTGAAACATATGTGCTTCCTTGTTACAAACGCATATTTATTGTCTTTATATCGATAATAGGTGGAAGGGGATCATGAAGTATGTGTAGAGTGTGACTATTCCGTGAAAAAT
Source organism: Serripes groenlandicus (assembly GCA_031761405.1). NCBI lineage: Eukaryota > Metazoa > Mollusca > Bivalvia > Cardiida > Cardiidae > Serripes > Serripes groenlandicus. The sequence continues at coordinate 167,853 of JASEVX010000006.1, forward strand.
GTTACACACGGCAATCTTGACTTATTAAAATACTCGCGACGTCGCATTATTGTTTCATTATGACTTGCATATTCTACAAATGATTAATAATTAGATGCTTAGTTCCAAGCGAATTATGTAATTTGGTCTTTCTTTCATATTCTAAACTTTAATCCAACGTTGGAATAAAGTGTAAAAAGAGAACGGAGTGTTATCAATTGATCCATTATGGTCTTTTTGGTTTTATCAACTTAGTATTTCCTATTCTAGGCTATATGAAAGTATATACTTGTCAGAAGAACCTTTTGGTCTATGTGTGCTTTCATAAACACAATATTTAAACACAGTGTATTGAATTTACCCCAGTCATCCCTATTAGTGGTTTACCTGGTATGCACTGTAATCTGTCCTTGCCGGCGACAAACCCCGCATCACACAGACACAAGAAGCCGTCACAGGAATTCGGACTGCATCGGGAATTCCCTGACATGGAGAAAGAAACACATATTATGATCAGAGTAGTGAAACTCCAGCTAAAGTAACTCACCCTCCAAATAACTGCAAAATTGCACTACAAAACCGTTTATCAAAACTCTAGTCAGGTGTTCAGGTCATATAATAATGTACATGTGCCAATTAAAAGTATAGTTTTATTCAAGGGTTTTTAAAATACCCGTGATTGAATATGCGTAAAATGAATTATGAGTTGGTGACTCTTAATTTGACGTCCAGTTTTGGGGTTTGTACTGGCTGGTTAAAGACATTTATATTGTGTCTGAAGAGTTTGTATTCTCAAAATAGGTAAATTATATATACTGAGGGAAAAAAGTTTAGCAAGTTTTTGTTGCACCCTAGAAATATTTTTGGTTGTAGAATCAAGAGCTTCTGCCATAGACACATTATTTTAATAAAATTGTGTCTATGGCAGAAGTTTCTTGATTTTACAACTAAAAATGTATTATTTCCAAGATGCAACACAAACTTGCTAAACTTTTCCCCCTCAGTATATATAACTGATCGTCCGTGCTGTTTTTTCCCGAAAGATCGAAGCTTCTTTGTTAGGCTACAAACGAATATTTATTGTCTAAATATCGATAATAGGTGGAAGGGGATCATGAAACAGTTAAGTAGTTACAGGAGCACCGCAATCGGATACAGACGATAGACTTTGCAGAAGCTAACATTGATAAACAAATGCATACGCGGGTTTTCAAATTAATTCTTAAAGTAAAACAATGAAAGAAGATATAAAAGCCGAACTGGAAATGTAGCATTCAAAGACCATAATCAACCAAAAACACGCATAGAAACAAACAATAATTACAAAGATTAATAAAAGGCAGGATATGACGTCACAAACATAGGGTTTACAACAGGACTACCGCCTTGGTACGGTCAGTGGCAAAAACGGGCTACTGGAAGTTAAACCAGGTTCTAGGGTGCACCAAACCTCAATTTTACCCTATTGCCATCCCAATAAAACGATACAGTGTAAATAAAGAAATCCCGGTCATGCTAGATCCTCTAACAAACTAGGCAGCATTAATAGGAAATATATATATGTATACCATAAAGATGATCATGTATATATGAAGAAAAGAGTCTTGAAAGACACAACGCAGGTATTCAATGACTAGCAGAAGCCAGAGCACTAAGAGCACGACAAGACAAGATTGAAGACAAACATCAAACATTACCGTCCATTCAGGATTTAGGTAGACGTCATCATAGAGTCCACAATCTGTCAGGTCGTCGCACAATCAAAGAGGAAAGCATACTGGTGAACTGTAAATGGGTCAAGCACTAAACATGCCGTGCGTTTCAAAATGATAGGATCATAACATATTTCGATAAACGTTTTAACAAGTTTAATCAATGGCGTAAGAAAGTGTTATGACAAAGTATCTGATGAAGTTTGTAGATAAATAAAACCATAGAAGTCAGGTGGTGAGAGTCCTTATCGCCGATGAGTTCTCAAATTACTTTTATATTTTTAAAAGCAGATCAGGGTTATGGTAATACATGTTTGCAAAGGTTTTTCGAAGTTTATGGTAAAGGTAGCCCTAATTGAATAATTTTTTACTTATACATATTATTCGAATATTAAAGTCCTCAACTCGACTACAAGCTCCAGAAAAGCGAATACGTTGAGAACCCCTCTGGGAGAAACATCTACCCCTCTGGGAACAAACATCTGCCCCTCTGGGAGCATCCCCGTCTAAGTAGGGATAATTAACGATATCGAAATTAAAAATCATCTCTCTTGTAATGCATTTTCTTTATTACTTCATCATTTTCAATTGAGAGATGTGTAACCCGGTACAGGTACAGTGGTTAGAGCGCTGGTACGGTAAACCAGAGACCCTGGGTTCGAGTCCCTGTTGAGGAACGGTATTTTCACCACCTGTTATATTTGGGGGCTCATCCGGGATCATCCAGAGAAACACCAGCAATGGTTCTCCTCTATAATTAGAAATTCAAGGACGAATTTCAGTCTGGTGGGGGTGTATGTAACCGGGTACAGGTAAACGGTGAATAGTCGATTCCTAGCCGTATGTCCTCGATAGCTCAGTTGGCAGAGCGCTGGTACGGTAAACCCTGGGTTCGAGTCTCGGTTGAGGAACAATTTTTTATAGATGCAAATCGAGAAAAGAAGCCTCAATATAAACAAGAGGCCCAAAGAGGGCATGTGGACGCCCTACTTGCTAAAATGTCGTCATAAAATTCCAATCAGTACTTCTTTTAAACTAGAAGGCCACGGCCTACATGTCGAGCGCTATTCTAAAAGGTCCAGAGTTTTATTTGGCCAACACGAATGTCAATCCCAAAAGATATTTAATTAATGTCATTAACAGTAAGGGATACATGTCGTAGCGGAGACTGGACTTGACCCATATTTCGTCGAAAGTAGCTCCATATCTCTTGAACCGCTTGAGGGATTTTGAATAAATAAAGCCGAAATTTTGCACATAATGTTAGATGCATATAAGTAACATTCTGGTGAAGTTTGGTGAAAACCCTGCGAGAAAAAAAGTAATATACGCATGTCGTAGCAGAGCCTGGACATGACCTATATTTCGTCAAAGTAGGTCACAGCGAACTGAACTTTTCCACATGACGTTAGATGCGTATAAGGAACATTCTGATGAAGTTTGATGAAAATCCTGGAAGAGAGAAGCAAGACTAGACGGTGTTGTTTTTGTAACAAAAATATATGTCTCCAACCATAACTTATGAACCAACCTCTCTGCGCGTCGTCTCGATATGGTGAACATTTGTGCCAAGTTATTTCAAAATCCCTCAAGCGGTTCGAGAGATATGGAGCGGACACGAAATATAGTGACATTCGATCTCTAAGTGTGACATTGACCTTGAACCATGGCTGGAAGTTGCGCTCTGCAAGTCGTCTCGATATGGTGAACATTTGTGCCAGGTTATTTCAAAATCACTCAAGCGGTTCAAGAGATATGGAGCGGACACGAAATATAGTGCATAATTATGACATTCGACCGCTAAATGTGACCTTGACCTTGAACGGACGTGGCTGAAAGTTACACTCAGCACGTCGTCTCGATATGGTAAACATTTAAGCAGTTATTTCAACATCCCTCAAGCGGTTCAAGAGATATGGAGATGACACGAAATATAGTGCATATGACCTTCGACCTCTAAGTGTGACATTCACCTTGAACGGACGTGGCTGAAAGTTACGCTATGCACTTCCATTCTATATGGTGAACATTTACACCAAGTTACAAGCGGTTCAAGAGATATGGAGAGGACAGGACAGACAGACAGACAGACAGACATCCAAGCTAAAAACAATGTCTCCCCAGTATGGGGATGGGGTGAGGGGGAGACATAATCAGCATGTCATAGCGGAGACAGTATGTGACCTATATTTTGTGAAAAGTAGATCACAGTGACCAGAAATTCTGCACATGATGTTAGATGCATATAACGAACTTTCTGGTGCAGCTTGCTGAAAATTCTACGAGAAAGAATCAAGGTACGAATGTCGTAGCGGAGAGCGGGCGTGACCCATATTTCATCGAAAGTAGGTCACAGCGACCTGAAATATGATCGAAAGTAGGTCACAACGACCCGAAATTTTGCACATGATGTTAGATGCATACATGAAACATTCTGGTGAAGTTTGGTGAAAATCCTGCGAGAAAGAAGCAAGATACGCATGTCGTAGCGGAGACCGGACGTGTCCTATATTTCGTTGAAATTGTGCACGGGATGTTGGATCCATATAAAGAACACTTTGGTGGAGTTTGGTGAAAATCATCAATGTAACGAAGAAAATATTAAGAAATGAAACTCGGACGCACGGAACTGACACACATACACCTGGACGACATTTTGATCGCTATGTCGAGACCCATAAACGGGTTCAACAAAAACTGCGATACCTTACTCATAACAAAAGTTACTGAGCAGAAACCATTTTCTCTATTTTTAGTAACAGTGACCCTGACCTAGACCCCAGTGACCCCAAACGCAATCCCAATCATCCTTTCCATATAATCTACATACGCTGCACGCTTCGTCGCAGTACCTCACTTCTAACAAAAGTTATTGAGCAGAAACCATGTTTTTATTTTAACTGTGACCTTGACCTTTAACCCAGTGGCCCTAATTGCAATCCCAACCGTCCTTTCCACAGAAGCTACATATTCAGCAGGTTTCATCACAATACCTCACTCCAAAGAAAAGTTATTGAGCGGAAACCATTTTTTTATTTTTAAATTACAGCGACATTGACCTTGACCCCAGTGGCCCCAAATGCAACACCAACATTCCTTTCCATATAAGCTATATATGCTGCAAATTTCATTGCAATACCTCACTCCTAACACAAGTTATTAAGCAGAATCATATTTCTATTTTTACTAACAGTGACCTTGACCTTGAATCCAGTGAATAATTGCAATCCCAACCTTCCTTTCCACAGAAGCTACCCAGCAAGTTTTGTCACAATACCGCACTCCAAACAAAAGTTATTGAGCGGAAACCATTTTTCTATTTTTAGTAATAGCGACCTTGACCTTGAGCTCCAAATGCAAGACCAACCTTCCTTTCCATATGAGCTACCTACTCTGCAAGTTCCATCGCAATACCTTATTCCTAATAATGAGCGGAAACCATAAGTTTGACCCAAGTTTCCAATATAGCCTATTGCATATTTAAAAAATCAAGGGCATTACTCCGGTGTTACTTGTCCGATCTGGATGATTTTCGAACTTGTCCGAGCTTTTATTGACATCATCAATCAGGTATAATTTGAAAAAGATCGGATGAAAATTGAAGGCCCTATTGTGTTAACGAGGCCAAATATAACAGTTTTAACTAAACCAAGGGCCATAACTCCGTTGACCTATTCCTTACTGGCTGGTTTTCGAACTCGCCCGAGCTTTCATTGACAACAATCTGGTAAAGATTGAAAAAGGTCGGATGAAAAATGAAGGCCCTATCGTGTTAACGAGACAAATTATAGCAATTTTAACTAAAATCAAGGGCCATAACTCTTGTGTTACTAGTCCAAACTGGCGGATTATCGAACTCATCCGAGCTTATACTGATATCAACATACTATTAAAGATTGGAAAAGATCGGATTAAAAGTGAAGGCACTATCGTGTAAACGAGGCAAAAGTTAACGGACGGACGACGGACGGACGGATGACGGACAACTCGTCATCCATTAAGGTCTGCTTAGAGCTAAAAAATGACTTTATTAAGTTCAACTTGGCAGTTATTATTAACCATAGTATAAAGGAAAGTGTTGTTTATTATATGCTTAACATTAATTCATAATGGGTACATGCTATTAATGAGCTGCACATTTGTTCAGAGTTAAGTTTGAGGTGCGATGCTATTAAACTGCTTAAAGCTACAGTGTCTCTATATCAATCGATTGATCATTCCAGGACATTGACTGTGTTTTTTGGACTGTGTACACCTACGAGGAGATTGACTGTGTTATTGGGGACGTGTATACCTACCAGGACATTGACTGTGTTATTGGGGCGGTGTATACCTACCAGGATATTTAATGTGTTACTGGGGCGGTGTATACCTACCAGGAAATCGACCGTGTTACTGGGGCGGTGTACACCTACCAGCACATCGATTGTGTAATTGGGGGTGGTGTATACCTACCAGGACATTGAATGTGTTACTGGGGCAGTGTATACATACCGGGACATTAACTGTGTTAGAGCGGCAGGACATTGACTATGTTACTGGAGTGGTGTATACCTACCAGGACATTGACTGTGTTACTCGGGCGGTGTATACTTACCAGGACGTCGTCTGTGTTACTGGGGCGGTGTATACATACCATGACATCGACTGTGTTACTTGGGCGGTATACACCTACCAGGACATCGACTGTGATACTGGGGCGGTATATACTTACCAGGACGTCGTCTGTGTTACTGGGGCGGTGTATACATACCATGACATCGACTGTGTTACTTGGGCGGTGCACAACTACCAGGACATTGACTGTGTAACTGTAGTGGTGTATACCTACCAGGGCATTGACTGTGTTATTGGGGCGGGGTACATCTACCAGGCATTGACTGTGTTAATGCGGCGGTGTATACCTACCAGGACATCCATTGTGTTACTGGAGTGGTTTACACGTACCAGGACATTGACTGTGCTAACAGGACATTGACTGTGTCACTGGGGCGGGGTACACCTACCAGCGCATTGACTGTGTTATTGGGGCGGGGTACACCTACCAGCGCATTGACTGTTTTATTGGAGCGGTTTATACCTACCAGAGCGTTGACTGTGTTATTGGGGCGGGGTACACCTACCAGGACATTGCCTGTGTTATTGGGGCGGTGTACACCTACCAGGTCATTGACTGTGTTATTGGGGGCGGTATACATGTACCAGGAAATTGACTGTGTTACTACCAGCACCTACCAGCTCATCGATTGTGTAATTGGGGGTGGTGAATACCTTCCAGGACATTGAATGTGTTACTAGGGCAGTGAATACATACCGGGACATTGATTGTGTTAGAGCGGCGGTGTATACCCACCAGGACATTGCCTGTGTTACTGGGGCGGTGTACACCTACAAGGACATTGGCTGTGTTACTGAGGCAGTGTATACCTACAAGGACATTTAATGTCTCACTGGGGCGGTGTATACCTACCAGAACTGTAGTTAACTGAACTGTAGTTGACTGTGTTACGGTGTATACCTACCAGGACACTGGCTGTGTTACTGGGGCGGTGTTCACCTACCAGGTCATCGATTGTGTTACTGGGGCGGTGTACACCTACAAGGACATTGTATGTGTTAATTGGGCGGTGAATACCTACTAGGACATTAACTGCGTTATTGGGGCGGTGTATACCTACCAGAACATTGACTGTGTTACTGAGGCGGTGTATACCTACCTGGACACTGGCTGTGTTATTGGAGCGGTGTACACATAGCAGGACATTGACTGTGTTATTGGGGCGGTGCACAGTATATGTAGGAGGACAATGACAGTTTTAATGTGACGGTGTACAGCTACGAGGATATTGATTGTGTTATTGGAGCTGTGTACACCTACAAGGACATCGACTGTGTTACTGGGGCGGTGAATACATACCAGGACATTGACTGTGTCACTGGGGCCGTGTATACCTACCAGGACATCGACTATGTTACTGGGGCGGTGTACACCTAATAGAACATTGACTGTGTCATTGATTGTTGCGGTTTATACCTACCAAGACATTGTCTGTGTTACTGGAGTGCTGTATACCTACCAGGACATGGGGCGGTGTATACCTACCAGGAGATCGACTGTGTTACTGTAGCGGTGTACACCTACCAGGGCATTGACTCTGTTAATGCGGCGGTGTATACCTATCAGGACATCGACTGTGTTATTGGGGCGGTGTATATCTACCAGGACATAGACTGCGTTATTGGGGCGGTGTACACCTACCAGGACATTGCCTGTGTCATTGGGGCGGTGTATACCTACCAGTACATAGACTGTGTTACTGGGACGGTGTATACATACCATGACATCGACTGTGTTACTGAGTCGGTGTACACCTACCAGGACATAGACTGCGTTATTGGGGCGGTGTATACCTACCAGGACATTGACTGCGTTATTGGGGCGGTGTATATCTACCAGTACATAGACTGTGTTACTGAGGCGGTGTATATCTACCAGGACATTGACTGCGTTATTGGGGCGGTGTATATCTACCAGTACATAGACTGCGTTATTGGGGCGGTGTATATCTACCAGGACATAGACTGCGTTATTGGGGCGGTGTATATCTACCAGGACATTGACTGCGTTATTGGGGCGGTGTATACCTACCAGGACATAGACTGCGTTACTGAGGCGGTGTACACCTACCAGGACATTGACTGCGTTATTGGGGCGGTGTATACCTACCAGGACATAGACTGTGTTATTGGGGCGGTGTATATCTACCAGGACATAGACTGTGTTATTGGGGCGGTGTATACCTACCAGGACATAGACTGCGTTATTGGGGCGGTGTATATCTACCAGGACATAGACTGTGTTATTGGGGCGGTGTATACCTACCAGGACATTGACTGCGTTATTGGGGCGGTGTATATCTACCAGGACATAGACTGTGTTATTGGGGCGGTGTATACCTACCAGGACATAGACTGCGTTATTGGGGCGGTGTATATCTACCAGGACATAGACTGTGTTATTGGGGCGGTGTATACCTACCAGGACATTGACTGTGTTATTGGGGCGGTGTATATCTACCAGGACATAGACTGCGTTATTGGCGCGGTGTATACCTACCAGTACATAGACTGTGTTAATGGGACGGTGTATACATACCATGACATCGACTGTGTTACTGAGGCGGTGTACACCTACCAGGACATTGACTGCGTTATTGGGGCGGTGTATACCTACCAGAACATTGACTGCGTTATTGGGGCGGTGTATACCTACCAGGACATTGACTGCGTTATTGGGGCGGTGTATACCTACCAGAACATTGACTGCGTTATTGGGGCGGTGTATACCTACCAGGACATTGACTGCGTTATTGGGGCGGTGTATACCTACCAGAACATTGACTGCGTTATTGGGGCGGTGTACACCTACCAGGACATTGACTGCGTTATTGGGGCGGTGTATACCTACCAGAACTTTGACTGTGTTATTGGGGCGGTTTATATCTACCAGGACATAGACTGCGTTACTGAGGCGGTGTACACCTACCAGGACATTGACTGCGTTATTGGGGCGGTGTATACCTACCAGAACATTGACTGTGTTATTGGGGCGGTGTATATCTACCATGACATAGACTGCGTTATTGGGGCGGTGTACACCTACCAGGACATTGCCTGTGTCATTGGGGCGGTGTATACCTACCAGGACATCGACTATGTTACTGGGGCGGTGTACACTTACCAGGACATTAACTGTGTCCTTGGAGCGGTGTACACCTACGAGAACATTGACTGAGTCATTTGGGCGGTGTATACCTACCCGAACATTGACTGTGTCATTAGGGCGGTTTACACCTACGAGGACATTGACTGTGTCATTAAGGCGGTGTATACCTACCGGCATATTGACTTTGTTATTGGGGCGTAGTACACTTACCAGGACATTGGCTGTATTAGTGGGGCCGTGTACACCTACCATGACACTGTCTGTGTTATTGGGTCGGTGTACACCTACGAGGACATTGACTGTGTTACTGGGGCTCTGTACACTTACGAGGACATTGATTGTATTATTGGGGCGGACTATATCTACCAGTAAATTACTGTGTTACTGGGGCGGTGTACACCTACCAGGACATTGACTGTGTTATTGGGTCTGTTTACACCTACGAGGACTTTGACTGTGTTATTGGTGTGGTGTATACCTACCAGGACATTGACTGTGTTTTTTGGACTGTGTACACCTACGAGGAGATTGACTGTGTTATTGGGGACGTGTATACCTACCAGGTCTTTGACTGTGTTATTGGGGCGGTGTACACCTACGAGAACATTGACTGTGTTACTGGGGCTGTGTGTACATACCAGACATTGACTGTGTTATTGGGGCGGTGTACACCTACGAGGACATTGACTGTGTTAATGGGGTGCTGTACATCGACGAAGACATTGACTGTGTTATTGGGTCGGTGTACACCTACGAGGACTTTGACTGTGTTAGTGGGGTGGTGTATACCTACCAGGACATTGACTGTGTTATTGAGGCGGTGTACACCTACGAGGACATTGACTGTGTCATTAGGGTGGTATATACCTACCAGGACATTGACTTTGTTATTAGGGCAGAGTACACTTACCTGGACATTGACTGTGTTAGTTGGGCGGTGTACACCTACCATGATATTGACTGTGTTACTGGGGCGCTGTACACCTACGAGGACATTTACTGTATTATTGGGGCGGTCTGTATCTACCAGTTACTTGACTGTGTTACTGGGGCGGTGTACACCTACCAGGACATTTGCTGTGTTATTGGGTCGGTGTACACCTACGAGGACTTTGACTGTGTTATTGGGGTGGTGTCTACCTACATGAACATTGACTGTGTTTTTGGGGCTGTGTACACCTACGAGGACATTGACTGTGTTATTGGGGAGGTGTATACCTACCAGGACATTGACTGTGTTATTGGGGTGGTGTACACCTACGAGGACATTGACTGTGTTACTGGTACTGTGTATACATACCAGGATATTGCCTTTGTTATTGGGGCGGTGTACACCTACCAGTATAACGACTGTGTTACTGAGGTGCTGTACATCGACGAGGACATTGACTGTGTTATTGGGTCGGTGTACACCTACGAGGACTTTGACTGTGTTATTGAGGTGGTGTTTACCTACCAGGACATTGACTGTGTTATTGGGGCGGGGTACACCTACAAAGACATTGACTGTGTTACTGGGGCTGTGTATACATACCAGGACATTGACTCTGTTATTGGGGCAGTGTACACCTACCAGGAAATCGACTGTGTTACTGGGGCGGTGTACACCTACGAGTACATTGACTGTGTTACTGGGGCTGTGTATACATACAGGACATTGAACGTGTTACTGGGGCGGTGTATACCTACCAGGACATAGACTGTTACTGCGGCGGTGTATACCTACCAGGACATCGACTGTGTTACTGGAGTGTTGTATACCTACTAGGGCACTGACTGTGTTATTGGGGCGGTGTACACCTACCAGGACATTGACTCTGTTACTTGAGTGGTGTATACCTACCAGGAGATCGACTGTGTTACTGGAGTGGTGAATACCTACCAGGGCATTGACTTTGTTATAGGGACGGGGTAAACCTACCAGGCATTGACTCTGTTACTGCGGCGGTGTATACCTACCAGGACATTGCTTGTGTTACTAGGGCGGGGTACACGTACCAGGACATCGACTGTGTTATTGGGGCGGTATACACGTACCAGGACATCGACTGTGTTATTGGGGCGGTATACACGTACCAGGACATCGACTGTGTTACTGGGGCGGTGTATACCCACCAGGATATTGACTGTGTTATTGGGGCGGTATACACGTACCAGGACATTGACTGTGTTACTGGGGCGGTGTATACCCACCAGGATATTGACTGTGTTATTTGGGCGGTGTATACCTACCAGGACATTGACCGTGTTATTGGGTCGGCGTACACCTACCAGGACATTGACTGTGTTACTTGGGCGATGTATACCTACCAGAACACTGATTGCGTTACTGCGGTGGTGTATACCTACCAGGACATTGCCTGTGTTATTGGGGCGGTGTATACCTACCAGGACATTGCCTGTGTTACTGGGACAGTGTATACCTACCAGGACATTGACTGTGTGAATTACAACTCTCATAGATAGACTTCTCTGGCAGAATAAGTGACCAGTCATTAGAATTCACAACTGACAGGATGCGGTCGTTTGGTTTGCTTGATTTCTGCTTTGGAGATGCCGAAGTGTCAACGAATGTCCCATTACATATATCTGTAAATAAGCAAAACGTCATTAGTGTACCACTAACGATCAAATAGATGCTTGCATAATTTAACCACACGCACACGCACACGCAAACACACACACACACACACACACACACACACACACACACACACACACACACACACACACACACACACACACACAGAGCCTCGTTGATCATCCATCACCTCATAATATCAGTGCGTTGGAATCCGGACAGAATCCCAATTAAAGAACTTCCAACAACTTATATTAGTAGATTTATTAACCCCCAACGGTACAACAATATTAACAGCATGAAGAGTTTAGCTGTAGTTAACAAATATGTCTCACCTAAGCTGTATTCCTTGGGTCTACATTGCAATGTACTGATGGGATCGACCCAGAACTCTTCTGTTGTCAGTGATCTAAATCCTCCTGTGCATTTACACATTCCGTTAGTACACTGTGCCGGAAACTCACACATCCCACAATTCTCCCCAACAAAATTGGTTCCCGGCATTTTACAACGGCCATCTTTCGTTGGAATAAAGCCTTGTAGACATGTACACGTTCCCATTTCGCACGAAGCGTATTCAGAGATACATCTTGTGGATTGTATATCACAGTGTTCGCCGATTCTAATTGCTGGAAGAACAAGTGAAACTTCTTTTAGAGGTTAACAACAGCAGAAAAAAGGACGTGACCAACTATACCAACATTTTCTCTGGATCCATGTCTGATGCTGATATATACCAAATGTACTTACGTATATGAAGACAAATTATATATTATAGATGTAATTGAATAGAAAAAATGATTCAAAGTTGCCATGTGAGCAATGGAGGGCAATATATTCAATGTTAGTTCAGCGGAATAAGACTCGTACACAAGGTGTGAGTGAGTCATTCAAATAGAGGAACACAGATATAAAAGACTCTTTTATCTCGTTTATTTTTTAACATTATAGCTGCTTTTCATAACAATCAAAGTCATTAATAAACTTTTGTAGGAGAAATATAAAAAATATTACAATAAGATAATATTATTGTTTGGGAAGCATTGCATAGCCCTTTTACAAAATATCTCCGTGTACTAGGCTTGCTGAACATTTGATTAAAATACGATTATAATCTTTTATTTGAATATATAATCTCTTTAAAGCTAGTTTTCCACCAAGCCCTCGAGTTAGGCGTGTACCATTTGCTTGACGTTCAGCATATAAAGGGCAGTGCAAGGACTGGTAGGCCTGGTGTCAATATAATGTGAATGGATGGGATACCATGCTATGTGTCTACGGCGTGGTATTCCAGTGTAGTAGCACTAAGAATGGGATCATGCTATGTGTCTACGGTTGGTATTCCAGTGTAGTAGCACTAAGAATGGGATCATGCTATGTGTCTACGGTGTGGTATTCCAGTGTAGTAGCACTATGGATGGGATCATGCTATGTGTCTACGGCGTGGTATTCCAGTGTAATAGCACTATGGATGGGATCATGCTATGAGTCTACGGTGTGATATTCCAGTGTAGTAGCACTATGGATGGGATCATGCTATGTGTCTACGGCGTGGTATTCCAGTGTAGTAGCACTATGGATGGGATCATGCTATGTGTCTACGGCGTGGTATTCCAGTGTAGTAGCACTATGGATGGGATCATGCTATGTGTCTACGGCGTGGTATTCCAGTGTAGTAGCACTATGGATGGGATCATGCTATGTGTCTACGGCGTGGTATTCCAGTGTAGTAGCACTATGGATGGGATCATGCTATGTGTCTACGGCGTGGTATTCCAGTGTAGTAGCACTATGGATGGGATCATGCTATGTGTCTACGGCGTGATATACCAGTGTAGTAGCTCTATGGATGGGATCATGCTATGTGTCTACGCCGTGGTATTCCAATGTAGTAGCACTACGGATGGGATCAGGCCATGTGTCTACGGCGTGGTATTCCAGTGTAGTAGCACTATGGATGGGATCATGCTTTGTGTCTACGGCGTGGTATTCCAGTATAGTAGCCCTATGGATGGGATCATGCTATGTGTCTACGCCGTGGTATTCCAATGTAGTAGCACTACGGATGGGATCATGCCATGTGTCTACGGTTGGTATTCCAATGTAGTAGCACTACGGATGGGATCATGCTATGTGTCTACGCCGTGGTATTCCAATGTAGTAGCACTACGGATGGGATCATGCCATGTGTCTACGGCGTGGTATTCCAGTGTAGTAGCACTATGGATGGGATCATGCTATGTGTCTACGGCGTGATATACCAGTGTAGTAGCCCTATGGATGGGATCATGCTATGTGTCTACGCTGTGGTATTCCAATGTAGTAGCACTACGGATGGGATCATGCCATGTGTCTACGGCGTGGTATTCCAGTGTAGTAGCACTATGGATGGGATCATGCTATGTGTCTACGGCGTGATATACCAGTGTAGTAGCCCTATGGATGGGATCATGCTATGTGTCTACGCCGTGGTATTCCAGTGTAGTAGCACTATGGATGGGATCATGCTATGTGTCTACGGCGTGATATACCAGTGTAGTAGCACTAAGAATGGGATCATGCTATGTGTCTACGGCGTGGTATTCCAGTGTAGTAGCACTATGGATGGGATCATGCTATGTGTCTACGGCGTGGTATTCCAATGTAGTAGCACTATGGATGGGATCATGCTATGTGTCTACGGCGTGATATACCAGTGTAGTAGCACTATGGATGGGATCATGCTATGTGTCTACGGCGTGGTATTCCAGTGTAGTAGCACTACGGATGGGATCATGCTATGTGTCTACGGCGTGGTATTCCAGTGTAGTAGCACTAAGAATGGGATCATGCTATGTGTCTACGGCGTGGTATTCCAGTGTAGTAGCACTAAGAATGGGATCATGCTATGTGTCTACGGCGTGGTATTCCAGTGTAGTAGCACTACGGATGGGATCATGCTATGTGTCTACGGCGTGGTATTCCAGTGTAGTAGCACTAAGAATGGGATCATGCCATGTGTCTACGGCGTGGTATTCCAGTGTAGTAGCACTACGGATGGGATCATGCCATGTGTCTACGGCGTGATATACCAGTGTAGTAGCACTATGGATGGGATCATGCTATGTGTCTACGGCGTGGTATTCCAGTGTAGTAGCACTAAGAATGGGATCATGCCATGTGTCTACGGCGTGGTATTCCAGTGTAGTAGCACTATGGTTGGGATCATGCCATGTGTCTACGGCGTGGTATTCCAGTGTAGTAGCACTACGGATGGGATCATGCCATGTGTCTACGGCGTGATATACCAGTGTAGTAGCACTATGGATGGGATCATGCTATGTGTCTATGGCGTGGTATTCCAGTGTAATAGCACTATGGATGGGATCATGCCATGTGTCTACGGCGTGGTATTCCAGTGTAGTAGCACTACGGATGGGATCATGCCATGTGTCTACGGCGTGATATACCAGTGTAGTAGCACTATGGATGGGATCATGCCATGTGTCTACGGCGTGGTATTCCAGTGTAGTAGCACTACGGATGGGATCATGCCATGTGTCTACGGCGTGATATACCAGTGTAGTAGCACTACGGATGGGATCATGCTATGTGTCTACGCCGTGGTATTCCAATGTAGTAGCACTACGGATGGGATCATGCTATGTGTCTACGGCGTGATATACCAGTGTAGTAGCACTATGGATGGGATCATGCTATGTGTCTACGGCGTGGTATTCCAGTGTAGTAGCACTATAAAGCTGAGAATTAAGATTGTAATACCGGTATTTAAACGATCACATTTAACGCAGGACATCGTTGATTGATTGATTGATTGATTGATCACATTTAACGCAGGACATCGTTGATTGATCACCTTTAACGCAGGACATCATGGATTGATCGATTGATTGAGTATTCACATTTAACGCAGGACACCGTTGACTGATTGATTAATATATTTATTCATTATATTCTTTTCCGTTCGAGCCCATCGAACAGCAAGACGTCTTGCGGATGTAGGGAAACCCTTGAAGGGCGTGCCACTGTCCGGAGTTTGTATGTGTCCTAGTTCATGGCTAACCGAGCTGACTGTAGCAGCATATTGACTTTAACATCTTCATTGTATATGTTTTTAACGTGGACCTAACAGAGCAGTCTGATGTAATCAACAACAAGCAATAGCACCGTTCTGGTCTGCACATACGTGACAGAGGAGGGAGCAGCGATATAAGTACACATTTGTAACAAACAGACGCCCATACGTGACAGAGGAAGCAGCGACGTAAGTACACATTTGTAACAAACAGACGCCCATACGTGACAGAGGGAGCAGCGACATAAGCACACATTCATAACAAACAGCCGCCCATACGTGACAGAGGGAGCAGCGACATAAGTGCACATTCGTAACAAACAGACGCCCATACGTGACAGAGGGAGAAGCGACATAAGTGCACATTCGTAACAAACAGCCGCTTATACGTGACAGAGGGTGCAGCGACATGAGTACACATTCGTAACAAACAGCCGCCCATACGTGACAGAGGGAGCAGCGACATAAGTACACATTCGTAACAAACAGACGCCCATACGTGACAGAGGGAGCAGCGATATAAGTACACATTCGTAACAAACAGACGCCCATACGTGACAGAGGGAGCAGCACATAAGTACACATTCGTAACAAACAGACGCCCATACGTGACAGAGGGAGAAGCGTCATAAGTGCACATTCGTAACAAACAGCCGCTCATACGTGACAGAGGGAGCAGCGACATGAGTACACATTCGTAACAAACAGCCGCCCATAAGTGACAGAGGGAGCAGCGACATAAGTACACATTCGTAACAAACATCCGTCCATACGTGATAGAAGGAGCAGAGACAGAAGTATACATTCGTAACAAGCAGACGCCCATACTTGACAGAGTGATCACATTCGTAAAAAACAGACACACATACGTGACAGAGGGAGCAGCGACATAATTGAATGTTGTTTAACGGCTCATCAACACAGTATAGGTTATTTAGAGCCGCCCCAGAGGGAGGGGAAGGATACATAGGAATCTGGGAACCTGCCCTACTCTTATTATCGAATAGATTCCTATGGTTCTTTAACGTGCTCGGAGGATAGACCGATACACGGGACCGCCCGGTTTACGTCCCCATCCGACGGAAGAGGCTAAGGGAAAGTGTCTTTCCCAAGAACACACCGACGGAACTCAGTGGCACCACAGAGGATTGAACCCGGGGCCTCCTGTTACAAATTCGCCGCTCTACCGACTGCGCTATGCCAGCCATCGAGCAGCGACATAAGTATACATTCGTAAAAAAATAGATCAACAACGACCATCCAACAATAGAACCTGATAGACTTGCTTACGGAAATCGACGAACGTGTTTTACGAAAATCGACGAATGTCTTTCGCAATTATGGGTGCTAATATTATCAAACGGTCGATTTTTTGTGGTGGAGGCAGACCACCCACTTTTCCTGGGTAGAACCAGTACTGTACACCTCCCGCCATCCGTAAGAATCGACACTTATAGTCGAGCTCCCAGTGGGATTCGAACCCGCAGCGGTGAGAGACGAAGGTTTACAACGCAACGTATTTTAACCATTCGGCCACGGAGAAGGTGGTTATAAAATGTAACATTTGACCAATCACGAAAGATAATTCCGTCATGTGTTCAATATGGATGCGCCCATCGTTCATTTGTTAAGTGTTCTGTATACTGGCGACCTAAAATTTACTTTGTGAGAAAACATTATGTGTTTTTTATCTCCATTATTTCTAGTTAGCCGCTAGATTTAGAAAAACTACAAAATATCAAATAAAACAAACAAACACAATTCTAACGTTTTGGAAAGGCGGGTTAGTTTGATTTGTTTTGATGAGTGAATAAAATATAAATCAGACCTCAAGATTTTAAGAATGGCGTTTGCGGTTTGTTATTTCAGGTGTCGTTGCAGAAGTCCCATGAATCATAAATTACACATGTTTTTATCGAGACCAGGAAAACGATTAAGTTTCCAAGATTCAATGTTTGGTCTTTCGAACGAAGTTTATACCAGAAAAACTTCAAACCTGTCACACACTGTGTTCTGTCGGCACTAGCTATGTGGTCTTCATTACACAGACACGTGAAACCGTCACATGACGTCGGTTTGCAGGAGGATTTCGCGGGACAATTTCCGTTGTTCGTACATGGCTCGTGTATGGCTGTCGCTCTCACTGGAAATAGAACAATACGAAGCCGTCCGCACAAATATAACACAAGGCTGGTACTATGAATCTAAGTGACTGCATGCACATTTACAAACTCCGTTACGATCATGTGTTTGTTTCAAATAACTCTTTTTGATGGAAATAACTACCAGATATTGGAACACTATGACGTCACAGTGTTACTATTAAAGTACACCATGCTACAAAAAAAGATAGAGTCTGTCTCAGTTCGTTGGTTATGTAAATAAACCAACTCGCTGAGACCAGAATAACCAACTCGCTGAGACCAGACTCTATATATTACTTGTAGTACGGTATAGACACGCCCCTTTCTTTAGTTACCCTAAAATAAACGATTTAATGCTCTGCATTCATCAAAGGAAATGTCACCGACCATGCAACAATATGTTAAAAACTACGTTTTTGTTCTAATTGCTATATAAAATGGTTAGTAAATTTGAATTAGGAAGAACGAGTGCATATCACTCGTTCTTCTGCGGATAAATATTGCGTTCCCCGCTAAATATATATAATGGACTGTTCTTTCTTTGAATTAAGACCATTCTATTTATGTGACAAAGGGGTGTTTTGGGGGGAAATAACTGATCAGCAGTAAACCTTGATCACTGATCTGGGTTTACAATGGACGCAGAGGCCTATTATAGTCGTGCTTAGCAGGTTAAAGGTTAATATTAATACGCGGAAGAACTCGTGCATATTATTAGTTACACATATTTCCAGCAGGGTGTATGGGTGTATTCCTACCTGTTTTATTTGATTTCACCCATATTCCAATGCACCCTGCTGAAAATCGAGTAATCTACGAGCGATATTGATAGATAGAATTGCAGTTGTAGTAAACAAAAGTTATTTCCCTTAGACTGTATTACAATGTAAAATGTTCTGTCAGGCGTTCTTCTGTTTGAGGAAAGACGAAACATAAGCTGCTATCAAATCAAAGAAGCATTCTGACATACTTCTTAAAAGGGATGACGCAAACATATTGCAAGTTTAGGCGGCACTCAACAGTTTAATGTCCAATTCTCAACAATCAAACCAATGACAAGCCTTTTATAGCCTGAATCCTTGAGCAAAATAAATCACACCATTATATACATTTCTTTGAAGACCGTTAAATTACCCATGTTTAAATACCAAATAAAAGTACCACAAAGCATTTACTTTACAACTTTTGCCTCATTTCTTTAAGATTACACCCGCGACTCCCACCCTCAAAACAAGCTTAAAATGTAATTTTACCAATATTTCAAATGTCAATAAATAACAATACATTTTTTTTAGTAGCCGTGATGTATAACATTAACATACAGTGACATCCCGATGTAGAGATATGCCTAGTAGCTATGATGTATAACATTAACGTACAGTGACATCCCGATGTTACAGATATGCCTTGTAGCCGTGAT
Organism: Serripes groenlandicus; assembly: GCA_031761405.1. Classification (NCBI taxonomy): domain Eukaryota; kingdom Metazoa; phylum Mollusca; class Bivalvia; order Cardiida; family Cardiidae; genus Serripes; species Serripes groenlandicus. The sequence goes on from JASEVX010000006.1 coordinate 187,490, forward strand.
GTATAATATTAGCGTACAGTGACATCCCGATGTGGAGATATGCCTAGTAGCCGTGATGTATAACATTAACGTACAGTGTCATCCCGATTTTAGAGATATGCCTTGTAGCCGTGATGTATAACATTAACATACAGTGTCATCCCGATGTTAGAGATATGCCTAGTAGCTGTGATGTATAACATTAACATACAGTGTCATCCCGATGTTGAGATATGCCTCGTAGCCGTGATGTATAACATTAACGTACAGTGACATACCTGTGTTAGAGATATGCCTAATAGCCGTGATGTATAACATTAACGTACAGTGTCATCCCGTAGTGGAGATATGCCTCGTAGCCGTAAAGTATAACATTAACATACAGTGACATACCGGTGTAGGGAGATATGCCTAATAGCCGTGATGTATAACATTAACGTACAGTCACATTCCGGTGATAGAGATATGCCTAGTAGCCGTGATGTATAACATTAACGTACAGTGACAACCCGATGTTAGAGATATGCCTAGTAGCCGTGATGTATAACAATAACATACAGTGACATCCCGATGTGGAGATATGCCTAGTAGGTATGATGTATAACATTAACGTACAGTGACATCCCGGTGTTAGAGATATGCCTAGTAGCTGTGATGTATAACATTAACGTACAGTGTCATCCCGATGTTAGAGATATGCCTAGTAGCCGTGATGTATAACATTAACATACAGTGTCATCCCGATGTTAGAAATATGTCAAGTAGCCGTGATGTAAATATGCCTAGTAGCCGTGATGTATAACATCAACGTACAGTGAAATCCCGGTGTTAGAGATATGCCTAGTAGCCGTGATGTATAACATTAACGTACAGTGTCATCCCGATGTGGAGATATGCCTTGAAGCCGTGATGTATAACAATAACGTAAAGTGATATCCTGATGTTAGAGATATGCCTAGTAGCTGTGATGTATACAATTAACGTACAGTGTCATCCCGAAGTGGAGATATGCCTCGTGGCTGTGATGTAAAATATTAACGTACAGTGACATCCCGGTGTTAGAGATATGCCTAGTAGCCTTGATGTATAACATTAACATACAGTGTCATCGCGATGTTAGAGATATGCCTAGTAGCCGTGAAGTATAACATTAACATACAGTGTCATCCCGATGTTAGTGATATACTTAGTAGCCGTGATGTATTACATTAACATACAGTGTCATCCCGATGTTAAAGATACGCCTAGTAGCTGTGATGTATAACATAAACATACAGTGACATCCCGATGTTAGAGATATGCCTAGTAGCCGTGATGTATAACATTAACATACAGCGTCATTCCGATGTTAGAGATATGCCTAGTAGCCGTGATGTATAACATTAACATACATTGTCATCCCGATGTCAGAGATATGCCTAGTAGCTGTGATGTAGAACATTAACATACAGTGACATCCCGATATAAAGATATGCCTATAAGCCGTGATGTATAACATTAACCTACAGTGACATCCCGGTGTTAGAGATATGCCTAGTAGCCGTGATGTATAACATTAACTTACAGTGTCAACCCGATATTAGAGATATGCCTAATAGCCGTGATGTATAACATTAACATAATGTGTCATCGCGATGTGGGGATATACCTAGTAGCCGTGATGTATAACATTAACATACAGTGTCATCCCGATGTGGAGATATGGCTAGTAGCCGTGATTATAAAATTAACATACAGTGACATCCCGATGTTAGAGATATGCCTAGTAGCTGTGATGTATAGCATTAACGTACAGTGTCATCGAGACGTTACATATATGCCTAGTAGCCGTGATGTTTAACATTAACGTACAGTGTCATCCTGATGTTAGAGATATGCCTATTAGCCGTGATGTATAACATTAACATACAGTGACATCTCGATTTGAGAGATATGCCTAGTAGCCATGATGTATAACATTAACGTACAGTGACATCCCGGTGTGGAGATATGCCTAGTAGCCGTGATGTATAACATTAACATACAATGTCATCCCGATGTGGAGATATGCCTAGTAGTTGTGATGTATAACATTACCGTACAGTGATATCCCGATGTTAGATATGCCTAGTAGCTATGATGTGTATAACATCAACATACAGTGTCATCCCTGTGTTCGAGATATGCCTAGTAGCTGTGATGTATAACATTAACGTACAGTGTCATACCGATGTTAGAGATATGCCTAGTAGCTGTGATGTATAACATTAACGTACAGTGACATCCCGATGAAGAGATACGCCTAGTAGCCGTGATGTATAACATTAACGCACGGTGTCATTCCGATGTGGAGATATGCCTAGTAGCCGTGATGTATAACATTAACATACAGTGCCATCCCGATGTTAGAGATATGCCTAGTAGCTGTGATGTATACCATTAACGTACAGTGACATCTCGATGTTAGAGATATGCCTTGTAGCCGTGATGTATAACATTATCGTAGAGTGACATCCCGATGTGGAGATGTTCCTAGTAGCCGTGGTGTATAACATTAACGTACAGTGTCATCCCGATGTGGAGATATGCCTAGTAGCTGTGTTGTATAGCATTAACGTACAGTGACATCCCGAAGTTAGAGATATGCCTTGTAGCCGTGATGTATAACATAAACATACAGTGTCATCCCGATGTTGGATATCCCTAGTAGCCGTGATGTATAACATTAACATACAGTGACATCCCGATGTTAGAGATATGCCTAGTAGCAGTAATGTGTAACATTAACGTACAGTGACATCCCGATGTGGAGATATACCTAGTAGCAGTAATACATAACATTAACGTACATTGACATCCCGGTGTTACAGATATGCAAAGTAGCTGTGATGTATAACATTAACATACAGTTTCATCGCGACGTGGAGATATGCCTAGTAGCCGTGATGTATAACATTAACATACAGTGTCATCGCGATTTGGAGATAATTGATGTTGCGTAAGAGTCTGTGTCAACCTGCTGGTTCAAAATCACTAGGTGTTACTATACAATCGCAGAACTAACCTGTCTTAAGATGTAAAAAGAAAATTGACACTTGGCTGCAATCTCGAATCTGAGCAGGAAAACAATCAGTTTGAATTCAGAGTATATTTATTTACAAAAGATTCGTTATGTCGAAATCAGTAGCTTAAGTTTGTATTTATATTTTGCCAACTTTAAATAATATTTTCATTTGTAAAGATTCAGTTAACCAAATGACTAACTGTAGCAGAGATAGAATAATAAAATATAGATACAAATCTGATTGAAATCTTCAGCTTTTGTTGAAGGTCGGACAGACTGTCACCATATACCAAAACAGTATCAAAGCTACTGTGAGACATTTTAAAGTCATCTGTAAAACAAGAGGTCCAAGAGGGCATGTGGACGCTCTACTGGCTAAAATGGCTCTTATAACATCAATGAAGCGAGTGACTGCAATTTACGTTTTTTGAAAGTTTTGGGCAAGATACATCATTTTTAACGAAATCAAGGGCCCTAACTAAAGAATCTTGTAAAGTTTGGTAAATATCTGATGCAAAATGAAGGCCCTATTGTATTAACGAGGCAAATTATAGCATTTTTAACGAAATCAAGGGCCATAACTCCGCTGTTACTGGTCCGATATGGCTGGTTTTCGAACTTGTCCGAGCTTTCATTAATATAAACAATCTGTTGAAGTTTGGTAAAGATAGGATGAAAAATAAAGGCCCTATCGTCTTAACGAGGCAAAAGTTAACGGACGACGGACGACAGACGGACGACGGACAACTCGCCATCCCATAAGTGTTTGACTAAAAAACAGTCAAACTAATAAACAGAACAAGGGAAAGGCGATTGTAAGCTAATCAAAGAACATTAATCGGCCCTATCGTATCTTACCCGAGGTTACCATACGCTATACCTACCTCTAAAGTACCATTACCTACCTTTGTGAACGTAGAGTGATGGCGAGATTCCCTCGCAAATCTCGCACTATAAATAGAAGGCGAGGTGAGATTCTCGCCTCGAATTCTCTCCTCAGCACCAATTCACTTGGCATACAAGAAACTGTCAGTAGAGTAAGAATGCAACCGCAATCATACACAAGCACTAGTCACTAGTTTAGTACCAACAGCAATCATACACAAGCACTAGTCATTAGTTTAGTACTTTTTGTTGTTTCTAAGGTTTAACGCTCACAACCCGGTTTGCAAGAATGTTTATAATGGACTGGCGAATTAGAATTTTCCCCATAACCTTCTGATAATGGACAGTTTAACGTCAACCTTTTTATAGACCGGTCTACTAGAAAGTTACAGCGAATTTTCTGATAATGGCTATGTCTAAATGAATGAGAATTAAGAGCAATTTGAATTGAATGTTGTTTAACGGCTCATCAACACAGTATAGGTTATTTAGAGCCGCCCCAGAGAGAGGGGAAGGATACATAGGAATCCGGGAACCTGCCCTACTCTTATTATCGAATAGATTCCTATGGTTCTTTAACGTGCTCGGAAGATAGACCGATACACGGGACCGCCCGGTTTACGTCCCCATCCGACGGACGAGGCTAAGGTAAAGTGTCTTGCCCAAGAACACACCGACGGAACTCAGTGGCACCACGGAGGATTGAACCCGGGGCCTCCGGTTACAAATCCGCCGCTCTACCGACTATGCCACGCCAGCCCCTAAGAGCAATTTGACTACGTGTGACTGTTGAAAACGGATAATTTGTTACGCGATCTCTCTCGCCTCTCACCGCTGCGGTTTCGAATCCCACTGGGAGCTCGACTTGTTAAGTGAGGAAGTGTCGATTCTTACGGATGGTGCTGTGAGGTGTATAGTGCTGGTTCTACCCAGGAAAAGCGGAAAAGTCGCCTCCACTCCACCACAAAAAATCGACCGTCATATACTAGTATAACCTTACATGTGTTGAAAATGACGTGAACTACTATACACGAACAAACCGTCGCGATCTCCCGTTGTAATTTGAGAGAGAATGCAATTCTCGCCCTATTCTACTATAATAAATACTAGGGGTTTGCTATCCAAACTTCGTGAAACCCTCGAATTTATCTCGTTTACCATTTCACGAGATCTCGAGAATTTCGCATTCTTGCCTTATTCTACAATGAAAAAAACGCGAGGTTTGTTAATCAAACTTCGCGCAATTTTCGCGATTTGTTCATGCCGCATTCTACTTAAGGACGTATGTGTTTTGTTTAATTATTTTATTTAAATCACTCTAAACAAATTTATAATCCCACGCATATTCTTTATTCTTATAATACACGCTGATTATAAAAGTAATAAACAGTTTTAGTATAAAAATAAATGTACAAAGAAGCAATTTATTTATAGAAATGAAACCGCCAGGATTGAACTTATAAATGCCCGCATCGTCTTTTATCATCTTTTATTATTGTGTAACTAAATAATTAGTTCTCTGGATCACTTACTTTGAAAAAAGTAATTTGGTTTTTAATTTGGTTTGTCATAGACATACACGTATTAATATCCATGGGTTTGTATAGTATATTTGTGATTTTGTCAATATTTGTAAAATTAATCATAACGATAACTGATAGTTATTTAAATAATTTAGCATATATAAATAAACGGTCAATCTCATTAAAATCAGACCCTTTATCACGCTACGATACTTTACGCTACTAAGGATCTGCTAACACTCCATTGGAGGTCACGTCAGATTGACCTTTCGATTAGCCAATCAGATTTCAGCCTACAAAATCGTTATATGCTCGGTAAAGTCTGCTTCACTGCGCATGCCGCGTTTGAGTAAAAACGCTATGGAGCAGTCTACACTCGGTATTGAAAGAGACAATGTCCTTTACCTTTACTTACTAAACACAAAATAATTGCGCTGACAAACATAATACACCAACCATTATTGAATATTTACTGAAAAATAAATAAAAATAAAACAAAATATTGTTTGACGGAATTTAATAGCGGTACAATATTTTTTACCGATTTGTGGGATTGAACCCACACTAAAATGACAGTCGCATTCACTACCAACTGAACTAAGCAGGCCAGATGTACTATGACTTACTATTTAGAGTACTAATGTCGTAATAATTTCGATGGAATATATATTTTCAAAACACACGACAGCGCCCATGATCGTCTTCGTATCTTGATATAAAACATGCCATTTCTCTGAATTTATCGTGCAATCCACAGCAATAACACACGAGGACTTTATCTCTATTCGGATATAGATCTATGTTTTTATGTGGATTTTCGTTTGTTCAGTTCACTCACAGAACTAATAACAATTATAACATACATTTATGTATATGTCTGTAGTTCACTCAGACGTCATCTGAAGTGCATATGAAACGCGCGATTTCATTTGTTGAATTTAGTTGATCTTCTCATGAATATTGATTAGATGAAAGGTCGGTCTGACGTGACCTCCAAAGCAGAGTTGTCAGATCCTATAGCGGAGAGAATCAAAGCGTAATTAGGATGTGATTGATAAACGGCATAAATATGAGGGCAGACGTGACTGATACGTTCTATATCTGATTAGTTTCGTTAAATAAAACAGAAAAAGTATCATGGTTTACTCGGTTTATAATAAAGTAATTATAACAAACTAATATATTTGTGTTATAATTTTTATAAGTATGAAATAGGAATAATATAAAGCATGTATTTCTTAGGATTTTTTTTTTCAATTAAAAATAACAGTACTGGTAGATCGCCTTTTACTCAACAGCAATATGTTAAACAAAATAAAATTCATGTTTTCATAACTATAACTGTAATCACCATTTCAAGATATTTATAATAGAATATGAATATCCAACTATCGAATATAAGATATAGAGATTATTTAATTGCTGGGATCGATTATAGGGAAATCCTTCACGAAATGGTAGACGTGTGGGTCTTTTCACGAACGAGCGTAAGCGAGTGAGTGAAAAAACACACACGCCTACCATCGAGTTAAATAATCTATTTATTACATTTTTAATTATTATGTATGATTTTAACCAGAATTATTCGCTTTATTTAGCGTTATCGGCGGATGACGTCGACGTCACAACACGTTATTGACGTCATAACGCAACGTCGCAGTTAGTTATTTTTGTGTTCGGAGTTAGTTAGAAATCCCAAACTTTCACCCATAGAAATGTAATAAATATTATATATGATTCTAATACACCCGCACTTTAAAGCTAGTTTAAAATATCTCGTTATATTGAACGATATATCACTGTAATTTTTGCAATGTTAGGAGAATAAGCATTGCCCATTGTGCATTACGCATTGTAACGTATGCAACGTTAGGAGAGTAAGCAAAGCAATGCGAAAGATTTCAGATGTGTGCGTTATTTTCACATTTTAGAGGTAATAGAATAGAAATAGAACATCGTTTACGGTGAATTATCTATAATATATCACGGTTTGTCGTTCAATTGTAAACAATAATTTCACTCGCCCTTCGGGCTCGTGAAATTATTGTTTACAATTGAACTCCAAACCGTGAAATATTAAACGATAATTCACAGTAAACGATGTTCTATTTCTTAAATATCGTTGTTTATTTAGCGATTTATGACCAATAAATAACCAATAATAGGCAAAACTATGCATCTTGTTATACCTGTTATACCTGTTATACCTGTTGCCACACCCAATAGTGCGGCCTAGGGGTTAAGCGACTTAGTCATGGAAACCCCATGTAATTCCTTTAACAGTCCGTCTAATGCGTTTTTAAATGTTGTCATACTGTTACTATTCACAATGGTGTCCGGAACACGATTCCATGCATTTATGATTCTTTGACTGAAGAAGTTTTGTCGAATGTTTGAATGGCTTGATGCAATGTGTCTCTTAATCGTGCCAAGTGTCATGTACTAGGAGATACAAATTTACAAGGTTTAATTTTCGTAAAACGTTGAAGTTTAAGTTTGAATAATCAACGGAATGTGTCGGGATAATCACTGTAGAACGGTTAAACATCCATACACATGTAAATGTAAATCATTATCTCACTTCGGTTAACATACTTGAAGGATTGGCTCGGTTATCCATTCATCAAAGATGTTGTATGGATTTGTAATTGACGAGTAACGTATCGTTCTTGTGAGACCAATTTATCCATCATAACCGTTTAAAACGCATTTTTCAATTTGCTAAAAATTTACTCGTTAAGCTTATTTTGCTTTACTATTTAACGACATAACTATTTTTATTTATTTAAAATCACTTTAATAAATGACGACATAAATGAACAAACACGCCATTTTTTCGTCCCTGCTTATATCCCGGCACATCCCAGAAAATCGTACATGGCGGGAAGTTTTTTTCATTGTAGAATAGTGCGAGCATGTGAAATTCATTTCGCATTCTCGCGATCTCACAAAAACGAAATCGAGATACACTCGCGATGTTTTCAAGAAAATTGGTTACTTCGGTTTTTCTTCAATGTAGAGTAGAGCGTTAAGAATGCGATTTTGTTTTCATAATCTCGCTACTCGCGAAAATTACAACGCGATATCGCGATGACCCTAACAGGGTTCCGTAATTTTTAACAGAACATTTTCATAACTTACATTGGCCAATTAACACTTGACAAACGACGAACGACATTCCAATAGACAGTGAATACTTCCCAAGGTTCGACTGAAATAAAAACACAGCGATATAATATAATATAAACTTAAAAAAGTTAAAAGAGTACGGTCTGTAATTGTAAGTAGTTAGAAGTATTACGTGATCATAAGTATCACGTGGTAGCTAATTATACAAGAGTTCAGTTGAGGATTATTGTGATAATCATACATTTGGTTAAAATGTATTTGGAGGTAAATGACCAGGCAGTGGTCATTCTAATGTCATTCGAGGTTTGGTTTGCAAGCAAGACACATCGCTATACATAATTGGAAAAGTGCAGAACAGAACAGAACAGAATAGAACATATATTTTATTTCGACTTATACATATAGTATCTCGTCATCAACATGTAATATACAAAGTTTAATTAAACACATGACAGGCACACACGCATGCACCCCAACACGCACACACACTCTCACACACCTCTCACGCACGCACACGCACACACGCACGTACTCTCTCTCTCTCTCTCGCGCGCAATTATATAAACGAAGTAATTGTTGAAACAATACCTAATACATGAGGATAAACTTTATATATATGTACACAACTACGTATAATTAAATGTGTTACGTACAATAAATGCTTCTTTTACAAACTTAGCTACATATTGAATCTTTTTATGTTTCTTACTTTGCATCAATTCAATAGATTTAATAACACTAGGGTTTCGATAATAATACACGCCTTAATATAAAGTTTGCGAAATGATATTCGTCTTCTATGTCATTAGAATTACAAATATTACAAATATTACAATATCGTTGACCTCTGTCAGTTCTACTTTGTGTGTATCTGCCGGTTTCGACAAAGGGAATGCGAAGATAACTGTATTCTTGACATTGCCGATCTTAGTTTAAATGGCAACATATCTAGATAAGATTCATATTTAAAGACAGTCTTGAAATGTTTATATAACCCTAGAACACGGTTATTTTCAAAATCACTATACCACTTCTGTACAAAACAATCAATTACTCTTTGAATTATACATGAAATTGTTTCAAATTAATACTTTGAGGCTCATTCCATACATAGGTAAATCCAAAATCATTTAAAAGGGTCTTAACATTACTTGCCCAATATTTACAGCCTCTCTCACAATCTCTCAATGAATTTTCATACTGGCATAGTAGATATTAATATATTGTTCGTACTTACAACCTTACTCCAATACTTAATTACTTCAACATATCGTGATACATACAAGGGATCTACCTAACTCCCCATGGACTCCTGCATTACTAGTTGACGTTTTAACTTTCAACACAAATTTACAACATTTTAAATGAAATCTTTCAATTTATTTTGACTTTGTAAACCCCCAAATCTCTGCTCCATAATTAAGAATAGCCTCCACAAATGCATCAAAAAGTTGACAACATGTTTTAGGTTTGAAATTATACCTTTTTATATTTGCGATTAGGACATTTAACGCCTTTAAACCTTTCCCTGCAAGTGTTTCCTGATTTAGATTAAAAGTCCCAGTATAGTTAAAAACATTTCCTAAATAATTAAAATCATTTACCACTTCTAACTTCTTTCCATTATATTCCCATGTTTCATTTTCCCTTAATCGGCCTCTTTTTCTAAACGTCATCACTTTCGTTTTCTCAATATTTACCTCTAACCTCCATTTATCACAATATACATTTAAATTATCTAAATAAGCTTGCAATTCATTTGGCGTTTCTCCAATTAAAACCATATCGTCTGCAAAAAGCAATAATAGTAACGTGATGTCGTTTATACTAAGGCCAGATGTACTACTATCCTGTAAAAACAATTCAAGGTCTTCTATAAACAGAGAAAACAATACCGGTTAGATTACCTCCCCTTGTCGTAGACCAATTGAACATTCGAAAAAATCGGAGAATGAATTACAGCTTCGCACACACGATTTAACTTTTCTGTACATATCTTTTATAACTCTTAACATTTTACCGTTTATACCAAGTTTAAATAATTTAAACCAAAGTGAGTTTCTATATATACTATCATATGTCTTTTTTAAATCTACAAAGGCACAGTACAGTCGTTTGCTTTCATTTACAAACGTATGTATAACTGCCTGTAATACAAAGATAGCGTCAACTGTTGAACGACCTGCCCTAAAGTCAAACTGCGCGTCTGACAATATACTATTCTCTCCAAACCTTTGTTATACCTGTAAATACTTTCGATTAACAGCTTACAAGTGTTATTCCTCTATAATTAGTTACATCATCGGGGTAATTTTTCTTGAAAAAAGGAACCATAATACCCATTGTTCTGGAAAATACCCAGAGTTCAAAATACTATTGAACAGATGTGTTAGATGTGGCGCTATAATATCAATCCTCTTAAGAAAATATTCATTAAGCACACAGTCTCCTGCAAAGGCTTTGTTTCGTTTAAGTAATTTAACTACTGACAATACCTCGGATATAGTTATCTCCCTGTCCAACTCGTCAAAGTTGCAATCTGCCTCGTTAAAATTGTTGGTAAGTGCAAAAAGCTTCAGCTTCTACATTGTGAACTACAGTTGTATCGCTTGCTAACTCAGAAAAATACTTAAAAAATGTTTCCAAACTAATACTTCCTGTACTAATTTTCTTTTTACGACAAAACAGTTTCCAGAAATCTTTCGGTTTGGCATTTTTTAGATTTTCAATATCACGCATTTTCTTTATTTTATACTTGCGCCGTTTTCTCTTTATTAATTCCTTATATATTTTCTTCTTAACGTGTAATTCAATCCGATTTTTACTCGATTTACATGCATTAAATTTATTTAAAGCCATATTATACCGTTTCTTTACTTCATAACATTCGACATCAAACCAAACTGCTTTTTTATCATGTGTGTCTGAAAAACGTATACGCCCTCGGTTTACAATAGTTTTAGAAAATAACGGATCCGCGATCTCACGAATAATTTGAACAAATGTATTTATAGATGTGTTCACGCCATCTCTATTATTAGTGTCTACATTCAAAGAAATACTATTCAAGTCTGTTAACTTCCCAATTACTCCACTACGAAACTTATCACGTAACATGAAGAAGAAGAAGACGATTTTATTCATAAATCAACAGGCCATAGGCCCGTGAGATACTACAAATGCATATATGACATAGCAATATTTACAGTTCTAAGTATTTACATGAACATTTTTCTGCTATAAACATAATATTATATTATTTGTATTCCTAATTAATAGAAATAACGGAGAAAGTGATACTATTGTGATGTTACATCGTATTGCAAAGCATTTCGAACATTATTAATATAACAATCCCAAGGTGGTAGTGCCCCACAAATGCAGCAGGATTGGTGATTTGGTCTGTCCATACATAACGCGCTCACTGCATCCGTACGGCACCGCCACCTGGGTAATTAACGACTGTAAATAGTATTTATGTTAGCTATATTTGTAAACTAATGACACCATTCAAAATAAGTTTAATATAAAAACAACTGTAGTTATAACACTTTAAAGTTGGAAATGTAATTACCTACATATTTACAATTATATACGACTTAAATAACATGCATATATGATAAATAAAACAAAGTTACATTAATTGGATGTCAAATATGGATTAAGAAGATTTTCATTATATGGTCAAGTAATCTGTTTCTTTACTTCAAAACATTTGAAGATATACATACTTGAATTTCTGATGACACTTTCATTTTCGCTACTAAATAGCAGAAAAAAATAACTATATCATCAGAGTAAAGCAAAATGAACATTTTCGTCATATACATATCAATGCCATCAAATCCATTTAACATAAAATGTTTTTATATAAAATTTAAAAACATAGCAAAAAGAAACGGGGACAAACATTCTCCTTGACGCACACCGAGCATACATGAAAATTCGTTACTTAACATGTTATTATATTTGACTCGTGACTTTAAGCTTTCGTAAATGCTTCTGATAACAGTTAACATTTTACCTCTTATACCTAGTTTTATTAGTTTGGACCATAGGCTATTTCTTTCTACATAATCAAAAGCTTTGCTAAAATCTATAAAACTGCAGTACATTTTTTTTCCTACATTAATCATGTGTATAATTAAAACATGTAAAACAAAAATATTATCAGTTGTGCTCATGCCACTTCTAAATCCTGCTTGTGCCTCAATATATACGTTGTAACATTCTGCCCAATTATTTAATCTATTATTTAAAACGCGAGTAAATAACTTGCCTACAAAACTCAATAAGGTAATCCCTCTATAGTTATCATTACTATTAATAGAACCCTTTTTATGTAGTGGGATTATAAAACCTTCCGACCAAGACTCGGGGAAAATATCTGTTTTTAAAATATTATTGAAGAAAGCTGACACATATGGTAATAAAATGTCCATGCCATTAATTAAATACCCGTTGAACAAATAGTCAGGTCCGGGGCTCTTGCCAGTATTAAGTTGGTTAACCGCCTTTACTCTTTCATCATTTCTGATATTCTCATCTAATTCATTGAACATAGTTTGAAATTCACCATTAACAAATCGTTCATTAAACTAAAGTACATCAGCATCCGGATTGAAGAAGTGATCACCCGGATAGTTAACGGATTTAAAATAATATTCAAATGAAGACAGTGTTATATATATCTTTACATGAGAAGCTTCCTTTAACATGTTCCAGTACAATTTTGCATTTTTATTTCTTTTTAGTTTGTTCATTGATATGTTTTCTACGACATTTTTGCATCAGTGATTTGTATTCAGAACGAGATTTAACTAATATAGCTCTATTTTCATCAGTTTTAGCATTTCTAAATTTATTTAAAAAATAATGAAATCTATTTCGTTTTTCAAGACAAGATTCATCAAACCACTCATTTTTAACCGACTGTTTATTCCCTTTAACTTTTCCGTTTGGTATTTTCTTTTTAAACAAAGGATCAGTAATATAGTTCATAATGTCTGAAAATAAGTGTAAATTATTTTCAATATCATCCATGTTGGAACATAAATCAGTATTTTGAGTTAAAATATTTAGTTCTGCTATAAAAAGATCACTATTTAGAGCGTGTACATAATCGTGTTTTCGGTCGCTATTCCAAACATACTTTTTATCCAAAATTACATAATTACATTCGTGGATTGGTTTTCGGAGCTGATTTTATTTTCAAAAACACACTCAATTAAACAATGGTCGGACAGGACAAATGGTTAGGATCGTGTACATCAAAATCCGTAAAATATGGATACAAGCAAGGTTTTACGCAAGCGTAAAATAAATGCCGAGAGACAAGAAGTTAACATAATAATATATCAAGTCACGGGTGTTAAAACAATATTGAAAAAAATAAATGTTGTCACGGAGACATAAACACGCCACGACCGTTTTGCCTTACGTTTTTACCATCAGTTCTTCCTACCAAGCATTTTAAATCAATGTGGGCGACCTCGCTTCTTTCTGTTCAAAAACCTTGACATGCCTTACATATTGATTACAATTACCTTGTAATACGACGTGCTAGAAGTACACATCACCACAGAAATACAATTGTTCACGTGTGCGTTAGAGTGTACATTACAACACATATAAACTGTTCACTGTTACGTGTAATTATAAGATTGCGTTATCAAAGTGAAAATGTAAAGGAATAATATAAACCAATGAAAATTAAAAAAAAAATGGAAAAAAAAGGGAAATCAGCAGGCTTGAACCGTTCCTTCCTGGGCAATAACACGGCGCCTCGACCAACTGCACTATTGTGACTTCTGAATGTTTCGTCGTAAATATGCATATAATAGTAATGATTACATGCCAATCGTAAACGCTCGGCCAATCCCGTAATTCTTCGGGATCCCGCAAAGCAGTGTACGAAATGTTGCGAATGGATTACATGCTACATTCAGTAGACTGGTTTACGAAAATGTCATTTGAGCAAGTGAAATGGTAACCTTTCAACATTACAAAATATGCGTTTATACCATTCAAGTTTTTCAGACGAGTTCTCTAGGAATTCAAGTTGTAAAGCATGCGTATTGCCACTTACATGAGTCACAGTCTGTTAACCATAGACAGATATAAAAGTCATATAAGAGTCAGCTGCCTTCGGCAGCTGAATAAAGACTCAGAAACAACAATATAATCAACAAGACTACATCCTCTATGACCTACAAATGTGTACTTTCCTATTCCTGCATCGTTACCTATCCGTCCATTTAAAATTCGTATACCAGTTTGCTTACACAAATCTAAAAACTCTATTCCATATTTATTAACATGACCAATATCTTTGGAAAATCTTGGATGAAACCTATCTATTTCATAGTCATCTGGTAAAAATTCGAAAGAGTCATTTGTGTCAAAGGTAACATAATCTGGTCTATCAGAAGTCCGACTATTAAAATCACCTGCTAACAGTATGTTGCAACGGCTATTGGTTTCATTGTGAATAAAAGCTACAGATTCGATTAATCTATCAAAAATATTAAGGTCAACTGTATTGAACCTACTCCTACCCTCAGGCATTACATAACAAAGACCTACAAACAGATCGTTTGTTAAAGAAAAAAGTCTACCGTTAAGTCTCAGCCTTCGCTTTGAAAAATAAGGTATCTTCATTAACATAATCATTACCCACATAGATAATGATTCCCCCAAAATCACGTTTGCAATTATTTTGTTTAACTCTATGTAAAGCAAAATGTTCAAAATTTCTAACGTTATAATCATGTAATTCATTTGACCATGTCTCGGTTAAAATAATAAAATCGTTGTTTTCAAAAATCGATTTAAATTCTAAAGATTGTAACTTGTTCAAGTTTTTTTGAAATTAAACACTGTACATTTAAACGAGTATGATAATGGACCTTTGGAAACGGCCGAGCACGACACATACGAAATATTGCAGTCTCGGTTTGATTGAGACTGTTCATGAGGGGTAATGAAATATGCTAGCTACCGCTCACGCCCTTTAGCCCCGGGTTGAGCAGAACTCAATATTCATAAAATCAATAGTACAAAATGTTAACCATCCCGAAGATGGCATGCATATGGCGGTGGACATGGAGCGTACTTCTTCCCCATGTCGTACGGCGTATAGTCCCAGTATCTAATAAAATTAAATGCCCCGAAGAGCGAAATAAACATAATGGAATATAGTTGGGAGCAGCGGTTATGAAGCCATACACAAACTCTCAGGCTCACCTTCTCCTGTACCCGCTAACCAGTGTCGTTTACCGGGACACAATTAATGTCACCGTCTGAAACGGTTGCTTGAGGATTTATATGTCTGTTACTGTTTAAATTAGTAGCTTGTGTGACCCGTGGTTCACTGTGTGCTGATGCCGACGGCGATTGGTCCCGACGATGGACGCTATTTCTGCGGGACTTCGTTCGAGACTGGTGCATACCGGGTTCAGGATGAGCGGACGCCGCGCTTGTAGTACCATTAGTAGGTTTTCTAGAAATATTCGGGAATATTTACTGTATTTTGTGGGGTGTCAATCGCACATTTACATTTGTCTGATAGTTAGTTCGCGAATTGCTGTCAATTGTATTGCTAACTGTATTATTGCGGGACAAATCTAAAACATCCTCAGTAGTAACTGATCGGTCGACGGGTTGTTTCGTTACAGGTACAGACCTGATATCGTTAATGTTCATCCGTGTAAAACCGTTACGATCCGCGCTGGCCATGGGGGTTTCGGAATCCGGGTTTCGACTGCTATAAACAGTTTCATTGATGAACGGATCGGCACTAGATAACACCGGAACGTCGTTGACTTCTAGTACTGAAAACGTCATGAGTCTGGATTGCTGCATGGTCGTGTTCCAATCAGGGAATTCGTCTCAACCCATATAATTATCACGCATGAGTCTTGCAGGGTAGACGATACGGACTTTTGAATCGGGATATTCCTCCTTGGTCTTCTTAATCTGGGACCATAGGCGTTTCCGGGCTTCTGCAATTTCACGGGTAACATCTCGTTCAATGGAATATCCTGTGAAGTTTTTCAACAGTTTGGCGTTTGATAATATCAACTCGACATCATTGTAATTCATGAAATTAGCTATGATTGGTCTGTTGTAGCTTTGTCCGATTTTGAAAGGACCAATTCTGTTATGTTATGACGATATGGTTGGAATCTAAGTTTAGCTTTGCTGCCAAGAAAGATAACAGTGTTTGTAAACAATTCTCAAAACGGGACTCTCTAAATCCACGAAAGATCAAATTGTTTCGTCGCCCTCGAGCTTCAGTGTCAATGGATTTGTAAGAAAGGGTTTTAAGTAGCATTGATTGTTTATTTGTGACTGTCGCAATTTCGTTGATTTTGCCGCAGGCTGTTTTCATATAATTATGCGTTCCAGAGATGAGCTCGTGTGTACTGGCCTGTTCTATTTTAAAATTTCGTCAAAATTCATTGACAATTTCGAGTTCATACTTCCATTTTTAAAGTCCGAAGAAGAAAGTGTCGAAATACTGCCTGTAGCCGACATGTTAATGTAGTTTCACTAGTGTTGCTTCTTTTCCTCTTAAATGTATATTCCCAATCACCTATTTCATTGTCCATCAACTCCACCTGTGAAAAATTCGATGCTTTTTTGTTTACAGGTGTGCGGGAGAAAAATGGAAAAACTGTTCATTTTCTCATTCCAGTGAGATTAACTAAACTTTCACAATCAGATAATATACTAAGTCCATAAATAATATCCATGAAGCACTAATTTGAAGATTATTTTCATTCCTGTAGACACTTTATTAATATTTTCAACAGCGGATTCTCATTGTATTCATGTTGCTACGTCATGCTAAAAACATGTCATCCCATTTATATGACACTCGCTCAGTCGTCGGCATATCTTGCATGTCATTTTTACAATGTATAGTAGTCGTATAGAAACTAGGGGTGCTGTCGCAGTTTTCTCATCGGGGGTTCTTTGCAACGAGTCAGTAAATTTGTTGGCCGGCAAGCCAACCAACACATTTAGAACTCATTGCAACCCACTCAAAGAAAACCCAGCCAGCACCCCTAGTTTCTATACTACCTATAAATAATTGATAACATAATTTGCTACTTTTTTTAATCAACCCCAAATAAAACAACTTTAAATCAGGTAATCAATATCTTTTAAACTCAACACCGTAGATGATTTCAGTATCGGCTGTTAAACAAAGTCGGAAGGAAAAGGCCCCAGTTTGTATACTACTCACAAATAATTGATAATAGAACTTCCTACTGTTTTGGAAGGGTGCAACTATTTTATTTTCCGATTTTGGGTGAATCTACTTTTGGCGAAGTTTCCAAATCACACGACCCAAACCTTTTTAGAGCACTTTATGTCTTGAATATCCTTAAACGGTAACCAACTATTAATATCCTCATTGTAACACTTCCATTTAATCAATGCTTGTTTCTTTTTGTAATCACGTCGTATAACCTTTCCAATCCTGAATATTTCTTGATCAGCTTTTAACATTTCCAATTCATAGAAGCTCCCATCAATGTTTTGGTTGTTCAAATCTTTTATTTTGTACGTTACGGGATTTGTATATTGAATTTCATCAATAACAAATATTTCTTCGGTCCAGTTTGGAGAATAACCTTTTTCAAACGTTCTTTTATATTTGCTAATTCTAACCCTGTCTCCTATTTTGAACTTTGACAAAGCTTTATTAATTTTCATCTTTCCATACAAGTTGAAATACACTATTCCTTTATTTTTATCATCACTGGCCTCAATCGGTGTCATTTTAATACTCCGATGTTTTGTATTGTTGTATTTATCAACCATCACATGTAGCACGTCTAAATATGTATTTCTATTGTTTGCTGTAAAATATTTCCACATCCTCTCTTTCAATGTTCTATTAAATCGTGCAATTACTACAGCTTTTCCGAAATTAAACGTGTGATACATTTCGATATTATTATCAACAAGGAACTGCTTGAATATTTTATTGTAAAAGTATACTCCCTGATCAACCCAGAGCAATTTACAGTGCCTCCCTGTACTTATACTATTTTGGAAAGCTTTAGTAATTTCTATACCAGTTTTATTCGGAACATGCATAACCCAAGCAAATTTACTAAATACATCAATAATAGTAAGCAAGTATTTTACACCTTTATTATATTTTGAAAACGATTGCATATCAACCAAATCAGCCGACCATATTTTATCTATTTCATTAACAATCACGCGGCGTTGAGTGAACTTTCTTCGTATAGGTCTATGAAGTTCATCGGCTAGCTTATCAGTCCATCACAACGCCTGTTCTTGTTTTTTGATGCTCCAAGTCCTAGTTTATTTATTGCACTAGTTACGGGCTAGACTAATTCTTAGCGATCTTTTCTCCAAAAGTTTTAGATTTGCTCGTTTTTAAACCAGCCAGCATGTTTTTATGGCACTTTTGTTACTAGAATTTTCCTCATAAGAATAATCGTGATCTTTACAAACAGCATCTAATTTATTTGATGGTTCTCCACTGTCAAGCGGATTACCGGGCCGCAATATTTATAACCGGGAAGCGTTTACCCCATTTTGGGTAGCAAAGGGAGTAAAGCTTTATGGATATCAATACTCCCGCCTTGTGTACTTTTAACAAATTGCGTTTTAGTAATACCGCAAGACGCATATGTTGCTTTTAACATTCTTCTACCACTTTTTGCTAACATATACTGAGGATTAACATTTTCAGTAATTATCTTTTCTTTCACATAGTAACTCATATATAATATATGATTAGGCTAAACTTTGTTTTTCAAAATATGATCGTATTATGTTTTCATTTTCCACAGTGTTAAAAGGTTTTAATTGTTTATAAAGAATATCGTACACACTGTTTCCTTCTTGCAACTTTTTGACAAAGTACAGACAGAAATATCCACACAAGACACTTGTTATATCTTGATACTGGATGGTGTTGTATTTTATGTTGGGTATGTAATTTAAAACTTCATTTGGTGGACTCAAGCCAAACGGATCAAAATAATACTCATTGCAGTAACAAGTCCAGTGTGTATCAGGTCCAGTATAATCATCAAGATTAATAATACCGCATTCTTGTTTATTTTGTTTTGTCGGTAATTTGTTCTTGCTAAACACTCCCCTGAAGTTTTTAATGTCTAACTGCTTGACCCACTTTATTATGCCTAAGTTAGAGATAGGCTCGTTTTTGAAAAATATTTTTTTTTACGAATGGGATACGTCTATATTTGTGAGTCTACTTGTAAACCTTTTCCCTTTCTGCCTACTTGTAAACCTTTTCCTGTCAAACCACTAATAAGAGATCCAATTAAAAGTATTCCTAACGACGTAAGCAATCGAAGAAATCCCCCGTCTACTCTTGTTGTTGATGCCTTGTCAGTGTAATAGGGCAGCAACTTTTTGACTTTATCATCTTTTGTCTTTGTGACGGTGTTAATGCACTTGATTCAAGTAGTGCTTGTTTTTTACCGCTAGGGATAGTTACCATTCCATTTTCGAATAGTTTGCCGATTCCAGTGCTCCCCAGGCCACTCAGTGCTCCTGTTGCTAGTGGTGCTAATACTTTCGGAGCGTGTCTAGCAACTGTTGGTAATATTGTTTTAGTCAACAAACCGGCTAATGCTCCCAAAAAGCCTCCATTCTTGGACTGAGATTTCATTTGCGATTTTGATATACTGACATCCAATCCATGTCCGTTGGATTTAGCTTTGTTAATATTGTTAATCTGAGTAGTCGTCAACAACAAAGGAAAATCCCCAGGTAGTTGATTTTTTTTTAACCTGAGTGTTAACTCACTTTTGTTTTCATATGCTTTTGCTAAACTCCTCTTTTGCCTCTCTGTCAAATCTATCAAATACATTACGTAAGTCATATATACTATAAGTTAGATTAAACAATCACCAATTTATTTCCAACGGCATCAATAACATCATTTTCCTTGTATAAGATTAAAGCATAAACTTTATATCTGGCGGTAGGAACGTTGTTTAGTTTATATCTCAAACTTAGTTGTTTTGGATCAACGCTGACTTCATTACCTTGTAACTTAAATCGAAATATATTATTCCGAAGATATTTTTAAAATTACTCACGTTGAGTAAAGTTCCATTGTTTTTATCATTTTGTTTGTAAGAATAATTAATAACGTCTCTAAATATTCTTATGATATTAGCATAACTATATTCTGTTTCGGGGTTTTAAACTCCATTTCCAACTTCCAATCTAGCTGATTGTAAATAGCAATGAGCATCAGCAGCATTGAGCTTAAACGTATCCAAAAGATGAGGCTTTTGTGTTTGAGAAGAACTCTTGTCTGACCTTTGTAGATAAACAAAAAACATGGTTTGGACTTTTGACTCCAGCTGTTATTCTAAATACAGATTCTGTTAGTTGCGTACTTCCGCTTTCTTGTATCATTTCACGAAGGTAAGTCCATCTTGTTGTTGTCATGTGATTTGTCATTACATAACTTAAAAAGAAATATAAAAAGATCGGACAGGGAAAGTAGCATTCAAGGAGGACAGTCAACCACAAAACACAGAAACAAACACGCAAACTGACAAACAAGCAGATAGTAGTTCCAGGCACCAATACCTAACGAGTATGCAAAACAGTAGTTCCAGTCAAAAATCCCTAACGAGTATGCAAAATAGTAGTTCCAGGCACCAATCCCTAACGAGTATGCAAAATAGTAGTTCCAGTCAAAAATCCTTAACGAGTATGCAAAATAGTAGTTCCAGTCAACAATCCCTAACGAGTATGCAAAATAGTAGTTCCAGTCAACAATCCCTAACGAGTATGCAAAATAGTAGTTCCAGTCAACAATCCTTAACGAGTATGCACAATAGTAGTTCCAGTCAACAATCCCTAACGAGTATGCAACATAATAGTTCCTGTCAACAATCCCTAACGAGTATGCAAAATAGTAGTTCCAGTCAAAAATCCCTAACGAGTATGCAAAATAGTAGTTCCAGTAAACAGTCCCTAACGAGTATGCAAAATAGTAGTTCCAGTCAACAATCCCTAACGAGTATGCAAAATAGTAGTTCCAGTCAACAATCCTTAACGAGTATGCAAAATAGTAGTTCCAGGCACCAATCCCTAACGAGTATGCAAAATAGTAGTTCCAGTCAACAATTCCTAACGAGTATGCAATATAGTAGTTCCAGGCACCAATCCCTAACGAATATGCAAAATAGTAGTTCCAGGCACCAATCCCTAACGAGTTTGCAATATAGTAGTTCCAGATCTCTAACGAGTAAAATAGTAGTTCCAGGCACCAATCCCTAACGAGTATGCAAAATAGTAGTTCCAGATCTCTAACGAGTAAAATAGTAGTTCCAGGCACCAATCCCTAACGAGTATGCAAAATAGTAGTTCCAGATCTCTAACGAGTAAAATAGTAGTTCCAGGCACCAATCCCTAACGAGTATGCAAAATAGTAGTTCCAGATCTCTAACGAGTAAAATAGTAGTTCCAGGCACCAATCCCTAACGAGTATGCAAAATAGTAGTACCAGATCTCTAACGAGTAAAATAGTAGTTCCAGGCACCAATCCCTAACGAGTATGCAAAATAGTAGTTCCAGATCTCTTACGAGTAAAATAGTAGTTCCAGGCACCAATCCCTAACGAGTATGCAAAATAGTAGTTCCAGATCTCTAACGAGTAAAATAGTAGTTCCAGGCACCAATCCCTAACGAGTATGCAAAATAGTAGTTCCAGATCTCTAACGAGTAAAATAGTAGTTCCAGGCACCAATCACTAACGAGTATGCAAAATAGTAGTTCCAGATCTCTAACGAGTAAAATAGTAGTTCCAGGCACCAATCACTAACGAGTATGCAAAATAGTAGTTCCAGATCTCTAACGAGTAAAATAGTAGTTCCAGGCACCAATCCCTAACGAGTATGCAAAATAGTAGTTCCAGATCTCTAACGAGTAAAGTAGTAGTTCCAGGCACCAATCCCTAACGAGTATGCAAAATAGTAGTTCCAGATCTCTAACGAGTAAAATAGTAGTTCCAGGCACCAATCCCTAACGAGTATGCAAAATAGTAGTTCCAGATCTCTAACGAGTAAAGTAGTAGTTCCAGGCACCAATCCCTAACGAGTATGCAAAATAGTAGTTCCAGATCTCTAACGAGTAAAGTAGTAGTTCCAGGCACCAATCCCTAACGAGTATGCAAAATAGTAGTTCCAGATCTCTAACGAGTAAAGTAGTAGTTCCAGGCACCAATCCCTAACGAGTATGCAAAATAGTAGTTCCAGATCTTTAACGAGTAAAATAGTAGTTCCAGGCACCAATCCCTAACGAGTATGCAAAATAGTAGTTCCAGATCTCTAACGAGTAAAGTAGTAGTTCCAGGCACCAATCCCTAACGAGTATGCAAAATAGTAGTTCCAGATCTCTAACGAGTAAAGTAGTAGTTCCAGGCACCAATCCCTAACGAGTATGCAAAATAGTAGTTCCAGATCTTTAACGAGTAAAATAGTAGTTCCAGGCACCAATCCCTAACGAGTATGCAAAATAGTAGTTCCAGATCTCTAACGAGTAAAGTAGTAGTTCCAGGCACCAATCCCTAACGAGTATGCAAAATAGTAGTTCCAGATCTCTAACGAGTAAAGTAGTAGTTCCAGGCACCAATCCCTAACGAGTATGCAAAATAGTAGTTCCAGATCTCTAACGAGTAAAGTAGTAGTTCCAGGCACCAATCCCTAACGAGTATGCAAAATAGTAGTTCCAGATCTCTAACGAGTAAAATAGTAGTTCCAGGCACCAATCCCTAACGAGTATGCAAAATAGTAGTTCCAGATCTCTAACGAGTAAATTAGTAGTTCCAGGCACCAATCCCTAACGAGTATGCAAAATAGTAGTTCCAGATCTCTAACGAGTAAATTAGTAGTTCCAGGCACCAATCCCTAACGAGTATGCAAAATAGTAGTTCCAGATCTCTAACGAGTAAAATAGTAGTTCCAGGCACCAATCCCTAACGAGTATGCAAAATAGTAGTTCCAGATCTCTAACGAGTAAAGTAGTAGTTCCAGGCACCAATCCCTAACGAGTATGCAAAATATTAGTTCAAGATCTCTAACGAGTAAAGTAGTAGTTCCAGGCACCAATCCCTAACGAGTATGCAAAATAGTAGTTCCAGATCTCTAACGAGTAAAGTAGTAGTTCCAGGCACCAATCCCTAACGAGTATGCAAAATAGTAGTTCCAGATCTCTAACGAGTAAAATAGTTGTTCCAGGCACCAAGCCCTAACGAGTATGCAAAATAGTAGTTCCAGATCTCTAACGAGTAAAGTAGTAGTTCCAGGCACCAATCCCTAACGAGTATGCAAAATAGTAGTTCCAGATCTCTAACGAGTAAAGTAGTAGTTCCAGGCACCAATCCCTAACGAGTATGCAAAATAGTAGTTCCAGATCTCTAACGAGTAAAATAGTAGTTCCAGGCACCAATCCCTAACGAGTATGCAAAATAGTAGTTCCAG
Organism: Serripes groenlandicus; assembly: GCA_031761405.1. Taxonomy (NCBI): domain Eukaryota; kingdom Metazoa; phylum Mollusca; class Bivalvia; order Cardiida; family Cardiidae; genus Serripes; species Serripes groenlandicus. The sequence goes on from JASEVX010000006.1 coordinate 211,570, forward strand.
ATCTCTAACGAGTAACGTAGTAGTTCCAGGCACCAATCCCTAACGAGTATGCAAAATAGTAGTTCCAGATCTCTAACGAGTAAAATAGTAGTTCCAGGCACCAATCCCTAACGAGTATGCAAAATAGTAGTTCCAGATCTCTAACGAGTAAAGTAGTAGTTCCAGGCACCAATCCCTAACGAGTATGCAAAATGGTAGTTCCAGATCTCTAACGAGTAAAGTAGTAGTTCCAGGCACCAATCCCTAACGAGTATGCAAAATAGTAGTTCCAGATCTCTAACGAGTAAAGTAGTAGTTCCAGGCACCAATCCCTAACGAGTATGCAAAATAGTAGTTCCAGATCTCTAACGAGTAAAATAGTAGTTCCAGGCACCAATCCCTAACGAGTATGCAAAATAGTAGTTCCAGATCTCTAACGAGTAAAGTAGTAGTTCCAGGCACCAATCCCTAACGAGTATGCAAAATAGTAGTTCCAGATCTCTAACGAGTAAAATAGTAGTTCCAGGCACCAATCCCTAACGAGTATGCAAAATAGTAGTTCCAGATCTCTAACGAGTAAAGTAGTAGTTCCAGGCACCAATCCCTAACGAGTATGCAAAATAGTAGTTCCAGATCTCTAACGAGTAAAGTAGTAGTTCCAGGCACCAATCCCTAACGAGTATGCAAAATAGTAGTTCCAGATCTCTAACGAGTAAAATAGTAGTTCCAGGCACCAATCCCTAACGAGTATGCAAAATAGTAGTTCCAGATCTCTAACGAGTAAAGTAGTAGTTCCAGGCACCAATCCCTAACGAGTATGCAAAATAGTAGTTCCAGATCTCTAACGAGTAAAATAGTAGTTCCAGGCACCAATCCCTAACGAGTATGCAAAATAGTAGTTCCAGATCTCTAACGAGTAAAGTAGTAGTTCCAGGCACCAATCCCTAACGAGTATGCAAAATAGTAGTTCCAGATCTCTAACGAGTAAAGTAGTAGTTCCAGGCACCAATCCCTAACGAGTATGCAAAATAGTAGTTCCAGATCTCTAACGAGTAAAGTAGTAGTTCCAGGCACCAATCCCTAACGAGTATGCAAAATAGTAGTTCCAGATCTCTAACGAGTAAAGTAGTAGTTCCAGGCACCAATCCCTAACGAGTATGCAAAATAGTAGTTCCAGATCTCTAACGAGTAAAGTAGTAGTTCCAGGCACCAATCCCTAACGAGTATGCAAAATAGTAGTTCCAGATCTCTAACGAGTAAAATAGTAGTTCCAGGCACCAATCCCTAACGAGTATGCAAAATAGTAGTTCCAGATCTCTAACGAGTAAAGTAGTAGTTCCAGGCACCAATCCCTAACGAGTATGCAAAATAGTAGTTCCAGATCTCTAACGAGTAAAGTAGTAGTTCCAGGCACCAATCCCTAACGAGTATGCAAAATAGTAGTTCCAGATCTCTAACGAGTAAAGTAGTAGTTCCAGGCACCAATCCCTAACGAGTATGCAAAATAGTAGTTCCAGATCTCTAACGAGTAAAGTAGTAGTTCCAGGCACCAATCCCTAACGAGTATGCAAAATAGTAGTTCCAGATCTCTAACGAGTAAAGTAGTAGTTCCAGGCACCAATCCCTAACGAGTATGCAAAATAGTAGTTCCAGATCTCTAACGAGTAAAGTAGTAGTTCCAGGCACCAATCCCTAACGAGTATGCAAAATATTCTCTAACGAGTAAAATAGTAGTTCCAGGCACCAATCCCTAACGAGTATGCAAAATAGTAGTTCAAGTACATTGATTTTACAGCACGTCAATATGATCACGTCAATATGGGCGAATATTCACGTCAATATGGGCGAATATTCACGTCAATATGGGCGAATATTCACGTCAATATGGGCGAATATTGAAGTCAATATGGGCGAATATTCACGTTTCGTGTTACATTGACAGTACCGTATGCAATAAGTAATATTTATAGCATAATTTTTCGAGTATGTGAGACTTATACTGCTTATCGGGGGCCGCAGGCACGAGAGTGCAGTATAAATCGCTTACGAGAAAAATATGCTATAAATGTTTTGTACCAGAGCCATTTATCCAACTACGCATGTGCAAGAAGTTTTAGGGCGTTTTCAGTTTTCAGTAAAAATAACAGCTCGATCCAATCAAGAAATAGCATTATCACGCGGCATGAGCATGACCCATGTTATGATTATTGCAGCCAATCAATATGTATATTATTGCAGCCAATCATATGTATATTATTCGGCAAATCCAATGTCTATGGCAAGCCAATTGTCCAATAATTACGATAAACTAGGTTTTGCGAACATAAAATCAGGTTTATAGAATACTAACCTATATTTTCGAGCGAAAACATTGGATAACGGGCGTAAACCATAGTTTACGCTCGTGAACCCAAGTTTACGTTCGATAAACTAGGTTTCTCGATTGAACTATGAATTTCGGTCGTTATCCTAAGTTCACGAGCGTGAACCTATGTGTACGGGCGTGAACCTGGGTTCACGAGCGTGAACCATAGTTTACGAACGTGAACCTATGTTTACGACCGTGAACTTGGGTTAACGACCGTGAACCTGGGTTTACGACCGTGAACATAGCTTCACGCTCGTGAAAATAGGATAACGACCGAAAATCATAGTTTGTTCGAGAAACCTAGTTTATCGAACGTCAACCTAGGTTCACGTTCGTAAACTATGGTTCACGGTCGTAAACCCAAGTTCACGGTCGTCAACATAGGTTCACGTTCGTAAACTATGGTTCACGCTCGTAAACATAGGTACACGTCCGTAAACTATGGTTCACGCTCGTAAACATAGGTTCACGCTCGTAAACTATAGTTCACGTTCATAAACTATGGTTCACTGTCGTAAACCTAGGTTCAGGCCCGTATCTATGCTTTACGAATCGTATCTATGATGTACGAGCTTAGCCAATCGGCGGTGTGCACCACTCTTACGTAGTTGAAACCGTTTTCAGATCCCCGCAGCGTTCATTGCAGACGCCTCGTGTATTCACTGCATTAACTACATGGTCATCTAAGGCTCTGACTTGAATGTCATTAGCACGTACAAACCGTTGCAGGTCATATAACAGTTCTGAAACTTCCTCGAAAAAATCGTTAAGAATCGCGACAGAGGAACGTTCAATTTGATCCGGTAGCGGAAATTAAATAAATAAAAACAATAATACAAATATGAGAAGGCGAAATATGCCCACCATTTTGTATCTTTAGAAAATGCGTAGTTTCATGTTTCCCATTTGGATATGCGCTGTTGTGATTGACTATGCTCGAAAATCACAGATACCGGTCCGAAGTCGATAAACCCGGTTTTACGAACGTGAACCTATGTTTACGAGCGTGAACCTAGTTCACGTTCTTTAACTATGGTTCACGCTCGTAAACATAGGTTCACGTTCGTAAACTATGGTTCACAGTCGTAAACATAGGTACGCCCGAAATTCATAGTTGATTTGATAATCCTAGTATATCGACCGTAAACCATGGTTTACGTTCGATAAACTAGGTTTCTCGATTGAACTATGAATTTCGGTCATGGTTTACGGTCGATATACTAGGATTATCAAATCAACTATGAATTTCGACCGTTATCCTATGTTTACGAGCGTGAACCGGGGTTCACGAGTGTGAACCATAGTTTACGAACGTGAACCTATGTTTACGACCGTGAACTTGGGTTTACGAGCGTGAACCTACGTTTACGAGCGTGAACTATGGTTTACGGACGTTATCCTATGTTTTCGCTCGAAAGTATAGGTTAACATGCTTTTACGTTCGAAAAACCTAGTTTATCGATCGTTAATCCTAGTTCACGTAATTATTGGACAACTGGCTTGCCATAAATGTCAAGGAGTGCTGTTTTGATAAAAGGGTAGTCGTGTTTTACATATTGTGCGTAAACATTTCGTCTACGCGCTTGTGAAATTGAGTAGACCATGGTATAACTGACGAATCTGTCATTTATAGCACGGCTGAAATATACCGGCATTTATAGCACGGTTTAGGCTCAGTCCTCCTTCAGGTTTATGAAAAATAGATCATAAGCAAGAACAAGGGAAAACCATAAGAGATATGGTACAAGTATTTAATAGAGCATGAGTTTTGCACCTGTACGGGGAGATAATGCACGAGCATTATCGTCCGTACACGTGCAAGATTCATGCTCTATTGTATTTATACCACAATAGCTAACATATGCTGTGTATATCCGCGGGTATTACACGATGCATAGTGTGTATTTAGGCTATTGTGGTATAAATTGTATATACTGCACTATTAATTCAACATAATATTCCAAAGAAATCCCAAGATGTTTTATAAAAAAAAGTTGCAGTTAGTTAGAAAAAGGACACAACTGTGATGCTGAGACGTTTTAATCACGGTACACGTTGTAACAAGACATTCATAAAGGATGAAGTTCCTCTTAAAGACTTTGGAAAATTGAGCCATTTTAGTACAGTATTTAACGTAAAGAGTTTGCAAAATCGTGCTCACATACTTGAGCCAAACGCGTGCTCTGTCAATGTGAAACTTTTAAGGAATACTATTTGCTGTGTTATGTGTTGTTTTAGTATATTTTCCGACAGGAAAAGTCTTACGTAGCCATGTACCATTCGATTAACAGCAGCATATTGTACATACAAGATATAGCGGAAATTCCCGAGTTGCGTTTCTTTTTCGATTCAGTATATATACTTCTTCGTTAGCAGGTTAAGAAACGGTGCACATATGTTGTAAAATGTGGCTACTTTAAATAAGATTATAATGATTCCCCCATAAGTTGGCACTGTGTTCGTATTTCAAGGCTTTACGATCGAGTTTGCAATTGCACGCAAGTTCGAACCGGTGTTAGGATAGAAAAATCCATTGCCATGTTTTGAATTGTATCGAAAAAAAACACGATTTTAAGGGGAAATATTAAACTCGTTAAAATGATCTATACATGTCTATAGTGCCTTATAATATTGCATATAGAGTGTTGTATATAGAGTGTTGTATATAGAGTGTTGTATATAGAGTGTTGTATATAGAGTATTGTATATAGAGTGTTGTATATAGAGTGTTGTATATAGAGTGTTGTATATAGAGTGTTGTATATAGAGTGTTGTATATAGAGTGTTGTATATAGAGTGTTGTATATAGAGTGTTGTATATAGAGTGTTGTATATAGAGTATTGTATATAGAGTGTTGTATATAGAGTGTTGTATATAGAGTGTTGTATATAGAGTATTGTATATAGAGTGTTGTATATAGAGTATTGCATATAGAGTATTGCATATAGAGTATTGTATATAGAGTGTTGTATATAGAGTATTGTATATAGAGTGTTGTATATAGAGTGTTGTATATAGAGTGTTGTATATAGAGTGTTGTATATAGAGTGTTGTATATAGAGTGTTGTATATAGAGTGTTGTATATAGAGTATTGTATATAGAGTGTTGTATATAGAGTATTGTATATAGAGTATTGTATATAGAGTATTGCATATAGAGTGTTGTATATAGAGTGTTGCATATAGAGTGTTGCATATAGAGTGTTGCATATAGAGTATTGCATATAGAGTATTGCATATAGAGTGTTGTATATAGAGTGTTGTATATAGAGTGTTGTATATAGAGTGTTGTATATAGAGTATTGTATATAGAGTGTTGTATATAGAGTATTGTATATAGAGTATTGTATATAGAGTATTGCATATAGAGTGTTGCATATAGAGTGTTGCATATAGAGTATTGTATATAGAGTATTGCATATAGAGTGTTGCATATAGAGTGTTGCATATAGAGTATTGCATATAGAGTATTGCATATAGAGTGTTGTATATAGAGTGTTGCATATAGAGTATTGCATATAGAGTATTGCATATAGAGTGTTGTATATAGAGTGTTGTATATAGAGTGTTGTATATAGAGTGTTGTATATAGATATAGAGTGTTGTATATAGAGTATTGTATATAGAGTGTTGTATATAGAGTGTTGTATATAGAGTGTTGTATATAGAGTATTGTATATAGAGTATTGCATATAGAGTGTTGTATATAGAGTGTTGTATATAGAGTGTTGTATATAGAGTGTTGTATATAGAGTGTTGTATATAGAGTGTTGTATATAGAGTGTTGCATATAGAGTGTTGCATATAGAGTATTGCATATAGAGTGTTGTATATAGAGTGTTGTATATAGAGTGTTGTATATAGAGTGTTGTATATAGAGTGTTGTATATAGAGTATTGCATATAGAGTATTGCATATAGAGTGTTGTATATAGGGTGTTGCATATAGAGTGTTGCATATATAGTATTGTATATAGAGTATTGAATATAGAGTGTTGTATATAGAGTGTTGCATATAGAGTATTGTATATAGAGTATTGTATATAGAGTATTGCATATAGAGTATTGTATATAGAGTATTGTATATAGAGTATTGCATATAGAGTGTTGTATATAGAGTGTTGCATATAGAGTGTTGCATATAGAGTGTTGCATATAGAGTATTGCATATAGAGTGTTGCATATAGAGTGTTGCATATAGAGTGTTGCATATAGAGTGTTGCATATAGAGTATTGCATATAGAGTGTTGCATATAGAGTGTTGCATATAGAGTGTTGTATATAGAGTGTTGTATATAGAGTGTTGTATATAGAGTGTTGTATATAGAGTGTTGTATATAGAGTGTTGTATATAGAGTGTTGTATATAGAGTGTTGTATATTGAGTGTTGTATATAGAGTATTGCATATAGAGTGTTGCATATAGAGTATTGCATATAGAGTGTTGCATATAGAGTGTTACATATAGAGTATTGCATATAGGGTGTTGCATACAGAGTGTTGTATATCGAGTACTGCATATAGAGTGTTGCATATAGAGTGTTGTATATAGAGTATTGCATATAGAGTGTTGTATATTGAGTGTTGTATATAGAGTATTGCATATAGAGTGTTGCATATAGAGTGTTGCATATAGAGTGTTGTATATAGAGTATTGCATATAGAGTGTTGCATATAGAGTGTTGTATATCGAGTACTGCATATAGAGTGTTGCATATAGAGTGTTGTATATAGAGTATTGCATATAGAGTGTTGTATATAGAGTATTGCATATAGAGTGTTGTATAGAGAGTGTTGTATATAGAGTATTGCATATAGAGTGTTGTATATAGAGTGTTGTATATAGAGTATTGCATATAGAGTGTTGTATAGAGAGTGTTGTATATAGAGTATTGCATATAGAGTGTTGTATAGAGAGTATTGCATATAGAGTATGGTATATAGAGTGTTGTATATAGTGAGTTGTATATAGAGTGTTGTATATAGAGTATTGCATATAGAGTGTTGTATATAGAGTGTTGTATATAGAGTGTTGTATATAGATTATTGCATATAGGGTGTTGTATATAGAGTGTTGTATATATAGTGTTGTATATAGAGTATTGCATATAGAGTGTTGTATATAGAGTGTTGTATATAGAGTGTTGCATATAGAGTATTGCATATAGATTGTTGTATATAGAGTGTTGTATATAGAGTGTTGTATATAGAGTGTTGCATATAGAGTATTGCATATAGAGTGTTGCATATAGAGTGTTGCATATAGAGTGTTGTATATAGAGTATTGCATATAGAGTGTTGCATATAGAGTATTGTATATCGAGTACTGCATATAGAGTGTTGCATATAGAGTGTTGTATATAGAGTATTGCATATAGAGTGTTGTATATAGTGTGTTGTATATAGAGTGTTGTATATAGAGTATTGCATATAGAGTGTTGTATATAGAGTGTTGTATATAGAGTGTTGTATATAGAGTGTTGTATATAGAGTATTGCATATAGAGTGTTGTATATAGAGTGTTGCATATAGAGTGTTGTATATAGAGTATTGCATATAGTGTGTTGCATATAGAGTGTTGCATATTAGGTGTTGTATATAGAGTATTGCATATAGAGTGTTGCATATAGAGTGTTGTATATAGATTGTTGTATATAGAGTGTTGCATATAGAGTGTTGTATATAGAGTGTTGCATATAGAGTGTTGCATATAGAGTGTTGTATATAAATTGTTGTATATAGAGTGTTGCATATAGAGTGTTGTATATAGAGTGTTGCATATAGAGTGTTGCATATAGAGTGTTGTATATAGAGTGTTGTATATAGAGTGTTGCATATAGAGTGTTGTATATAGAGTGTTGTATATAGAATGTTGTATATAGAGTGTTGCATATAGAGTGTTGTATATAGAATGTTGTATATAGAGTGTTGTATATAGAGTGTTGCATATAGAGTGTTGTATATAGAGGGCCTTACATGAGTGCTCATTTATTATTGAATTTATTAAACGAGTTGGCAAAATGATATAATGCGATATAATGCGAGGCTCTTGCCGAGCATTTTATCATTTTTGCTAACGAGTTTAGTAAATACAAGAATGAATGAGAACGAAAGTTAGATTCTATTTATCACATAACTTATAACGTCACATTACGTCAGAAAACGTACGTTAGCGTGACGTCACGTCTATGACGTCATTAACGTTATTTTATACCACTAGAGGAATATCGAAAATATTGAATGGTGTTATTACATTCACACACCACATGTTATGAGATAAATAGAGTGTTACATGAGCGACTGTGTATAATTGATTTTAATAAACGAGTTGGACAAAATGAGAGGATACAAGGCTCTTACCGCGTATCCTATCTTTTTATCCAACGAGTTTATTAAAGTCAATTACACACAGTCACGAACGTAAGATTCTGTTTATCACATAACCCACCTACGACGTGATAGTTTCACTTTAATGTTGTGAATTTTCCTTATATACGGCGGTAACTTGTAAGGCAAATCATGACGTCGTTTTGTTGTTTACACGACGTCGCTACGTTCTCGGTTGTAAATGCGGTCGCCTTACAAATAATGCGACACCCTAAACCAAATTAAACGTTACTAACGTTCATTTTACGAAGTAAGATTTCAAATAATGATAAATAATTAAAGCGTCTGAACGTACCGTGTGATATACCATGAAAATAATTGGTATTAAAAGTTTTAACGTATACAATCACAGTGATTTGGTCCTTATTTGCACCTGTCATCCGAAATAAGTCATGGCTTTACTGCACTCCCAGACGCCATGTTATGTGATAAAGTATTTTACAGTTTGTAACATGTTTGGTTTGCAGGTAATATTATTATTTTTTTAAATTAAATGAACCTTTCTTTCTCATAATTCTAATAATTAGGTCACATATAGTTTTATTATATCATCTTTTTTTTTCATTAGGGATAACTAAATACCATAAAACACCACCACATAACAACAGCAACAACAACAACAACAACAACAAAAGAGCACGCACGCACGAGACGCGTCGCATCGCGTCGCACGAACGCACGCACGCAGGCACGCACACACACACACACACACACACACACACACACACACACACACACACACACACTAGATACATCGTTTGAGCATTGTCTGTTACATACAAAATCAATACAAAATGTAAGTTTGTCATTCTCATTGACACACACACATAAACACACGTACGCACGCACCTATTCGAATACGATATCACCTATTCGAATACGTGATATCACATTTTCAAAACGAAAACTTGATATCACCTTTTTGAATACGTAATATCACAATTTTCATTTTCTAGATCAAACAACCGCTCCCTTTGTACACCCGCTTCGCAATTACTCCGGGTTCATTCGGCCTATGCTTTTTTTTTACGGCTTGCGTTGAGTCAAAACGTTCCATATGTTACATTAATTATAACATGGAATCATCACATATATGCAATTGTATGTAAACAATGAGATGCAAATACACCAATTATTACATGGAATCATCACAGCTAATGACTTACCATTATTAGGAACTCTGGATAACCGAGAACACTGATGATTATGTTGTATAATGACCGGGCTGCTTCACCGTAAACGTAAACACTTTCTAAAGCGGATCTATCACAATTACACACTATAACGAAACTCTGTATTTACATCAGCATTGTATATACTTTCCAGTGTTATAAGTATATTGGAATTAGTGTTAAATTGACTAACCATGTAATGTTTACCCAATTTTTTTCCCTGCTCTAATTTTCTTGTGTTTGTCTATTGACAATATTTTCCTGCTTTTATTTCAGCAGCGATTTAACCAATTGACAGAATTGCTTAGTAATCCAATTTCCCTTATTGTTATATTTTATAATGCTTTTCGATGGAATTCCATAAACTAAAACACACTCTTTAAAATAAAATATTCTATTGACGACCACAACGACTTTAAAGATAACACATTATAAGGGTTATTAGTCAAAATCGATTGATTAAAGCACTATTAACACTTAATGTGAAGTAACTATTTTCATTCTACATTAAGGCGTGTTGCTTTTAGTATTCACTTCTAACATATGACTAAGGTATATATAATGCACGTCCTCGTACGGTTATGATCATCAGAATGAAAAACACTACAATAACAATCAAATAATACCATAAAATTGACAGATCGAATACATCAACACATATATGTATTATTTCTTGATGATACTATTGATGCATTTATTACAATTAGAGAACGGGTAATTAAGGCAAAATGTCATGTAAGCTGTCAACGACGCGATGGCCACTGGACGCCGTTACTTACACGACAATGTATGTTAGCTGTCAATCAACGATTCGATGGCCACTGGACGCCGTTACTTACACGACAATGTATGGTCATGCACATATTTGTCTGTCTGGTTTACAGTAAGTCCCGTTGAAGAGAGTGAAGTTGCCCCTAAAACACGCCCGGAAATCGCCCCGCCAGCATTGCTTTCGCAATACCGAGAGTTTAAGGTAGATGATTTCCGATAATGCAGGCGAGCGATCAAAATTGCCGGAATTGAGGTAGGGATTCAACATTGTGTACGATTGTTTTTGTATTTAAAGCTTTTTCAAAAATCGAAGAATGTCATATGCTTATTTCAAGAGGTTAACATATTTGGCTACAAGCCAGTCTAACATATGGTCCTCAGACAAAATAGAATGTAACATGATTAAGGCAAAGGTACACACATAATAAAATGAATACAATATCTCTAGAAACTTCATGATTATTCTAAAAAGGTGATATTTGAGAAACATTAATAAAGACTGATTTAACCTTTAGGTGATGTATATACAATATAAAACTAATGTTTAAAACTCGTCAATTGTATATTTTTTTACAATATAAATATTAAAAAACTTTAAGAATTACATTTTAAAACTTTAAGAGTTACGTACATATTGTCAAGTAAGTGAACATTGTACACGTGCATATACTGAGACTGACGTAGGTAATACATAAGTAATGAAGTTGTCAAACTGCATATATAATTTTTTTTTTTAATCAACACAATAACTACTGTCGTAAGATGATCGTAACAATTAAAAGTGATGGTATATTGATTAAATATGCAAGTGATCTTGTGAAATATTTTTTGAAAGAAATATCAAACCTAAGTTTTTGAACAGGGTCAGCATTAATTAATAGTAATACACAAACATGAAAGGGCCACTGCATGCTAGTTAGTGTTAGTTAAACCTTCAGTCCTAGCAATACTATGTGTATGTGTGATTTAGCCTAATACTTTACGCAGGTTTACAATCATACTATCCCAAAGCTAGATTTGAACTAAGTATATGTTTTATAACATTTCTTTATAAACTAACCTCCTTGTAATCTAGCCCAGTTGACGAAACGTACAAGCTGAACTCCTGAGCTGACATGCAAGGATATTTTCAATTAAAAATTTATTCTTTTAAAACAATATACCGAAATATATGTAAGTATGTAATCAATTTTATCTAGCCAGCAAACGAAACATACAAGCTGATCCATTGAACATTCAAATTTTGATGTTTTATTGTATAATATATATATGAAAGTATTTAATCAATTTTATCTAGCCCAGAAGACGAAACATACAAGCTGATCCACTGAACCGTCAAACATTGATGTTTTATTGTATTTATATTTATTTTTGCATATTAGTATTGACCTATTCAGACACTATCACACACACAACAACTACACTTTGTAGGCAAGTCTATAACATTTACATATGCACTTAAAATATGCAGTTTTTATGTTTTCTTAAGATTTTGTGTCGTCAAAATATAAAACATTGATGCTGTACGAAATTATGCAGCAGCTGAGGTCATAATATGTGTTTTCAGTAACGTTTTAAATGAACTTAATGATTTTGAAAGCCGTATTTCATAAGGAAGTCTATTCCATTCCTGTGGACCGCATATTGAAAATGCTTTATCATCAACTGCTGTGTGAGATCTTGTAACGTGCAGTGTATCATTTGTAGAAGATCTTAAATTTTACCCATGAGTTGTTTAAGGTTTTGAAAGCATGCTTTCAATGTATTCAGGTTTTTGAATATTTTGTATTCGATCGATACTATGGGATGAGCAACAACAGTAGTATAGAAAGTGGGTGTCTAGCACAGTTGTTCCCTCGGTTCCATCCCAAATTTGCGTGTTACGGCATGCAAAACAAGTTAAAATCACCAGGAAAAACTGATCGAAACAACTTCCAATCAGTTCCGAGCTTGGATGATGCTGTGCCAACAAGCCCCACCAACACATTTTAAAACTCGTTTTGTAAACCCCTTCAGGAAAAACTTCTCCAGACATCCCACTTTCTATACTACTTATAACTAGGTTTCCAATCAGCATACACATTTATTCCAAACTCTGGCGAAATTCTCCCCTATGCGAGTGGCAATAAGACGTTTCTGGATAATAAACCTCAAAAACAAACAAGGTCAAATATCTTTGGAGCGTCGAAGTACTTATCCCACCCCTTCAAAATAAAATATGTTAAATGCGATCAAACAAAATCGGAAGGAACAGGGCAATCATCCTCATCATCACTATACATATCATGTTTTATCATAGAATATTTTAATTTCTTGCACGCGCATATTTCACATTTCAAATCGAGAAGTTTTGTCTTAGTTTCATCTAGATTTTTAAGATAATAATCCATTTCCGACAGTAAGCGTTTTGATTTATTATTTTGACTTTTTTTAGTATCTAGAAAACCAACACAAATCACATATTCTACTTGATCTAGCTTACCTAATAGCAATATTTGTCGATATTTAATTTTTAACTCTTCAAGTTTTTGCATACCTTTTCTACACATTTTTGTTCCATTAATAATATAGTAATATATCAAATTTTCATATCTTTAACGCGCTTTTATGTCTTGAATGTCCTTGAACGGTACCCAACTATTAAAATCATCATTATAGCCCTTACACTTAACCAAAGCTGGTTTCGTTCTTGTTTTTTGATACTCCAAGTCCTAGTTTATTTTGTTTCCAAACCTTCAAAGAAGGAATATTTGGTAACCACTTTTCATCTGTCTTAGTATTATTTCCAGGTCTAGTTATGGGGGTATCTAATTGAATAGGTACATGTTCATATCTTTGTTTGTCTTTTTGTATGGTGTTTTACGTCATTTTCAACACATGTAAGGTTATATATGACGGTCGATTTTGTGTAGTGGAGGCAGACTACCCACCTTTCTTGGGTAGAACCAGTACTGTACACATCCCGCCATCCGTAAGAATCGACACTTCCTCAGTTACAAGTCGAACTCCCAGTGGGATTCGAACCCGCAGCGGTGAGAGGCGAAGGTTTACAACGCAACGTCATTAATCATTCGGCCAGTGAGACGCCTTGTTCATATCTAGTATTATATTTATCACTTCGAAACATCTATATACTATTAGATTATTTTTAATTAATTAATCTTTTAATTCTTGAATATTTTTACAAAACTTCAGTTTCAACTTCTTTTTTACTATCAGCCTTTGTAAGTTCTTTTAAAATTATCTCACCTTTTGGTTTAGGTTTCATAACCGAAACTAATTTCTCAGCAGCCATTTTCCCTACTGCATCTCCAAGTTTCTTTATCTTTATTTATATTTGTTTTCCAGTAGTCTCTAATGCCTTCTTATCTGCTGTTTTCATAGACTCACTAAATATTTTTGACCCAAATTTTGAAACCGTATCAAAAAAGCCAGCTCCCGTTAATTTATCTACTTGTGTATAGGTTCCCGTACTAGTGTCATAAACTTTTTTAAACGCGTCCTATATAACTTGTATTACATTAATTATTTTAAGACAAATCGGAATGATGTTTGGACTCCTTTAAGATTAATAATTTTGCCAGAGAAGTCGGTCATGCAAATAGTAATATTGTTAATGATCGGTTTGTTTCATCACAGTCCCCAACTCCTATCGGTTCGTCTTTAAAAGGATAAGACCTCGTAAGGTCAGCTGTACTTATTTTATAAATAACATTCCCATATGATCCATCAACAATATAATTACTTATCAAATCACAGTGAATATATAAAGTATCAATATAATTTGTTCTAGAGTGGTGTCTAACCTGTACAAGTGTGTTTACATTTTGTAATTGGTGTAATATTTTTAGTAAGTTATAGTGTTTAAAAAGTGATTTGAATGGATATAATTGGATATAGTCCACTCAGCCTGTGAACCCACATCAAACTAATTGCAACAGAAATGATTTTCTGATTTTCTGATTGATACATATATTGCAAAAAATCACAAAATGTCTAGAAAAATCTAGATAGGGGAAATAAGTTTTTTTATGGCTCAAAAATGTGCGTTTGTCATAAAATCACTGCAGGTTTATATATATATGCAACATTTTGTTACGAATAATACATTTCAATGAGGTATTACAATATAAAAACATAGCTAAATAATAATAATTGAAAAGTTTGAATGAACGATGCATATAAATGCCTATTTTAGCACTGTTTCTTAAAATTCGCATATTGAATTACCCCACCCACTTAATTACAATGGATCGGCATTTCAATGTAAAACTGTGTCATAGGCAGTTTCATAGACCTTTTTTTTGTGTGTAAACATTCATAATAAGATCGACGAGTAAGCACTGTGGGTGAAACATTGACTAATGTATGATAATCGTCGGCATTGTCGGCAGCTATAAATACCCAAGTCTTTGGCATTAAAATGTTATTTCTTTACGTATTTGCAAAAGAAACACTTTATCTGCACAGAAACTATTATTGTACCGAATGATGATACTCATGACAATACGTCCAAATAAACAAACACATGCTACCGCACTCGTTTGTTTGTGCGAACTCTCACTCAGGCTAAAAATCCCGTATTTAAAAACCCATGGTAATTAAATTATATAATACATTTTTCTAAACTGTTAGTGTGTTTTTTTTTATTTGCAATACAAAATTACAGTATTTTTGCGCCCAAACTATTGTCAGTACAAAATTATAGTCATAATACGACATATTTTAGATTATAACTGTGATCACTTACATGTATACTGTCCCTTGTAACAAACTTGACTTGCACAGACGTTTGGCAATTCGTTCCTAGAAAAGTATAACCAATATGACCCCTGCTCCTTGGAATATACTTTTGGGTCAGATTATGGCATGTTAAAGTCACTTCAAGTGGCAAATTTTACGACATATATATACACCGTTTCTAAACCTGTATATAACTAAAACATTTTGAGAATCCTTACACATTTTGAGAATCCAAACTCTATAGACACAATATAAATGGCTTTAACCAACCAGGACAAACTCCAAAACTGCATTTCAATTTCATATCGCGAACACATTTAAGAATTAGTGCACTTTTGCATTGTGCCCTATGAATGACATTGCTTACTATGAAGCAGGGCCAACGGGTCATTTTGCAGTATAGGTAGTGCATACATGACAAACATGTATCAACACACATTAAAAAGTTAGCATACCAAAAAAAGTAAAATTATTTCAAAATCAGCAAGGAATCAGATAAACACGAAATTTGGCGGTAATATTTTCTGGCTTAAATATGTTTTCTACTCAAAATTATGGACTAAATTAATAATAGTTTACTACGAGAACATAAGTGAAGAGGTTTCAGATGTCAACATCCTCTTCTAGTGCTTTTGTAACATAACTCATTCTTGAAAATGTCACTGTTAATAATAAGTGGTGACCATGATAGGTTGTGGTAGTGTCTTGATAGAGCTCTTGCATCGATCAGAATGGTAAATTGTGTATATTTATGCCTATAACATTAATACATAGGCAGTATAGGCAGTATTAGTACTTCTCACCTTGCAGTTTGGCATGACACAATTATAAATGCTAAGAACCACAGTGGTGGCGTAATGGTAGATCATCCGCCTCGCATGCGGGATGTCGTGGGTTCAGTACCCAGCCTGGTCATACCAATGACTAGAAAAATTATACTAGTAGCTCCATTGCTTGACGCTCAGCATATCAGCATATAAAGGGTAGTGCTATGACTGGTCGGCCTGGTGGCAGTATAATGTGACTGGGTGGGGTACCATATCATGTGTCTATACTGATCAACCCTAAAAAGGGCTAATGCTCATGCAAATCAAGTTGCAAATAATATATAAATCGGTAAGGGGTATTCAAGCTTTTTGTGATGTTGTACTAGATTTGGCATTATCATTCAATAATGAAAGCTATGAGTTATTGATATACTAGTAATTAACATTGCGAATTATGGCATTGAAGTAGTATAACTTACAAGTATGCTGCAACATCAATTACTATTTTTGTGCGTCCAAGATTCATATAGAAATACAAAATGGTTTTCAGTAATTAAATCCACAAATTCAGTAGATGTGTTCTATGAATCATTTTAAACGAGTTATGTTTAGAACACCTCTCACTTAGTCTGCACGTGGTTGGGGCGTTTTGTCTTTATTTTGATCATGTGTTGGAGAAATCATGTTAGAATAGAGTTATTAACGAAACACGCATGGATATCCACCATTAAATGTGTTAGATGGTTGTATAATTTTGAAGAATTCACACTTTCTGTAAATATTTCAAAACTCCATCCGACATAAAATAATTATAGTTTTGAATAAATGCTTTGTGGGTGATTGATTGTCCGATATCATTGACGTTTCGATGTCTGTTTAGAACCTTGTATTCGTGTAGAGAGCTAGCCATATTACAATGAAGAGTACTGGTGATGACTCTTTTTATATAAGTTTATATTTGCGGAAACAAGCTTGTAATTATCTAACAAGGCAAGTTTGCATACATTTAGTTTTGATCATTTTCAGAAATCTGTGCTAAGATGATGTGATCTGTGTTATGTAGAAGTTCGCTGAAAAGTACAGTATGTGGAACAGAGTCACTAATTGAAAGATACAACATTAAGGACTATCGGTCAGCCATCTTTGAAAATAAAGTCCAAAATGGATGGGGTATGATTAATTGAAATTTTCATCCAAATGCATATTATAGGCATGAACATTGTCAATGATATAATAGATGACATTAATGCAACACTATTGATGTGAACATAATATCAGAAACAATATTTATTTGGCAGAAATAGTGCCCTTTATATTCGATTCGAAAAGTTTAGTGCAATTTTACTCTAAGATGTTTTGTTTTTTATGTTAAATAGATTTGTCCATAGAATTGTCCATTTATCTAAAAATGGCACACGAGACATCATTTCTAAATTAAATATGACATGTTATCACATCATCCACATTTCAAAGTCGATCATTGTAAAAAAAACAAGTTTTTTTTCCAATGACATGTACTTTCAAAATAATCTCAATGCTATAGTATGGTGGCACTGACGGGTTTTAATTGTCAAACTATTATAAATGGCAACTATATTTTTGGATGTATTAAACACAACTGAGTGACTGTTGTGAATAGAAACATGGCAACACAAGAGTAATTTATTCCTATAAAAACAGCACAAACTAAATAATAACATATGAATACGATCAAATTACCTGTTTATCCGAATGTTTCACCATACAGCATGTTTCAATTTGCATTCCGTATATATCTCACCAGCTCACCAGTGAGCTATATACGGAGCAATGTCTCCGAATAAAGCTCAAGGTGAGCTATATACGGAGCTCGTCTCCGCATAAAGCTCACGATAAGCTATAAACGGAGGGCATGTGCTTTGATTCCGAATAAAGCTTACTCTTTTAAAAACTGAAAATGTTTTAAGTCCTGTTCCAATTATACTCATATTTCGTATTTGTATGATTATGATACATGAAAGTCTAAATATATGATTAAAGTATAGTTTAAGATATATGACTTGTAACGACAAGATCCTCATCTTTCCAGGAAATATATAAATGCATATTAAAGATAAAGACTTGTTGCACTATGTTGTATTTTTGTAATATTAAGCGGTTGGCAGTCGCGTAGCGTGCCATACTCATTTACTCACGTGAGTAAACTTTACAATCAATGTCTGAAAAATTGAAAGATTTAAAACTCGAAAAATGCAATAAAATCGTAAGCTTTAGGAGGGTTCAGGTCTATTCTACATTTTCTACAATGGTCAAAGTGTCATGACATATTATTACAAAATATGCCTGGAATTACACCAGAATGCACCATTTAAGACTACCATTAACCCAAATTTTCTTGGGGGAGGACCCCCAAACCCCACGCAACTTAGTTGCAGCATTATTATAGGTTTATGGGGATGGGCGCAAGTCCTAATAGGCGTCCGCAAAGTAGGCGTTTAGGTATCGTGAGTAACTTCAATTTTGTCCACGCTACGCCCCTGGTTGGTGTTATTGCTGTTGATGATGAAGAACTACCCTTTTCTGAGTAAGCAACTGTTTTTTTCTTTGCTTGGCACAGATTTTTTTGCGTGGAGTGCGTGAAGAGCGAGCCGTGCGTGAAGAGCGTGCAGTGCGTGAAGAGCGTGTAGTGCGTGAAGAGCGTGCATTGCGTGAAGAGCGTGCAGTGCGTGAAGAGCATGCATTGTGTGAAGAGCGTGGAGTGCGTGAAGAGCGAGCCGTGCGTGAAGAGCGTGCAGTGCGTGAAGAGCGTGTAGTGCGTGAAGAGCGTGCAGTGCGTGAAGAGCATGCATTGTGTGAAGAGCGTTTAGTGCGTGAAGAGCATGCATTGCGTGACGAGCGTGCAGTGCATGAAGAGCGTGTATTGCGTGAAGAGCGTGCATTGCGTGAAGAGCGTGCATTGTGTGAAGAGAGTGCATTGCGTGAAGAGCGTGCATTGTGTAGACTTTGAACTAACGTGAACGCACAAACGCGCACGTACGCACGCGCGAGCACACACACACGCGAACATTTACACTATACATTGTCTTACACGTTTGAAACCGCATGGTAGTTGCAGGTTTAAAGCCGCTGTACTATGGAAAGCCTCGGTAGCCTTCTGTTGGCCTTTTGCAGTTTGTGCAGTACGCTTTTTATGTCGTTTTGTGCATTTTCTAAGTTGTTATGTGCATTTTCTAAGTCGTGATGTGAATTTCGTAAGTTGTTATGTGCATTTCGTAAGTTGTTATGTGCATTTTCTAAGTTGTTATGTGCATTTAGCAAGTTGTTATGTGCATTTTATATGTTGTCATGTACATTTTCGAAGTTGTCCTGTGCATTTTCTAAGTTGTTATGTGCATTTTGCAAGCCATCTTGTGCATTTTATAAGTTGTTATGTACATTTTCTAAGTTGTGATTTTCGTAAGTTGTTATGTGCATTTTCTAAGTTGTCCTGTGCATTTCGTAAGTTGTTATGTGCATTTTGTAAGTTGTTATGTGCATTTTCTAAGTTGTCCTGTGCATTTTGTAAGTTGTTATGTGCATTTTGTAAGTTGTCCTGTGCATTTCGTAAGTTGTTATGTGCATATTGTAAGTTGTTATGTGCATTTTCTAAGTTTTCCTGTGCATTTCGTAAGTCGTTATGTGCATTTTGTAAGTTGTTATGTGCATTTTCTAAGTTGTCTTGTACATTTCCTAAGTTGTTATGTGCATTTTGTAAGTTGTGATGTGCATTGTTTAAGTTATTATGTGCATTGTTTAAGTTGTCATGTGCATATTCTAAGTTGTTATGTGCATTTTCTAAGTTGTTATGTGCTTTTCGTAAGTTGTTATGTGCATATTCTAAGTTGTCTTGTGCATTTTCTAAGTTGTTATGTGCATTTTCTAAGTTGTTATGTGCGTTTCGTAAGTTGTTATGTACATTTATTAAGTTGTTATGTGCATTTCGTAAGTTGTCTTGTGCAAACTACAAGTCGTCGTTAAGTAGACTTTTTATCGGAATCGTTTTTGACGGAAACACCGGTAGAAATGGCGGCTCCAGGAGCGAACGCTATGCTCAGCATACTTTAACAAAATTGGGCTAGGGACATTATACAATAAATTCTTAGAACAGAAAATTGATTTCATAATGTGAAAGGGATTGGCTGACGTGGAGTTAATAAATCTTGGTCCGAAAACAATAGATCGGGTCACAGGTGACAGTATCAGGAGGTGTGGTACAGGTGGCGGTGGGTACGGAAGATAAGGGGCGGGCCGGGAGACAAGGGTGGCGGTCGGAAGACAAGAGGACGGGAGTCGGGAGAGAAAGGGGCGTGAGGTTTTTAAAATAGCAAGTTTGTAAAAAAAAGAATGATGAAGAATTATCATAGTTTGAGAGTCGTTTTGGGTAAAACAGTTAATATCCTATCAAAATCCTTAATTGACAATTATCTTGTCGGCCGTACGCGTTCTGTCTCCACGACAGACGATATTCGTAAGTAGTTAGAAGTATCACGTGGTCATATGTATCACGTGGTAGTTAATTATACCAGAGTTCAGTTGAGGATTATTGATAAATGACCTCGCAGTGAAGTGGTCATTTTAATAAGTCACTCGAGGTTTGGTTTGCAAGACACATCGCTATACAATAACACCGATATTGGAAAAGTACAATAGTGAGCCTCTCCCGCCCTCCTATTGATGTAATATAAATATGTATTGTATACTTTCATATTGTCCCGTTTAGTTTGCATTGAGCTAAGTGTGCAATATTCTACGATATTGCACACATTGATATTTTGCACCGGAACTTTTTCTCGTCCTTGCTAAGAGCCGCGAAATAGAAATAAGGAACTACTTTCAAATAAAATAACGGAATCCTTCCTATAGTGTCAACAAACAAATACGTTTTTTTTCCCAACCATTTAGGGCAGAAATTGATAAAATAATTGAAATGGTCACTCACCCACTGTTTTTAACGTTATCGAATGATAAAATCGCTTGATGTTTTTAATGACGTCATCCGACGTCGACGTCGTTTTCGCGCAAAATAATCATCCACACAAAATGAAACTGAATGACAAGATAAGAATTCCAACAAAAGCTATAAGAAAACACACAAATACAATGAAAAGTAATAGTCATACAATTAACATTGATCGAAAACAATATGAAAGTATACAATAAAAAGGTTATTGAATTTGTATGGCTAAATATTACTTGGAACTCGTTGTTTTGGCGCATGACGACTCGCAAGCTCGTCGTCCTTTGCAATAACAACTCGTTCCAAGTAATATTTAGCCATACAAATTCAATAACCTATAATATTCCATATGTAATTGATGATAATCTGTTTGCATGAAATCTGAAGATCTTTTCAGTCTCTTTCAGATATTGGCGTGTAAGGACCAGCTCTATCTGTGTTCCTGGCGACTATAATAGCGCATTTCTACGACACATACATTTGTGCACAAGAACGTGATTCATGGTTACTAGTGCCAATATATGGAACATCGTTGGATATCTGCTTCAATGAGCAATTTACAGGAACCAGTCCTTACCAGAGGGTCCCAAAGGGGTTTTGCGTGAAAACGTGATGGGGGTGTTTTTAAAAACGTGACACGTGAAACAAACAATATTTTTGCGTGATTGCGTGAAAATTATATCAGCGTCATCCGTGATTTTGGTCTTGGTAAAACGTGATCTCGTAATATGGTGACTTGAAACGTGAATTTTTAGTCCTTTTCAGTCCTTTTAGTGTCCCTCCTCCTCCCAGGTATGTGAAATGTTCTCTTTTTGTCATAACTTTTATACCACATGAGATGCCAGAATGCTGTTGTCAATTTGAAAGCCTCAGAATACATCTGACGGCTCAAGTTTGTGTGTGATTGTGTGTGGTTTTGTTTTGTTGTTTTGTTGTTGTTGTTGCAACCCACACATTGTACTAGAGAAGCTCGAACCTATAGCGCTTCACGTCTGCTCATCCACATTTAACGTGAAATGTGAAAGTTCTGCTATTTTCACGTGAAGACGTGATCCTTGTTTTTATTTTACGTGATCACGTGAACACAACCCCCCTTTGGGACCCCCTTACCACCACCAGCAGAGTCCATGGTATACTGATTTGCCGTGTATATTGAGTTGATTAAAATGTCTTGCTGCAAACGCAAATCACACCCATTTGTCTTGTTAAGTTTATTATAAGTCATTCAATATTAAATACTGTTATTACTGAAATAATAAAATGCAGGCGTTGAGTCCGTTGAATAGTCTAAACTATAAACAGTTTATAATAGTTTGAGTTTACGAATTAAATAATACTTCAACGCCCTGTTTCTCTGTCTGCAAACGTCCTTAAAATGTATTTAATTTTTCTTACCTAGTCATTTATAATAGTATCTTATGCTGGTCCTCTATGTGTAATTATGTTCATCAGTATGTGTGTATTTATGTTCATCCAACTTATTATAAACACCGTTTATAAAGTTGTACAACTTTGATATATGAGTTACACTTTCAGTTCACCTGCACTTTGTACGGCTAAAAACGAAACATAAACGCTTTTTTAGGTAACTACTCCTCTAAATCCGTCAAATTGCATGATATGGACCATATCATGGACTAGTTTATATTTGTAATGCCTGTAATTAAACATAATGTTAGTTTTTATTGGGCCACCATACCTGCATTTTAGAACTACTTTTGGGGGAAAATGTGCTTGTCAAAATAGATTTTTTTTTATGGAGTGTCAACAGGATATATCATTTCTTTCATATTGTGTATATTCACATCTTGTTTTCTCTTCTACAGATTGTTGACAAGTTGTTGGTCAATGTTAGGCAGTGTTTACTTAATCTCAGAAGTAACTAGGATTGTTGATTTGAAGTATGTACAGTACCGATGTAAAAATGCAAATATTTGCTTCGTCTGCTCCTTTTAATAGGTAATATATTGCAAACAAAATCTTCAATATATAACAACAGCATGTAGGTGACACTTGAATGTTGGTAACACATATTATATGGAACAAGTAATATACTTTTATTTTTTGCACTACCCCACCCACTTTGTAAAGTATGTGTACCCTTAAAGTGTGAAAACAGTGATAGTAGTATAGAAACTGAGAGTATGGGCGCAATTTCCCCCCTCGCGACAAAGCAATCAAATAGTTATCAAGTTGTCTCCTGTTGCCTTTAACATACAAACATTTACAAACGCCAAAAAATGACGATGACATGCTTGCTGACAGACCCCACACAACTACACAAAACTGCTTGATTACCCTTCGCTTAGGAAGAACTTTACCAAAAACCCCAGGTTCTATTAAGTTTGCAAATAACTAAAACATTTGCGACTCATTAAACAAAGTCTTCATCATATTTCTACACTTTACTATTTAATATTTTCAATATTCTTAAACGGAACCCAACTATTGAAATCCTCATTATAACCCTTCCATTTACTCAATGCCTGTTTCTTTTTGTAATCGCGTCGTATTACTTATTCAATCCTGAATATTTTTTGCTTTGCTTTTATCATTTCTAATTCATAAAAGCTTCCATCAATGTTTTCGTTGTTTAAATCTTTTATTTTGTATGTCACAGGATTTGTGTTTTGAATTGTATCAACAATAAATATTTCTTCAGTCCAATTCGGGGTATAACCTTTCTCAAACGTTCTTTTATATTTGCTGATTCTGACATTATCGCCTATTTTAAACTTTGGCTTAATTTGATTACTTTTCATCTTTCCATACAAGTTGAAATACACTGTTCCTTTATTTTTCTCATCGCTAGCCTCAATCGGCGTAATTTTAATACTCCGATGTTTTGTATTATTATACTTATCAACCATCATCTGTAGCACATCTAAATATGTGTTTGTATTCTTAGCTGTAAAATATTTCCACATCTTTTCTTTTAATGTCCTGTTAAATCGTTCAATTACTACAGCTTTTCCGAAATTAAAAGTGTGATACATTTTAATATTATTATCATCAAGGAATTGCTTAAACGTCTTGTTATAAAACTCCACACCCTGGTCAACCCACAGCAATTTACATTGTCTTCCTGTGCTGATAATTTGTTGAAATGCTTTTGTAATTTCCGTACCAGTTTTATTTTGAACTGGAATAACCCAAGCAAATTTACTAAATATATCAATAACAGTAAGCAAGTATTTAGTACCTTTATTATACTTTGAAAACGATTGCATGTCAACCAAGTCAGCAGACCATATTTTATCAATTTCATTAACAATCACACGGCGTCGAGTGAACTTTCTTCGTATAGGCTTATGAAGTTCATCTGCTAACTTGTCAGTCCTAGAACACCTCTCACTTAGTCTGCACGTGGTTGGGGCGTTTTGTCTTTATTTTGATCATGTGTTGGAGAAATCATGTTAGAATAGAGTTATTAACGAAACACGCATGGATATCCACCATTAAATGTGTTAGATGGTTGTATAATTTTGAAGAATTCACACTTTCTGTAAATATTTCAAAACTCCATCCGACATAAAATAATTATAGTTTTGAATATATGCTTTGTGGGTGATTGATTGTCCGATATCATTGACGTTTCGATGTCTGTTTAGAACCTTGTATTCGTGTAGAGAGCTAGCCATATTACAATGAAGAGTACTGGTGATGACTCTTTTTATATAAGTTTATATTTGCGGAAACAAGCTTGTAATTATCTAACAAGGCAAGTTTGCATACATTTAGTTTTGATCATTTTCAGAAATCTGTGCTAAGATGATGTGATCTGTGTTATGTAGAAGTTCGCTGAAAAGTACAGTATGTGGAACAGAGTCACTAATTGAAAGATACAACATTAAGGACTATCGGTCAGCCATCTTTGAAAATAAAGTCCAAAATGGATGGGGTATGATTAATTGAAATTTTCATCCAAATGCATATTATAGGCATGAACATTGTCAATGATATAATAGATGACATTAATGCAACACTATTGATGTGAACATAATATCAGAAACAATATTTATTTGGCAGAAATAGTGCCCTTTATATTCGAAAAGTTTAGTGCAATTTTACTCTAAGATGTTTTGTTTTTTATGTTAAATAGATTTGTCCATAGAATTGTCCATTTATCTAAAAATGGCACAAGAGACATCATTTCTAAATTAAATAAGACATGTTATCACATCATCCACATTTCAAAGTCGATCATTGTAAAAAAAACAAGTTTTTTTTTCCAATGACATGTACTTTCAAAATAATCTCAATGCTATAGTATGGTGGCACTGACGGGTTTTAATTGTCAAACTATTATAAATGGCAACTATATTTTTGGATGTATTAAACACAACTGAGTGACTGTTGTGAATAGAAACATGGCAACACAAGAGTAATTTATTCCTATAAAAACAGCACAAACTAAATAATAACATATGAATACGATCAAATTACCTGTTTATCCGAATGTTTCACCATACAGCATGTTTCAATTTGCATTCCGTATATATCTCACCAGCTCACCAGTGAGCTATATACGGAGCAATGTCTCCGAATAAAGCTCAAGGTGAGCTATATACGGAGCTCGTCTCCGCATAAAGCTCACGATAAGCTATAAACGGAGGGCATGTGCTTTGATTCCGAATAAAGCTTACGCTTTTAAAAACTGAAAATGTTTTAAGTCCTGTTCCAATTATACTCATATTTCGTATTTGTATGATTATGATACATGAAAGTCTAAATATATGATTAAAGTATAGTTTAAGATATATGACTTGTAACGACAAGATCCTCATCTTTCCAGAAAATATATAAATGCATATTAAAGATAAAGACTTGTTGCACTATGTTGTATTTTTGTAATATTAAGCGGTTGGCAGTCGCGTAGCGTGCCATACTCATTTACTCACGTGAGTAAACTTTACAATCAATGTCTGAAAAATTGAAAGATTTAAAACTCGAAAAATGCAATAAAATCGTAAGCTTTAGGAGGGTTCAGGTCTATTCTACATTTTCTACAATGGTCAAAGTGTCATGACATATTATTACAAAATATGCCTGGAATTACACCAGAATGCACCATTTAAGACTACCATTAACCCAAATTTTCTTGGGGGAGGACCCCCAAACCCCACGCAACTTAGTTGCAGCATTATTATAGGTTTATGGGGATGGGCGCAAGTCCTAATAGGCGTCCGCAAAGTAGGCGTTTAGGTATCGTGAGTAACTTCAATTTTGTCCACGCTACGCCCCTGGTTGGTGTTATTGCTGTTGATGATGAAGAACTACCCTTTTCTGAGTAAGCAACTGTTTTTTTCTTTGCTTGGCACAGATTTTTTTGCGTGGAGTGCGTGAAGAGCGAGCCGTGCGTGAAGAGCGTGCAGTGCGTGAAGAGCGTGTAGTGCGTGAAGAGCGTGCATTGCGTGAAGAGCGTGCAGTGCGTGAAGAGCATGCATTGTGTGAAGAGCGTGGAGTGCGTGAAGAGCGAGCCGTGCGTGAAGAGCGTGCAGTGCGTGAAGAGCGTGTAGTGCGTGAAGAGCGTGCAGTGCGTGAAGAGCATGCATTGTGTGAAGAGCGTTTAGTGCGTGAAGAGCATGCATTGCGTGACGAGCGTGCAGTGCATGAAGAGCGTGTATTGCGTGAAGAGCGTGCATTGCGTGAAGAGCGTGCATTGTGTGAAGAGAGTGCATTGCGTGAAGAGCGTGCATTGTGTAGACTTTGAACTAACGTGAACGCACAAACGCGCACGTACGCACGCGCGAGCACACACACACGCGAACATTTACACTATACATTTTCTTACACGTTTGAAACCGCATGGTAGTTGCAGGTTTAAAGCCGCTGTACTATGGAAAGCCTCGGTAGCCTTCTGTTGGCCTTTTGCATTTTGTGCAGTACGCTTTTTATGTCGTTTTGTGCATTTTCTAAGTTGTTATGTGCATTTTCTAAGTCGTGATGTGAATTTCGTAAGTTGTTATGTGCATTTCGTAAGTTGTTATGTGCATTTTCTAAGTTGTTATGTGCATTTAGCAAGTTGTTATGTGCATTTTATATGTTGTCATGTACATTTTCGAAGTTGTCCTGTGCATTTTCTAAGTTGTTATGTGCATTTTGCAAGCCGTCTTGTGCATTTTATAAGTTGTTATGTACATTTTCTAAGTTGTGATTTTCGTAAGTTGTTATGTGCATTTTCTAAGTTGTCCTGTACATTTCGTAAGTTGTTATGTGCATTTTGTAAGTTGTTATGTGCATTTTCTAAGTTGTCCTGTGCATTTTGTAAGTTGTTATGTGCATTTTGTAAGTTGTCCTGTGCATTTCGTAAGTTGTTATGTGCATATTGTAAGTTGTTATGTGCATTTTCTAAGTTGTCCTGTGCATTTTGTAAGTTGTTATGTGCATTTTGTAAGTTGTTATGTGCATTTTCTAAGTTTTCCTGTGCATTTCGTAAGTCGTTATGTGCATTTTGTAAGTTGTTATGTGCATTTTCTAAGTTGTCTTGTACATTTCCTAAGTTGTTATGTGCATTTTGTAAGTTGTGATGTGCATTGTTTAAGTTATTATGTGCATTGTTTAAGTTGTCATGTGCATATTCTAAGTTGTTATGTGCATTTTCTAAGTTGTTATGTGCTTTTCGTAAGTTGTTATGTGCATATTCTAAGTTGTCTTGTGCATTTTCTAAGTTGTTATGTGCATTTTCTAAGTTGTTATGTGCGTTTCGTAAGTTGTTATGTACATTTATTAAGTTGTTATGTGCATTTCGTAAGTTGTCTTGTGCAAACTACAAGTCGTCGTTAAGTAGACTTTTTATCGGAATCGTTTTTGACGGAAACACCGGTAGAAATGGCGGCTCCAGGAGCGAACGCTATGCTCAGCATACTTTAACAAAATTGGGCTAGGGACATTATACAATAAATTCTTAGAACAGAAAATTGATTTCATAATGTGAAAGGGATTGGCTGACGTGGAGTTAATAAATCTTGGTCCGAAAACAATAGATCGGGTCACAGGTGACAGTATCAGGAGGTGTGGTACAGGTGGCGGTGGGTACGGAAGATAAGGGGCGGGCCGGGAGACAAGGGTGGCGGTCGGAAGACAAGAGGACGGGAGTCGGGAGAGAAAGGGGCGTGAGGTTTTTAAAATAGCAAGTTTGTAAAAAAAAGAATGATGAAGAATTATCATAGTTTGAGAGTCGTTTTGGGTAAAACAGTTAATATCCTATCAAAATCCTTAATTGACAATTATCTTGTCGGCCGTACGCGTTCTGTCTCCACGACAGACGATATTCGTAAGTAGTTAGAAGTATCACGTGGTCATATGTATCACGTGGTAGTTAATTATACCAGAGTTCGGTTGAGGATTATTGATAAATGACCTCGCAGTGAAGTGGTCATTTTAATAAGTCACTCGAGGTTTGGTTTGCAAGACACATCGCTATACAATAACACCGATATTGGAAAAGTACAATAGTGAGCCTCTCCCGCCCTCCTATTGATGTAATATAAATATGTATTGTATACTTTCATATTGTCCCGTTTAGTTTGCATTGAGCTAAGTGTGCAATATTCTACGATATTGCACACATTGATATTGCACCGGAACTTTTTCTCGTACTTGCTAAGAGCCGCGAAATAGAAATAAGGAACTACTTTCAAATAAAATAACGGAATCCTTCCTATAGTGTCAACAAACAAATACGTTTTTTTTTCCAACCATTTAGGGCAGAAATTGATAAAATAATTGAAATGGTCACTCACCCACTGTTTTTAACGTTATCGAATGATAAAATCGCTTGATGTTTTTAATGACGTCATCCGACGTCGACGTCGTTTTCGCGCAAAATAATCATCCACACAAAATGAAACTGAATGACAAGATAAGAATTCCAACAAAAGCTATAAGAAAACACACAAATACAATGAAAAGTAATAGTCATACAATTAACATTGATCGAAAACAATATGAAAGTATACAATAAAAAGGTAATTGAATTTGTATGGCTAAATATTACTTGGAACTCGTTGTTTTGGCGCATGACGACTCGCAAGCTCGTCGTCCTTTGCAATAACAACTCGTTCCAAGTAATATTTAGCCATACAAATTCAATAACCTATAATATTCCATATGTAATTGATGATAATCTGTTTGCATGAAATCTGAAGATCTTTTCAGTGTCTTTCAGATATTGGCGTGTAAGGACCAGCTCTATCTGTGTTCCTGGCGACTATAATAGCGCATTTCTACGACACATACATTTGTGCACAAGAACGTGATTCATGGTTACTAGTGCCAATATATGGAACATCGTTGGATATCTGCTTCAATGAGCAATTTACAGGAACCAGTCCTTACCAGAGGGTCCCAAAGGGGTTTTGCGTGAAAACGTGATGGGGGTGTTTTTAAAAACGTGACACGTGAAACAAACAATATTTTTGCGTGATTGCGTGAAAATTATATCAGCGTCATCCGTGATTTTGGTCTTGGTAAAACGTGATCGCGTGATATGGTGACGTGAAACGTGAATTTTTAGTCCTTTTCAGTCCTTTTAGTGTCCCTCCTCCTCCCAGGTATGTGAAATGTTCTCTTTTTGTCATAACTTTTATACCACATGAGATGCCAGAATGCTGTTGTCAATTTGAAAGCCTCAGAATACATCTGACGGCTCAAGTTTGTGTGTGATTGTGTGTGGTTTTGTTTTGTTGTTTTGTTGTTGTTGTTGCAACCCACACATTGTACTAGAGAAGCTCGAACCTATAGCGCTTCACGTCTGCTCATCCACATTTAACGTGAAATGTGAAAGTTCTGCTATTTTCACGTGAAGACGTGATCCTTGTTTTTATTTTACGTGATCACGTGAACACAACCCCCCTTTGGGACCCCCTTACCACCACCAGCAGAGTCCATGGTATACTGATTTGCCGTGTATATTGAGTTGATTAAAATGTCTTGCTGCAAACGCAAATCACACCCATTTGTTTTGTTAAGTTTATTATAAGTCATTCAATATTAAATACTGTTATTACTGAAATAATAAAATGCAGGCGTTGAGTCCGTTGAATAGTCTAAACTATAAACAGTTTATAATAGTTTGAGTTTACGAATTAAATAATACTTCAACGCCCTGTTTCTCTGTCTGCAAACGTCCTTAAAATGTATTTAATTTTTCTTACCTAGTCATTTATAATAGTATCTTATGCTGGTCCTCTATGTGTAATTATGTTCATCAGTATGTGTGTATTTATGTTCATCCAACTTATTATCAACACCGTTTATAAAGTTGTACAACTTTGATATATGAGTTACACTTTCAGTTCACCTGCACTTTGTACGGCTAAAAACGAAACATAAACGCTTTTTTAGGTAACTACTCCTCTAAATCCGTCAAATTGCATGATATGGACCATATCATGGACTAGTTTATATTTGTAATGCCTGTAATTAAACATAATGTTAGTTTTTATTGGGCCACCATACCTGCATTTTAGAACTACTTTTGGGGGAAAATGTGCTTGTCAAAATAGATTTTTTTTTATGTAGTGTCAACAGGATATATCATTTCTTTCATATTGTGTATATTCACATCTTGTTTTCTCTTCTACAGATTGTTGACAAGTTGTTGGTCAATGTTAGGCAGTGTTTACTTAATCTCAGAAGTAACTAGGATTGTTGATTTGAAGTATGTACAGTACCGATGTAAAAATGCAAATATTTGCTTCGTCTGCTCCTTTTAATAGGTAATATATTGCAAACAAAATCTTCAATATATAACAACAGCATGTAGGTGACACTTGAATGTTGGTAACACATATTATATGGAACAAGTAATATACTTTTATTTTTTGCACTACCCCACCCACTTTGTAAAGTATGTGTACCCTTAAAGAGTGAAAACAGTGATAGTAGTATAGAAACTGAGAGTATGGGCGCAATTTCCCCCCTCGCGACAAAGCAATCAAATAGTTATCAAGTTGTCTCCTGTTGCCTTTAACATACAAACATTTACAAACGCCAAAAAATGACGATGACATGCTTGCTGACAGACCCCACACAACTACACAAAACTGCTTGATTACCCTTCGCTTAGGAAGAACTTTACCAAAACCCCCAGGTTCTATTAAGTTTGCAAATAACTAAAACATTTGCGACTCATTAAACAAAGTCTTCATCATATTTCTACACTTTACTATTTAATATTTTCAATATTCTTAAACGGAACCCAACTATTGAAATCCTCATTATAACCCTTCCATTTACTCAATGCCTGTTTCTTTTTGTAATCGCGTCGTATTACTTATTCAATCCTGAATATTTTTTGCTTTGCTTTTATCATTTCTAATTCATAAAAGCTTCCATCAATGTTTTCGTTGTTTAAATCTTTTATTTTGTATGTCACAGGATTTGTGTTTTGAATTGTATCAACAATAAATATTTCTTCAGTCCAATTCGGGGTATAACCTTTCTCAAACGTTCTTTTATATTTGCTGATTCTGACATTATCGCCTATTTTAAACTTTGGCTTAATTTGATTACTTTTCATCTTTCCATACAAGTTGTAATACACTGTTCCTTTATTTTTCTCATCGCTAGCCTCAATCGGCGTAATTTTAATACTCCGATGTTTTGTATTATTATACTTATCAACCATCATCTGTAGCACATCTAAATATGTGTTTGTATTCTTAGCTGTAAAATATTTCCACATCTTTTCTTTTAATGTCCTGTTAAATCGTTCAATTACTACAGCTTTTCCGAAATTAAAAGTGTGATACATTTTAATATTATTATCATCAAGGAATTGCTTAAACGTCTTGTTATAAAACTCCACACCCTGGTCAACCCACAGCAATTTACATTGTCTTCCTGTGCTGATAATTTGTTGAAATGCTTTTGTAATTTCCGTACCAGTTTTATTTTGAAATGGAATAACCCAAGCAAATTTACTAAATATATCAATAACAGTAAGCAAGTATTTAGTACCTTTATTATACTTTGAAAACGATTGCATGTCAACCAAGTCAGCAGACCATATTGTATCAATTTCATTAACAATCACACGGCGTCGAGTGAACTTTCTTCGTATAGGCTTATGAAGTTCATCTGCTAACTTGTCAGTCCATTTCAACGCCTTTTCTCGTTTTTTGAAGCTCAGAGTCCTAGTTTATATTTTGCACTAATTACAGGCTTGACTAACAAATTCTTAGCAATCTTTTCTCCAATAGTTTTAGACTTGCTAGATTTCAAACCAGTAAGCATGTTTTTATCACACATTGATTTATTACTAGGATTTTCATCATAACAAATATCATGATCTTTGCAAACAGCATCTAATTCATTTGAAGGTTCTCCGCTATCAATATTACCACCTTCTGTGTTTTTAACATACTGTGTTTTAATAATACCGCAAAATGCACAAGGATTAATATTTTCAGTAACCATCTTTTCTTTAATACAGTAACTCATATATAATATGATTAGATTAAACTTCGTTTACAAAATATGATTTTATAATGTTTTCATTCTCTATTGGTTTGTATGGTTTTAATAATTTGTAAAGAATATCATACGCACTATTTTCTTCTTGCAACTTTTTGACAAAGTACAAACAGAAATATCCGCACAAGACACTTGTTTTATCTTAATATTGAATGGTGTTGTATTTTATATTAGGTATGTAATTTAAAACTTCATTTGGTGGACTCAGGCCAAACGGATCGAAGTAATACTCATTACAGTAACAAGTCCAGTGTGTTCCAGGTCCGATATAATCATCAAGATTAATAATACCACATTCTTGTTTATTTTGTTTTGCCGGTAATTTGTTTTTGCTAAACACTCCCCTGAATTTCTGTATACCTAACCGCTTAACCCATTTTATTATATCTAAGTTAGAGATAGGTTCGTTTTTGAAAATTAATTTTTTTTTATGAATGGGATACTTCTGTATGGTCTAATTTGTGAGTCTACTTGCAAACCCTTTCCACGATCAACTCTTAGTCATTTTCCTTTTCTACCCACTTGCAAACCTTTTCCAGTTAAGCCACTAATAAGAGATCCGATCAATGGAATTCCTAGTGATGCAAGCATTCCAAGAAATCCTCCATCTTGTTGTTGTTGCCTTGTCAGTTTAATAGGACAACAACCGTTAGACTTTATTATCTTGTTTCTTTGTGCAAGTGTTAATTTATTTGATCCGAGAAGTGCTTGCTTTTTACCACTAGGAATAGTTACCATCCCATTTCCAAATAGTTTGCCAATTCCAGTACTTGCTAAGCCACTTAATGCTCCTGCTGCTAGTGGTGCTAATACTTTTGGGACAAATTTTGCAACGGTTGGTAATATTGTTTTAGTTAACAAACCAGCTAATGCGCCTAAAAAGCCTCCATTCTTGGACTGAGATCTCATTTGCGATTTTGATATATTTATGTCTAATCCCTGCCCGCCAGATTTAGCCTTGTTAATATTGTTAATCTGGGTAGCTGTAAGTAGCAAAGGAAAGTTTCCAATCAGTTGGTTATTTTTTAGCCTGAGCGTTAATTCACTTTTGTTTTCATATGCTTTTGTCAGACTTCGTTTCTGGCCATCTGATAAATTTACTGAATAATTTACGTAAGTCATATATATTATAAGTTAGATTAAACAATAACTAGTTCATTTCCGACAGTATCAATAACTACATTTTCTTTATAGAGAACCAGAGCATAAACTATATATGGAGCAGCAGGAGGTATATTTAGCCTATATCTCAGAGTTAGTTCTTTTGGATCAATACTGACTTCATCACCTTTATAACTCAAATCAAAATGTATCATTCCGAAATAATTTTTAAAACTACTCACATTGAGTAAAGTTCCAGTGTTTTTATCATTTTGCTTGTGAGAATAATTAATAACATCTCTGAATATTCTTATGATATTATCATAGCTGTATTCAGTTTCTGGATAATAAACTCCACTTCCGACTTCCAATTTAGCTGATTGTAAATAGCAATTAGTATTAGCAGCATTTGCCTTAAACGTATCCAAAAGATGAGGATTTTGTGTTTGGGAAGAACTCTTGTCCGACCTTTGTAGATAAATAAAAACGTGTTTCGGATTTTTAACACCATCCACTATCCTAAATACGGTCGCGGTCGCTTGGCTGCTTCCGCTTTCTTGTATCATTTCACGGAGGTAGGACCATTCTGTTGATGTCATATGATTTGCCATTACATAACTTAAACCATCTGAGTTAAATACCATTCCAGGCATCCACAAAACTAATTTATTAATAACTACTCTACCATCATCACCACCGGCTTTGAAAATTAGCACTTTATCATCTGTTAGTTGCAAGTTGATGTGAATATGACTAGGAGGAAGCATGTTTGTTTCCAAATCTTCAAAGAAGGAATATTTGTTTAATGGAATTATAGAATCAACTTTTTGATTAGTTATGATTAAAGCATGGCGAATCGCAAATCCTGAATTATAACCAGCTTGATCATGTCGAGATTCTGCCATAGACGTATTATCTAAATAAAAGTATTCGTTTGTTCCGGTTGTCTTTGCATAATCGCCAGACATTTCAAGCAAGCTTTTGACATTAACAAATCTGTGAAGATTATTTCCATTGTAAACTGTTTTTCCATTTTGCTTTACTTGCATTTGATCAATCAGTGAAGCTGCATCGTTAATTAAAGCAATTTCATCGGCGGCTGCGAAACTGGCTCCATCAGCAAGTTTATTTACTTGAAAACTGATTTCAAAATATGCATTATACCAATCAAACTAAGAACTTCTATCATTTATTGTAAACTGATAACCACTTTTCTTTTGTCTGGTATTATTTCGTGGTTGTGTTATCGGGGTATCTAACTGAATAGGTACATATTCATATCTAGTATTATATTGATTACTTCGTAACATCTATATATACTAGTAATTAGATTATTTTTTATTAATTAATCTATTAATTCTTGTATGAATTCCTCTTCCAGATAGTAATCTGTTAATTTTTGTATTTACATCTTCTTCAGTTTCAGCTACAACTTCTTTTTTATTATCAGCCTTTGTAAGTTCTTTTAAAATCATCTCGCCTTTTGGTTTAGGCTTAATAACTGAAACTAATTTATCAGCAGCCATTTTTCCTACTTCATCTCCAAGTTTTTTAGAACCGCTCTCTATGATTTGTTTTCCGGCAGTTTCTAATTCTTTCTTACCTGCTGTTTTAACAGACTCACTAAATATCTTTGAGCCAACTTTTGAAAAAATGTCAAATATGCCAGCTCCGGTTAATCGGTCAACTTGAGTATAAGTTCCCGTACTAGTGTCATAAACTTTTTTTAAATGTGCCATATAACTTATGTTACATTAATTCCTTCAAAACAAAACGGAATGATGTGTGGACACCATTAAGATTAATAATTTTATCAGAGAAATCAGTTATGTAAATATTAATACTGTTAATGATCGTTTTGTTTACTTCACAGGAGCCGACTCTTATCGGTTCGTCTTTGAAAGGATATGATCTCGTAAGATCAATTCAATTCAATTCAATATTTTATTTGGCATAACATTTACATGTTTATTGCCTAAACAAGGCGGAATACAATACACAATATTTCAGAGAAGAGTACAAACAAACATACATACTTCATTTAGAGAATGAATATATATATTTCAGTGGAACAATTATAATTATTACGTTCTATCAAAGGCATTTTATCACATGTTATAACCATTATCAAGATTGTATTTGAAAAGCATTTATACTTAAAGACTTTAGAACAATGCATAGTAACTCTGACTACCGTTACATCCATTAACCATTCACTTATCCGACTAATCAAATTTAAGTTGTTTATCCGTTTACCCATTAAATACAATTTATAATTTGCTTCAACGGACCTCACGCACTATACAAATCACTCCGCTTTACTTTGAGATCACGAGGAATTAGTGACAAATAAAAGTGACTCAATTCAATTCAATTTCAATTATTTTATTCAGCATAAACATCATACAATGTTCATCGCCTATTACAATGAGGCGGTTACATTACATTGAGAAGAGCATGTATAATACTATCATGGAGTAAAGCTACAAAAGAGCACTTACACCTAGTATTTTAAACAAACAATTTCGAATAGTATATAGCATAACTAATACAGAGGGGAAAATCATCAGAAAAAGAAAGAGAGAAAGAAAACAAAACAACTCTATACATATAATTTGTTTGTACAGTGGATACATTTCGGTCAAGCTTATTTACAACTCGTGCTATCAGTCCTCGCACTAGCGGTTTCACACAATAGCAATTCTTCGGAAAATAAGTCTAAGGCCAGTAGGCAAAAACTATGTGTTTCAGACAGATACTTGAATAATGGTTTACAATCATAATAAATATTACGTTAATCTCGATAATTTACGTTAATTATCTATTATACTCTCACGTCTCAAATTCGCTAAATATACATATTTTGCCAATTTACTTAATACACTAGACTGGCTAGATGTAAGTAACCATTTAAATTTTTGTAAATTTGGCCAGTGACAATAGTATTTAGGAAGACACTCAATTCTAATATCGCGAAAACATGGACAAACTAAAACAAAATGATATTCATCTTCGATTACATTCATTTGACAGAATACACATTTACGTTCAGATCTCTCTACATTTTTAAATCTACCTTCTTCTATAGCTAATTTATGGGCAGAACACCTTAGTCTTGTCAAAGAAATACGATGCCTATCGTTTGCAACACAGTTCAGGTACTTTTCAACTCCAATATTATTTTTAATTTTCTTGTAGGTTTTTAGCTTTGGTGATGTAGCTAATGTCGAATACCATTGCTGATAATACTGGTCATTTAGTCGCTCTATAATTTTCGATAGTTGAAGATTCGTTATATTAGCATTATTCCATAAATAGTTAAAACCTAGATCGTTTAACAAACGCTGTACTTCTGAGGCCCAGGACCCACGAACATTATTATTTACTTGGTCTTTATAAACTTCGTTGATTAAAGAGCCTTGTGACTTAATAATTTTGAACCAAAATTTAAGAATTCTTTCCTTACGTACAATATCTAGAGGAACCTTACCCAATTCTCCATAGACTGACGCATTTGGAGTTTGCGGTCTGACGTTTAGTATTTGTTTAAGAAATTTTAAATATATTCTTTCAATATCAGGAGCTTTATGAAATCCCCATATTTCAGCTCCATAATTTAAAATTGGCAGGATCATACAATCAAATAGTTTCATCTTTTCACTTATTTTCAAAGGGACAGTATCAAATAAGGAATTCAAAGAATAAGTAGCTCTAAGTGCTTGGTCTGCCAAGGCTTTTTGAGATTGATAAATTTTTCGATTTGATGACATAGTAACACCTAAATAGGTGAATTGTTTAACGTTAACTAGTTTTCTATTGTCATAGAATAAATCAACCTTATCCATTCTTGCGCCTAATTTACATATCATAGCTACAGTTTTACTAGCATTTACAGTTATATACCATACTTTACAATACTCATGTAGTTTATTTAACAGAATGTGTAGCCCATTGACTGAATATGAAAAAAGTACAGTATCATCTGCAAATAACAAAAGAAATATCTGCATTTCATTGAGCGTAATCATATCTGCATCACTATCGTTTATATAAGATGACATGTCATTAATAAATATAATAAATAATAAAGGTGATAAAGTTTTACCTTGTTTTACACCCATGAAGCTATCAAAATAATCTGATATATTGCTGTTTGCTTTAACACATATTTTAACTGAAGCATACATAGATTGCAACATTCTAACAAGCTTTGATGATACATTATTACTAAGGAGTTTAAACCAAATTCCATTTCTATAGACTAAATCAAATGCTTTCTTAAAATCAATAAAGGCACACTACAGTTTTTTCCTTTCATGTTGAATAACTTTATTAATTATAGACTGTAAAACAAAGATACAGTCAACTGTACTTTTGCCTTTTCTAAAACCAAATTGACATTCCGATAAGTTATTATTATCTTCTATCCATTTACGTAAACGATTGTCTAACATAACTGAAAATATTTTAGAAAATATGCTAGTTAATATAATACCTCTATAGTTATCAATGTTATTTTTATCACCCTTTTTAGGCACTGGTACCAGCATTCCCTTTGTCCAAGCTTCTGGGTATATGCCATTATTGTATATAAAATTAAAAAGTTTACATAATATTGGTGACAATAACTGTTTAGATTCAATGAAAATTTCAGAAATTAAAAGGTCTATACCGGAACTCTTATTTCTCTTTAGCGCACTAATAGCTTTTAATACTTCGTCAACACTGAAATCACAATCTAACTGGTCTATAACAAGAGACCAAATTGGAAATTGCCCGTAAAAATACTGATTGTCAGACTAAGCAGAATTGACTCTTGTGTCAATTTGGAGATAATGACAGAAACTGTAACAAGCAGGCCGCACACTGTATTATACTTTGCTGTTGAATGTCATATTGTAATCATATTTTCGTTTCTTTCATTGTTTCCAAATTGACATAAGTGTCAATTCTGCTTATTCTGACAATCAGTATTGTGACGGATAATTTGCAGTTATGGGGACATAGTTTTCTCTTTACATATTACAACAGTACAACATTTATACAAGGGGATTATTAACCATCATCTGTTCTGCTCTATAAAACATGTTTATGGCCATTTGAACATGGTCATCCTCATCTTCATGTGTCGTGTTCGGCCGTTTCCAAAG
Source organism: Serripes groenlandicus (assembly GCA_031761405.1). NCBI lineage: Eukaryota > Metazoa > Mollusca > Bivalvia > Cardiida > Cardiidae > Serripes > Serripes groenlandicus. The sequence continues at coordinate 250,463 of JASEVX010000006.1, forward strand.
ATCCACTCTTATACCCTTTTATCAATATTGTATTTAGAGAGTAACGGAACCAATCTAAATAGTTGTCTCTTCTTTTTCGATCATGTGTTTTTTTCCCGTTTTATTTCAGTTAGGTGATTCCATTGCCAATTTATAATCAGATTAAACCATTTTGTGGACCATAACACTATCAACTATTCTTTAAAGGTTATAAACGATATCTGGACAAGTGATTGGCGACAATCCAAATACAAGCGCAAACACAAATATGAGCTTCAGTTTCATTTAATTGAGCCGAATGTATCCTTAGGTGTAAATATTGAGCATGAAAGCCGCATTACGCGGTCCGAGTATTAACTTCACACCCAATACAACCCTTTCTCCAAGAAGCGAAAACGTAATTGGCTGTGGTATGAAGGTATGAAAGAAATAAAACCTTATTTTCGGCTTAACAAATTTGCATATTGTAAAATTAAAACATTTAATAGGTAATTTTAAACAGGTTATTGCGTGTTTTTTTCAGTAAAAAGTATTTTATAACCTGTTTTACTGTCGAAATATCCGTTATAAAATCGTGTTTATATAAACTTTCACATCTCTTAATGGAATTACGGTGGGACCACGTAACGGTGTTTGGTCTGGACAACTTGCCTGGTCTTGGCTGTTAAACTTATCAATCATTCTTTTTCAATTTCGATTAACTCCCATACTTCTGTGCATTACGTGGATCGAGTATTAACTTTCATATCCCATCCAACCTCTTCTACAATAAGCGAAAACGGGGTTGGCTGGGGTATGAAATGAAACCTTAATTTCGGCTTAAAAAGTTTGTGTATTATACATGTTATACATATTGTAGAATTGAAATATTTAATAGGTGATTTTAAACAGGTTGTCGCATTTGTTTCAGTTTAAAATATTTTAAGACATGTTTTATTGTCTAAATATCCGTTATAAAATCTGCTAATATAAGCTTTCCCATCACTTAATGGAATTAAGGCGGGACCACGTAATGATACTTCACACTGAATATACCCTTGACAGATTTTTCACATGTAACGTGCTTATCAATATCAACCAATAGAGCTGATCATAGGTGGTGCTTATCAATAATAATGACATCCATTTGAAGGTTTGACACTTTCTAAATTCCTGAAAACATTAGCTTTAATCAGATCCCATATTTCATTGTTTTATTTAAATTCGCGTTAATTTGTCTAAAGCAAAATCACATTAGAAGAAATGTATATTCTGTAGTTCTTGACACTTAATATATCATTGACATATTATTCACATGTACTTACAAATATCAATCACACAAGATGGCCTTAGGTGATGTTAATCAATAATAATGACTAAATTGGCGGCAACGCGTCATCGTGAGGTGCTTTTGGGGATGGTGGCTTTCGATTTGAAATGATTACGTGGTCAGAAAGTAGACATACCATTGTAAATAAGACGTCATGCATGATATTTTATCAACACTGTAATGTCTCTTGCAATTACGGCATAAACATCTGTACACATAGTGTTAAATAAACCTACTTAACAAAAGATAGTTTTATTGCGGAAAAAAAGTTACATGCAACGTGCTACTAGATTTGTTTATGTTATGCATACTGTTATTCACAACGAACTGCAAATCTCCAAAATATTAAAACAAACACTATATTTTGACGTTAACTACAATTACAAGTATCAATTGAACTTTTCTGAAAATGTGTAGAAGTATGTAATTACGCGCGTTCATTTAATATTCTCTAAAGTGTTATTTCTAGAACCACGAAATGACTATGAAATAAATAAAGTATTCCTTAATTAAAATTGTCATAAAGTATATATTTTTTTTTTTTTTTCAAACGGTCTTTAAGTGATAACACTATTTATTACAGTAGTATAGTAAATAGTAATTAATTAGTTTAGGTTTTGTGATAAATAACAGTTATATATCTGTAAGGAATTGAATGCAATTCAACCTTTATATATACATAAATGAGATATAGGGTCCTATAGAAACCACAGCGTCCGAACGCAATGACATCGTAGGTCCGCACTGTTCTACAAACATGCCATAGTTTGGCCGCATGTTGTCGATTGTATTGAGCAACCAATGAGAAATGAGTCCGGTTTTTATATGACGCAATGGTTAACACGTACGAATTCATATGAAGACTTTAAAGAAAAAATCGTTAAAATAAGACTAACTGCCAATTGATGAGAACTAAGCTAATATAAAATGAAATTTCACGTCCTCGTTATTACACATCATATGAGTTGTATTAAACCTCACATAAAAGGCCCAATATATACAACAATGTGTAATTGCTAACTATCTGATGCGAGTGTGATATTGAAGAGTGATAGTAATCGCAAGTTAATAGTAAAATAATTATCGCATGCGCAGCTTTTGTGCGCCTATTATGTGCGTACTGTTTCTGCGACGTCATCGGCTCAGTATGGTGAAATTGTTATTTTTAGCTCATCATAATTTCAAAGGTACTTTACCAATTTCAATCAACTACCACTCATTTTCTAAGTCATGTTATTTCCTATCCAATGTTATAATTTTCAAAAAAAAAACACAATTTGAAAGTGAAATCTGTTCTGAAATGGCCCGACAGACATCGTCTTCGCCTCGGACGATAATCATATCCTCAGGGTGAGATTTCTTACTCTCACCGTCTCATGAATGTGATATTTATATAATATTGGGACAGCAACCTCAGAGAGAAAATGATATAAAGAATAACGTTTCCCTTCAGACAAGCCTCCGTTAGGAAGCAAACCTACGATATCCGGAAGTATGTAACTCATCTACAGAGCTACTGAGGACGCTTGGAAAAGAAACGAGATGAAAATAAATGGTTGATACTGGAGAACATGTATCTAATGTTTGACTGATGTACCATAATAGCAATGCAGACACCAGTTTCAATAATATATTATAGTTAATGATTAAGTTAGTATGCATGTCGATTCCATTACTTCAGTGTGTATACATAATAACATTTAAGATGCAATTATTATCTGCGCAAAGGGTCGACACCCTCCATAAATATGTTATAGCTCTACGTAAGGCTTGTGGGCGTATATCTTACCTGAAGCAAATGGGAGGGGTTTTACGTTTGATTTACTACCAAATCCAAACTTGTGAAACATAGCAGAAAAACCGGTATATAAGGAGATAAACCTATACCAGGGCATTATTTTTAATCCGTCGTTCACTGTGGCCAAATCTATATCAAGAAACATCACTGTCCTAATCATCGAAAAAGAGCTCAACACTGGATTCGAACTCGAGACCGCCGGATTGTCAATCCGTGTACATAATCATGAGGCCAAAGAAACAACTGAAATACTAAACAAAACATTCACAGCATGTTTTCAGCATATACTATTCCAATGTTGAATTTGTAATGTTTACATTCTGGGGCGTTTATTTCCGAAGGTCTTTTTGTACGTATGTACGTAGAAACGCATTAAATCACAGGCACAGCGTTAACAAAGTATAACGTCTTCAATGCTAACAGTATATCGATAACAATAAACTTATTGATCAACTGATTGGATCAGCCTAATGGCAAAGTGTAGTGATTGTCAATCCGAAAGCCATGGGTTCGAAACTCACTTAGGCTATAATATGGCTTACGCTATAATATTGCTTAGGCTATAATATGTTTTAGTGAATGAATGTGTATTTTGGATGGTACGTACTTCTTCGGTATAAAACAAAATACGGGTTTCCAGCCATGTGTCACGAACTTGAAGTTGATAGAATACCAAGCCGCTCCCATTTGCTATAGGTACGCACCCATTATCGTTATATAGAGCTATAGTACCTTTAAGATTGATATGGATGTAGTTGAACGGTGCATTTCAAATATAAAGGCTTAATTTAGAATTAATTAAATTAATCTATTAATTTTGAAGTATAATATCGCTTAAGCCATTACCTGGAGGCGTGAGAGGTGTTACTTCTTACATTACTTGTCATGAACAAGTTCAATAAAACTGACTCTTCTACTTAATTCTTTTGATTGTGTCTTTTGCTTTTAAAGGACCTTTATTATTAGTATATATTAACTGGTCATTTGGGATCACCAAACCCAATATAGGTGACTTTGAAGTAAAATACAATCTCATTAAAATCATATCCCTGTTACGCTTTGATACTCTCCGCTATAGGATCTGATAACACTCCCATGGAGGTCATGTTAGATCGACCCTTCATCTAATCAATATTCATGAGAAGATCAACTACATTTAACCAATGGAATCGCGCGTTGCATATGCACTTCAGATGGCGTTCGAGTGAACTGAACATACGAAATTCCACATAAGACACATAGATCTATATCCGAATACAAATAAGGCCTTCGTGTGTTATTGCTATGTATTGCACAATAAATTCAAAGAAATGCACTAAATGGCATGTTTTACATAAAGAATACGAAGAAAATCATGGGCGCTGTCAGGTCTTTTGAAAATATATATTCCACCGAAATTATTACGACATTAAATATTCTAAATAGTAAGTCACGGCAAATCTGGTCCGCTTAGCTTAGTTGATAGTTTGCTTTAACCTGTAAAATTAAAACATTTAATAGGTAATTTTAAACAGGTTATCGCATTTTTTCGGTCAAATATGTTTCTAAACGAGTTTTATTGTTGGAATAACAGTTATAAAATCCTGCTAATATAAGCTTTTTCCCATCGCTTAATGGAATTAAGGCGGGATGACGTAATCGGTGGTTCCATTACTCCAGTCTTTATAGGTTTTGAGTACTGTTTAATAACCCTTAGGATATGCTGTCTGATTTTTAATTTAATTTAATCTTTTGACTGTTACTTGTGATACGCAGACATCGTAACGTCTGCTCCCAGTTAAATTCTATTTTGTTTATTTCGCCCATAGCACGGTTTAGGGCAAAGCATTTTGTTAAAACCTGGGATCATATGCCGCTGGTCATGGAATGGTATAAAAATATCACACTGAAGGTTCCATGTTCACCGTTGTCTTGTTTAGGGCAAAGCATTTTGTTAGAATTTGGTCATGGAATGGTATAAAAATATCACATTGAAGGTTCACCGTCATGTGCATACCATCTTCGGGATGGCTCAAATGTTCGTACTATTGACATTTTAAATATTGAGTTCTGCTCAACCCGGGATTAGCGGGCGTGAACGGTAGCAAACATGTTTAACTACCGTTCATGAACAGTCTCAATCATACAGAGACTTAAATGTTTTGTATTTATCGTGTTAGGCGATTTAATTTTCTTTCCTTTAATACTCCAAATTTGATTGCCCTTTATTTCATTATATGCAACTTGGTTAAATTCAAAGTAATAATTAATAAGTACATCGAGATGCTAATTTTACTGGTTGACTAATTTTAATGCTAGACATATACTTCAAGATTGCCATCTGTCCCGTTAAAAACACTACTATATACATCGTTGACATACACACTTTAATGGTTTGTATTGTTTTAAAATACAAGGGCCGTTCATATTTACGTGCATGGACATTTTTAACACTTTAAAAATCAAGTAAATTACATTATATGGCAATAGAGATTGATATATTCACTTTCATATCAGTAAATATTATAAAATTATTTTAAACAGATTTCAAGAAATACGAGTTTTTACAACCCCACTGTAGCCGCCACGGAGCACGTCATTTTTGTGCTGTGGCGTCGCCTTGAAATCCAACAACAATATAACGTTATAAATGATGAAATATGCTAGAAATAACAACCGCAGTTGTTACTTAATAAGTGTATTATTCATCATGATCATGGTTTGCATTAAATAAAAATTTACATCATTGTTGGAAAATCATGTTTTATAAATATATCACAGCTTCGGAAAGAGATTATTAGAACTCGATCGAGTTTTGCATACATATTCAAAATATTTAGAAAACAAATAGCATAGTTATTCCAAAAGACATGTTTATTGAACATATATCGGTATTCTTAATTTATTAACTTATAGATTTTGGAGAAAATATGTAAGAATTTAGATTTTATGTTTTTGTATTTCATTTTTGTATTATTTTTGTTTATTAAAAGTTCATATTATTTAATATTCTATTAACATTTTAGTTCTCCGTGACTTTTTCTGACGTCGTCAATTTTAACTTAAAAGCAAGGAAGTGTTTGTCTACTTATTTATATCTATCACATTTATCCTTGTTCAATATTCATAAAATTTCATAATAGTAATTTTGGAATGCCGGTGACAATGCTACTTTAGTTTCGTGTATTTTTGCCGACAATTTTCCTATTTAGCCATTTCCGAAATGCAGTTAGGAAGTAAAGACTTCACATTTTGGACTGTTCCGTAGATGAGTTTTTCGCCCTATTATATCATTCACTGCAACGTAACACGATATGATATCGATTTTTTGTTTAAATCATTTGATTTCTTATGGGTTGCATTGCAACATGTATTAATCTTAAAAGTACTACAATAAATGAGTGCGATATCGAAAAAGTCCACGTAATAGTGGAACAGCCGTCGTATTTACGCCCCTACATGTTCAATAATTAAGCACTATCGCAAGCAGATATTGTCAATATTTTCAAGAAATTGATGTAAAACACTGGTATACTGCCTTCACGTATATCTCCCAGGTAATCATCGAACTGATATGCATTCTTATTCAGTTAAGAGCTAACACAAATGAGATATAGGGTCCTATAGAAACCACAGCGTCCGAACGCAATGGCATCGTAGGTCCGCATTGTAAACATTATGATAACTCGATGTCAGTGTGTCAACATACGCCATCTGTGGCAAACGTAGATATAAAACTCGAGTTGACAATAGGGCTATCGCAAAAATGGCCGCTGGGGGTTAAAACCATGGAACTTCTGTCACAATGCACAGCGTTATATGTTCTGTGGAATGTCCAGAGCGACTCACGTAGAAATGGTGATATGTTTGAAGATGTTACTCGTTCACATTTACTTATACATGTACCTTCGAAATCACTCAGTTTTATTTGACTTAAAGCTTTTTTTAAAACAAAAATTCCCTAAACAATCACACTTCTCATATAAGTAGGAACTACAACACAACATAATACATATGTATTTATTATTTCTTGGTATAAAACAAAACATCACCACATTAATTCATACTAATCAGTGCCTAAATTACTAAAAGAATATTTATACAGTCTGTACTTAACGTAATAACTGTCCATGACTGCATAACCATGGGTGATAATCTTAAATCATACCAGGAATCCAGTATCCCACTTACCTGAAACGTTTGTGTTCGTCTTATGGCAAATATCAATGCTGATAATGATATATGCCCAGTTTTTTAAAATCGGCTAACCTATCCTTCGGTTAGGGAAAACCTTCCAATTTCATTTTCTCATAAAAAAAATTTGTACTAGAAGTAATATGATTCCCGTTCTTTCTGAACAGAAAGCTTTCTGACTGACTGTAATTCATGTATAAAAATTTCAGAGAAATTTGAAATCCTTACTCAAACCGAAGTCAAGCCAATATATCCTCGAACATTTGGGCCATCATATCTAAGATATTACATGTCCACCCTATTTCATCAGTTCCATTAATCACATTTGCACTTTAACAGAGCACCATCAAAGTGATACCAGGCCTTCCAGGAAAAACCCTGTGGGAAACATGTATGCGATTAACATTTTTATTTCTAGTATCTCTCAGGATAAGATCTCGGACTTGATCTCTGACTATCAAAAGTACAAACGTTTCAATGATCAATGAAAACCAACACAACAGGACAACATCAATATCCTTAAATATTTTCAAATCCACATTTTTGAGTTGCTGCAATAGGTTTTCTATAAAACAACTCAATTTTATAACGTCTAGTCTGCTCTCCAGGGCTGAATGATTTAATTCGCCAGTCTATGATTGCACCCTCTATGAGAAGCAATCACATCAAGCGAAATGAATTTCTGTCTATTTCGTTTCACTCAAACGAAATAAATGATATCTATTGTTTTCAAAGTTTCCATAAATCTGTATTGTTAACCACGCTTCATTTGAAAATCGCAAAATTGTATACGCAATAGACACTTGAAATATCGAGGGTTAAACGCGAAACTTTAACGAGGGCTGTTCAAATAATACTTGGACTGTTTCCGATATGGTACTCATTTATTGACGTAAACTTTTAAGTTTTATTCATTTTTAATCCAACTCATAAGAAATCAAATGATGTAAACAAAAAATCGATACCATGTCTAGTTACGTTGCAATGAATTATATAACACGGCTAGAAGTATCTCTACGGAGCAGTCCAAAATGTGACGCCTTTGTTTCAAACCTGCTTTTCAGGAATGGCTAAATAAAAGGAAAATCGTCGGCAAAAATACGCAAAAGTAAAAAAGGATTGTCACTCAGTCCGGTATTCCAAAATTACAATTATGATATTTTATGAATATTGAACAAGGAGAACAATGATAACTGTAAATAAATAGACGAACACTACCTTGGTTTTAAGTTGAAATTGACGACGTCCGAACAAATCACGGAGCTCTAAAATGTTAATAACATATTAAATATCAACGTTTCATAAAACAAAACATTTAATACTAAATATAAATACAAAACATAACATTTTAAAATCTTACATATTTTCTTCTTCAAAATATGAATGTGAATAAATTAAGAATACCGATTTATATTCAATAAACATGACTTGTTGATAACATTTTTACCCAACGATGACGTAAACTATTTATTTAATGCAAACCATAAATAATACAAAAATCGAATTAAATAACAATTACATTTGTTTCATCATTTGTAATGTTAGGTTGTTGTTGGTTTCAAGGCGACGCCATAGCACAGCAATGACTTGCTTCGTGGCGCCTTAAGTGAGTTTGTAAAAACTAGTATTCCTTAAAATCTGTTTCAAACAATGTTGTAATATTTACTGAAATGGAGGTGAAAATATAAACCTGTATTGCCAAATAATTTAATGTATAAAAGTGTAATTATTAAAAATTTCAAAGTAATAGTTGAACGAACCTCGTATAATGAATATTCGCCAAGTAAATACATGTAAACGCTAAACTATTCCAAGTGACAATATCCTGTGGGAAAACTTGAATGTTGAGGGATTTTTTATACTCTTTTTCTTAAAAATCTGTCTTTAATCGTGTCTTGTCGTACCCTTAACGGTTTATTCTCTTGTTGCAATGGCTTCTGCCAAGTAATTGAGAACTTGCTTTGTGGCTTTCTATGCTTTTGTTTATATTATATATACATGCTCATGTATGTGTTTTACTTATATTGCTTATTAAATTTGCCTTGTTTGTTAGAGATTATAACCTGACGGTATATCTTTATTTATACTATCCCGTCTATTGGGATGGCAATAGGGTACGAGTGAGGTTTGATGCACCCTAAACCATGGTTTAAACCCCAACGGCCTCTTTTTGTCACTGACCGTTCCAAGGGGGTAGAGCTATTATCAAACCTTTTTTGTTTTTGTCTTATTTTGCATTTTATTGATCTTTGTAGATGTTATTTGTTGTTGAGCGTGTTTGTGGTTGAATGTGGTCCTTGAATGCTAGGTTTTCTTTTGGACGTTTATATCTATTTTTATATTGCCATTGCAATATTTTACCTCGAGTAAGGGCAGGAAAAAATATGACTGTGCATATTTGTGCATGCCATATGCTGTCCAAGTGATTGCGGTATGTGACGGTACACAGCCGTTCTGATAAATGTGCATATTTGCACTTCCTGTAAGTGCATATGGTTACTCACCCGTACTCATATATTGCACAGTGTTATACTCATTCGTTTCTGGCATTTTACATAATGTGTACAAAGTAGTGTTCCCATATGTGCATAGTGTTACTAGTATACACATGTTCTTATATATGGTTTTATACCGCTGCTTTCGCATAAGTTTTGATATTCGATTAGCATCATTTTCATAACTGGCTGTAGCATGCGGTATTGAGAAACACAACGGGGACACACAATAGCCAATCAGTGACATTTCCTAATTCAAAATACTTACTTATTTTAATGCATAAGGGTTAATGCAAAAGTTGTATCAACTAGGTCGTTTTATAGAGAGGATTTTACATGGGTGCTTCGTCAATATTGAATTTATTAAAGGAGTTGGATCAAACTAAATGGTGCGAGATTGTGCCGAGCATTATATCAGTTAATCAAACGAGTTAAATAAATTCAATATAAAATATAAACGAATGTGAGAGTTTGTTTATCAAATAACTCCAAAACACGTGTGAGTTAACGTTATCGTATGAGGACATGGTATGTTTGTATGATTGCATCGTATGTTTACTCGGTTTTCTCCGTAAGACACCGAACACAGGAAGCTCGGTCCTGGTCGATTTTCGTAATTCGGTGTCTTGCCATTTTTTTTATCGACGTTACATGTGTATTTAATACATATCCCAACGAAGATCCCGTTTTAAAGTCCAAGAGCTATATGAATTAGTATATTTAAATAAAGGTAATTCAAGCTTACATCTTGACAAACATTGTGTGCATTTTAATACCAACATCAAATAAAATATGTGTACTTTCAGAAGTAAACATACACAATTAATATTTCATCTATAGTTACTAAATACTAAACATTGTAACACATGCAAACGTGTACAATAATACTGGTATAAGTTACACTACACAGTTTCATGGTCTGTAGATATAGATATATATTCGAACAAGAAAAGCAGCTTTCAAGGACGACAGTCAACCACAAACAGACACAGAAACAAAGAACAAAGTTAAAGATGAATAAAAGGCCAAATAAGACATCACAAACACAAAAGGGTTGACAATAGGACTACCGCCTTGGAACGGTCAGTAGCAACAATGTCCGCTGAGGTTTATACCAGGTTCTAAGGTGCATCAAACCTCACACTTACCCTACTGTCAACTGGATGATTATTAAACCATAACAGTAGCGTATTTACGGTCAGATATCTTTTTAATGAATGCTCCTGGATTTGATATTTGATATTGAAGTCCCACGATTCATCATCTGTTCTTATAAGAAGAAAAACAACTTATTTTGCCTCAGTTAAACAGTAAATGGAATTCGTTCGTCGTTTGTAACACATACTGTATGTTCACAGATAGGATTGCCTTGACATTACAGTGAAGACTCCAAATATATGTAAACATTAGATTTCAATAAAGGATAAAGTGAATGTGGTCATGTTTACAGATCTCTAACCTCTGTTTGTTTAGTCCTTGGTAAATGGATTTGAAATTTAGTTTATTATAACACTGGTGTGCAACGGTTTGTCTCAGCATTATTTAGGTCATACCAATTAGATCATTCTGATTCACGTACTCTTATTATTGGGAATCACAGATTAAGTCTTAATTGAAAATGGATCTTTTCTGCAAACAAACGTAATAGAAAAATAGGTTATTGCGAGTTGCGAAAGGCTGGAAAAATCAAAGTCCATCACAAGATCTATCCGCTAGCGTCGTTACTTATTTCGTTTAGTGAAAGTATTCAATATCAAGTATATACATTCAGAAGACCAACCAAAACTGTTACAATTAGAGAAGTTACAGTCAGTATTGTATAATATATAGTATACAGAAGTCAGTATGCAACACCAAATCTCTATGTAATCTGGGACGAAAATGACAGGGAACGGTCTCCATACGCCAAAACCCTTCGTTTACTAAAACTCTGCATCACTGCGCAAGTCCTATAAGAGAAAAGACTGCTCCTGCATACTCATGTTCACTTCTGTACGAGGGTAAACGCTCTTTTTTGCTCTTTCATCGTACCTTTCGATGATTGCAGGTAATAATAAACATATTGAAACAGCGTGTTGCTGTAGTTTTTAAATGGGTTATGAATTTGATTTTAACAAAATATGCTTTTTAAACTAGGCAAATTTTGAAAAAATAAAATCTACTGGATAATCATGTTTATTTTTGTACATGGGTAAACTTTGTTTTGCACTTTAATCGTACCTGTCGATGATTGCAAGTAATCATAGACATATTGAAATAATGTCTGCCGTAGTTTTTAAGTGAATTGTGAATTTGGTTTCAAGAAAAATACTTTGTTTAACTTGGCCATTTTCGTTTTTAAAAAATCTCCTTGATCATGTTCATTTTTGTACAAGGATAAACTTCATTTTTTTGCATTTTAATCGTACTTGTCGATGATAACAAGTAATAGAGGACATATTGAAATAGTGTTTGCTGTAGTTTTTGAGTGGGTTGTTAATTTGGTTTTAACAAAATCCCTTTTTTTAACTTGCCATTTAAAAAGAAAGTCCTGGACAATCATGTTCATTTTGTTACAGGGTTAACTTTTTTGTTCACTTTAATAGTACAGGTCGATGGCTGCAAGTAATAAAATACATATTGAACTAATGTTTGCTATTGTTTTTAAGTGGGTTATGACGTTTATGGTAAGACAAAGGGTACTTTTTAAACTTGCCATTTTGCGATTTTTATTTGGAAAATGGCGATCTATACATCTGAATGTTTATTTTGTCATAAAGGATCCCCAGGACTCGATCTCGCATCATGGGGTATTGTACAATAGCCTACCATGTGTCCTTGCGTTTATTGTAAGTTAGTGTGTGCATATGTAATATTACATACTTTTATGGCGTACGCCTTTTTCACTTGAGGTAAACTCGCCTAACAACAGATCAAGATCTAAATCATCAACATTGACAAAATAGCCTGTTCGGGCATACCTTTTAAGCAACTTTGAAATGAGACCATTTACAATTATTCAGATGATTTTAATAGAGAATTTTAATGTTGAATGATTGCATTTCGAGTCTGTCAATATAGAAAATTAGCCGACTTTAAAACCGCGAAGAAACAAACAATAATAATGCGTTGTTGGAATCATCATTTACACGTTTGTCGGTTTTATTTTTATTTATAATTGATTATGTGTTTGTTAAGTTCTCAAATGTTAGTTATGACCATGATGACAAGAAATTACATTAAATACGAGATTTTTAATTTCACACAATGCAAACGAATTAGCACAATGTAACTAAAAAAAAATTAAAATGTAATCAACACAAGATGTTGGCAGTTGTTAAAATATATATATATTTGCGTCATATTTTGTTTGCCGATTCGAGATTATCCTTGTTTGAAAAAGTATCAATACCATCACGATGAAGATTATTTATTTGACAATCATTTAAATATTACTTAAAATGTGTAAAATAGCACGGTGATTGCGAAATTGCTTTGAGAAAACAAAAATAACGTAGGAAACGTTTTCCAACTCGCAATCTCTCCCATTTAATTAATCGTTATTCGAAATAAATTAGCGTCACTAGGACGATGATTTATTTGGCTTTCTCATCATATAAATCATTTAAATATTTATTTAATAGTACCATGGCCAAAAATAAGACGCACCGTTATTTGCGTAAACTCGTTAAGAAACCAAAAAATGTGTTTTATTGCGTTTCTATCTCCAGATATTGCCTATTTATTTGAAGTATTTTATGTTTCAATTGTGTAGAAAACGTAAGCGTATAACGTGTAATTGCATAGTATGTATTTGATGTATGTATAGTGTATGGCTTATAAATGCTGCGTTTATTTGAAAACTATTTCGGATATATTTATAAAACGTGGTGTGTGAGTTTAATTTGGGGCAATGAGGAGACAATGCACCCCGCCTTAATTAACCAACACATCCGTTATTTTGCATACAATTACTGCTATGACTATGCAATGAGGATACATGCACTGCCCTATAAAACTAGAGTACACTGTGTATCTTGGTACATCTTTAATGAAACTGTTTCTGAAACTTAATGCATTGGTTAAAATCAGTAACTTCTTTTTTGTGTGGGTTATTCAGTAGTGCCAGACATGAAATGTGCCGTACTGAGTTAATAGAATTGCATTGTTACCGTCAATGTCACATACGTATGCCGTCTTGGGACTGTCTTGTGAGTCTGGCTTTATATTCGGTAAAATGACAGTAAAATTTGACAGTAAAATGTCAATCGTTAAATATACGTTGTATACACCCACTCGTTTGTTTTTTATTATTATTGACACATACTGTTCGCACCAGCTACCGTGACATTGCACGTTTACTTTATAAATTACTGTTGTCTTTTACATTCAAACAGAAGACAAGTTCTTACTCGCACACGGCGAGTGAAGGTCTCACTACACAGTTAGCTCCATTGAAGAAACACAAAAATATCGGACATTGAAACCCATGGTAGGATAATTCTTACGCCATAACAAGTGGTAGTGTTTCTTCGGTTTTAAATATTTTTAATAAATGCTGACAGATATGCTTATTGTTGTCGCAGGTGAGCTGAACACAGTCTGAAATTGGATTTGCAGAAATAAGACTCCCCTGCCACCAAAATATGACAGCTTCATGGATGTTGAAGCAAAGTAGGAATTCAAATTCCAGAATAGCGCACTGGTTGACATCACACTAAATAATAAAAAAAAAATGGTCAACGTACCATACTGTAAAACGTTTTGTGTGGGCAAATGACTGTGTTTCATAAAAAATCAATTTTAGCCTGGAAACATCCTGTTCGGAATGGCACAGTAAACTTTATTCATATAGGCCAACATAGTAAAACTGCACTGTGTAGTGATACATATATGACTCTAATACATAGCTATATGATACAGTTGTCAGACGTACAATCCTCCGCTTGTGTTAAGTCCAAATATTCAATCTCCAACCTGGACACACATTTGTATTGATCTATAATTGATTATAAAAACGAAGGATTACTGTGTGAAATGTATGGTGATAGAAATCCGTATTGTGTATATTTGGTCAATTTATGTTGCTGACAAAGACAAACAAGAGCAGAAAGCAGCAGACTCGGTTAGACGATATTAAAATCGAAAAGAAAAGTAGCATTCAAGGAAGACATTCAACCACAAATACACACAGAAACAAAAAAACACTTTAAAGATGAATAAAAAGCAAGCTAAGAAGTCAAAAACGCAAAAGAGTTGACAATAGGGCTACCGCCTTGAAACGGTCAGTTGCAAAAAAGGTCGATGGTGTTTTAAACCAGGTTCTAGGGGGCACCAAACCTCACTCTTACCCTACAGTGTGAATAAAGATATCCCCGATAGGTTATAATCTCTATGAAACAAGACAGCATTAGTAGGCAATATAAGTAAAACACATAAATGATCATGTATATATAACATAAAAATGCCTAGACTGCCACAAAATAAGTACTCGATGACTAGGCAGAAGCCAGAGCAACATGAGAACAAACCGTTAAGGGGAGACAAGACAAGATTGAAGACAAATATTAAACGATACCGTCCTATACAGATTTAGGTAGACGTCATCATAGGTTCCACAATCTGTCCGGTCATCGCACAATCAAAGGGGAAATCATAGTGGCCAACTGCAAATTGATCAACCACTAAACATTCATTGCGTTGCAAAATTATAACATCATAACCTCTTTTGATAAACGTTTAAGATGCAACACTCTGTACGCCTTCTTAAGC
This sequence comes from Serripes groenlandicus, assembly GCA_031761405.1. Lineage (NCBI taxonomy): Eukaryota > Metazoa > Mollusca > Bivalvia > Cardiida > Cardiidae > Serripes > Serripes groenlandicus. The sequence continues at coordinate 265,968 of JASEVX010000006.1, forward strand.
GTAATTCTAAAGTAGGTTCAATCGTACTAAGAGGACAGTCAGTAAGAGCACTTTTGATTCATATCAATGTTGTTAGGGCACTCACACACGAACATCACAAACTATCCAACCTGTGTATTTCTCTCCCTAAATACATGAAATAGTATCGATTATTTGACGACGTACTCCCAATATATGTGAATAAAAGATAAAAAAACACACCCGTCAGTTTTCACTCCTTTATATGCATGATATTAATTTGTGGAAAATCTGGCCACAGCAGCTTTGTGTAATTATGTCCAACCAAAAGGTCGGAATGTCTCATCACTTGCTCTCTCTGCCAACATTTGCTAAATGTATATAGTGTCATCATTTGCATTGCCATCATATGCTATTGCCATCATGTGTATTGCCATCATATGCTATTGCCATCATTTGCATTGCCATCATATGCTATTGCCATCATTTGCATTGCCATCATATGCTATTACCATATGCTGTTTCCATGCATTGCCATAATTTGCTATTGCCATATATAATAAATGCTACTAATTTTCATCCTTCAAGCTCCAAAAAATATAGAGTACACGGGTTATGCACAATAGATCCGGGCAATACCCTAATCTCTAATTATGCCATCACATTTTTTTAGGATGAAATTTATGAATTAGAATGTCGATAGACTTAAACATCTTTCACAGCCAGGATGATCACCATTGATGAAGCCGTTGGTCAGGGGAGATAATCCAGTCATACAACGGTGACTAAAATAGATCCGCTGCGATAAGGACACTCGACAGCCGGTTGATCACCAGTGTAACCCAGTGAAGCTATGGCCAGGGGAGATAATCCATTTACCGCATTACCGATGAGACATTCCAAACCCTTGGCCGGTAGAATTTCGCCACACCAAATTACTTTAATTTGTCCCCCAATTATACCGGGCAAGGAATAACGGTTCAATCAAGCCTTATTTTGTCTGGGTTTGATATGAATGACATACTTGACGAAATTTGTCTAACTGCAATCGAGAAAGGCAATCGGTTAATACATTACTTTTTCCACTGATATATTTTGATTTTACGGTGACATTGAGTTCCAAGCATTTCACTGTGAAAGCTCTAAGCAAAACCATAACATTTACTGATTTAGAAGACATTGTATTAATTATGTGCACCACTGCCATATTGTCACATCGGAATATTATCTTTTTATTGCGCAAACTGTCCCCCCAAATGTGTAATGACACCAACAGTGGAAATAATTCGAGCACTGTGATATCGTTACTTATTCCGTTCTTAAACCAACCCTCAGGCCATCCTGCACATATCCATTTTCCTGCAAAAGATGCACCAAATCCCAAACCTGTACCTGCTGCACTATCTGTGTACAACTGCACATCAGCATTAGATACCCAAAATCGGTCATGGAAAACGGACACTCCATTGAAATCATTAAAAAAGGTCAACCACATGGCTAAATCTTGACGAATGCCTTTGCTAATTCTAATGTGGTGGTGCGGTTTGGTCAGGCCGCAAATTGAATCAATTAGTCTTCTACACAATGGTCTTCCCGGTACAATTGCTCTACATGCAAAATTGAGTACACCGATTAGCGACTGCATCAGTCTCAAAGTGACCTTTTATTTATTTAACATTTCTTGATTTTTTTTTATGATTTCTTCAATCTTTTCTTTTTGGATCCGTATTACCATTTCCTCTGAATCTAGTTCAAGGCCTAAGAAACAAATTATTGTTTCGGGACCCTCTGTTTTATCTTGCGCAATGGGTACCCCAAGACGTTGCATACATCGATCAAAATGCTCCATAAGACGCTTATACTCTGTTGTATCTTTTTTACCTCCAAATAGAAAGTCGTCAAGATATTGTATTAATGTGCGGACTGGTGCATTGTTTTTTATGCAAAATTCTAGAAACGTTGCAAACGTTTCAAACGTACTGCAACTAATCGAACACCCAAAAGGCATGCATTTGTCAAAATAATATTGTCCTTCAAACATAAAACCAAGTAATTCAAAGTCTCGTGGTTGAACCGGTAATAATCGGAAAGCTGATTTTATATCTGTTTTTCCAAGTAAACACCCTTTCCCCATATCTTGTACCATGTGCACTGCTTCGTCAAAGTTTGTGTATTGAACAGACGACAGCTGCGGATCAGTATAGTTATTGACAGAATAGCCCTGCGGATATGATAGGTGATGTATTAACCTAAATTCACCGGGTACATTCTTAGGAACTAATCCAATAGGAGATATACGTAAATTAGGTCATGGTCTGGCGTCATAAGGACCTGCAACCCGGCCTTCTAATATTTCTTTATCTATTTTACTTTTAACCATTTTAGGATTAATTTTTGCAGATTCTAGATTTTTTTGCCTCTGTAGGTACATGTGGACCTTCATAATGTATTGGGAACCCGTTTTTAAAACCACTGAAAATAATGTTTGAATCCTCATATTTATATTTTAATAATTCCGCCTCATTGTTCGCTAAATTAATTGGTGTATTTGCTAAGCAGTACAATTCATTATTGCTTGTACTATCATTAGTGTCTGTAATATGGACGTCGGCTAGATCTACCTCTGAACCCACGAAATGCACTTGACCCCCTTGGAATATAATAATTTGTGTTCGTGTATGACGGTGCAGGTGCTGTGCTCGCCGTCGGGCTATTCAATCTACTGTGCTGAGTATTATGGCACACTGCACAAACATGGCTGTATTTGCAATTAAAATACACACAACTCCCTCTATTAAAACCATTACAAGGCGCTGATAAGCCCATTAAACTTCTAAATTGGGTGTTGGGGTTGGCCTTGCTTTCATTCGTATGCTGGCCAAATACTGCCTGTGTGCCCGTGTTTTCGGACATCACCCTCAACCACAATTCGGTATTTATACTACCCCATGAAGCAGGCCTTACCGCTTGACGGAGACGATATTATTCGTCATAAATACGCCATGCATAACCTGAATGACGATAGGCGGCCTCCCTAATCACTGACATGTACTGAATTAATTCAGCCGCTTTGTCATGTCTTTTAATGTAAATGCACATGAATACCAAGAAAGCACTCTATATTGATATAATGATTTTGACAATTTTTTTGACAAATTTGCAAAGGGACGTGAATCGTGACATCGTCCCCTCCATACCTCATGATTGGCTGAACATCAGCCTGACCCAAATCAATACCATTCGGGTCGTAAGTTATTCCAGATTTATTAAGCAATCGTTCGAAATCAATAAACGGGCGCTGTGTAGTATTACCCTTGCTGGTTGGGTCGATCTCGACCTCTTCCTCGTCCGCATGTAGACGAACGGTTTTAATATTCTCCGGAGCCGGCGCCGGTGTCTCCGATTTCTTTGCCTTCTTCGTTGCCGATGGGGCCATCGTCCCAACATATTTGCTTCTGGTCGTTCGCTTTTTTTATCTGGCATCAACCCTAGCTTCACCACGACCGGACATGCTTAAAATTGTTAAGATTACTCGGATGATAATTTACTTCGAACTTTCTTTTTCGCAGAAGAGATGGAAGAGGAATTAAACTTTATCGCGCATGCGCAGTTGTTAAATTATTCCATAGTACAAGTCGGCATCTCCTTCAACTATACACGTACGCGAAAATAAAACTGGCTATTTTTAACAAGTGGCAATAGCCAAACTTAACAAATCCGTTTTAGTAACTAGGGAAAAGAATCACACTGAGGAAATCAATGCATGTGGATACAACGTGAATGGAATTAAGCACTATTTGTCAACAATACATATAGGATAATTGTTTGTTTGAGTGAATATACGATTAATTTCATCGAGAAGTGAGAAAACTTATATTTTCACGAGTGCCTAGTACGAGTTAAAATATGTGAGTTTCCTCAATTCGAGAGACTAAAATACATCTTCCTATATTCATGACTAACCAACAAATATTCTATTTATCATATAGTCACAACCCTGAAACCATCGGTATTTCACTTGTAAAATATAGACAATGAAAATATAAGGTTTTATTTTAATCAAGAAATCCACTATTTCAATGGAAAGTGTATAATACAACTTGTGTATTTTACTTGTTGCAGAAACACTAACCTAATATAAATGCGAGTATGAATTGTTTCAATATGGAAAAGACGATAAATAAAAGGCAATGAACTGTATGCATCAAATATAAACGTGTATTTCCACTGGGATAAAAAACAACATCAGTATATGGCTGTGTATATATTTAAAACAAGAAATGTACGTTTATCTTTAATACATGACTGTTATCATTTATAATATACAAATACATTAACTGGGACATGTAAAATCCCGTTTTGCTCAATTCCCGATTGAAATAAACAGTTTACAATATACAAAACAAAACAAAAACATATTCTCTGTATCACTAGCGTTGTTTGATGATAACAAATACATACAGAAAGTGTTTTACATATTCTTGTAGATCAGACTACACCAATTACCAACCAATCAGCGGGCAGGGAAAAAGTTCCAGGGTAAATTCGGAGCTATCACACAGAATCTCTTAATTTTGATTGGTTGTCAAGGTAATCAAACCAAAAATTCTTGCTAAAATTTAAAATTCAACTTTTGAAGAGTACTTACAAAGATTTCATTTTCATTATATTGATAAAGAATAAGTTGTTATTTTATTTCATCAAAATCCATTAAGTATTCAGAAAGTTATGATTTTACAATCTGTGTGTTATAATTATTAATTAATTATTACCAGTGTGGGCCTAACTATATATAGATTGCTGATATAAAAGATTATGAGAGTGGACCTTTGGGAACGGCCGAACACGATAAATATGAAATATTGCAGTCTCGGTTTGATTGAGACTGTTCATGAACGGTAGTGAAATATGCTTCATACCGTTCATGTCCCCTAGCCTCGGGTTGAGCAGAACTCAATATTAATAAAAATCAATAGTACAGAAATTTAACCGTCCCGAAGATGGCATGCATATGACGGTGGATATGCTACATTTAATGTCGTCATGCCATGTCCAGCGGCGTATGGTCCCAGTATCTAATAAAATGATATGCCGCGAGGAGCGAAATAAACAAAATGGAAATTAGTTGGGAGCAGCAGTTATGAAGCCTGCGCATCACAAGTAACAGTCAAAAGACTACATTAAAGAATCAGACAACATATCCTACGGGTAGTTGAACAATACCCAGAGCTTTTATCGGCCGAAGTAGTGGAACCACCGAATCAAAATTTTAAAAAACAAAAACATTTGAAAATGTACCACCGATATCTAAATATAAGTATCGGGCTCAGCGATCTCCAAATATCGAGTGAATAACAGTCCTGATTGCAAGCGTTGGGAGACGTTTTACTGCCGCAACACTGACTTCACGAGCAACCCCACTGTGCTATATAAAATAATATGAAATTGGACATTTCGAAACGGCCGAACACGATAAATATGAACATGAATAATGAACTATATATAGATTGCTGATATAAAAGATTATGAGAGTGGACCTTTGGGAACGGCCGAACACGATAAATATGAAATATTGCAGTCTCGGTTTGATTGAGACTGTTCATGAACGGTAGTGAAATATGCTTCATACCGTTCATGTCCCCTAGCCTCGGGTTGAGCAGAACTCAATATTAATAAAAATCAGAATATGAAATATTGCAGTCTCGGTTCGATTGAGACTGTTCATGAACGGTGTTGAAATATGCTTGATACCGTTCACGCCCCCTAGCCCCGGGTTGAGCAGAACTCAATATTAATTGAAATCAGTAGTACAAAATGTAACCATCCCGAAGATGGCATGCATATGGCGGTGGACCAGATCCCTGCAGATCCCTTTGGAGGGGTAAGCAGAGGGGTAGAATCCCCCCAAATTCATGTTCATTTCATCATTTTTTGTTCATGTTCATTAAAGGTCTTCATCATGATCCCTGCATTGGTTCAGGTGCCATCTCGCTCACATCAAAAGAGCAGTGGTAAAAAAACAATAAACGTGGCTCCAGCGTAAATGGAATTTCTACGATAGAATGTGCAGCAACTCTGCAGTTCAGGGTGAGAAGGTTGTAGGCCCATTTTCCGTATTTTATCTCCATGTACATGGAGGATGAGCCTGGCATGTTCATGCCTGTTAGGCGCCATATAACCTATCATGTGTTGGTGTGCCTTAGAACCCAGTTCAGTTCAATCCAATGCTACATTTAATGTCATCATTCACATGGTCCCAGTATCTATTAAAATTCTATGCCCAAAAGAGAGAAATAAACAAAATGTAATTTCGTTTGGAGCAGCGGTTATGAAGATAGAGATATAATATATAAGACAAAACTACTTCACAACGTGCATTAAGAGCAGTTCGAAGAACATGACATTTGTATGGATGTCGTGTTCATTCAAGTACTCGTGTATGGGCTGTATAAATTGGTGTCGAAAAGGTAAGAACTTCTACCAGGATCGCAAACCATTCTCCAGGGTAGTAGTGACCAGTACCATAACGGCACGGGTTAAGTCGAATTTATTTTATTTGTTGTAAATTATTGTCATATTTTAATTGTAGTTCGGAAGTAAATATCTGCCGGTGAAAACCATAGCTTTGCAGGATATTGGCTTTTTTTCTAGTACGTGTTCAAACGCCAGAATATATTAGCAAATTATTGTCTGATAGATTATTATGGCATATATTTACATTATTGATAATGCCAGTTGTTCTGTAGATAGTAAATGTAATACGCGAATCAGATTGTAACAAAAGAGTATGATAATGGACCTTTGGAAACGGCCGAACACGACACATACGAAAAATTGCAGTCTCGGTATGATTGAGACTGTTCATGAGCGGTAGTGAAACATGCTAGCTACCGCTCACGCCCTCTAGCCCCGGGTTGAGCAGAACTCAATATTCATAAAATCAATAGTACACAATTTTAACCGTCCCGAAGATGTAATTACATTATCTACGGAGTTTTCTAACTGTCATTACTTCATTGCTTAAACGTGTATTGTTTATTGTGCGGTGAAAATCTCTATGAGTCTGTTTATTATATTGTCATTATTATTCAATCCATCAGAGGTCGCTGTAACATTATAACCTATAATGTGGGATGTAAAACCAGTTATCCATTCAGTCATGTTGTCTAGTTCTGAGTTACATCTAGAAATGCGAGATTTCATTGTTGTTAAAATTACACGTTTTGTTAAAGTTTAGCATAATGTCAATTCGAAGAAGGTTTAGAATTCGGGTTTATTTATTCTGAATAAAGATTGCTTTGCAATCAGTTGTTAGGTATGATGATACCTTAGTGCTATTATAGAATACATGTTGTGATACCATTGTAAGACTGAGTATATATGTTGTAGCATTATACACTAGGAGCAGTTACAGCGTATTGAAAGAGGTCTACGGGGTCGTAGTTTGGCAACGGCTTCAAAGGACGCGGGAACCGCATCATTCGCTATATGAGAGACAGACCAGGCGGTAGCCACAGAGACGCTAGGCAAGAGGCCTAGTTACGCAAATAATGTCACCAGATATGGAAATACCGGGACTTCAGCCGAAAAAGATCGTGCGAGTGGGAGTTGTGTGGGAACAACGTCAACGGAAGTATGTATGGTACCTGGACGAATAGCTACTGCTCATGAGCGGCGGGCACCTAAAGTGGAAGTGAATTCGCGGAAGTGAAGTATTAGTGCCGGGCACTGAACTGTACCGGAAGGACTCAGCTAGATATAGCTTTGAGATATCAAATAGGTGTGATATAGCATACATATGTCATAAATACAGATATTCAGTTTGATTAAAATCGAACAGTTTAATGTGTAATTAAGTGAATATGGATTCCATCTAACGTGCATTGAAATTCAAAAATGCTTTAAAAACGTTGATTTTTCTTCTTTGTCATTTATATTCATTTGTATATATATTCATCTTGTTGTAAATAAATTTGTAAATGTATTTATTCTTGATTCGTTTGTGACGCAGTGGACTTGTGGCACGCAGTGGCACGGTGGACTTGAAATCCGGAGAACCCCGGTTCAAGCCTCGCCGGCGTCACTGAGTTTCGTCGATATCTTATTTGGCAAGACACTTTCCTTCGGGAAGAAAGTGGTTGGCTCAGCCTCTGATGGAGAGTCTATCCTTCGAGTTAAAAAACTAAAGTAATCTTATGTTATTAGGATTATGTCAGGTTCCTACGTATAGCTCCCCTCTCTCTGGGACTCCTCTTAATAACACATAATGTGTTGATAATCCGTTAAATTCATTCAATTCTGCTTCTTTTAAAGGGTATCTTCAATAACTTCTCCCGCCAAATTAAAGGTAAAAGTATGCTTTTTGTCAACAACTAAAACTAAGTAAATGTTACTTAACAAATGTTACGTAAATGAGATCAATGAGGGACAGATTAAGGCTGTACATAGACCTCTGTATGATAGTCTTTGTCATTGTCGCAACGTTTCAAAGTCCCATCACTGGTAATAAACTTACTATCTATCTAGGTAACTATATATTCAGTTTGCACTATTTCTGCATGCACACAAATAGGTTATGACTATCATAAAATACAAATCAATTTCATATGCATACTTCTTTATTTTGAATTATATGGGTGGGGTAATTCAAACTGATGTTAAACATCGTTAAAATAGACTTAACTTGCAATTAAACCGCATTACAATAGACATCTAGTTGCATTTTGTGTTTGCATGTGTTAACTATAGCTTCGTATCTTTACCTGGTACTACATATTCAAAATGTCTTAATCATAATAAGTATTGAATAACGCATACACCTAATAATGGACTTATAAAAAGTGGAAACACTCACAATTCCCATATCTATGTGATGGGTAGAATCATTCAAGTTGATCGAGTTCGCGTTTTGTAATGAACAAACTGTAGGAATGCCCCTCGTATTACAGTTGTTACAGTCAGTACAAATGGTATGTCCCTCAATATAATCCCAAAACCAAAGTACCGCGTTAGAATAGTAAAATAAAATGAAATGTATTTTAATAATAATAATTCTCCTATTGGAGGAGAATTTCCTAGATTTTATCCAAGACATGCTGTTGTTGAAACTGTACTCGATTATTCATGGAAGCAAATATCAGTCCGTTTTGGATTAGAGACTGTTCGGTCTTTTCCGCTCTAAATCTTACCAGCGCGAGGCATGCTTTATTACATGTAAACAAGTTCTTCGTATTTTATGAGGTAAATGCTGATTTTTGTTGTAGTTATTGATACATATATGGATAACAGGCAATACCCTAAAACGTAGTTTTAATTATTTCGAATACTAATTTTGCTTGAGGCTTGTAGGTTATAATAGCGTAAATGAGACTCCATTGCACTTCCATAGTAAAGTTAAATGTTGACAACCTGTTAAAATCTCAAACCTGGTTAGAATTCTGGGAAACTTACTTTGTCATGCAAATAAACATGTCTGCTATTAAACATCAACAAGGAAATAGAGGTTTAATACCTTCTAAGAAACATTTCTTCAGTTGTATACTAACACGGGTTTTAAGGTCAAAGCTATTTTTTACCCCTTGCAATTTCGTACCCTGTCTACTTTCACTTCTGAAATTTATATCAAAAACTGTTAAAACATGATGAGCTCCCTTTTCAAATATCAACAACATGTCCAGAATACAGTTACAGCCAAACATTAACAGGAAATTGCACTAAAAAAAGGTTTTAAAGAAAAAGAAAGATTAGCACTCTTTAATACAGAACTACTTTCGACTGCACTAGGCAAGCACATCCGGCTGATTTAGTGGAATAAAACCTGTATTATCGAAAGAATAATTATTGTGTAACGGTGTGCAAGTAATTTACTATTCGACTGAATAATCTGCTGGTGTTTATACATGTTCGTTGGAACAAAACCTAATTATCATCATGATCATGCAAGTAAACAATAAATAGTTATCTAATTTTTCATTTTGTTTATATGTATTATTATAGAAACCACTCGAACATTGGTTCTAATCTTATTTGTAGGTGCAGTGTGTGGCGGCATCAATGTGGTATCTCTTATCTCTAGATTCCTTACTTAGAGGTGAGTTAATGATTATGTGAACAATTTACTGTAATGGCAACTTAATTATTTCTACTATGAGAATGGAACGTATATATGATCTGAGTACTCAACTGTGTTTGCACTGGGTATTGCATGTATCAGAGTATTATGTTCAGCGTGCAAGGTGACGCACACATACCGTCAACTAAATATATATATAAACTACACACATACATGTAAACTACAAACCATTAACTACACACATGTCAAATACATACCATCAACTACCTATATATATATATATATATATAAACTACACACATGTCAACTACATATATATATAAACTTCAAACATACATGTAAACTACATACCATAAAACACACACATGTATGTAAACTACATACCATTAACTACACATATGTCAACTACATACCATCAACTACACATATTCCGTCAACTACACATACAATCGACTACATATATATAAACTATATACATTTAAACTACATACCATTAACTATACACATGTCAACTACATATCGTCAACTGCACACATGTCAATTACTCATACCGTCAACTATATATATAAAAACTACACACATGCCAACTACATACCATCAACTACACACATGTCAACTACATACCATAACCTACACACATGTCAACTACACTGTGCCTGTCCACTACACACCTGTTAACACATATTGAATGTGGCTTACACATTATGTTGATGATGGGGACATGCATAATGAAGAGAAAATTGTAAGTAATCGAATACATTTTGTTACAGGTTCTACTACCAATACACTCTGCTTTCTATTCCAAATAAACATACATGAGTGATCCATAAAATAATTGCGTGTTGTGTTTGGGTTGTATCTCTTCCCGGTCAGATCTAGAATCCTTTGGACTGTGTTTTGTGCAATATATGTATGTATTATATACTTTACAATGAAATAGTGGATTTTATGATTAAAATAAAACGTTATATTTTCACTGTTTATATTTTACATGTGAATACCGAAAATGACGTAATGCCGCTGTTGACGTTGTTGACGTTGTTGACGTTACTGACGTCATTGTTTTTGCGCATTATGTTTTAATGTATAAGTTTCAAGGTTGTGAGTCTATAATAAATAAAATATGTGTTGGTTTGTCGTGAATATAGGATTTATTTTCATCGAGATCATATAAATCCTATATTCACTCCAAACCAACAATTATCCTCTATATATCCGGAAATTAACATAAAAGTGATGTTGCAATTATTCTGAGGAAGACTTACACTGTTCGATGCATACTTCCTGTTCGATGCATACTTCCTGTTCGACGCGTACTTCTTGTTCGGTGCGTACTTCCTGTTCGATGCGTGTGTCCTCTTTTCTTTTCAAGCTTGTTGAACTTTTATATATATGCTAGCAATGGCATGAACGTTGCAGAGTACATACTTTCATTAACAACCTATCAAAACCCATCCGAAATTCATAATATAATAATTAATTCATCGTAGAAAAAGTGCGGATTACTAATTCTTACTTACAATTGTATACATATAATATAAACAAATATTTACTAAGTAAAATAAATAAACGTTAATGCATAACAAATGTGTCAATATTGGGTGGTGTAATTTGATTTCCAATTTTAAGCAAAAATAGTGTTTTTAAGCAGAATGCACTGCTGAAACAACGCTTATTTATTCTGTATTGGACTAATATGATTTTATAAACTTAATTGCATATTTTAAAAGTATATTAACAATTACCAAAAAACACACAAAAAACACAAAATAATATGCAAAAATGAACATCCAAGAGTTGATGCCAGGGCTACAATTATACAACTATTATTGATCGCGGTGTGAAATTGTATAGGCTACCGGTTCCAGATTGATGTCATGGAACAATGTCATATACAGACGTTGCTCTTTCCAAAACATAATGGTAGAATTTGCCACCTGAGTTGGTAGCAATATCTAAAATGGTGGATCCTGGCTCAAGGCCTTCTAGGTCTCGGAGGAAGTAAAGAGAGGTTGGCATTATAAACTTCGTAATAGATGCACGCATGTACATACTCATGATTTATTGTTAACATATCTGGTGTTGTTCCAGCTTGGCCTCAAACTCCTGTTATTTTAGTTGGACTAAAGAGAGCAAAAGCAATGCGCGCCATTGGAAATGTCGATGCAAATTTAAAGTTCTCCAGCCATGTTTAGTTTCATGAATATGTTTATGTTTATTTAAATCGAAATCAATACACAACCATATATATTTACAATTACACACTGCAATATCTGTAAAAAGCGAGAATAAGATTTTATTTGATGACGTAAAAAACGTTGAACAGGGATATTAATCCACAGGTAACTGTATTTATCAATTATCTGGCAATAGTTGTGCAGATATACAGTTCAGATTTACCCCATTTCCCCGTGCAGTCACGCAGTGGTAAAGGTAGTATCTACGTCATGCAAATAATACTTACTTTAACATACAACGTAGTAGCGGTTTTAAATATATGTTTCTCTACGGGACTACCAATAAATGTTCATATGTTGTTTAAGAGTTAAATTTGTTTAAGAAATAATAAATACGTACCTGGTGAGTAATTAAATCACTCGTGCTAACGCACTCGTGATTTAATTACTACGCATCCGAACTCCTAACTGTATTTTATTCACAGATAAAATACATGTACGTATTTATTATATCGATACTAACACAACAATACACAATAACATATTATTCACCACTAAAATACAGTTAGGAGTTCGGATGCGTAGTAATTAAATCACGAGTGCGTTAGCACGAGTTATTTAATTACTTGTATCCGAACTCCTAACTGTTTTTAATTCACCGATAAAATACAGGTACGTATTTATTATTTCATTTCTAACACAACAATAACCCTATTGTTTACGCTATTGTGGGAGCACTATATATTATCGCGGAGGTCAAGCTCAGGTTGCTATGTTTACAGGCTGTTCCAATGGGCGCCCCGGTATGCAAAGTTCTACGCTGTACAATATATTTAAATACACTAGTAGTCACGTGACAAACAATTAAGTCATTGCTTACGTCAGATAGCGTTCTCAGCTTGTTCAAGATGCTTATTAATGTTATGTGTACTGATGCATATGAGCATGGCAAGTTTGTTGTAATTAATATTTCTTTAAAATTACTGTTGAGATTGTCTTCATGACATAAATTTACCAAGTGACGTCTTGTAACGTGGCGCTTCCAACGGATGAAATATACGCGGGGAATTAATGGAACAGCTGTATTTATCGTAGAATAACATGCAGTTGTCTCTCTTTTTTTGTGTATATGCAAACTGCGCATGTCCTGTTACAATTATATATTTGATACATTTATGATATTAATAACTTTCTCAACAATAAAATAAAATACACATAATTATTCTGATTTGTATCATTACAGTTTTCATAATAGATGAGGTAGTCAGTAGTTCTAGAAATCAGACGTATGTGCCTGTTTTGGTTATAAACTCATGACGTCGCTTGCACTGTAACCGCTATTCGTACTTTCGTCCGCCATCCGGGGACATGCATGAGTTATTATGACATTATTAACAACTTTTAAAATTTAAAGAAAAATATTTTTATTTTTATTTTCACAGTCGTCGGTGTGAGATGACGTATTCATTAATTTCAGACATGAGATGTGCTGTATGCTTGTATTTTTACTATCATTGTTACGGAAGTACGCCCTCTGGGGACATGCTTAGTCCATTTGTAATCCAGTTAATGACGACACTTACATGGTTAACGTCATTCTTATTTGCTTATCTGGGAGCATGCATAGCCTGGCTTTATCAAGTAAATGTCGACACTTACAACGTTAACTTCATTCCTATTTACTTACGAACGCCAACCGGGAACATGCATAGTCTTGCTTGTGTCCACTAAATGACGACATTTACATCGTTACCATCATTCGTCATCAACAAAATATATTTACTGTGTGTTTTTCTCTCCCTAAATAATCCCGTTAAACACATTCTTTTTTGTTTCGGTATTTCACGTACAGAAAGAAATCTAAGAAGAATAGCTTACATGATGTATGCATACAGTGTACATCATGTATAACATTGGCGTAGCTACTATTAGGCCATATAGGCCCGGGCCTATACATCAATTTAAAAATTGGAAAGTTCAAAAATGCAATGACAACTGAAGCCGGAGGGGGAAGTGTGGGGATCGGGGATAAGTGTTAACATTTGTTTCGTATTTTTATTTTACAGTGTAGGCAATTCAACTTTGCCTAATGTTAATTATCAAATTTGTCATACCACACAAGTATTCTGTCAGATATACGTCAAAAAGCACCATTACAAAACAAATACGAGGGAGCAAGCCCCCGGCCCCCGCCCCCACCCCACTACCCACCCCTACTTTGTGTCACCTGTATATACATTTCGGGTCAGCTACGCTTATGTATAAAGTTAAGAAATATTTGTGAACAACTCAGTAGTGTATTTTTCGTGATGCAGTTTTCGACAGCGTAAAGCTTATCAAGAAAGAAATATAAAAATATCGGACAGGGAAAGTAGCATTCAAGGAGGACAGTCAACCACAAAACACAGAAACAAACACGCAAACAGATAAACAAGAAGGCAAAAGTAATAATGAAAGCAAACGACGTCACAAACACAAAGGGTTGACAATAGGGCTACCGCCTTGGAACGGTCAGTGGCAAAGTAGGCCACTGGGGTTTAAACCGGTTCTAGGGTGCACCAAACCTCACACTTACCCTACTAACCTAATATAAACAATTTTAAGCATATAATTAAAAGCAAATAACTCTATCGTTCATGAAGATCGAGTTAAGGATATTGCAATCTTCACTTCATCTATTTGCCCTCTATCATTGTATGATGTTTCATTCCAGTATTGTAGCTTTAGGTTATGCTCCAGACAAGAATTACAAGTATAAAATTACAAAGGGCAATAAATCTCATTTAAATGAAGACATAGTTATGGTGCTTGTGTTTGGTAAAATTACAAAGAGCATTAACTCCAACTTACTTGAAAGCAGAGGTATGGGTCTTGCACTCTGCTCGTCCACTCATGGCCCTCTATCATTGTTTGAAATTGCGTTTCAGTCTGTCTAGTAGATATTGAGTGGATATAAAATTACAAAGGCAATAACTCTAATTCAGAGTTATGGTGCTTATGCTATGCATGCCCACTAACTGCCTTCTATCATTGTATGAAATTCCATTGCAGTTCCACAAGTAGTTTTCGAGTTATGGAGCGGACACAAATTCAAAGTATAAATTGCAAAAGGCAATAACTCTAATTTAAATGAAAGTTATGGAGCGGACACGAATTATAAGTATAACATTACAAAGGGCAATTATTCTAATTTAAATGATGGCAGAGTTATGGTTCTGCACATCCACTCATTGCCCTTTATCATTGTGTGAACTTTTATTGCAGTCCGTTTTGTAGTTTTCGAGCTATTGATTGGACACGAAATGGGATGGACAGACGGAGGTACGTACGTACTGATGTACGTACGGCCGGACGTATGGACGGAGGGCATTATATGTCCCACTTTCGCCTTCGGCGACGGGGGATAAAAAGTAGCAGACTCGGTTTTATTGAGCCTGTTCATGAGAGGTAATATAGAGTTCAACACCTCTCGGCTTAAGCGATATTTTTACTTAAGCCACAAAGATTGGGCTTGATGATCCCAAAGGACCAGTAAGTAATAGCACTACTGAATTGTAGTCGGAGCTATTTATATCCGTCTATTGGAAAATATGTCCCAGTAGGAATTATTGATATCGATAAGAGCATTATCGTTTATTATAGTGACATGTGCATAAAGTGACAAACAATTACATATATAAAATGAAAGAGCACCCGGTCCAATGTGCCTATAAGTCGCTACTTTTCCTGTTCGATATTTATATCTATATACCAAAGTGTATCAAATTAATGATACTGTAATAAATGTGACGGTAAAGTGAATATTACACTTTAATTAAGCACAGTATAAATAGAATGCTTTCATCTATCATGTACCATGAAACCTTTCTGGAATAATTATGCATTAGTGATTTTTGTAATGTATTTACATGTGAATAATCTGTCACCAGAATATTTAGTGTCAAGAACTGCAGAATATGCATTTATGTTTTGATTTTGCTTACAAGCAGGACAGTCAAGAAACAAACACGCAAACAGACAAACAAGAAGGCAAAAGTAATATTCAATGCAAACGACATCACAAACACAAAAGGGTTGACCTTATGGCTACCGCCTTGGAACGGTCGGTGGCAAGGTAGGTCACTCGTGGTTTAAACCGGTTCTATGGTGCACCAAACCTCACACTTACCCTACTGTCATCCCATTAAAATAGGATAGTGTAAATAAAGAAATCCCCGCCATGATCTAATCTCTAACCAACAAGGCAGCATCAATAGACAATATAAGTAAAACACAAATATGTGCTCGTGTAAATATAATACAAAAAACAATAGCCTAGAAAGCCACAATGAAGGTACTCAATGACTTGGCAGAAGCCAGAGCAACAAGAGAATAAATCATTAATGGCACGACAAGAAAGATCATAGACAAACATCAAACGCCACCGTCAACATGAATTTGAATTCAAATAAAACAGTGAAATATGGGATCTATATACTCGGCGAACAAGGAAAATGTAACCATATTATACGAAGAGCCGAATATTGTTTTATTAGCTTTCGTCCATTTCTGTTCTTTGAATTTCAACAGGTCTATGCTAACTCGCGAAAGGTTGTTTTGATCCGATATGATAAGTTAGCACCTGTAAAGATAATCGCCTCGATATCCATGGTAATAAGGTATTTCGAGAAGAGAAATCTCCGCGTGTGTTCGCCTCTTAGTCGCGACAACAATTGTTGCTGCTGTTGCTGTTTGTTAGCTGAATTTGTTTATATGTGTATGACTTTTTTCACCCGTACGATACTGCTATATTTTATGGAAACTGAATCCAAATTGTTATATTAAAAACAACGTATTTATAAACAGGTACATATACAAAAAAATATGTCAGTATATGGATATTTTCATTTTTTTATTATTTCACATCTTATATCTGGCCCACGGCCCATATCAGCCCTCAAGCTAAAGCTATATATATATATATTAGTACTTGGAATCTGTATGTGGGGAAGCTATCCAGTTGGCTTGCGGAACTTCGGTGGTTCTACCCAGGTGCCCGCCAGTGTACGAAAATTGCCCGGAGGGGCACTTGAGGCTTTCCCCAACCAATGGAAGCTGGACAGCTGCCATATGACCTTTGCTGTTGGTGCGACGATAAACTCCAATTGAACCAATTCTCATAAGTTATTATACAAAACACCGTCACTTGAGTCAGTTATACAACAAATGGTATATTTCATTTATAACACATAGTATATGTTCACCGATAGAGTTTCCTTCAGATTACAACTAAAACTCCAAAGATATGTAAACATAATTTCAATAAAGGATGAAATGCATATATGTATGCTTACCAGATCTTCAAGCATTGTTTGTTTTGTCTTGTGCAAATTGATTTGAAATTACATTGTAGTATAAAATTGGCTAGCTATGGTTCATATGTACACAATATCGGTCGAATAGAGAGTACTTTGTGATCAATCTGCTCTTATTATCGAGAAAATGGACCATATTTCATTAAATCCAAGATTAAATCGTAATTGAAAATGGTCCTCTTTTGAAAAAAAATGTAATTGAAAAATCAGCTTTGCTAGTTGCCAAAGGCGCGGATAATCTAAGTTCAGCACAATATAGAATAGTAATCTGCTTTCGTTTTATCTAAAGAAGGCGTAAAACTTGTAATTGCACAATACGTGTTTGATTCCTACAAAGTATGACAAATAAAAAGGGAAAAACAGTATATTAACCTAAAATTCTGCGTTTATTCGAAAACTGTTTCAGACATTTTATAAAACTTGGTGTATGAGTTTCGGACAGTAAGAAGAAAATACACATGATGATTTCTTTCTTATAAGCAAACAATTATTGCTATAACTATGCAATTAGGATACCATTTTGTGTAGTAATATCGAGGTTAATGACGGTAAATAAGGGGAACCGGTAGGAGACATGTATTACAGAATGCAAAACTAGATTATCTTGAGTATCATTGTAGATCTTAACGAATATGTTTCTGAAACTTGTTAATGCATTTGTTAAAAAATCAATAACTTCTTTTTTGTTTGTTGACCGAAGGATATAAATACTAAACAGACGGTCCAAAATGACCAGCAAGTAATAGCACTACTTAAGTGCAATCGTGGCGACCTTTTACAGCGTAATGAAAACATCATGCCTTTAGGTATTGATGTGTTGACTCATCATCTAACACGACATTGAATACCACCATATTCTAATGCAGTTGTATGTCTAACAGTGATTTGCAGTTACCTATACAATAAATATAAAAAAATCGGACAGGGAAAGTAGCATTCAAGGAGGACAGTCAACCACAAAACACAGAAACAAACACGCAGACAAACAAGAAGGCAACAGTAATAATAAATGCAAACAACATCACAAACACAAAATGGTTGACAATAGGGCTACCGCCTTGGAACGGTCAGTGGCAAAGTAGGCCACTGGGGGTTTAAACCGGTTCTGGGGTGCACCAAACCTCACACTTACCAAAGTCTCTCCGTCCACCACACAAATATAAAAGACTCGAAATAGGCCCTTAAACCACATTTTATAATCACAGAGAACCAGTAAGTAATCATAATACTGATAATACTGATTTGATTTCGACTACATTTTATATATATAATACAAATGTCCTAATATAAACTTTTTAAAACAGTAATAAAGAAATATATATGCTAAGTATAGGATAGAGACTATGAAGATAAATATTCACAATTAAGAAGCCGAAAGGGAGGGAGCGCAGCGACCGACCGCGGTTTCTTAATCGTGAAGATTCTCTTCGTAGACTCTATACGGCTTAGTGTTTACCATAGGTTGTTGTATCGATATTCTCTATCTAGGTCACGCTCTTCACGGCGATGACTGCGTGTAGTAATATCTTTATGAATAAATAGTGCAAGTATTTGAAAATCTGAGACAATTGATTGGTTGAAAAAGTAGGGTAAACACTAATGCTTATAGGTGCCAGAAATCAGATATGCGCTATTGTGTTTGTTACAAATGCATGACGAAAGCTTGCACTGTAACCGTCATTCATACTTACGTAGGACATACAATTACGATGTATACATATTATACTCAGTTTGCACTTATTTTTCGGCATATACTATTTTGGCACATTTTAAATGTCAAGCACGTTTAATTTTTAGGCTGGTGATATTGTTTACATTCAAACAACATACAATAAACAAAAGACAGCTTCTAACTTGTATGCGAAATGGAATGCTTCTAAAAGAGGACTAATTTTCTGAAGAAAAAAATACAAGTTGAACTGACCGTTCCAAGGCCTATTGTCAACATTTTTGTGTTTGTGATGTCGTTTGCATTTACTATTACTTTTTGCCTTCTTGTTTGTCTGTTTGCGTATTTGTTTCTGTGTTTTGTGGTTGACTGTCCTCCTTGAATGCTACTTGCCTGTCCGATCTTTTTATATTTCTTGTATTCTAATAGTGTCAGCGTAAACCACATCTGTTTAGCAATTCTCCGCTTGACAGAAGAAGTCAACAAATGTAACATGTGTCCTTCTTTAACACCATAACTCATTTATCTTAATCTACACTTGATTACCAAAAGAAGGATGGTTTTATGAATAATGTATGAAGGACGAACATCCTTACTATTTCCTATACACATTTTGTCAATTTATAGCCGACGCACCAAACACAAACACAACAAAAGAGCAAGAGACTCGGTTTCGTTTTAGTTTGTTACGGGGTAGTGTAAGATGTAACATAGCGTACGGCTGCTTATCACGCTTAAATCTACACAGTCCCTAGTTAACTGGTAATAACTCATGAATATGAATGAGTCACCTGTGAAGTTGTTTCGAATCGACGAACACTAAAAAAGTCGGTATATAAGCAGACATCGATGAGTAAAACTTCACGTTTTTATTTAGCCTTAGAACAGGTTACATCGATAAATATACAGCTTTAGAATATTGGTGATAAAAACATAGTTGCCCGGAACGGGATTTGAACCACAGCCTTGCACTTGTAAGTTTTGAAGGATGTACGCTAAACCACAAGACCACGGCTATTTATTGGTATGTTGTATCATTGTTAACACTAAATAGGCATTACGTAATATCAACGCGCGCACATAAACTCATCAAGCGCTAAATAACAATAAATACTGATAAAGGTGATCCTTCGGAAGCAACAAACACAGTTAAGAGAATAAAGCAGCAGACTCGGTTTTATTGAGTCTGTTCATGAGAAGTAATGAAAGAAGCAACACCTCTCACGCCCCCTAGCACCGGCTTAAGCGATATTCTACTTTAAAGCCACCTATATTGGGCTCGCTGGTCCCAAAGGACCAGTAAAAATAACACTACTGATTCGTAGCACGGGGAGACTTTTTACAGCCGCCACACTGCTCTAAACGAACACTAGTGTGAATGTTAATAAATACTGATAAAGGTGATCATTTAGGAGCAACAAACACAATTAAGAGAATAAAGCAGCAGACTCGGTTTTATTGAGTCTGTTCATGAGAAGTAATGAAAGAAGCAACACCTCTCACGCCCCCTAGCACCGGCTTAAGCGGTACTCTACTTTAAAGCCACCTATATTGGGATCGCTGGTCCCAAAGGAACAGTAAAAATAACACTACTGATTCGTAGCACGGGGAGAATTTTTACAGCCGCCACACTGCACTACACGAACGCTAGTGTGAATGTTAATAAATACTGATAAAGGTGATCCTTTTTGAGCAATAAACACAATTAAGAGAATAAAGCAGCAGACTCGGTTTTATTGAGTCTGTTCATGAGAAGTAATGAAAGTTGCAACACCTCTCACGGCCCCTAGCACCGGCTTAAGCGGTATTCTACTTTAAAGCCACTTATATTGGGCTCGCTGGTCCCAAAGGACCAGTCAAAATAACAATACTGATTCGTAGAACGGGGAGACTTTTTACAGCCGCCACACTGCACTAAACGAACGCTAGTGTTAATGTTAATAAATACTGATAAAGGTGATCCTTTGGGAGCAACAAACACAATTAAGAGAATAAAGCAGCAAGTCGAGATCTGGTTGTTTTGAGGCGAAGTATTAGTTTCAGATTGATAAATTACAGTATTTCACCAGGCGATGTTAATGTACACGGCGACACGATGGACTACATATGTATTGATCCATCTTGAGTATCTTAAGTTATTTTGCATCATAATAAATGGTAGTTAGTATACTATTTTCTCAAGTAGCGTTTTAGTTCAGTGGATAGAGCACCGGACTTGAAGTCAGAAGGTCGTGTGTTCGAGCCCCGAAAGAGGCTAACTTTTTTTGTAAAGAAATACTGTTACCTGTGTATAGGTACGATGTGCACTGGTCGATATACAGTAAATGATTTCCTGCGCTATATTTGCTCGCTTAAATACCCGATTTCGACATGAGCTGGTTTAACATGAAGTTATAAATAAGGACACGCCTACAAAGAAGAAATCGATTGATATAGAGACGCTGTAGCTTCTAAGTGAATTTCTATTGTGAAGGAAGAAAGAGTAAACTCAATGATACTAAGGGGTCAGTCAATAAGAACACTTCTGAATCACATAATGGCTTATATGACAGACACACATGAACGTTATTAACTATTCAACTTGTTTTTTTTTCTATAGAAAAAAATTACTTTTGACACATCGTTTTCGGTATTTTATTATAAAAACAAACACGCTGACGAAAAATAAATTACTTGAATGCATAATCCATGTAGAAACAGCGAAAACTATATGTAATCCAACAATATTTGTGGACAATGCCAGTATGTACTATTCGTGATGCAGTCTGTAAAGCATTGAATGAAGGGCATTTAGATGTTCATCGCATCAACTTGTTTGTTAGTGGTATGAAACCATGAAATAGTGGACTGTATGGTTGCAACAGAACCGTGTATTTCCACTGTGATAAGAACCTTAAAACCTTTAAAGAACACAATTACGCTGTGTGTAAGCCTGTGTATATATTCGAAACACGACATGTATGTTTATCTTCCTTATCTGATTGTTATCGTTTTGAACTACAACACTTGTGAAAAACATTTTTCAATTCTCGATGAAACTAAATATAACACTTTACAGATTTATCAAATTACAAAACAAACTTTTAGATAAAACAAAGTTACGCTATTTCATTCAAATGTTGTTAGACATATTATTTTGAATAACGTGTCTTGATTCTCAACATTTCATGCTAACGCTAGTAATGGCATTGACGGTAAACGGTTGTGCATATATGTAACAATACGTACATATCCTAGTACATCTGAGCATAATACTGTGTATATTTGCGACATTGTAAAACGTTATATTATATATTCTGTGATAAATTATAGAAATTTCCCAGTTTGAGAAAATCTATAACATATCCCTTCCTCTACTGTGCTATCTCGCCGAGTGTGCAATATAGCACAGTAGCCAAATGTTATGAACTAAACGATAGACGTCACGATACGTCACGAACTGACGTCATGATATTACTCCGCGCTGTCGCCAAAGGAGTGACAGAAGAAGGAATACTTGTGTCAAAAGACGATTGAAAAGAAATTTATCACAGAATATCTATTATATAGTTTAATTAACATTTTTGTCGTAATACGGAAAATAATTCACTCGTGAGACATATTCTTGCGATATTGAAACTCGTGCGAAAACGCACTCGTTACTATATCGCAAGAATGTTTCTCACTCGGGAATTATTTCCCGTATCACTTCAACAATGGTAATTAAACTCGAATATTTACATCCGAGAACGAATGTGTATAACATCATGTTCAAGTGAAAACATGGCTGTGTTAAAAACTATGTACCATTGAACAGCGGTTGTGGTCAAAAGTAGGTATCAAAGTCAGCTTTCACAGAACACGTCAACCAAAAGCACGCATCAAAACAAACAACAGTTATAATGTTAACAGAAAGCTAGGCATGTGACATCACACACACAAACGGGTTGACATTAGGGCTACTGACTTGGAAAGTTCAGTGGCTAAAGGCCATGGCGTGTTAAGCCAGGTTCTACGGTGCACCAAACCTCAACTTCATACTACTGTAATCCCAATAAAACGGGACAGTCAATACGTATAAATTGTCCCTCCTTTTTCCATATCACATCTGATATAATCCCGAGAATTCAATGTCAATAGGATATGGTTCGAAGGATGATATCAGATGTAATGTGGGAAAATTACAGTTGTAATGTATTTATCGCAAAATAGGATTATTTTGAAATAATTATATATGTATCAGGTTTGATGTGGAATGTGAAGAGTTGTAATGTGTTCATCATTGATTTGTGAGTACAGAAACAAGAGCAAAATCTTTTTTTTTCTATTGTCATTTGTTTTTGTTATTTTATGTTTGTCGATTTTGGAAATGTTATTATTAACAAAGCGCTCTATCGAGGTATGTTTTTGCTTAATAACTTTCTTTAAATTTAACTTTTTATTTAATAAAGCACGCATAGCCCTGTTAAAGTGGGCATTTTCTCCACCGTAAATGGGTATTTTAATTTATATAGACTTTCTTTGATATTGGAAATGGAAGAAAGCGTACATGACCGTGAACAAATGGAAAGGCTAATCTCAGAACAAAATTGATGAATCGAAATACCGGGTCAACAGAGGAAAGCGCTCATTCTGTAGAAGGATGTGCACTTTAGTTAAACACAATTGGTTAACTATTAAGAAAGTGATTACTACGCCTTGCACAACAAGTTAGAGTTTCCCCATATTGTGACAAGCGAAGTCGGTAGCGACTCAGAGACATTTCCGCATCCACTGACCTCGATCGACGGTTCACTTCGTGAGACGCTGCTGTCAATCAGTTTTGACACAGCTGGGGGTAAATGCGTGTAGCTAACTACACGCGGTGTATAAAATGTACATTGGACTCGACTTACTAGAATTGTTTGTGTACATCATGACCTCGCCATTTTTTTTGGTGGCTTTTGTGGCTTTTTATGTACACAACCAGATGATATGTCAAGTCGTAGAAAGTGCTGGTAAGGTCAGCGAAGGATCGGTTGAATAAAACACGTGACCGAAAGTGGTGGTACCTTTTTCCCGGGGTACTTTAATCAGGACCCGTTTATATTACACGTCTACCTACAGTTCCTGCCTAAATTAATGATACACAAGCTCGTAGTCCCTAATAGCACAATTAAATTAAAACTGAAAAATGTTTAACTGCGGACTAATTGCAACATACAATGTTTTAAGGTATCTAAAAGTTTAGACATTAAGCTTTAAAATATTAAAAATAAGACAAAATTAGACAATTCTTTCACTTAAAATTTGCATTTGAAATTGTACACATTTTTTTAAAACTCTCCAAATTTAAGTTTACGTATAATTACAATATTTATAAAAAATATGAAGGGTTGATGGGGTATCTCACATTAAATACCTTAATTTATCATAATATGTGCAACTTTGAACACAAAATATACATTATTGTCTATTTTAACATAGTTTCTTGATAAAAGATGCATGTTGAATTACCCCACCCATTAAAATCACAATGAAAACTCTGCAACTATCAAATGTAACTACGTCGAATGCATCCTCACGGAACAATTCGAATTACGTAGTCATTGTAAGATCACTAAAGATGCGTTGCGGGGTAATAAAATAACACCCGTATGGTACTCGTTGGCATACATCGCCGGCAACTAGCTATTATTGTCGCCGTTATTGGCCAAAATCTGTCAACCGTTAATATGTCGGTATTTTTAATGCAAATTAAACTCTGCGCAAAAACTATTCCTATCAAAAAAACGTTGAACTGACATTTATTTAAATTATGAACATAAAAATATAACTAAGAACACTTACTTTAATTGACACATACTATTACGACCCCATGGGTAAAAACACAGTAAAACGTCTCCCCGCGCTTGCAATCAGTACTGCTATCCATCCGATCTTTGGAGATCGCTGAGCCCGATAATTATATTTAGTTACCGGTGGTACATTTTCAATTTCTTTTGTTTTGTTACATAATTTTTGATTCGGTGGTTCCACTACTCCGCCCGATAATAGGCTTTGGGTATTGTTTAACCACCCATAGGATATGTTGTCTGCTTTTTAATTTAGTCTTTTGGCTGATACTTTTGATACGCAGGCTTCATAACCGCTGTTCCCAACTAAATTCCATTATGTTTATTTCGCTCTTCGGGGAATTTTATTTTATTAGATACTGAATATTGAGTTCTGCTCAACCCGGGGCTAGAGGACGTGAGCGGTAGCTAGCATAATTTCACTACCGCTCATGAACAGTTTCAATCAAACCGAGACTGCAATGTTTCGTATGTGTCGTGCTCGGCGGGTTTCCAAAGGTCCATTATCATACTCTCTTTTATATTTAAGACCATAGTTTTTAAGAGTAACCCTGTTTTATTTACCTTCAAAACTAAAATGTTAACAAAACCTCGGCATCAGTGCCTTTTGGTAGAGAACTTAATGTTCTTTAACGGCTCATCCGCATAGTATAAGCTAGATGAGTTTAAACCAATATGAAATTTTGCCGTTATTGGCGGGTTAGTTTTATATATAACTGTATCGTGTTCGGCCGTTTCCAAAGTTCCACTCTCATATAAACAGATTTAACCAGCTCTAACCAGCTAAACCCCAAAACTGGAGGGTCGAATTAAGTTAGCAACTCATAATTCATTTCCACATATTCAATCACGAGTAATAACTAATAACCCGTAAATTAATCTATACTTTTAATCGGAACATACATATTATTATATGTCCTGAACACCTGGTACAGTTTTGATAAATGGTTTTGTAGGGTAATTTTGCCGTTAATGGAGGGTTAGTTTCTTTAGAAATATTCTGACAAGCTCTTTTAAAGTTTTAGGAGGCGAATCTGAACACGAAATAATGATATCTAATATAACAAACGGTGTCGATAAATTGACACGGCTCCGACAATGTCACATAAAAGCAAACCCTTCAACCACTTTCATCACTTACATTTTCCATGGAAACAGAATTAACACAGCTTACTCCTCTGCATTCACCGCACATGGTAGAACAATCAAGTCCATGTTTTTGCACTTGCAACGAGCGGTTCTGCAATCGGTCTTGCATTTACATCGAATGATCTTGAGGAGTCGATCAGGTGCTTGTAGATTGCCAGCATAAGTCCTTTTGAGATTTTCCATCCCCAATCCTCAGGGTTTAATTCTGCATTACCTCTCCAAATGTGTGTCTGATAGTAAACTCTCTAACGGTGATATTTTGCAGCATCTTTCGTTGGTGACAAGTTTTCAGGAGTGACACATTTGATATATTCTGCCACCTTTTGAAAAAAATGCGATAACCGTAACGAGTTTAAATTCTCATCTTGCCTTCCGTTAAAAAGAATAACTAAGGCCTTTTCTCCCGCTTCACTGACATCATGGTGAGTTGCATTTTCACGGTTGAAGATTCCCTGAATCGCTTATCTGTTTTAAATTTCTTAAGAGACAAACTTTTTCCTAAACTATATATTCGAGAAGTTGTATCACAGCCGAGTAATGCATGGAGGAAAAGAATATTTTCACAGATTTCTGAACCTAATTTGCTTTGTTTGTCTTGAATGTGCCATATGTGTTTCTTGTTCGCGTTTTTATATAGCTTTTTGCTTTAAGTAAACAGGATGACATTTTTCTTGTACATGGAAGCACAGAAATACCAACAAATCAGTATCATCCCCAATCAGTATGGCAGGTGTACTGAAAGCACATTCAACGGCAGTTGTAACTATCAATAAATCTGCATCACCATCCGCTTGACGCATTTCGATTGCTTTTGACTGCAAATGGGAACTAAGCAGGTCAATGAATCTTTTTTTATTGTTAACTTTTGCTAAGAATGTCTCTTTCTTCATGTTCAAATGCGCGTCCTTAGTAAAGAATAGATTCCTATGGTTTAAAGCAACACATGGCAATCTTTTGTTTTAACAACCTCATGGCGTCCCGTCAGTTTTTCTACAAATCTTGCATTTGTTCAATCACTAATATTATGTGAATAGTATACAGCAAAGTGTTTCTGGATATTAATAAATGTTATATTGCACCAAAACTATATTTAAGCCTATGGCAGAATAAGACGAATAAATAAAACCTCAAACTTTTATTTAGCAGCTTTAAAGTCAAAAAGATACTGGATACCTAAATCGAAACGCTAATTTCAGTGCTTGATGCACACTTCAAAATTGCAATGTGTCACTTTAACATTTTCGAAGGATATACTCGGATAGGCTCGGATATATGAGACCGTCCTGTTTACGTTCCCACCCATGTACGAGGATTAAAGAACGTGTCTTGACTAAGCTCAGTGGTGCTGGCGACGATAGAACAGAGAAAAAACAACATTGCAGCAATCGAATTATTCTAGTTTATTTATAATCAATTTGTGTTTTAACTTTGACTTCAATTTTTCCAGTAACCTGCATTCAACCTGTAAGTTTATTCAACATGACAGAGCTAAGTTTGAATGTTGAATACAAAACTGGGTTCGATTGTTGAACGCATGGCTGGATACGAATGTTAAACGCATATAGTTGGGTTCGAATGTTTAACGCTTGGGTAAGCTCAAATAGTAAATACAAGACTTGGTTCGAATGTTGAAAGCAGGGCTGGGTTCGTATGTCAAACATTGGAATATGACCGAACGTTGAAGGCGATGCTGGTTATTATAATAGTCTTCGGAACGCCTCTCGTCAAATTAGCATAATTTTTATAGTATAAATAGTTGTGTACGTATGTATGACACCTTACACGCTTTGTGCACATACTTTCCGCTGGCAATATGTATCCCCTAAACACCTTTAATTCGAATTTGAGTTTTCCGACTGCCGTCAAGACTGTATTCATTATATGTTTATGTTGTCGTGGTCCAGTGGACAGCACGGTGGTTAAAAGTGGAGGTTCTAGCCTCACCGGCGCCACTTAGTTTCGTTAGTGTGTTACTGGGCAAGACACTTCGCCTTAGCTTCGGCCATCGGACCTGGACGTAAACCGGGCGGTCTCGTATGTCGGAGTCTATCTTGTGAGTACGTTTACAAAACTAGAAGGATTCTATTCGTTATAATAGTAGCCAAATTCCTGGACTATATAGTCCTGGAGTGTATCAGTTTCCTGTTTCTGCGGTAGT
This sequence comes from Serripes groenlandicus, assembly GCA_031761405.1. NCBI lineage: Eukaryota > Metazoa > Mollusca > Bivalvia > Cardiida > Cardiidae > Serripes > Serripes groenlandicus. The sequence continues at coordinate 294,318 of JASEVX010000006.1, forward strand.
ACAGCTCTAATAACCTACATTGTGCTGACGAGCCGTTAAAAACAGTCATATATATTGATTATTATTATTATTATTATTAACATAAAGAGCACCGTTTCTGATCGTTTTCTAAGATTAAAGGCACTGGCGGCGGTCTGGAAGATTAATGTGTGTTAATCCACATAAGAGTAAAAGCGTCGTAATGTGTTTTCAGTTTTGCTTTGATTGTTTGTAAGCAGTTTTACGTCATTTTCATTTTCAACCCATGCAAGGTTATATATGACGGTCTATTTTTTTATTGTGCATATGCATTAAGCTATATATAGCTAGGCCACATACAATGCTATATTTAATTATTTTTATTAAATATTTTGGTCGATAAATTATTTATGTTAATTCATAGGATGCTTGCTTTAAGAATTTACTAAATTATTTTGTTGGGATCTAACTCACGTTTATTTAATAGGGTGTACAACTGCGAGTATCATGAACCCCAAATGAATTAAATTGATCCGTTAACAACAAAAATCGTGTTTACCACCTGAAACATTTTCATAAATAATAATTCCCAAACAGAGCACAATATGCGTTTGTTTAATGCACGTTCACATTTTATATTGAAACTGAAGACATTTTGAGGGTTTTCTTTTGCAGTTGTTTTGGCACAAATTACTCCTTCACATCGCACCTAGACCCTTAAGGGAGTCACAGAAAAAAATAGTATGATCTAAATAAATTAATATATTAGTAAGGCATGATAAGATTAATTATATTGATGAATTACGCAGGCATTTAAATATGAGCGTCATTATTGCGAAACAAGGTACAAAACTGGGGACGAAACGCGATTTTTCATTAAAACCTCTTATTTTTGTATAACATATAGTTTTACTTAATATAACATCTACCTAAGAAGACGTCATTATATCGTTAAGACCCGGCAGATGCAATGAAGGTATAAACCATGATACTTATATGTACAATTTGCAAATTTATATGGGTCGAGTACCCAATAAACAAATTTTAATGAACTAGTAACCGGATAGCTCAAGTTATCCGAATTTCGATGGACGTTTAAATGTGTTTATACTAAAGGTATTTTGTTTTCTGTTGCAATTAGTCCGAGTTGTTAAGTTCTAATGATTAGGCTATAAGATCTAAACATGTTTCATTATCCAGAAAGCTTATTACAGAAAATCGTGACATTTGCGGTATTTTTTCACTGAGAAAAAAGTCATATACCATTTACGGTATTCAATATCTACTAAAATCAAGGCACACCGCTCCAATCCACCTTAATGTCAATGTTTTCCTCGCTACCAAGTTCTTCCGAAAAGTCATTTCATTTCACTACGCGACACGAAATAAAGTTATAGAAATCTAAAACAATAACACGATGCCGGGCAGAAACAATGAGGGCAGAACAAATGTTTGACATGCATTTTCAAAAGTCAATCTGGTGAAGTTCACTTTTCACTGGCCAACAGTTACACGCTGTTAATCTCGGGCAAAACGGAACTAATCAAGCAGGCTCTCAAAAGGTCACGTTTGATCAGGGTCTTGGTGCGCTTTAAATTAATTATGTCCAGGTAAACGCTTGTCATTTTCAACGGGGCAGAAAGGTCAAGGCGGTACAATACAGACAAACTTTTGATTCGCCGCAAAGTGGAGTTTCTCTAACCTGTTGTGCAAGGCGTAGTAAGCAAACACATACCTGAATCAAGCGCTTTGTTGACACATGTTTTTTCACCATGGACTGGATAAAAGTGGTCAGAGGTACAAACGTCTTCTTGAAATCACAAATCGCGGGTAATAACCTGTGCGGGAATATATGGATTGCATGTACATATCAGGTTGTAACACGTATATGATCATGTATATATGTAGATAAACACAAAACCTAGAAAGCCACAATGCAAGTACTCGATGCCATTTATTTTATTTAAATTGTTTTATTTCATCATTCATGTGATGCATTATACAAGCATTAGCAGATGGTATATAATATTCGTTGTTAATAAAATACTATTTAACATACAGTTTATATTTATGATGAAATATTTGTCTTGTTTATAAAAGACGATAATTAAAAAGAAAATTACCTCCGAGTTTTTGAAAGTATAGGAGAGTTACAGTTAGTATGCACATGATACCAGAGGCATGTAAGATCAAAAAGAATAATACGAAGACGAAAACAACAGAAGACAATTCTGACAGAACAGAACATTTCATTTCCCTTGTGTTTTCCTTGGTAATGTATTAGAGCATAATTTAATTGATACACCCGTTTATTTATTGGAAACTTCGCCATAAATTATCATGGCTGTCATATTTCATCTCTATTTTCTATTTGTCTAAATAAATGTTTCTTGAATCACGGATTGTAAACTTTTGTTAATGAATATAAAATATCTCTCTTACTTAATGAAATATGGTATTTTCTTGTCTTTGAATTCCGAAACAGACTGTTCTTAGATTGAAATCGACGTTTACGTTTAACGTATTTAGAAATATTCACAGCTCATTCCAAAATTGTTGAATATGCATACATTCCAAAAAATATAATTTAAGCTTTCTATGTTCATATTACACCATTCACAGAGACTTGAGTGCACGAGTTTGTACCTGAATAGCGATTTATGTGTGGGTATTGTTCTCATTAAAAAGAAATATAAAAATATCGGACAGGGAAAGTAGCATTCAAGGAGGACAGTCAACCACAAAACACAGAAACAAACACGCAAACAGACAAACAAGAAGGCAAGAGCAATAATAAATGCAAACGACATCACAAACACAAACGGGTTGACAATAGGGCTACCGCCTTGGAACGGTCAGTGGCAAAGTACGCCACTGGGGGTTTAAACCGGTTCTAGGGTGTACCAAACCTCACAGTTACCCTACTGTCATCCCATTAAAACAGGACAGTGTAAATAAAGAAATCCCCGCCATGATCTAATCTCTAACCAACAAGGCAGCATCAGTAGGCAATATAAGTAAAACACAAATATGCTCGTGTAAATATAATACAAAAAAAACAGTAGCCTAGAAAGCCACAATGAAGGTACTCAATGACTTTGCAGAAGCCAGAGCAACAAGAGAATAAACCAGTAAGGCCAGGACAAGAACGATCATAGACAAACATCAAACGCCACCGTCCCAATGTGCTTTAGGTAGGCGTCATCATATGGTCCACAGCCTGTCTGGTCATCGTACAATTAAAGAGGAAAGCATAGTGGCGAACTGTAAAAGGGTCCACCACCAAGCATGCAGTACGTTGCAAAATGATAGGGTCATAACCTCCTTGTGATAAACGTTTTAACAAGTTTAACAAAGATAGTATAAAAGTGATCATGTCCAAGTGGGGATAATTAACAATGTCAAAATTAAAATCATCTTTCTTGTCATAGATTTTGCTAATTATTTTACCATTTCCAATCGAGAGATCTAAATCCAGAAAAGAAGCGTTATTATCAGACATATTAGCTTTGTTAAGCTGAAGTTCATTTTGAACTATTCTTAGTTTTATATTTATTGTTGAATGTATTCATGTGATATACACTGCTTTCCATTCGACATCTGTAAACATGTTTTCCCATGTTTGCTGTGATTTGATTACCGTGTCAGATTTTTCATCATTTTGTATTTGGAATTGATGTACGAATTTTTTTGATTGCTTAGCTTTAAAAAATTATTGAAGACAATGTGTTTCTTGCTGTATTAATATGTCCAAATTACACTAACAAACATATAAAACCCGTTGTATTTCCAGTTATATTTCTTGCACCACTACACATTTAATATCTCCAAATGTTTAACATCTTGTCTTACTGCCGTTAAAGATCGCGTTAAAAATGTTGTGCTAAAGTTTATGAAAACTCTGGGATTAATTTATTTTGGTCTATTAAAAATTCAGGCGACGTTCTTGATAAAATTTGCAATAAACGTCAAGCTTCATCTATAAGCTTATTGCTCTTATTCAAAAAACTTTTGCTAGGAAAAAAACTAAATTTTTGGCATGTAAAAATATTAAAGCGTTTTTTGCTAGCAGCCGTTTGGACTATTACACTATGTGGACTTGCCATGAAGATTGGAAATCACGTATTTTTCTATTAGATAATATTTTCATTAGGTATGGAACTACCGTTTATAGACACAGTGTTGGTATCCCTATGAGTACGAACTGTGCACTTCCTTGTCGCAGATTTGTTACCGTTACCATAAATTTCGTAAAACCTTTGCAACATTTTATTATCGTAACCCTGATCTTTTTTCCAACTATAAATGTAATTTAAGAACTCTTTTGAGACAAGGACTAGCACAATGGACGTCTATTCGACCCGTTTGGTCCACTCTCATACTCTTTTATATAGCACAGTGGCATTGCTTGTGTAATGTGGCGGCAGTAAACGTTTGCAGTCAGGACTGTTGTTCATTCGATCTTTGAAGACCGCTGAGCCCGATATTTATATTTAGTTATCGGTTTTACATTTTCAATTGCTTTTGTTTTCTTACTTAATTTTCGATTCGGTGGTTCCACTACTCCGACCGATAAAAGGCTCTGGGTATTGTTTAACCACTCATAGGATATGTTGTCTGCTGTTTAATTTAGTCTTGTGGCTGTTACTTACGATACGCAGTCTTCATAACCGCTGCTCCCAACTAAATTCCATTTTGTTTATTTCGCTCTTCGTAGCATAGTATTTTGTTAGATATTGGGACCATACGCCGCTGGACATGGGGATGGAAAGATCTCTATGTCCACCGCCATATGCATGCCATCTTCTGGATGGTTAAAATTATGTACTATTGATTTTATGAGTATTGAGTTCTGCTCAACCCGGGACTAGAGGGCGTGAGCGGTAGCTAGCATATTTCAGCCGACTACCGTTCATGAACAGTCGCAATCAAACCGTGACTGCAATATTTCGTATGTGTCGTGTTCCGCCGTTTCCAAAGGTCCACTCCCATACTATTTTCTATGGTGACGTTATTTACAAACTTCGTAAAATCTTTCATACTATCTTGGTTAAACTTGTTAAAAGGCTTATCAAAAGAGGTTATGACACTATCATTTTGCAGCGCACTACATGCTTGGTGGTGGACCCATTTACAGTTCTCCCACTATGCTTTCCTCCTTAATTGTGCGATGACCGGAATGATGACGTCTACATAAAGCCCAAAAGTACGGTGACGTTAAATGTTTGTCTTCATTCTTGTCTTGCCGGGCCCTCCACGGTTTATTATCTTGTTGCCCAGACTTCTGTCAAGTCAATGAGTACCTTCTTTCTAGGCTATTATTTTTTTGTATTTATATATACACGAGCATCTTTGTGTTTTACTTATATTGCCTGTTAATGCTGCCTTGTTGGTTAGAGAATGAATAGTTCATGGCGGGGATTTCTTTATTTACACTGTGCCGTTCTATGGGGATGAAGTAGTGTAAGTGTGAGGTTTGGCCTTTTTTGCCACTGACCATTCCAAGGCGGTAGCCCTATTGGCAACCCTGTTTGTGTTTGTGACGTCATATGCCTTTATTCATTATTAACTTTGCCATTCATGTTTGTCGTTTTTCGTGTTTTTGGGTTTTACTGTGTTCTGTGAAAGTGCATTTCCTGTTCGACTTTTGTACTTATTTTTATCTCTTCTTTCCATTTTAGGTATAATTGATATTATAGAGGAATATTGTAAATATTTGAAATGGCAGAAGTCAGAGCTACAATAGAACAAGGCTGATCTGGGTTTGCAACGGGCGCAAAGACTATTATAGTCGTGTTTAGCGGGTTAAAAGTTAAGTTGGTTTCGTTAGCACAATCATGTTTTCTCCTATCGTCAGTCCCTGTAAGATAGCGTCATGACAAAAATCAAATACTCCATCGATATAATGTGTCGAGTAAAGTAGTACAGCGAAACTGTTCTAGCAATTGAATCAGTAGTGCCGATTTTACTGGTTCTTTCGGACCACCGTTCCAATATATTTGACTTTGAAGTAGACAGCCAGTTAAGCCGGAGCTAGTGTGCGTGAGAGATGTTTCTACCTACATTAACTCTCATGAACAGACTCAATAAAACCGAGTATGTTACTTTATCCTCTTGATTGTGTTTCTTGCTCCAAAGGATCATGCTTATCAGTATTTAGTAATAGGTATATTTAATAGACCAGTTGTAAAGTGACAAACAATTCACTGTTAACATGTTTAATTAACAATGTTTAGCTTATTATCTAGAAATTAAGTTGTTGAGATTTTAACTATTATGAATCAAGTTTTGAAAATTTTGAAAAGAAAGCTTACTCAACGATACCATATTGAAGGAAACGTTGAAATTGAACGAAAGGTGTTATATTTTCTTTTAAAACACTTTAAGTAAAACATCGCTGAATGCTTACAAAGTATAAGTAACACATTCAAACATACCTCCATTTCCACGTGGCATTTGAGAAAAATAAATTAGAGAAGCATTAGGTGGTCCGAGTATTAACTTTCATACCCCGTCCAACCCCTTCTTCAAGAAGTGAAAACGGGTTGAGTGGGGTATGAAATAAAACCTTAATTACTGCTAACGTTTGCATGTTGTAAAATGTAAACATTTAATACGTAATTATGTACAGGTTATCGCATTTTTTCAGTAAAACATGTTTATAAACGTGTTTTATTTTCGATATATCCGTTATAAAATCCTGCTTATATAAGCTTTCCCATCGCTGTCCCATGTTGGCTTTCCACAAATCTCATATGTTGAAACACTGACATCGCGTTATCGTAATATTTGTTAACTTAATTAACTTAATACGAACAAACATCAGTTACATGGAAGATATACGTTAAGATATGTTACTATCAATTCTAGCAAGTGTGTTCATGGAGAGTATTACTGGACCGGTAAAGCCGTCACATGTTGTATGTCAACGCTGTAGATAGTGATTGTATTTAAAGGGACGCACGGCAATCCCTAAGTAATCATCAGAAGGGTAAAACTATCGGACAGGGAAAGCAGCATTCAAGGACGACAGTCAACCACAAAACACAAAAACAAACACGCAAACAGACAAACGAAAAGGCAAAAGTAATAAAAAATGCAAACGACATCACAAACACAAAAGGATTGACAATGGGGCTACCGCCTTGGAACGGTCAGTGTCAAAGTAGGCCACTGGGGGTTTAAACCGGTTCTAGGGTGCACCAAACCTCACACTTACCCTACTGTCATCCCATTAAAACAGGACAGTGTAAATAAAGAAATCCCCGCCATGATCTAATCTCTAGCCAACAAGGCAGCATCAATAGGCAATATAAGTAAAACATACATTAAAGTAATAATTAATATTTTTTATATAGTATCATTTTGACTTTAAACCTAGTTGCAAATAATGCATTTTCTACGATACGTTTATATAATACAAGTGCAATATAACCAACATTTCGCGGATGGACAAGCAATTTGAACTATTAAAATAAATATTGATAAATATTTGCAAATATACAAGCTATGTGCATGTATGAATACTAACAGAACGCCGTGAGTTTATTATAAAACATCCAAATGTCCAGGTATCGTTTTAAATTCAAAATGCATAGTGCAGGTAAACGTTTAGCTAAATCATTATCAATTACATGAACACTATACAGACTGCAGCGGCTGGTCGAAACTACACACACAATAAGTGTAATGTTATAATATAATACAAACTGTATTGAACGAATCAGATCGTTAACAACCCATATAATCCATTATAATAAATATTGCGTCATTGTTTCTATAGTACTTACATGTAAAACGTAAGATAAACTGGCGCTAAATCCGGTATATATATATATATATATATATATATATCAAACGTGGCGGTTCATTTCATTTCCTATCAATTTGAAATGACTCGTATGTAAAACCCTTTTTCGAAAACATGCGCCTACACTCGCACTTTGTTTATTCAAACGCTTTATGAGCATAGCCATTGCGTCATGTAAATTGATTTGTCAACATGAGGCCAAAAAATTACTGTGTACGTATTAAAATATAATGGCATTTAGTTAAAAATAATAAATAAATATAACTGTAATGTATAACAAATAGTAAACTAAGAAATACAACTCTATACACTAACAATATTAGAAAAAATTGTATGAAAGGAGAAATTTGGAAATCGCCGAACACACTATAAAAATATAAAAATACTGATTTTGAGATTGGGTTTGACTGAAACTGTTCATGAACGGTAGTGGTAAATAGTTTCTACCGTTCACCTGCTCTAGCCCCGGGTTTCCTCTAGCCCAGGGTTGAGCAGAACTCAATCATGTCAATATTAAAAGTATCAACAGTACGTACATTTGAGCCATCCCGAAGATGTTATAAGACCGTTCGGAAAATTATAGTAAAGCATACTTCACGAGACGTTGCTATAATACATATAATTGATATTCTATTATGGTTTGTTGATATTATCTTATGATGCATACATATTTAGGCATGCTGGCTAGAAAACAACTGGGCTTGGGATGAATCTTGCCAATGCTGCAGATAGTGATTGTATTTAAAGGGACGCACGACAATCTTTAAGTAATCATCAAACATTAAAGGGACAATGTCCATAACTTTCAGCTAATAAAACGCACACTAATTACGTTCACAAACACAACACACTAAACATCCTTGCATATTTACTAATTAAACTCCAGACTGTTTGACGGAATTCAATCGGGATACAAAGAAATATTAGATGTACCGCTTCGTGAGTTTGAACTCGCAGCCCAAATTAAAATGGCACTCGTGGGTAATAATAGTGTGCGAGCAATAATCAACGTCGCTTCCATTTGAGGTAAGCGGGCCATACATATTACGTAATACATATTTTGTAGAAAACCTCATGCGCTAAAGGATGTCATTTAAAAAAAGCTTTTTCCACAAAACTCACGAATGTATTACTACATACTTCTCTGGATCTAAGCTCATGTTTTGATGTATACATTTCACTGAATAAAAGTCAGACAGTTATCTGGTTATGCTCAATATCTGCTTGTTTACGGACAGTCTCCCTTTAAAGTAATAATTAATATTATTTATATTGTATCATTTTGTCTTTAAACCTAGTTACAAATAACGCATTTTCTGCGATACTTTTATATAATACAATTTCAATATAACCAACATTTGGCGGATGGACAAGTATTTTGAACTATTAAAATAAATATTGATAAGTATTTGCAAATAGACAAGTTATGTGCATGTATGAATACTAACAGGACGCCATAAGTTTATTATAAAAGATGCAAATGTCCACGTGTCGTTTTAAATTCAAAATGAATAGTGCAAGTACAAGTTCAGCTAAAGCATTATAAATTACATGAACACTATATAGACAGCAGCGGCTGGTCGAAACTGCACACATAATAATTGTGATGTTATAATATTATACAAACTGTAATGAATAAATCAGATTGTTATACAACCCATATCAATCACTATAATAAATATGGCGTGATCGTTTCTATAGTGCATAAAACGGTAGATAACCTGGCGCCAAAATCAAACGTGGCGGATTATTTTAAGTCGTATCAATTTGAAATGATTCGTATGTAAAAAAATGAGTATGATAATGGACCTTTGGAAACGGCCGAGCACGACACATACGAAATATTGCAGTCTCGGATTGATTGAGACTGTTCATGAACGGTAGTGAAATATGCAAGCTACCGCTCCCGCCCTCTAGCCCCGGGTTGAGCAGAACTCAATATTCATAAAATCAATAGTACACAATTTTAACCATCCCGAAGATGGCATGCATACGGCGGATGACATGGAGATATATGCTTCCCCATGTCGTACGGCGTATGGTCCCAGTATCTAATAAAGTTAAATGCCCCGAAGAGCGAAATAAACATAATGGAATTGATTTGGGAGCAGCGGTTATGAAGCCCTTTTTCGATGACATGCGCATACATTCGCACTTACTTCGTTCAAACGCTTATGAGCATAGCAATTGCGTCATATAAATTGATTTGTCAACATTATTCAAAACAATTATTGTGTACGTATTAAAATATAATGGCATTTAGTTAAGTTAAAAATAATAAATACATATAACTGTAATTTATAACAAAGAGTAAACTAAGAAATAAAACTCTATACACTAACAATATTAGAAAAAAAAGTATGAAAGGAGAAATTTGGAAATCGCCGAACACACTATAAACATATAAAAAATACTGAACTTGAGATTGGGTTTGACTGAAACTGTTCATGAACGGTAGTGGTAAATAGTTGCTACCGTTCACCTCCTCTAGCCCAGGGTTGAGCAGATCTCAATATTAAAAGTATCAATATTACGTACATCTGAGCCATCCCGAAGATGGTATAAGACCTAGTAAAGCATACTTCACGAGATGTTGCTATAATACATGTAAATGATATTCTATTATGATTTGTTGTTATTATCTTATGATGCATACATATTTAGGCATGCTGGCTAAGAATTGGTATGAATCGTGCCAGTCCCTTACGCGCACGTTCTCTGTATTACACGAGAATGAAGCCGTATATATTTACACAGTCGCAATGTCTTCGTCTAGGAATCATACAAAATGGGTAATGCATAAAACGGAGAAATATTAAAAATTCGTTCATTTAATTGGGCAACAGCACGCTATTATGACGGATATATCAATATCAGAGAAAATGAGAAATCGAAGTAATTTTAGTCCGTTTTTTAAAGTATATCAAAAATAGTATAGTGATGTTGTTTGTAAAGATATAGGTCACCGGGTGATGTAAAATTGTGGATAATTATTTTCTTATTACGGAACACTGAACTATTGTTATATTATTGTTTTTCATTTTATAGCAAACGGTGAATATGGAGATTATACAAATGTACATTTTTTAAGAAAACATTACTAGATTTGTTTTAAAGTTTTTATTGTCACATAAAAATTTGAACATTGCATATACGTATGCTCATATTAATTCAATTTAAAGTTTGTTGGTTATTCAATATTTGTCAGAGTTTTTGTCAAATTTGTTTTAGAAGGAAAGTTTGTATGACTAGCCTTGTATGCCATGATCGAATAGCGTTCGATTATTATATATGCCTAGAGAAAATACGACCACTTTAAATGCATACTCTACCATTTTCAATGTTCAGATGATGATAGAAATATCGAGAACATACCGTACATCACCCGTATGCACATACCGTACATCTCCCACAGCCTTCCGGCAAGCGTATCATTTATGATGTGTATTGCACATCTGGGCCCCGTTTTATTAAACATCTGAAGTCTCACATTTTAAAACTGTCCACATTTTTGCACCTAAGCATTCAATGTAGACAGTTATGTGTGCATGATGTTCAGAAATATCAAATGTATAAGAAAACGAAATAAAATCACGTTTATTTGAAAAGTGTAATTAATATTGAAGGATTTAAGAAAATGATTTACGATCAAAATGGTCGTAACTTGTTTCATAAAACGGGGCCCAGGTGCTTTATGATCATATAATTGGAACGCTGTCATAAACATATTGCTTCATGATGATGTTATGGAGGCGAAGTCATCTAGAATATATAATGCATGTAATATAGTCTAACCGCAAATATTCTGAAAAGGAAAATAAATCGTTATCACTTTTAGAGTTTGGAACAACACAAGTGCGGTGTGTGTTTTTACGGTAATGAGTAATATAGATTGTGTCGCAACACATGTTGTGGTATAATATCACCGATATACGAGTATGTGAAGGCTATCGTGACGTTTAGAGAGACCCATGTCTGGAAACACATATATGCACATGTACATAACATCAAATAGTCCCCATTGTACAATGCATGTTTTAATATGTATTCATTTACAAGTTCAGGTTATTACTATTGCACCTGCAGGCTATAGATTTATTTCTAAAATGCGTAAATGCTGAATGTTTCGTGAGAAGTGTTTAAAGTGCATTATATAAAAGAAACGAACTAACAACTAGCAACTAATTTCTTAAATATACAAAAAAAGGATCCAATGGACTCCTCATGATGCAATAACAGTAACGGTTTTGTAATGCAATGTACACACCATTCCAAAATATGCTTATAAAAGGCCACATACAGGTATGCTATGGGCCGTTTGTAAATTTCTGAAGAGAGTGGGGCAAATCAATTCCGATATATATCTTGATTTAAATTCGTGTTGTTTAAATATAATCGGTCATCCAATAAGTTCGAAGCTTTCTGCTCCCAGTCAGTTATATACTCGGCTTTTAGACAAACTAACAACTACTAGTATTACTCCATGACCAAATCGCGGTTACTTTAAACTGTTTTTAAATTGTCAACAAGCAGAACCAAATGCCTCAAGTTGTCAATTTCTTCAGCACAAATCAGACCTCTGTAATCACGTGTTAAATGAGTAATCAAGAGAAACGAACTGGAAATTTTCCGCCGTTAATCTGATTGTATGACTGATCACCGTTGAGCTAAATTGTCAATTTGGAGATAATTTCAGACACGAATCTAACGCAGGTTAGAATCGATCTTATTTAATGTTACAATTTCAAATTCCAGGACATTTTAACATGTATACATTAGAATAGTTAACCAACAGATTTTTAAAATAATACAGTGAGATACCGTCATGATCGCATGTCCATTTTCAATATAACTGTATAACACATTCATGTAGGACCATTTGGAACAAATACTATGTGTGCATTTCTGGAAGTAGAATAGAACGAGAATTTACCTGATGATCGTTGGAGATGAAACACAGTATTTCACGTACAAATATACGAAAACAGACATACAGAGTTGAGTCACATAACATATTTGAACAATATCGCTCAATGGAGACTGTTTTGTATCTCAGAACCCCATTATTTTTCAATAAGGAGATTAAAGTCACAAACCCGCAAAATAACCGCAAAATTACACTACACATTTATTTAGCCAATCCCCCTACCAGGCGTACAGTTCATAAAATAATGTATATGTGCCGATTAAAAGTATAGGTTTATTTAGGAGTACCTAAATACCTGAGCCTGAATATGCGTAAAATGAATTATGTGTATTTATTTTACGCTCATGTTGGGACTAGGCCTGGCTGTTTAAAGTCGGTTATATTGTGTCTAAAGAGTCTGGGTTCTCATTTATCAGTTATATATAAAACAACTCGTTGTCAGTAAGTTTAGAAATGGGGTACACATTTTGTAAACTGTGGCTGTTGTTTTCTCGGTAGCTATTTAAAAATCAGTCAAATGAGAACTAATTTCATTTCCAGACTTGACAATTGCTTCCCTGGAAATTGTGTAGAATATAATACAATATAGACATGTACCTGCCATTCATCGAGCGGGATTTATAGATATGCATCTTTATTGTTTGTGTGGTTGCTAAAACATACAGAATACAATAATATGAGTTAAAAGAACCAATGTTAACCTTTCTGCCGTTAAAGTTCTCCGGCCATATTTTGTTTCATGAACATGTTTATGTTTATTTAAATTGAAATCAATACGCAACAATCGATATTTGCAATTCACACATTGCAATATCTGTGAAAAGAGAGAAAAAGATTTTATTTGATGACATGGAAAACTTTGAACAGGTAAATTAATCCACAGGTAAATGTATTTATCAATTATCTGGCAATAGTTGTGCAGATATACAATTCATATTAAAATTTTACCTCATTTCCCCGTGCAGTCACGCGGTGTTAAAAGTAGTATCTACGTCATGCAAATAATACTTATTTTTATATACAACTTAGTAGCGGTTTTCAATATATGTTTCTCTCCAGAGACTATCAAGAAATGTTTATGTTTAAGAGTTAAATTTGTTAATTGATAAAACTACAAAAAGGATGGTCATTCATCTTTATGATACAATCTAATTCGTTTGACGGTTTATATTAAACGTAGATATACAAGTCGAACGGGAAATGTAGCATTCAAGGACCACAGTCAACCACAAACACATACAGAAACAAACAACAACTACAACAATGAATAAAACGTTAGATTTGACAAAACAAACATAAAAGGGTTGGCAATTGGGTTACCGCCTTAGAACGGGCAGTGGCAAAACAGGCCGATGGAGTTTAAACCAGTTTCTAGGGTGCACCAAACCTCACTCTTACCCTATTGTCATCCAAATCAAACGAGTGTAATTAAAGATGTCCCCACCAGGGTATATTTCTGTAACAAACAAAACAGCATTAATAGGCAATATAGGTATACTAGATACATGGTCATGTATATATACTGAAAGGGAAAATACACGCATAATCAAACAATTGCCTATACTACACTTTTATATACACCTAATTTCACGTAATATTCCAGATATATCTTAACGTGTTTTGTACAAAATGGGGCTACAACTAATTACAGAAATGACAACTCTGTCATGTAGTGTAGTAGACCTTTTAATCAAAGTATACTTTGTAAACTCATAAATATTGAAGTTTCGCTTGAAAGAGTCAAGCTATTTCAGTATTAAGTTTAATGTTCAGAGATTACAACGTTTAAAGCCTAAGTTTGTTCAGCTGCCTCAGCCAAATGCGCATTCTGTCGATAATGAAACTTTAAAGGATTAACCATTGGTGTGTTCGAAGCTTTAACCCTTCTTTCCGAAAGGACAGGCCTAATGTCGCCCTGTACCATTCGATTATCAGTAGCATATTAAATATACAATATATAGCGGAAATGGGTATTTCCGCTATGTATGTCTTTTTCCTTTCTTTCCGTATATAATACAACACAAACCTCTCACGCCCAATAGCACCGGCTTGACCGGCATTTTACTTTAAACACACACATAGTGGGCTCGAAGACTTCAAAGAACCAGTAAGTAATAAAATTGCTGATTGCTAGTCAGGGCGCCTTGTACAGCCTCCACCTAGCACCAAACGAACGCAAGTGTGACATTATGTCTAAGACATGTGTTTGTTAGTTTGCAATATCTTTCTCGAAATCGTACTGTTAAAGTGTATTGCTAGTTATATCCTCTATGCTATGAGAAAAACTGTATGAACATGATGAAAGGAGAATTCTGGAAATCGCCGAACAAGACAAAAATAAAAAAATAAATATTGCAGTCTTGGTTTGATGTCAAATATTAAAACCCTAAATCATGAACGGTAGTGAAACGTGCTTGCTACCGTTCACGCCCTCGATTGAGAGGTCATACATTTCATTTTGATACGCATCAGTTATACGATAAATGGTATTCTTCGTTAAGAACAGATATTGTATGTTTGCCAATAAGGTTGCGTTGAAATGGCAATAAATACTCTAAAATATATGTAAACAAGATATTCCAATAAAGGATACGATAGTCTTGTTTACCAAACTCTATGCTGTGCTTGGTTTTTATCTTGGGAAAATTGATTTGAAACTGAGTTTTTAGTATTACTTTGTAGCCCAATGGTTTATTAACATATTAGTTCGGTCATATAGAGAGACATTCGTGATCAATCCCCTCTCGGTATTGTCATTAAAAGAGACAGTATGTAATTAAGTCACGGATTGAATCTAATTGAAGAGTTCTTATTGTCTTTTCTGCAAACAAACGTAATAGAAACCAAGCAAATTAAGAGAATTATTGTCCACCGCTTGATAGTAATCGCTAATGTAAAATCACTTGAAATGTAGCTGATGTAACTGTCTTTCCTCAACTTACTACGATACACTATGTAGCTTGAGTCCGACTCTTACAATATAATATAATATATCTTGAATGTTTGTGAAGCGCTGTGGTCTAGTGGTAGATTGATTGAAAAGTCGTGGGTTCGATCCCCGCAATGACCATATATATATGTTGTGTCCCTGAGCAAGACACTTTATCTGCATTTGCTTAGTACTGGTTCTACCCTTAACGTTCTACCCGTGTAGTTCTCTTGTTGCTCTGGCTTCTGCCAGGTCACTGAGTACTTACTTTGTGGCTTTCTAAGCTTTTTTTTATATTATACCTACATGAGCATTTATGTGTTTTACTTATATTGCCTAGTTTGTTAGAGATTATAACATGGCAAGGATATCTTTATTTACACTGTCCCGTTGATAGGGATGGCAATAGGGTAAGTGTGAGTGCTCCCTAAAACCGTGTTAAAAAATCCAGCGGCCTTTTTTGACACTGTAGTCCTATTGTCAACCCTTGTGTGTTTGTGATGTCTTATCTTGCCTTTTATTAATCATTATATATAGTTGTACGTTGTTTCTTTGTGTGTTTGTGGTTGACTGTCGTCCTTGAATGCTACTTTTCCTGTTCGATTATTATATCTACTTTTACCCAGGAAGATCTCGAGAGTGATTAAAATAAGTTCATAGAGCTTTCATTACCATCGGTGTAAAATAAATGTTTAACTATATAAGTAGATATAACCACCACACTACAAATACGTATTGGTATTTTGTAGCATTTTAAACACTATATAAGTATTACGCAATAATTAACGCACACAGGCGCACACAGGCGCACAAATGCATCGACCGCGAAATAAAAATATTGAGGTAAAGTTGTCTTGAGACGGAAACTTACATTAATTAATCGAAAGTTGGGACGGACTGGTGAACGTCTTTGGTGATGGACGAAACGAATCATTGCGAATTGCCCAAGAGCCCGGAGTATCGAATTTCCTCACTATATAGATAACTACTGAAAAGGGGATTCCTTGGAAGCAACAAACACAAACAAGAAATAAAAGTAGCAAACTCGGTTTTATTGAGTCTGTTCATTAGAGGTAATATTAAATGAACCATCTTTCCGGTAGAATCGTTACCAATTTTAATTGAGTTATATTTATTTAAAATAATATATCCAGTATTATGCATCTACAGTCAGAACACCAATCTACAACAGGTAAAGTAATGGATATTTGACAGTCAGTATCGTATAGTGTATAGTATAAATAATTCAATATGCAACATCAAAACCATTACGTGGTCCCGTCTTAATGCCATTCAGCGATGGGAAAACTTATATCAGCAGGATTTTATTATGGATATTTCGACAATAACACACATTTGAAAACATTTTTCACTGGAAAAATGTGAAAACCAGTTTAAATTACATATTAAATGTTTTAGGTTTACAATATCCAATTGTTAAGCCTTAATGTTTTATTTCACACCCCAGCCAATCCCGTTTTCTCTTCTTGGAGAAGGAGTTGTATGGGGTATGAAAGTTAATACTCGGACCTGTTTGTAATTTAATTTATTTTACCAACACATATGAATCACATTATTATAAAACTTTAAATATTTCTTAAAATAAAACTGGTAAATTGTAACAAAAAACACTTATCGCACCAATTATTGCACTTCAAATTCTACTTTTCGAGAATCAAGTGAGTTTTTTGCACGACTTAGACTCATATTCATTTCCCGAAATAAGTCAAAAATACGGTTTCTTCAAACCATACTCTAAATGTATTATGGATTTTTATGAAAGGTTTGTTGCATTAGGATTTTAAAAGCTAGGTGGTAGACAGTAGAGTGTTCAACGCAACATTTCTATAGATTCGTCTATATGGATGTTATTGACAGTGTTACGCTGAAGCGTCGAAAAGTCATTGACTGACAGCATGTGTTCCAGTTTTGATATGACTTATGACAAATAACTTTGACATTCATATCAAAGTGAATGTATTCAAAAATGACCGTACACAAATGCATTTGAATACATTAATACATTTTTACACATACATTAACTTAAAGTATGACAGTATGACAAAACATACCTTAAGAATAAAACAATATGTATTTTTTCTTCGCAGTTTATGGTGAGCTGATGATCCATACATGAGATGCCCCGTACGATGTTGGTTATGGAACCTTAACGAATAACATTGTTGTTGTAATTGTTATTTCTGTACGTCATCTAGGGACATGGAATGTATACTTTGGGGCGTTTGCGCATTTACATTGTAAATATATCATACTATTTTTGTATACAATAAGTACCATTTAAAATGTCATGCACGTTTACTTTTCTACCATCTAGGAGTTCTTTATATTAACAAACGACACCTATTTCCTCCCACATAGATATATAGTATTTTTATGCAAATACAAACCTATATGATCTAATTGTCAGACTGAGATATCTCTTGTTAAGAATGCTCCGCTCGGCAGAGGTCATCTAATGTAATAAATATTCATGTCCAACCTCGATACACATTTATCCTTATCTGCAATTGATTGCAAACATAATGATGACTGTGAAAATAATGTATGATGATGGAAACTCTGTATTAGGTCATGTACATATATGACTAATTCATATGAAACGTAAACCTGAGAACGTAAATCCTGAAAAAGGGGTTCATTTGGAGACAAGGAACAAAAACAAAAGAACAAAGTAAAACTGTCGGTTTTATTGATTCTGTTATTACTGAAACACAATAATTTTATTTGAGATGTCACAACGCTTGCACCAGCTTGAACATCATGAGTAATGGAGTGATATTGTCCACAATCACATCTAGAGTTATCACTAAAGGTGATAAATACCCCGCTTGGTGGCCTTGTTTGGATATGTTTTAGCCTAAAAATATATTGATTCTGTTTTTCATATAAATTGACAAAAGAACAAATTTAATGGAAATTATTTGAAGTTGGTTAGTACTCCGACATTGTTCTTCAGTCACAAAACGTATCATTACCTTAATATGGATGCATGGGAATACTCTGAATTTTGTACTGAGCGGAGTCTCAATTATAAATAATTAAAAATATGTGCAGTCTTATGTAAAATTATTGGAGTGTAAACTTATGAGGTCTTAAAATTAACAATGTATAAAATAATACTATTTTCATATAATAAGGGCAAAAAGCAATCATTATCTGATTATCTGTTAAATAACACGACACAAAATTAAAATAGGTGGAGTCTTATGTGAACATTTGTGGAGTCTTACAATTAGAGGAGTGTAACCGTATATGTTTTTTTATAAGTATTTTCACATCATACCAAAATGGTAAAGTAATTATGCAACCAATATCTACTAAATAACTCGAAAATGATTTCTTTATAGCCCACCACACAAATCATGTTTGGTAGGAGTATAAATATGTGTAATCTTACGTAAATATTAGTGGAGTGTAAGCTTATGAGGTCTTAAACTGTGTAGAGTGTAATTTTATGAAGTTTTCATTATGTATTTTCACGTCATAAAAAGAAAAAGAATACATGCGACCAATCACCTTGAAATTAAATCCTAATTACGCTTTGGTAATCTCCGCTATAGGATCTGACAACACTGCCTTGGAGGTCACGTCAGATCGACCTTTCATATAATCAATATGCATGGAAGATCAACTAAATTTAACCAATGAAATATCGCGTTTCATGTGCACTTGTCTATCTTGCTCGAGTGAACTGAACAAACGAAATCCACATAAAACACATATAGCCGAAACAAGATAATGCCGTGGATTGTACGATAAATTCAAAGAAATGCACTAAATGGCATGTTTTACAATAGGAATACGAAGAAAATCAAAGGCACAGTCAAGTTTTTCAAAACACATTCGGAACATTATACCGAGCTTATTACAACATTATGTTTTCTATATAGTACGTATAAATACATCTTGCCCGCTAGCGCAGTTGGTAGCGCGGTAGGATATTGCGACTTGATTATTATTACCCGCGAGTGTTATTTTAGTGTGGGTTACGAGTTCAACCCTACGAAGCGGTAATTCCTTTGTTTGTACCGCTATTGAATTCCGTCAAACAATCTTGATTTTATATTCAGCAAATATTCAAAAGGGTTGATGTGTTATGTTTGTCAACGCATTTGTGTGTGTTTGATAAGCTGAACGTTACGGACATTCTCTCTTTCAATACCGAGCGTAGACTGCTCCACATCGTTTGACTGATCAAAACCCGACATGCGCAGTGAAACGGTCTATAGCGAGCAATGTTTTAGGCTGAAATCTGATTGGCTAATCGTAAGATCAATATGACGTGACCTCCAATGCAGCGTTGCCACATCCTAAGTAGCGTAGAGTATCGTAGCGTGATAAAGGGTCTGATTTTAATAAGATTGATATGCAATCATTATCTATTAAATAACAGGACAAAACATTAAAATCTTAGTGGAGTGTAACCTAATGAAGGCTGTATAATTATCGAAATGTAATGTATGTTCACAACATACGAAAACTGAAAAGCAAATATGCAACCATGCAACGATTATTTGCTAAAACATGCAACGGGACGTGACGGGGGTGGTTGCAACACGAGGTTTTGTGTGTTTGTTTGTATGGTGCTTTACGTCTTTTTCAACACATGCAAGGTTATATATGACGGTCGATTTTTTGTGGTGGAGGCAGACCGATCACTTTTCCTGGGTAGAACCACTACTGTTAAATGACAAATAGTGGAATTTAACCTTATAAAGTCTGTATAATTAGTATAATATACTCTTATGTGGTTTTCATCATGTTTGTTAACTTAATACCAAATATGCAACAATGCAACCATTATTTGTTAAATAATGAAACTAGTCCAGTTAGCCTGTAAACCCACATTAAATTATTTGTAACAGAAATGATTTTCTGATTTTTTGATAGATACATATACAGCAAAAATCAGAAAAAAAGTCTAAAAAAATCTAGTAAGGGGGTAAAACCGTATGGCTCACAATGAAGCGTTTTTCATAAAATCACTGCATATATATATGTGTATGTATATCTGCAATATTTTATTATGAATAATGCATTTCATTGAGGTATTACAATATAAAGTCATAGCTAAATAATAATAATTGAAACGTTTGAACAAACAATGCATATAAATGCCTGCTTTAACACTGTTTCTTAAAAGTCATATATTAAAATACCACACCCACTGAATAACAATGGATCTGCATTTCAATGTAAAACTATGCAGTATATGGTATATGCAGTTTCACAGAATATTTTGGTGTTAACATTCATAATAAGACCGACGATAATGCATTTGGTGTGAAATGTGACTATTCAAAGGTAATCGACGGCATTGTCGGCAACTATAAATACCCATGTCATTGGCATTAAAGGGATACATGGCAATGTTGAGTTTTATTGAAACATTAAAATTTGCTCCATGATTTATTTATCCTGCGTCATTTTGACTTTAAAACTGCTGGCTTTACAAGGTGGACAACCCCCCCCCCCCACACTGAACTTTTTACAAGGTGGACATAACCTCCCCTGATATTTTTGCAAGGGTGGACAAAAAAAAACCTGTACGAAATCCCCCTCAGATATGTCTTATTTTCACAATTCTTTCAAAGCAAAAAAACAACAACAAATATTCTAGCATTGTTTTTAAGGTTTGCTCAAGTGCAATATACATTGGTTTGGAATACATTTAAGAGGAATTTCAATAACCAAGGAATGCAAGTGCAATGATGGAACAGAAAATATGCCTCCATATATAGTCAGGCATATTTGCAGTTTGCAAATTGAGTAAATCATGCCAGTTTCAACTTACTTCCAATTAAAACCGTTATTTGTAAAAACAACAAATTAATTGACAATTAACAGTCAGTATAATGACTGTTTACATTTATACAATTAACAGCTAATTAAAGAATTCCAATGATACAACATCATGCTTAATTGGTTATTAAAATTCCTCTTAAATTTACTCCAAAACAATGTATATTGCACATGAGCAAACCTTAAAAACAATGCTAGAATATTTGTTGTTGTTTTTTTGCTTTGAAAGAATTATGAAAATAACATTTTGAAAAAGACTTATCTGAGGTGGATTTCGTACAGTGTTTTTTTTTCCACCCTTGCAAAAATGTCAGGGGAGGTGGGGAGGTTATGCCCACCTTGTAAAAAGTTCAGTGGGGGGGGGGGGGGGGGGGGTTGTCCACCTTGTAAAAAAACATGAGGGGGTTTTGTCCACCTATACACAAATGAGCAGTGGGGTTTTGTCCGTGGGGGTTTTGTCCGTATACCTCTGGAAACACATAAATGCACTTGTACATTATATCAAATAGTGCCCGTTGAACAATGCACGTTTTAATATTTAGACAGATACAAGTTCAGGTGCAAAATATTATACCTGCATGCTATGAATTGATTTCTACAATGTAGTGTAAATGAGAATCCAAGGACGTCCTTTATGTTTCGTGAAAAGTGTTTAAACAGCATTATTATAACAGAAACGAATGCAACTACGGACCAATTTCTTATATATACACAAAATGATCCAATGTGGCTAATGATAAGGTGGCTTGATAAGGGGATTCTCCTTATGCAATAACAGTAACGGTTTTGTAATGCAATGTACACACCATTTCGAAAATCTGCATATTAAAAACTAAATAAAAGTATGGTATGGACCGTTTGTAAATTCCTGAAAAGAGTGAGGCAAATCAATCTGGATATATACTGAAGGGATAAAGAAACGCAGGGTAAACTTTGAAGATGATTCTAGGTAAGATGTCGAGTCTAATGTTCAATATGTTTAAGTAAGAATGAAGATTAATGCATGCAGAACAAACTTCAACAACAATAAGTTGTGTCTGGTAAGTGATTTAGGAGTAATTGAAGGGAATTGAAGGGGACCCCATGTAATGTGAAATCGAAATGGACTGATGCTGGGAACTGGCTCGTCAATACCGTGTATGTCCCCCGTTCGTAAGTAAGAATGAAGATTTGTATGCAGAACAAACTTCAAAAACAATTTTGTGTCTGGTAAGTGATTTAGGAGTAATTGAAGAGAATTGAAGGGGATCCCCTGTAATGTGAACTCGAAATGGACTGATGCTGGGAACTGGCTCTTCAATACCTGGTATTGACTAAATGTTCCCAGCATCAGTCCATTTCGATTTCAAATTACAGGGGGTCCCCTTCAATTCCCTTCAATTATTCCTAAATCACTTACCAGACACAATTCAATGTTTTTGAAGTTTGTTCTGCATGCATTAATCTTTATTCTTACTTAAAAAAAATTGATCATTATACTCGACATCTTACCTAGAATCATCTTCAAAATTTACCCTGCGTTTCTTTATCCCTTCAGTATATATTATATATTGTGTGATGAATTATAGGAATTTCTACAAAGCTAGAAATATA
This sequence comes from Serripes groenlandicus, assembly GCA_031761405.1. Taxonomy (NCBI): domain Eukaryota; kingdom Metazoa; phylum Mollusca; class Bivalvia; order Cardiida; family Cardiidae; genus Serripes; species Serripes groenlandicus. Next base: position 317,358 of record JASEVX010000006.1, read on the forward strand.
ATCTGCTCCTAATCAGTTATCTATTCGGCCTTTTAGACGAACAAACGACTACTAGTATTACTCCATAACCAAAATCCTGGTTATTTTAAACTAACTGTTCTTAAACTAAATGTCATATTTAAACTTTGAAATAAATTGAAAGCTAACCTGGAGCTTTCGTCCTAGTACTAAGGACTTCATCAGCAGACTGAAGAGATTAGCCTACTCGGGATTAACACCACTCTGAGTGAAGGTTAGCTTCAGGTTAGCTTTCAATTTATTTTGTGTTGGATATTAAAAAGTTTAGATATGACATTTAATTATGAACAATTCCACACAGTTAAACTTTCACCGAAATATTCTTAAGCTGTTAACAAGCAGAACAAAATGTGATGGCCCCAAGTTGTCAATTCTTCAACACAAATCAGGCCTATGTAATCACGTGTTAAATGAGTAATCAAGAGCAGCGATGGTAGAGACCAAAGCTAGAAATTATCCATGGAAAATCTGATTGTCTGACTGATCATTACTGGGCTACATTGTCAATTTGGAGATAATGACAGACACGAAACTAACGTCGCGTCTTATTTGATGTTACAATTTCAAATTTCAGAACATTTTAACATTTGTACATTCGGATAGTTAACCACCGGATTTGTAAAATAATACAGTGAGATGTCGTCATGATTGCATTGGCATTCTCAATATAGCTGAATAGTACATACGTGTAGAACCATTTGGCACAAATACTATGCCTGCATTCTGGTAGTAGAATAGAACGTCAACTTATCTCATGATTGTTGGAGATAAAACGAAATAGTTCAAGGACATATATGAAAACAGACACATATAGTCTGATCACATTAAATATTTAAACAATATAGCTCAATGGAGACTCCCTTGAGTTTTAGAGCCCTAATCCTTTCAATATTTAAGGTGGTTAAAGGCACTAACCCGCCAAATAACGGCAACATTACATTACACATTTATTTGTATCATGTCGACCTATACAAATCTGTCGAGAAACAGGGTGCCTGAGATAAATCTTTACTCAGCAGTTACTTTCATATCCCGTCAGGTAAACCTTTTTTGATGACTTCAGCACCTCTTTTGATGACGTCAGTGTATATTTTATGAAGTCTGAGTGTTTTTGAACGAAAAAATATGGGAAAAAATGTTAAATTAAATATTTTAGACGATCAACATGATAAATAGAATATCATGCTAGTGCCTGATACTATCCAGTTGATCAGGTTCGGTACGAAAAAAAGTAAAAAAAAAAATTCTCAGTGTCACCTGATAAACTGGATGTGATCAGGCACTAACATATCTCTATATCGAAACCCTATTCAAGTGTTCAGGTCATAGTATAATGTATATGTGTCGATTAAAATTAATTATGAGTTGGTAACTCTTAATTCGACGCTCCAGTCAGGGCTGTACAAATAATCATTTTAGCCACATGTCCAGAAAAAGCCACTTGCCCTGAATAATTTTCCACTTGTCCTATTGATGCTAACGTTTTCTCCTAATGTGACTGGCATTTTCGAATGTATGATATCAAGTTAAGTAAGAGTGAGAATCATACTATACACAACTGTTATGTGTATTTATATACCAGAGGCAAAGAAATAAAAGTACTAAAACATAGAAACTTTGAATTTCATTTATTTTCACATGATAACCAAATAAATAAATTAAATCTGATAACTTAAAAAGAACATTCTCATCAGTGACTGAGTCATCATTCACACTTGTAGTCATCTAAGTCAATTGTCAGGAGATACATCTCACCAACCATTATCTATCAGATACCATACACAACTGTAATAATTTGTTTATGCAAATTAAAAACAGGAGCCCCCACTCACCCACTTATGTGTTACAGTTTGCAAAGATCGGGACAATTCAATAACAATACATCAAAAGAAAAAATATATTTACCGTTAATTAAGCCATTTTTCTTTAATCCGTTACTCGCCGACAATCATCCCGTAATATGCGCCAATCAGTCAATCAATTTTAATACTTAGTCCATCTCAATACATAATCGTTGTTATTTACACACAGGTGCATATATGTCACGTGGTAATCACTGATATGCTTTTTTCATTGGCTATTTGCTAAAGTTAGTATGTATGTCGGTGAATTTGATTCGTGAATCGGAAAATGTCAAATGTCGCATATACCAAGAGTCTTCGGCGCGTGTCGCAACACGGGACAAACAATAACACCCCACTGAAAGGCGATTATAAAACTACAGGGACTTGATGGTAATTAAGGCAATGGTCCATTATCTGCGGGTCAGACAGTGTATTTCTCCAAGATCGCAGTGTTGGGGTTTGGCCTGACTTTTTAAAGCGGTTTATATTGTGTTTATAGAGTTTGAATTCTCAAAGTGTATAAGTTATATATAACAAAACTCGTTGTCAGTAGGTTTAGAAATGGTGTATACATGTTGTTGGCCGGATAGCTACTTACAAATCCAGTCAAATGAGAACTAATTTCCAAACTTTACAATTCCTTTCCCGGAAATTGTGAAGAAGACTATAAAATATGGAAACATGCCATTTTTCTTGCAGGATTTATAGTTATGCATCGTTAGTTAAAACATACCGCATACTATAATACTGGGTTAAAATAATCAATGTAAACCTTTCTGGCGTTAAGGTAATTTCTAATTCTAATGATCGTTTATGTGTTTACTATCTTGCCTATTAATGCTGCCTTGTTTGATAGAGAGTATAACCTGGCGCGGAAATCTTTATGTACACTCTCCCGTTTATTTTGATGACAAATAGGTAAGAGGGATACCTAATTTAAACCACTAGTGGCATTGGTTTGCCACTGACCTTTTCAAGGCGGTTGCTCTATTGTCAGCCCCTTTGTGTTTGTGATGTTTTATCTCGCATTTTATTCATCGTTATAGTTGTTTTATGTTTCCTTGTGTGTCTGTGTTTGACTGTCTTCCATGAACACTGATTTAAATGTTCGACTTTTATATCTACTTTTAGTCACGGGTGAAGTAGTTTCAATTCAACGAACATCAAAAAGTTCGTATGTAAGGTAGAAATCGATGGGTAAATTATCACTTTTATCTAGGTTCTGTACAGGTAACATCGATCAATATACCGCTTCCTATAATATTCCGTACAAAAAAAGAAGTTCACAGGATGACCTTAGTGGTTGGGCTAACTCAGGAAAGAATCAATGACGGTGAATGCATTTACATAAGTTTAATGCAACTTTTAAAATATGTTTAATATAGATACAATTATCTAAAGAAACAAGCGAATACACAAATGAACTATGAAAAGAATGTTCTCATGATATGAACGTTTAAGACGTTCTTAGTATTGTTATAAATACTGAATGTCTAAGACACTAAAGTGTTGTTAAAGCTATAACAATGTTGATCTAGCGCGATAACTGTGATGCGCGAGAGCTCATGCAGATGATGATGCGCGAATTCAATGGATGATTGTCATCAAATGCCTTCTGTAAGGGTTGATGACGCGATGCAATGATAGTTAACCTCCACTGAGATTGTGAGTGATATTCCTCCAGTGAGGATTGGTAACGGGCCCACCTTGTGTCCCGGGGGTTGTCGTTAGTAAAACCTGGCTGCGCAGGTACGGGGACCGTCTCCACCGCTTGTAAACGTTAATCGTGGAAGCTTAGCTCCACTCCTGGATATCCAAACCTAGATGGCTTACTCCAACCCTGGATGGCTTATATCCTGGATGGCTTAGTTCCAACCCTGGATGGCTTAGGCTGTAATTATACATACGTTTTAGATGTCGGTTGACAAACATAACAATCTTGCATAATTATCATTACCCAAACAAATCATTATTCAATCAATATATGTAAGCTGTACTAATGATGAGTAGCAATGTATACATATTCTACAACGCCATGTATACTGAAAGTTTTACTACTATTTTAGTTTCCATAGAAAAGTAAATAATGAGGGATACTTTTTACATTAAAAATAATTTTATGAATTATTTTCCTTTAGTAAAAAAATAAAATAAAATAAAAATATTAGAAAATTAAAAAAAACTACTGTGTTGTGCCACCACATGCAGTGCTGGGGGTCTTGCGAAGAAGCTTAAAAGGCAAATTGATGCATTGACTGAACGAGTAGCTGAATTGGAAGAGGAGTTTGAAGCAGACAGTTCCGGTATGGTTAACTTTCTTTATAAATGGTTTTAATGATTTGTTTTGTATGCTGACGTTGATAATTTGACTGGACGAGCAACTAATTTAGAAAAGGCGTTTGAAGACAGTACCAGCATGGTTAACTTTATCTATATTAAATGCTTTCAATGATGTTGTTTTTCAGCGTTCTGACCGTAATATTCCTGTAACATATACATTTAGTTCTAAATCTAGTTAACCTTTTCTTAGATATTGTTATAAGGAAATACATATTATCCTCGGTTCTATAGTGTGTCCTATCAACAACTGGTGAGAATTTAACCTTGGAAATATGTTTCCTTGATATGTAAAATCTGACAACTATTAACTAATACTATTTCTTGCTTTTAAACGCATTTAAAAACATTTAAAAAAAAATTTGAAAATGACTGACTAAATATGAGGCGTTACTGTCTAATAAATCGAAGGGAACAACTATAAACTTGTAAAACAATTAATTATATAAAATTCATTCATTTTCCATTATTTCAATTCTACCATACGATTTATTCAATATTGGAAAACGAGTAAAAGTTTTCACTACTAAACAAAAAGTGCCACTTTTATATCTTGTTTGTGTTTATTGCTTTCAATGTATTCACTGACATTTACACTAGCGTTTGTTTATTGCTGTGTGGTGACCGTAAAACGTCGCCCCGACTACAAATCAGTATTATTACTAACTGGTCCTTTGTCATCAAACTAATCTTATATGTGTGGCTTTAAAGTAAAATATCGCCTAAGTCGGTTCTAGGAGGCGTGAGAGCTGTTGCACTTGTATTCCACATTACCTCTCATGAACAGACTCAATAAAACCGATTTTGCTACTTTATCTCGTGTTTGTGTGTATTGCTTCCAATGAATCCGCTTTTCAGTATTAATTGCATAATTTATATTATAACTACTTTCGAAAGATAAGTAGCATGCACATGAGTATACAGCTAAATGTATTAGATAATAATGCATTATGTTAAATTACTCTACACCATCGTTTGTATCAATATTTTCCAAAAATGGTAATAACACTTCTGCTAAGACAAATGTAGAAGTTGCAAACCGTGTCTGTGTTGCCGATACCGTTATGTACATGTGTATTGTGTAGGCTAAACACACTGCACTGAATGTTTAATGCTGATTATACACTCGGTCATGTGTTTTGTATTGATTTGTGTTTAACAATGTTTCATCAGTCTGTAAGCTGCCTTGTGACCATGGAGAGTGTGTTGCTCAAGAGGGTAAATGGGTGTGTGATTGTGATGAAGGATATACCGGTATTCATTGTGAAGACGGCGATGAAGGTATGTGGAACGTTTTAGTTTCGGTATGTAGTCATATTTTGATAACTATATTGTTCATGTTGAGCAGGGTATGAAAGCAGTATCAACAGGAATCCAGCAAAATTTAAATATATGGCACATTAAGGAATGTATAAAACCATAAGTCAATTCAAGTTATGAAGTCAACTCAAGTTAAGAAGTCAACTGAAAGTATGTACAAATATGTCACACAAATGTATTTAGATATATATTTCGATTGGTTGATAATATAATTTGAAGAAACACATCAACGAATGTCTCAGTTAAGAATTTAGTTACCAATATATATGTTTAAAACGCTTCCGCAATTGAAAGCAGTGGATATTTTTACCCCGTTAACACAACCTATTAAGTTTTATTATATACTTTCCACTGAAATAGTGGATTTGATGATTAAAATAAAACCTTATATTTTTATTGTTTATATTTCACATGTGAAAATATAATATATTTCACTTAAAATGACCTCACGCAACTGCTGACGTTGTTATCGCTGTTGACGTTATTGACGTTATTGTTTTGGCGCATTATGTTTTTTCTGCATAAATCCAGGTTGTGAGTAGAAATATATAATAAATAAAATATTTGTTGGTTTGTCGTGATTATAGGCTTTATTTTCATCTCAAAATAAAACTCTAATATTTTTTCTCACTTTTCGATGAAAATAAATCCTATATTAATTCAAAACAAACAAACATCCTCTATATATTTGGACATCGAACTCAGAGTGTGATGAGATCACGGCAACAAATGACATTAAACATGCCTCCCTCAGAGAAAGAATACGTGAGGGATAAGTTTTTATCATGTCGATCTGCATAATTCTGCCGAGAAACAGGGTTTCGAGCATTGAAGTCTATAACACCATCGAAATGACGAATGACATACGAAAATCAAGATACAACTTCTTAAATCAGAGCATAGTTGTTTTTGTGACAACACAACCCTAATAATTAATAATTACGCTTATTCACAATTCTCTGAATCATATATCCGTTTCAAATGAATGGTGTTCTTTGAAAATGAGAAAAAATGTGATAATAGAAACAACAGCAATCGAACGCTATAGCACCGTAGGTTCGTACTGCATCACATACCGAAATAAATGAGCAGATATAAAATGTCAAAGAAAAGGAAAATAAGTCTAGTTCATGATGTCAATATCTTGGTGAAGAACTCTAAAATAATTGGTTTATTTAGTTCCAAACTTAAAATGACTTGGTTCCATTTGTACGTTAGTTTGTATAAATCAAACTGTATGACTATGCTATCAGTGATTTGTTAAACAAACTGCAAAGCAACACACCCAAGAAAATCATCAGTCTGTAAAATATAAAACATTGATGGGAATAATGTGTCATATGTGGCTAACACATACTTAATACTTAACCACGGGCCACAACGTCAGTATGTTTAACAAATAGCAATTTAACAGTATTCGTTGTAAACTATACATGCTTATTCTTGGACAATTTTGTTTAAATAGAATCTGTTCCAGTGGAGGGTGTTGAGATTGAAGAATGGGTAGCCAGTGTTAGAGCCTTTTCCTCACAATATACCGCTCCCCAGTAAGTGTTTCTATATGTGTGTGTGTGTGTGCGCGAATGTGCGTTTGTGTGTGTGTGTGTCTCTCTCTCTCTCTCTCTCTCACAATGTATCCATGATATTGATCAATATATATAACAAACATAATGAACCTTAATGATAAAAAAATACATTATACTAACTATTTTATTACATGAGTTCTGCTCCTCCCGGCGCTGAAAACGGTAACTAGCATTGTTCACTATCGTTCATGAACAGTCGCAATCAAACCGAGAGGGCAAAGATTGTGTTGCAAATATTTGTGTAAACACCAGAGCTATGCTGTAGCCACAATTGAATGTTGTCTGCACAATTATTTATGTCTGCACGATGATTGTTGTCTGCACTATTATTGTCATTTGAAACCCAAATCTATCGAGCATGATAAACCATTACAAAATGGACACCCATTTGGTGCACGCCTCAAAATTGATCCTGTGATAGGCACTGGTACTATAACTGTCCTGGAACCACTTTGACTTTACACATGATGATTGTTGCTGTAATGCATGACCTATTCACTGCAGTAGAATGACAAAGTAACGTCGACGTAGTTTTGGAATTACTAACTACTATAATGTAAAAGTATTATTTTCTTTTTTATTGTGTATGAAATAAATTAGATGGTTTTGTATTTTTGTTTTAATTAACCTTTTCTGTGTATTAAAAGTTATTCAGCTAATCAAGTTATTGGAGCACCAGACAAGTACCCAGGATATGGTAATAGTGTAAAAACATGGTGCCCAAAGACACTTAATGCCAAGGAATTCCTTACGGTAAATACACTCTGAGACACTATTAAAAGTCACCATGTTATCCTTCAAAGATGTGATAATGTATAACAATAACATAACATTTTTTAAATCAATAACATGGCCGCAAAGCATCAACATAAAGGATGTATTTTCTTCAACAAGATATTCCCATTTCTCAAGTGTACATTTTGGACTACCCACGCTTTGCTCCTTCAATTGCAAATACCTCTCCAATAACCAATCAGCCTTGAGTATTGTAATAACCAATGTTGGATAGTAGCATTAAGAAAACTATGTGCGTAAATCACATTTTAACCGTGTCAAATGACCGTGTTGCTTTCTTGTAAATCAACTATAGATGAAGCAATCGGCTAAATGCCATTTCAAAACTGTGAATATAACTTTTGAATGCAAAGTTGTTTTGGCGGTAATCTGGCGTGAGTCATGCTAGTATGACGTAACCAATATGGTGACCTTCGATATAAAGACAAGTTAATGTCATAACATTTTACATTTAATAAAAGGACTGTTACCTGTCAGTTACAGGTATAGTAATGTTAGTGTGTACGAGTATATTTCAGCGCTCTATTTGTATGTTTTAATGTAACATCTCCAATTTGCAAAGAGCAAAACATATCACTTAATCAAAAAAGACACATTAAAACGCAGATCTTTTCGTAAAAAAACTTAACCACTCGATTATTACAATTTGTACGACACTCATGTACATGTATACCCTCTATATACGTTTTAAATAGAGCTATTATTACATTTAACACCAACATTGATTATATAAATCTGTATATATTTAAAAAAAATATATATATATATCAAATGTATGCCAGTGTTAAATATGTCATATGTCGTATGCATCTCAAAATGTGTATGCCATTCGTAGACTAGGTGTTCAAGGAATAAAAAATGTCCTACAAACACGCACGATTTAAATGTAAAAAAAACAAGAACAATGGTACTATAGAAATCATAGCATCCAAAATCAATGTCACCGCCAATGTCACCGTCGGCCTTCAACGGCAAGTTGACACAAATGTACACTAGGCTGGTATACAAAGCAGACAAAACACAGGTTCTAGTCGTTGAAAAGTATTTTGGACAACTTAAAGCATCAACCATCCGGACTTCACTTTATTAGTAAAGTGTCAGATGCGATACAGATATGTTAATGGTTACGGTAGGCCATGCGATCAACAATAATATTCTAATAATTGCTATTGCTTGTAGGTTAACTTCGCCCAGAAGGTGTTTGTGACAGCGGTTGACATATACGAGACATATAACGCCGGGGCAGTTGAGAGAATCTCGGCATTGATTATAAATGAAGCAACAGGAGCTTTGGAGTCGTTTCCATTATACACGGTCCAGAGTGGCGGAATTCTGTGCTTAGCACAGGCCAGGATATTCTCGCCAACTCTGCAGGTGCGTGATGTCATGCATTGTTAAGGATTATGTCCCTTTGTGTGTAATCCCATTGAGATGCATTTGAAAAAGACACGAATTAGAAATCAAATAATATTGAATAATTTTGTATGACACTTAATAGTATAATATGTTTACACATTTTTCTAGGCAGTGGTGCTACCCTTGAATTGTAAATACATAATTGATAAATATGTGAATTAGTCAATACAAACATGACCTTGAGTATGACATAAGTTGAGTATGGATCAATACACATGTTTATCAAGTTAGTATTTATTATTCAATTATAGCACAGTCTAGATAAAATCGTAAACATATTAAACTGCAAGTTACATGTAAAACGGTATGGATTATTTGAGTTCTAGTATTGCACTTTCAACGGGATTCCACAAAAGGGGACATCATTCTTAATGTTTTTATTTTATTGATCATGAATAGTTCATGAGTATCCGATTACGATTTGGAATTCCAACACGATTTTCGATTCAAACAGTAACGAGGGTCTGAATCTGGACGGGGATCCCATGATTTTCTTGCATGTTCAGGTTGTGCAAGCTCATTAACACACTAACGTCATGCAATGGTTGATGCTATCGACGTCATTGTTTGTGCCTGTGTCTTGTATCTGTACTCATGTGTAAGATCAGACTTTTCAGTGCTCATGTAAAGGCAGATTACCTTATTCTATATGCAGAATATTTAATGAATTACAAAACATGATATGTTCTTTAGTTTTGAACAGTCTCAATCAAACCGAGACTGCAATAGTTCGTATATGTCATACTCTCTTACTAGTATTCCGTAAAGCTTATTAATGAAATCAGAAAAAAAAACATGTAGGATATTTCTAAAATTATTTCGTTTAAGGAAAACTGTATACCAATGTTAAACCAAAATAAACACAGCTGATAGTCGGCGATGTCCGCGCACAAAAACTCAACGGCACGCATGAAAAATAATCAATCATGGACATCCCTTTTAGATCCATATATTCCATAATTATAACTGTTTTAATAGGAACCCCGGGTTATATAACCCGGGTTTGAATATCCGAACGTTAGCGGATTTCCTTGAACGAGTGTTCATAATATTTTATTTAACATTCATGCTGCTACTGGAAATGTATACTGAACAAAATTCCTAAATACTAATTTTTGTATCTTAATTAATTTTCTTATTTTAAATATATTTTAGAATAGTTGTGTGATAGGTATTTTGTTTTGACTCATGTTTTTTAAACATTTATTTTCTGTTTAAATTTTTACATTTTGAGAGTTATGAAAACATTAAATGTGCTGGAAAAAAAACACATGACATGAATCAACGTCTGCTTAAAGATATAAACTTCTTAAAATTGGTAAGGACTAATATACAAAAAAAGCATAACAATTTGACCCATTTATTTCAGATTCTCCATCTATACGAAAATGAAAGTTGTATACTCCTAAATTACCTCCCTTTTAATTGAATATCGTTTGAAATTCAAGTAGGCTAACTGTTATTCATCGTTAACATTAAATATTTCGAAAATTTCGTTAGCAAACGCATTTGTAGTGGTAATGCGAGTAAAACATGATGTCAAATAAAGCTGATATCTTCTAGAATTAGGAACAACGAAAGCTGCACTAACTCGAAGTACTTAACAAAATCCTACATACCCGGTTGCATAAGTGTTATACATTATTTTTAAGAAAACACATATACTTGAAACCTTTAAAATATGTTCATGCAATCAGAGCAGGGGATTTACGGTCGTTATTTTGCAGTTTAACCGTACCTCTAATCAAGCGCAAAATACACAAAACAATGACAATTTTATTGACATATTCTTAGGTGGTTACTTAGGAACATTCATAAAAGTTATATACTTAAAATAAAAATAAACGCATAGTATTTTCGCTGTTTATTGTATGTTTAATATGCTACTGCAAATCGAATGGTACAGGTGGACATCGGAAAGAAGGTTTAAAGCACCGAACACACAAATGGTTATTCATTTAAAGTTTCATTATCGATAGAGTGCGCATTTGGCTCAGACAGGTGAGCTAACTTAGGCTTTAAACGTTGCAATCTCTTAACATTAACCACAATACTGAAGTGGCTTGACGTTTTCAAGCGAAACTTCAACATTTATGAATTTCGTGTAACAAAGTATACTTTCATTAAAAGATCTACTACATGGCATAGTTGTCCTTTCTGTAATTCGTCGTAGCCCTTTTTGTACAAAACACGTTGAGATATATCTGGAATATATAGAGGAATTAAAGGGGGTACATCAGGATTTTTCTAGAAACAAGTTAAATTATAAAATTGTTCCCGTTGATGATAAAACACTTATATTAATCAAAATATGATGTTAGAACCATTGTGTTAATGTCTAAACTTGAAAACACCATATAGACAGGACGGAAACGGACGTAAAATGCTGAAATTAACCCTGGTGCGTCACCTAGGATAGCATGTATTACTGTGCAGAATGAATTTCTTTGCAATTAAGGGATAATTTTTAGGTTCATTCATTATGTTTTGGCCATGTAAAACAGAAAATAATAATATTTGTCAATTTTAAGTCGGACACCTAGACCCCCATGAAAAGCCTGATGTACTCCCTTTAAGTGTTAATACTAGTGTAGTATAGGCAATCTGTTGAGTATGCGTTTCCTTTTCCTTTCAGTATATTAAAAAGCGACATTATGCTATCCACCATACAATAAAGATAACATCTAGTTGTCATAATCAACTTAAGTCAGATTATGTTTTACAGAATATTGGTAAGGCAACCAACATCATCAGGATCGATTTTGACAGTACCGTGCATAAAGCGTGGGTAGAAATTGACGCCATAAAGCTACGCGGGAAAAGAGTCGCAGGTAATAACAGGGTCAAATAGTTTGAGAAACTAACCCGCCAAATAACGGCAAAATTAAACTAACAACAAAACAAATGTCAAAACTCAAGCCACGTGTTCAGGTCATATATAATGTATATGTGCCGATTGAAAGTATAGTTATTTTCGCGGGGTTTTGATTTATTATTTTAAATATCCGTGACTGAATTTGCTTGAAATAAATTATGAGTTGGAAACACTTAATTTAACTCTCCAGTTTTGGAGTTTGTCCTGGCTGGTTAAAGCCGTTTGTATTGCGTATATATAATTTGGATTCTCAAAATACGTAAGTTATATATATACATCGTCGTCAGTAAGCTTAGACACGTGGTACATCTGCTGTGCCTGTTTATGGCATGACGGCTACATTGAACTGCGCATAAACGGAAGTCGATCATCTACATATATAGTTAAGCTTGTGGTAGTAGTCATTACGTGGACCCGCCTTAATTCCATTAAGCGATGGGAAAGACTATAATAGCAGGATTTTAAAAGGATATTTCGAAAATAAAACAAGTTTAAAAACATTTTTACTGAACAAAAGCGATAACCTGTTTAACATTATCTTTTAAATGTTTTAATTTTACAATATGCAAACTTTTTAAGCCGAAATTTTAAGGTTTTATTTCATACACCAGCCAACCGCGTTTATGCTTTTTGGAGAAGGGGTTGGATGAGGTATGGAAGTTAATACTAGGACCACGTAATGGAGTTCGAGCACTTTTGATTGATAAATACATGTTTCTGTAATTACACGTACTCCTACAATTACGAGATACCATCTAATTAAACACAAAATGATATCACAGTATCGTTTTCCGAATAACAAGTAACATATATTAACATCAACGTTCATATATCCAAATCCATACCTACGTATATCTCTACAAGTACGCATTTTTTTCCGGTAACTGTATTGGTTTTTAACAAGCTGTCCGAGGCTACGGTCATGCACACAGACTTAAACAATGTTAGGCAAGGCGTGATTATCATCAGCGACACCATCCGTTAAATACAAAATCTATGCTTTTGATCTGTTTTTATGTTGTAAATTCTCAGCTATTTTTTGTTTAAAAGAAATTAACAATTCATCACTTTGCAATACTTTGTTTGCTAACGCTTTTACCTTTTAATTGTTGATAAGCCTACACGCCCCCGCACAGTAATACCAGAACAGGGTGATACAGGATATATAGATATATAGGGGTAATATTCCACGAAAAACTGGATTTTTCTTTAAATTGTGACGCTTTAGCAAAAGGAGCGAGTCGAGCTTTACTAGGTGTAATCTCAAAAATACATAAACTTAAAGAATTCGGTTTTAAGTCATATGAAAAACTATTCTACAACTGTGTAGTACCTATTCTTGACTATAGTTCGTCTGTATGGGTGTTTAAACGGTACCAGTGCATTGATAATGTGCAAAATAAGGCATCTAGATACTTCCTCGGAGTACACAGATTTGCCCCAACGCCGCCGATTATTGGTTACCGAGTGTTTACAGACAATGGGTATCCATGTTACGATTAAGGAATAGATTGATAAGTTTTACTGACAATAGGTTGACGAGGCGTGCTTTTAACAATGACTATACTCTCTGTGTTAATAATTTGTGTAGTGACGTAAAACATGTCATGCGGGAACTAAATGTAATTGATTATTTCGACAACAAAACAGCTATAAATTTGACAACTGTAAACACTATTATAAGGGGTTATTATGCAAACATTTGGTCCCGAAAGGTAACTGCTATGCCAAAACTAAGGACATATATCTCGTTTAAAAATCAATTTGTAACTGAACAATATGTGAGTATGACACTCAGTAGGAGTGAGCGATCAGTCCTTGCACATTTTAGATGTGTATCCTACCGCTACGGATTGAAACTGGCAGATACGTTGGAGAGACACCACAAGAGAGATTGTGCCGATTCTGTAACGCTGGGGTAATAGAAGACGAACTGCATTTCTTACTCGACTGTGTGTTTTACTCGGACATAAGAACAGATATGTTCCGAGATATTATTGTTGACTTAGCCTTTATAGAACTACAAGCATTACAGAAATTCAAAACACTAATGCAGACATATTCCAGAAAAGTTTCAAAGTACTTGATAAAAGCATTCTTAAGAAGGAGAAATTCTATTTATACTGTGCTTAATCAATGTGTAATATTCATTTTACAGTCAGATGTATTACATTATCATTAATTTGATACACTTTTATATTTTGTCACATATTTATTATTGACAATGACTTATAGGTCCATTGGGCCGGGTGCTCTTTCATTTTATTTATGTACTTGTTTGTCACTTTCTGTCACTATAATAAACGATCTACTACTTACTTACTTATAGACAGACAGATATCTGAAATTATATTGCGTTTTATATTTCAGTATAATGTCAGAAGAGAACAGATGCAACCAAACTTACCATACAGATGTAGTAGAAATATCATAAAAGTAACACAGATTATGAAGTTGTGACTGTATACTATTTTATACGCTTTTATGTGTTATAAATAAAGTTTGATTGTAAAAGGCTTACACGATTTGTTGCGAGTGTTTTATGCCCCATTTGTTTTTCATTTCTTGAGAGTTCCACATAATTGTATGGTCAAAGCAACTATACAATTGCATGTTCTGGAGAATTGAATTGAGACTTGATTCAATGTACATTAGTAATACTTTATTTACGCATATGAAATATGAAAAAAGTAAAGTCACTAAATACAATTATTGATACTAGAAATGCATTTGAGTACACACACATGCAAAGTTTACATACGTCACTAATATACAATGAGGGAAAACGGCGAACAATAGTAACAGTTCACATACTGTTCGTGTTTTATATGGATCGATTCTACGTCATGTCAGTAATATGCTCCACATAATAATTAAACGTAAGTGACATCATAACCGAGAGCCTCGTTTTAAAAGTAGATATTCAATACGAACAGGAACAGTAACATTCAAGGGCGACTGTCAACCACAAACACGCACAGAAACAAATAGCAACTATAAAGATGAATAAAAGGCAAGATATGACACCGCAAACGCAAGACGGTTGACAACAGGGCTGCCGCATTGGAACGATCAATGACAAAAAAGCCCGCTCGCGGTTTAAACCATGTTCTAGGGTGCACCAAATCTCATTCTTACCCTTAAACAGGACAGTGTAAATAAATATATCCCAGCCAGGTTATACTCTCGAACAAACAAGGCAGCATTAATAGGTAAAATAAGTAAAACACATCAATGATCAATGATCAATTTTGCTATTTGTCATCATACAAGAAATGTATGACATTCATTGCCACAGTCTTTCCTTAAACACATGTGTTTCTTCTGTGTGTGTTACGGTTGATTGTCGTCCTTGAAAGCTACTTTTCCTGTTCGATTTTTATATCCGATTTTTTATATGCAGGTTTTAAAACTGTTTTACGAATCTAAATATAATTGTAATTAAAAAATAACTAAGTTAATATGCATCCAATCAGACGTTTTTAATTTCTGTATTTTTCAAACTGTGCTATTGTAACATAACACGATTTGTCATATGCAAAGCAAAATTCTGGGGGCATGATTGAACAATGGGCGGAAGACATGTGTCCATATCTACAACTAGGGACGTGAATATTTTAAAATATGATAATGTTCATTAAGCATTGAAACTGATTTATTTGGTTGATTAAATACTTTAATTAAATTAAACTCTAAGTTCCAACTCTTTATTCATGATATGCAACAAAATGTATCTGTTTTTTAATGCTGCTTTGCTAGTTAGAGAATATAGACTATCGCGAGAGAATAACTTTATTTCACTGTCCAGTTTAATTGATATGGAAACAGGGTAACAGTGAGGGATTGGTTCACCAAACTTTGGCGCTTGCTTTTGCCAAAGGTTCTTTGGACTTTTAAGACAAAGAAATATGAAAAAGATCGGACAGGGAAAGTAGCATTCAAGGAGGACAGTCAGCCACAAAACACAGAAACAATCACACAAACAGACAAACAAGAAGGCAAAAGTAATAATAAATGCAAACGACATCACAAACACAAAAGGGTTGACAATAGGGCTACCGCCTTGGAACGGTCAGTGGCAAGCAAAGTAGGCCACTTGGGTGTTTAAAACGGTTCTAGGATGCACCAAACCTCACACTTACCCTACTGTCATCCCATTAAAACAGGCCAGTGTAAATAAAGAAATCCCCGCCTTGATCTAATCTCTAACCAACATGGCAGCATCAATAGGCAGTATATGTAAAACACAAATATGCTGGTGTAAATAATTTGTATATCAGTGAAATAGACCTTTTTAGTGGTAAATAAATATACCCTACTTTTCAAAATCGCTTTTATGCGCGAAAGCTGTTTTTGATGGGGGCATTTTCAATGCGCTCAACCACAAGTCAAAATTAATGATTCCTTTTAATTGTACATGCATGACTTGTCTAAGACGAAACAACTATTCATACATTCACTAGGCATACCCACTACTCCTCTTATAATCGTAATATATTACAATATTTTCTGATAGAGTGTTAGATGCTAAAAAATATAGATGCTTGCACATGTCAAAAATGCATCGGATCATTTTTCTCTTTACCACTGACATTTTGGGCGAGTTTTTACTGCCCCATTTTCATCAGTCATTAACATGCCACGTACATCCATTTCTGTAAAATGCAAACATTCAAGAGTACATCCACATTTATAATTTGATTTTTTCTAATATTAATCTTTAAAGATTCCAAGACATGAACAAGCGATCGCGTTTCCACCGTGCCTCACTATTTCAGGCGTTTTTTAGTACATTGTGCTATGCTTCCGCATTAAGTTCGTTTGAATTAGTTGGCATCAAATATAAGTTCACAGAGCTGTTCAGACAAAGACTGATATGTTTTAGTATTGAACGATTTTATTTTGATTCTTATTTTAAAAAAAATTTAAAATAAAGTATAACCACTAAAATGAGAGCCAATCTTGGTTTTTATTCGATCATATTTGTATAAGGCCAACTGACAACATATATACATGTTTTCAACATACAGAGATCAATCAACCCCAGGATTGATGCTTTTAACTATACTTTTAATTTTTAAGAGTTGGTCATATTTAAATTGTATCCAACCGACTTCTTCATACTTTTACATTATTACTCTTTAACTGTATATACAATAAGCATTGTCGTTAAGGTGTTATATTTTTGCTAGATATAATAAAATATTTTTTTCAGTTCTTAGAGGAGTATTTACTTATACCGGAAATGTGTTGCCTTGTAAAGTATCACAAATACAAAGTACACTTGCAAATCAACAACCTTTAAAGTCAGCAACCGTTTAGAGAAATGTAACAGGATCAATGAGATCATCTGTTGTTCATATACCAGACTGTTTCACGATCTCATCTAGTTCCGCACAGAACTTATAATAGCTGTTTCTAATCGGAAATGTATATGACCGAGAGATTGCGAATGGTGCAACACTCCATAACGCCAAGTGGTAAACAATAAGCAGAAGAGCCATTAACTACTCGCATATTATACATATTAACTACCTGCATATTATACAATAATCAACATACGGAAAACACAATTAAAACATGTATAATAATTTTACTTAAAACGCAGGGATTTAGAAACTACTTGTTTAGCTCACAAGAAATGGGTTATAATACTAAATAATAGAAAGTGTAAACTAATATCGAGAAGAAAATCTAAGAAAATGTGTAAACACGTGGTGTAGCCATGACTGAGTAGCGATGGCGAATTTAAGACTTAAATTTGTCTTCCAACATGACTGTTTAAAAAATTATTTTTTTCGGAAAAGTTCTGCCATGTAAAGCTAAACACTAATGTCTGCATTAGAGGAGATACTAAACAATACTCCATCATTATTTCAGAATATACCATACCCATCTAAAATATACATTATTCATGCATGTACAGTGTATGAACATGATGAATCCATGATGAATTAATAAATGTGACGATTAGAATACGTATCTGATTTTCATATTATTAGACGTGATCGACGTCTAATAATATGAAAATCAGATACATATTCTAATCGTTTGCAATTTGGTTTAATTGGATTACAGGCACACTACATTGAAAGCTCGTATATAATTGCATATACACTGAAATTATGACTGTGTCCTTAGTGCCATAGACCAGATTTTCAAGTCGCCAACCAATATGTTTATTATGATACATACATAGGTCAAATGTTTAGATCAGTCAGTGTAATAGTGCGTGTTACTGCCTTATTTCCTTTAAGCGATTTTTAAACAGGATTTTAACGGATCTTTTGACAATAAAACACTTTTAAAAACATATTTTACTGAAACAAATGCGATAACCTCTTTGCAATTGCGTATTAAATAATTTAATTTTACAACATGGACGCATTTTAAGCTGAAATTAAGATTTTATTTCATGCCCAAGCCAATCCCATTTTCCCTTTTTGGAGAATGGCTGGATGGGGTATGAAAGATAATATGCAAACCACGTAATGGTAGCAGTACCAATGTTAGAGAGCATACAAGATGTAATCTTCAAACAGACAAATGAAACACAAGGTGACATAGGTTACAATGATAATGAAATCGATACAGAAAAAGATAAGGTCATTGCGCTAATATACATGTAGTACTCCAGTAAATGACCTCATATAGTTTCAATAAATAATAACCTATGTCGGATCCTCCTGTCGTCACTGTGCTTTTAGAACCCGTAATCTTTGTTGAAGATATAGGTGTCGAGCTCGATGTATACATCATGGTTGTACTGCGAATTGGGGGTGGTATTGCTGTTGATAACGAAGAATTCGTATCTAAAATTGTAAATGTGTGCTTTGTTTTAAACTGGCTAAGTCCTGCATTAAGTTTTGAATTAGTTGGCATCAAACGTAAGTTCTCTGAGCTATTCAAAAAAACACTGATTTTAAAAAGATATTTCGATTTAATTGTCAAAAAAAAATCTAGTGCGAGGAGAGATTATCTTGGTTTATTTATTCGATCGTATTTTCAGAATTTCAATTAAAACCCTATGGTTAGCAATCATGTTAAAATTAATTTGGTAATACAGCTATTTTACACGATAAACATACACTAATCAATACACTTCACGGTACATGCATATACCCTTTATTTATGGAAAATGGTTTACATTCATTTAATTATAAGATACTTATCTGAGAGACAACAACATTGGTTGAGTTACTAGATGTGAATAAATAAAGAACAAATCGAACACAAGCTTAACATAGTAGTATATTAATATAAAATATAATTCAATATTTTAAAAAGTAATATAAATTGGGTGACGATATTTGGAGACAGATATATATATACTCAGCAAAAATAAAAACTATCCACTTTGTTTTCCTGCAAAATCTGAGACAGTAAGAAAGAATTAACAACTGTAGCATGTTTTTCTTTTAATAACATCTTTCTTCGATGTTCACACAAAATTTCATCGAAATACACCGAATAATAGAAAAATAAATCACAGTTTGAAAGCATAGGTGAGAAAACGAAATTAACAAAACTAAACAAATGTAAAGGTAACGATAGCACAGATGCAGCAGTCTAAGTCGATTTAAATACACAAATATTCTAAATGTCGCTAATATCTCATGTGTCCACCGTTACACCGAATACACGCAAAATGCGACGTCGCATGCCTCTGAAGAAACGACTGACGAATTCTAGAGCTAATGCGTTCCATTCGCGGACAAGTGCTGCTGCAAGGTCCTGAACACTTTGGATAGGGTCATCCTGACGTACACGACGTCCCAAATATGCTCGATGCTTCGTCAGTCGTTACGTCAAAAGCATGCGACGTCGCATTTTTGAGTGTATTCGGTGTGACGGTGGACACATGATATATTAGCGAGGTTTTGAACATTTTTCTGTGTATTTGAATGGGCATATAAATCACGAACATGCAGTGAGAACCTCTCATTCCTCACTAAACACGCCAAACCATTCACTCACACCATATTGACATAAACACAGAGACAACACAGTACGCAACACAGTTCACCACAAAACTGTTAATGCGAGCGCTTGCCCGCTTATCATATAAAGCATATTTAAATTAAAACACTATATGTTATGTTTAGCAGAGAAATAGTGGATTTTCACTCCCCTATGACTCCGTATATACAAAGGGTGTGCCGAGCCGACAACACGTATGGGTGAGACACAGAGAAAGGTATTTGTTTAGCAGTGAAATAATGGATTTTATCAATGAAATAAAAGTGGTAATTCATAAGTGTGAAATATAAAGTTTTATTTTTTCACTACGGGAACTACATTTTTTATTAAGAAAAATAATTTATTTGTTTTATTTGTTTAGAAAATAACTGTTTAATATATATAATTCGACTGTAAATGGTCTAACTGAGAAAATGAGCTAACGTTTTTAAAACTGGTCAAGTAGTTGAAATTGTTTTCATTTACCATGTTCACAGTGAAACATGTCAGTTGTCATTTTTTTGCAAAACCTGCTGTTTTCAGAAAGTTGCCATATAAGTTATAAAATTGGATTGGAAATAACTTAACTAAGAAAATGAGGGGTAGATTACTGAAATCGGTTAAGTAGTTAGTCCAAGTAATGCGGAATTAAAAACAGTAAGTTTATCATCATGATCATACTAGGTCAATGGCGTCGTCAATTATTTATTTTTTCTGCATACTGCAGTACACTTTGATTATTAAGCATAAAGTAAAAAGAACATTTGTTGTTTTGTCGTGAATAACATATTTTATTTCATCTCGAATTGATCTAACTTCAATATTTACACTCATGCTTCGCATTCGTGAAAATAAAAAGTTTTCACACTTCTCGATGAACTAAAATTTGTTATTCACTCCAAACCAACAAATATCCTCTATTTATAAACACCATGTTTAAGTGTGTATATTTCACGTAGGACATTTCCTTTAGTTGTTATAACAGTATATCCATCATGTGCGATGTAATCAAACTGCGAAAATAAAAAGCGAACCTCTGGAATGTAAGTAATAGATAGAGTCTGGTCTCAGCGAGTTGGCTTATTTAAACACCGAGATGGGCGTAGCCCATCGAGGTGTTTAAATAACCAACGAGCTGAGACAGACTCTATCTTTTTTGTAGCATGGTGTACTTAGTAACACTGTGACGTCATAGTGACCGTACTCTAAATTCCAATATCTGGTAGTTGTAGCACGGCTTAGCCACGCCCCTTTAGTTACCCTAAATTAAACGATTTAATGCTCTGCATTCATCAAAGGAAATGTCACCGACCATGCTACAATTGTTATTTAAAATTAGTCTCGGCCGGCTAGACCGTATCATGCATATGCTATCGGTCTGGGCAAATTAGGCCAATTAAAGCGCCCACTAGCGACTAGTCCAATTTATTCGCGCTTTTTTTTCACGTGCATAAAGTTGATGTTTGCGTGATGTCATGTTGTAAATAAACGTACAACGTCAATTGTTAATGCACCTGTTACCATTTTTGACATCAAATGCTGCTTCTCAAAAGTTAAAAGAAAGAATTTATTATCAAATTAATTTAAAAATAAGTGTTTTGAAAGTCTCGTTGAATCTCTCAAAATCTCGCAAAAATCGCCCAAAACGAGAGGGCGATTTTAAACGTCGTAGTTTCCCCAGGCACTGTTTCTGGATCCGTGTAGCATAGCGTAACGAAGAAATCAGAAGCGTTACCATAATGACGATTCGGTGACTGGCTGAGGTTATTCTGATGACACATAAATGCACGTATCCATGAACATTACCATGCCTGACATAATTATTTACCTTATGCACAAACGATTGATTTGATTTATGTATATGATCAGTAAAGCGTATATTTATTGAACACCACCTCACCTAATCAGATATAATTTTTTAGTTAGCAAGGTCTTAAATCTCACCTGTGAAACCGCCTTAAATAGTTTAATAAAATACATAACCCATGCATACCTTATGTTTAAAGACACATTTCCCAGCTGATTTTAGTCGTTGAAAAGTCATGGATAGCATGCTTTTTAACTGCTTACTTCTCGCTGACTGATTACCACATAGACATTATATTGAGGCCCCATCACAGTTTTTTTCTTTTCATTTACTATTACCTTAGTCTTTGATATAAGATATATTGTAACTAAAAAAAAAACAAGATTGTTTATTATGGGGGAGCATATAGTGGCCGCTCTTTCCGTTCGTCCGTGTGTGCGTCCGTGCGTCACACTTTTTGTTCGGAGCATAACTCAAAAAGTATGCTTGATTAAAGTTCGTGTGAATGATTAGGACACTGGGGCCGGTCCAAATTTGACCTCAGGGTCAGTATTAGAACAAACTAATTAGAGGACCATAAGACGATGTTACATGCAAAATATCACAGCTCTATATATTGTATTTTGCAGAAGATTTTTTAAGATTTGTTAAATGAAATTGATAAGCCCCATTGCGGGGGCATTTATGACCTCAGGTGCACCATTCGAACGAACATATAATGATGCTTCACATAAACTTGGGGTCGTCCGTGGTATCAGACTTGAAATCACATGTCCCTCACCGCTGTGGGTTCGATTCCCCATGGGGCCAGGACTGTTTAGTATGTGAGTATCAAGCTATCCAGCTTGTTTGCGGAACGTCGGTGGTTCTACTCAGGTGCGCGCCCGTGCACGAAAAAATACCCGGGTTTGCACCTGGGGTCTTCGAACGCTCGATCCTCCACCAATAAAAAGCTGGAATGTCACCAAATGACCTTAGCTGTTGGTGCAACTATAAAATCCAGTTTAATGAATTCATATAAGATTTGGTTAAATTCCGACAAGCAGTTTCTGAGAAAAAGATAACGACGACGACGGACAGACAACGGACGGACGACGGACGAAGAGTGATTCCAAAACATCACATTGAGCCTTCGTGATCAAAAACACTTGACAGATGACAACGATTTTTTGAATTTTGAAGTCCCGATGAGTTTCTTGCATTTGAGATTTACTAAAACATGGCAGAGAAGTAACTGATAATAGAGTATATTGTGCTAAAAATACAAAAACTATTAATAGTTAACACGGGTGTTTTAAGA
This sequence comes from Serripes groenlandicus, assembly GCA_031761405.1. Lineage (NCBI taxonomy): Eukaryota > Metazoa > Mollusca > Bivalvia > Cardiida > Cardiidae > Serripes > Serripes groenlandicus. The sequence continues at coordinate 340,615 of JASEVX010000006.1, forward strand.
AAATCCATCTATACATAGTTGTTTTAACATATATACAAGTGCACATAAAATGCAAAACGGTTATAATTTTTACTACATTAGTATACACTCTTTATGTGACGGGCCTCATCCTTTGACAAAAAACTAATAATCTCAATTTCCATGTGCAAATGTATTTCTAACAGCGATTTACAGTTACCTATAGAAATTCTCTCCCCCCCCCCCCCCCCCCCCTCATATACAATAGGCTCGAAATGTGTCTTTAACTATTAAATAGTATAAAGGGACGCACGGCAATCTCGATTTTTTTTTAAACTCACGGTGTCCCGTTAGTTTTCGACATATCTTACATTTGTGCAATCGTTCATATTCAATTTAGTTACGTGTACATGGTGTATTATAATAGTTCAAAGCAATAAATGTTTGCCTAGTATTAACTGTTGATTATATTGCAAAAGTAATATGGTTAAACATAAGATAGAATAACGAAGAAAAAATGAAACTCAATGTTTTATTTATTTATCGTCACCTCAGCGGTATATGAACAAAGAAGGAACATAGCACCTTTTACTTCTAAAAGAGTATGAAAGTGGACCTTTGGAAGGGGCGTCCGTGGCCGAGTGGTTAAAGTCTCTGACTTGAAACCACTTGCCCCTCACCGCTGTAGGTTCGATCCCTCAGGGGCCTAGGAATCTTTATGTGAGGAAGCTATCCAGCTGGCTTGCGGAACGTCGGTGGTTCTACCCAGGTGCCCACCCGTGCACGAAAATTGCCCGGAGGGGCACCTGGGGTCTTCCTCCTGCAAGATTGAAGCATAAGAGGCTAAGCAACTTAAACCAGTATTGTGAAGCACATGCACCATGTTGTACACTTTTATTTTTGTATAAGTACAATTAAGTTTTTGTAACACAGTACTATTACTATACGACTTGGCCCATATGATACCCGTTTTTGCAAAAGAGCAGTGTTCATGGGACGTAAAGTAACAGTGCATTAGTTCACGTGAGTTTCGCAACTGACACTTTTTAGCTGGCACAGTTTACAAAGTTGTATTCTATTCCATTCCATTTGATGGATTGAATTGGTCTTCATTCCCTTAGTTAAAGGACTTCCGTCAATTTTGACGACTGATTCAATACATGGTTTAATTTGCAAACTGTGACTTTACGGTACGAGCATCACATGATGTACCTTTAAATTTGTATAAGACGCAGGAGCCGTATCATATTTGTTCATAGCTATCCAAACTGTGGGCTGGATTAGAACCATGTCGGGAAAACTTGTTTTTGTGTACGCATGCGTAAGTAAATCTATAATACTGTAATAAGATTAGTGGTTTTAGTAATGTACATATATTGCTATGTATTATTATAGCAAAGTTATTATTATTATTTTGTTTTACTGTTAATGTTGTTGTTGTTGTTGTTGTTTTAGAACTGATAATTGACTCGATCTTGTGAGTTTGTGCCTTCTTAACGCCCGGTTGACGTGGCGTATGTAATGTTTAATGATCATTTATTTTTATTTATTTCTTGTGTAAATGTGTTTGTTTGAAAATGCATCTTAAAGAGACACTTGGCAATCTTGACGTATTTATCGAGCATTGACATTAGCTTTTTGATTGATTAATCCAGTATAATTTTGACATTAAATCTGTTTTCATATATTTAAATAGAACATTGTATTCGTCATTCTACCATAGGTTTGAATATATTATTGGTGAAATGCTAGCAACAGTTAGTAATATTCAAAAACAAAGTGCTTCATACTATTCTTAAAATTAAAATGAATGGCTTAACAAAGGCAATTGATGTAGAAAGACTAATATACTGTACTGTGATAAAAACAAAGTCTACAATAGCACAGTTGCGTCAATTCCCAAACTAGCTGCAGCCTTTTTTCTAACAAAGCGTCAAGGTATTTCTATGACTTACTAGGTGCGCCGTATATAAATGCTTGAGTTGTTTTCGTTATTTTTTAGTATAATATGATTTGTCATACACGTCCTATAAAATACTTGTCATATTGTTCGGGGCGCTTGAGAAATGAGTAAAATCATTTGTGTATTTGCTTTTTTTGCATGATTGAATTCATGAGCATAATGATGTGTGTTATACGTGAATATCACATAAAGCCGCTGGTATAATACCGTAACGATACACCAGTAGGCGAGAATATGATTTAAGAAAACAACATTTATTTTAATTGATTTTTTTAAGAAATTATTCTTAGATGAAATACTCATGAAGCCAACACAACTCCAATCATTTCAATGTCATCAAAGATTTGTCAAAATGATGTCACAACGTTTAAGTGTAGATTCCATCGCCCCATTATTATTCTGTGAATTGATGCTGTTTGTACCGACACTGTTATTCTTACACATCAAACTACGTTATCTGCTTATTAGTATTACCTCGATTTGCTGTGGACCTCGAACTTCCTTCAGTCATCAGGGAAACAGATTCGAGCATAATTGCAAATGTTACTGCAATGTAAGTAAATTTAACCTATAGCTCCATAAGACTGCTCAAATTTAGAAATAAATTTCAAATTGTGTTGCCTACGTAATACACATAGGCTTGTTATTTAAACATGCCTTCGGCAGGTGATCCTTATGAGTGTGTCTATGGTTAACATACTGTAAATCATGCCGTTGACGATAAGCATGATTACAACTTCAATTCCTAGTGAATCGTCCATACAACTTGAATGATATAAACACATATTTTGTAATATTCAAAGATTACAGTTTCACTTGCTGAAATGAGGTGTTCGTAGATCAGTCTTTTGAAATGTAGCATGTACCCTAGAACCGGGTTTAAACCCGCAGCGGCCTTTTTGCTACTGACGGTTTCAAGGCAGCAGCCCTAGCGTCAACTCGTTTGTGTGTGTGATGTCACATGCCTTACTTCTTATTTACTTTGCAAGTGTTGTTAGTTTTAATGATTGTTTCTGGTTGACTATGATAGATGTGAAAGCTCTTTTCAATGCTCGAATTAAGTACCTTCTTCTCTTACCCGCAGAACTGCAGAGTTGCTCATATTATATCGCAAATACCTTAAAGACCTTTAATGAACGTGACATAAATGACAAAATTTACTTGAATTCCGGGGATTTTACCCATCTGTCTGGAGAATCAGTGGCCCCATTCCTGCCCGGGAACCACATAATTGCATGGTAAAAGTAGAAATAAAATCGAACAGGAAAAGTAACATTTAAGGAAAACAGTCAACCACAAACACACACAGAAACAAATAACAAAAACTTCAAAGATGATTAAAAAGCAAGACATATCAAACACATAGTAATGGTTCACAATAGGGCTACCGCCATGGAACGGTCAATGGCAAACAAAGGCCACTAGGGTTTAAACCAGGTTCAAGGGTACACCAAACCTCACTCTTACTATATTGTCATCCCAATAAACGGGACAACTCGTTTTGCCTCGAATGTGTTTACCATGCACTTCTTTATCACTAAACTATTTTAATTACTTTTTTTACAATGAAGTTGGTTTAATATATGTCCATTTTCAATCTAAAGTATGATATCATTAACTTATATTCAGACCTATGCACATAACTCAATGTATGTAAAACACTGACCATTAAAATGAATAGATTTCAACATTAACATTTACATGTAATATGCTTCAGGTTCACATTCAACAAACCTGTGTTGGGAAATTGTACTATACAGATATACAGGGTTTATGATTTAACTCTTCATAAGGAGTACTCAAAACAGGTGTTTATTTTGACTTTTTCTTTAATGTGTACTTATAAACATATAAAGGTAGTGATCTTAAAATCGATTTCCGCTCAAAAATTATACATTATGTGACTTTTCCTTATATAAATGGGTTTCATTCAATGTCACAAAGCCAATCTAATATACAGTATGCCGCAGCTCAGTGTCAAACATAATTTTACCTAAACAAGGGTTTTCTTATTACCTTATCTGTGTAAGTGTATTTCAGTTTTGATTGTTCAGACAGAACCTGATTTGGGATAAAGGGTCAAAGTAACATTAAACTTTAATCTCACCTTGCAAATGTTTCCGCAACAAATTCGAAATAAGTCCCAGTTTCTGCTGATATTAAAAACAATTGTTGATATGATCCACTTCGAGAAAGCAAGTGACCTTCTGATTTTTCGTGTCAGTAGACATTGCAACTTGTCTGCAAATGTCCCTAATTCGACCTAAACGCTTATCAATGAAATGCTAGTCGAATTGGCTTTAGTTACATTTAATACAGATGTTTAGAGGAGGCACGATTGGGGTATGTATCGGGGAGAGGTATGGGTGTACGTTATATAGATGTATGAAATGAAAGATAAACATCCTGTTCAAATGTGGACGGTATGTGAGTGGTTTCACAGTCTGATCAGTCGCGAAATTGAGACGTTAGCCAATAAAGCAACGCGTTACATTATAGTTGCATTATAATTGAGGTTTAGCTGTTATCACAAATTATTAATATTTATAGCATCAATAAAATAATAATAATAATAATAAGGTGCAATGTGTTAACGTCTACGTGTAACCGTAATCCGTCAACGCACCCGACTTCTGTATTCTATACATTTGGCACGAACACTTGCACGCGACCACTTTGAAAGGGTGATCGGCAAAAAAATTGCAAAGATCACATAATTTAACATGTAACTGGTATGTTTACGTGAACAATAAAAGTGGTTTAAATGGAATTGGGCGTATATATGTTATTGATATGTGTCTCCGATAACACAATTTCGTTCGCAGCTAAATATGAACTCGTTGGTGTTAATCTCCGCAATATCTCAGCCAAACGATTAAACTGGAAATAAACGCCTTCTATTGGGTTTTTATGCCATACGATAGAGAACCAGACATTGATTACACAAAATCAGGAACACTATAATCGCTAGCTTCCTAAACGTCAAACCAAAAGCCGTGATGTGAGATAGATAATATTTACAAATTATGAAAGTGTGTCAAAATATGATTTAAAACCTTTATCGGTACCATATGAAACCATATGAAAGCATTATAAAATATGTTTATAAAAAGGTTGAGAATATCAATATAACTATTTTATTTTCTGTAATTTTAACAACTTGAAAATGGTTCATCCTTGCCATTTAGCTCACAATTCTATATTAGGTTGATTTGTTTTGTTTTAATTAACAGATTAACGGCCAAGTCAGTTTTAACATAACAATGCTGGAATTGCTTTCCGTGTTCAGTTACTTACAAAATGATTTCAACATAAGAGCATTAGTAACAGATAACGCAACAGCACTTACCATGGCGACAGAAAAAAAACTCAACATAGTAAACGATTTGCCGGGAATAGTAATAACTAAAGCTGACAATCGAGATTATTTCGTTCCTGGAATAGATCATTATGTAACGGTAAGTTTACATTATTTACCAAATAAATCTAGTAGTGTATATTTAAGGTACATTACACCGAGATATAATTTACCCAGGATAAATACTGAGGCTCACAAATGCATGCTTTATATATGCCCCATATATACACGTATATTCGTCGTCCTAACAGATAACAACTGTTCGGGTTGTTCAGAATCGATATCCAAAACCAACCGATGGCAATTACCTAAACATTCATCTAATTAGTGTTTTAATGCAGACACATTTTATATTGCATACTCTTAATAAAGTAAGTATACCGAACGTATTTATTCGGGCAAAATTTAGATAAACAATACACTATTACCATTATTAGAGATCTACTTAATAAAAATGTTTCTTGTTTAAACTCCAAACCCGCGCAAAATTTACGCGAGCATGTTATGATTGACATGGCCATGCAACCATCTAAGTTAAGCGGGAGTACTGAAAAATCTAATCAAAATATAATATGTTATTTAACGGTCACGTGTGCAAACATACGTTCCCTTATGTGAATATTGCGATCCTAGCAACATGTACACACAGTAAATATATTATTTTCAAATTCAGACATTTATGAACACAGACCTACTTGCACCTATGTTCATATTTTCATGTTAAACTATACATTTCACTGAATATAATTTAGAGTTTATGTTTATATCAAAGTTATGCTTTACTTACGGATAGAGTACCTGTAAATTGTATGAAACAATTCTTAAACAAACTGTTAATGTTTTTTTCTCAAAAGGCGTACACGTTTTATAAATCAGTATATCATGTGTACATGAGCAACCTCTGTCATAATGCTTACTCATTAACATACAGTTTTATATTTATTTTTTCTGAAGATATTTGTGGGAAAACGAGAGAAGATAGATGGCAAATATGTAACCTACTCAACTCCCGGAGTTGTAAATGTATCTACTGAAATAACTACGGCAGAGAACAAATCGTGCAACTGGAACGATCCTCCGGAGTATTGGGATATTAAACGTTTACAACTTCCGAGTTTTGTGCTTTCATTTTATGAAACTGGACTTGTTGCTTTCAAAGTTCCAGTTCCGCAGCTGGCACAGAAGATCGAACTCTCGGTAGGTAGTTTAATCCACGTTTGTGGAAATATATAGATAATAAAATCAGTTTGTACATGTCACAATAGTGATACATTTAATATGAAGTATAATAAATAAATATTAACTATATTGGTCTTATGGATATTATCATGTATCGTTAATGAATAAAGAATGTTAATGAATAAAGAATACAGCATACAACAATGCAAACTAAGCATGCGATTCATTCCAGTTCAATATTATTGTTTAATGTATATTTTACGACTTCATTTGATTATTGTTTTGTTTCAATCTTATTTTATCGTCTTTTAAATATGAATTAGTTTAAACAATTCTAAAGAAAATAATATATAAAATAAATATATATAACAGATATTGTTTAAAGGAAGATTTAAATACTTTACGTTCTAGCAAGACTAGCATTTTTGGCGTGATGTTCGACTAATCCCGGAAATTAGTTAATGGAAAATATAAATCAATTGCATACTGTACCATACTGCCGCATTAACCGAATTGGGATTTCAAGATATGTTTCAACTTTCAAATTATTACTGTGTTTCCTTTCATAACGGTCAGCGTTTTTGTTGTTTTTTCTTCATGCATCCGCTATTCTTAATTTTCAGATAAAATACCTGAACACAACAGAAACAATTGTCCTGAGGGCAATAACATATAACCAATTGACAATGCTGAGATTGTATCCTAGCAAAGCGGAAGCGAAGGTTTGTAGTTTAGTATTTATACATTCAAATTAAATTTGCTTGTGTTTTTACCGTCTCAATTATTAATTTAAAAACAGGTTTTCTCTGTTGATGTTCCTGCCAATGCACACACTTGTCAGTTTTATAATGTAACTGGAAAGGATATAATACGCCTATTATAGCATGAAGAGTACGGACATAATCGTAAGTCAGTGAATAACATTGGGTAGGTGTATGTTAACCGTTAACGCTCAGTCGACTTTATTCCTGTAAAAAAATGGAAGGATAAGTATATTAAAAGCATTATTTTACGGGATCATTTGTGCATTTCTTCTGGTTTTAATTGATCTCAAAACATCAATTTGCATGCATGTAATTTAACTTTGGGCTAAATAGTTTGAATTCTCACAGATAAGTATAACGATCTATGCCCGCTTCATATTTGTGGTAGGTCATAATCATATTAAACGGTTTAATTAACACTACGTTTATGTGATGAACAATGTTATTTATTTATTATTTTAAGTGTGTCAGGTTCCCCGATAGGACTTGAAGCTTGATCTGTTTTCGTTAAATCAAAGCATGCTTCCTTACGCTACACTTACTTACTTTCTAAAGTTAAGGGAACTTAAAGTTATTAAGTAACTATTTCTTATTTATAATACCAGCGACCTTGACATTTTTTATTTGGCTAAACAACCTAAATAACATTCCAGAGCATCCTTTCCATGAGCGGCACATGTCGGACAGGGTTCATAGGCATCAAACAAGATTGTTCTTAATTATTTATTGTCGAGTTCTCTTATACATACAAGAGAGCCTGTAACCTGTAATAAATATGCAATCTGTACACGAATACATTAAAATAATAACAATATCACAGATCACTTACCAGAGGATTCACAATAATTATCTTCTTAACAAGATAACATGTTGAGTTTTTTTTCTGTCGCCATGGTAAGTGCTGTTATCTGTTACTATTGCTCTTATGTTGAAATCATTTTGTAAGTAACTGAGAACGGAAAGCATTTCCAGCATTGGTATGTTAAAACTGACTTGGCCGTAAATCTGTTAATTAAAGGAAATAAATTATAATCTTAAAACAAGTTATAATGTATCTTTAAATGGGTATCGGAAATTATGTCTTAAACGAATTCTTGGTCAATGTTATTCAGGTGCTATGAAACCAGAACTTGCCTGGTTTCATTTTCTTCTCTGTTGCCGGAAAAAGGCCTCCAAGTCATTGAGTAACTTCTTTGTGGCCTTCTAGGCTAATGTTCTTTTTGTATTTATATACACGAGCATTTTTGTGTATTACTTATATTACCTAATAATGCTGCCTTGTTGGTTAGAGAATAGTTCATTGCGGGGATTTCGTTATTCATATTGTCCCGTTTTATTGGGTTTACAGTAGGGAAAGTGGGAGGTTTTGTGCACCATATAACCTGGTTTAAACCTCCAGCGTTTTTTTTGCACTGACTTGTCCAAGGCGGTTTCCCTATTGTCAGCCCTTTTGTGTTTGTGATGTCTTATTCAGCCTTTTATTCTGTTCTTTGTTTCTGTGTGTGTTTTTGGTTGACTGTCGTCCTTGAATGCTGCTTTTCCTCTTCGATTGTTATATCTATATTTAAATGACTTCTATAAAAGCCATACTCTATCGATCATCGGTTGGAAACAAAAATTGCGAATAATCGATCATACATTTTTAACAGATTCGAAATATTTGTAGTTGCCCTTGAGTCGGACAATAAATGTAACTTACGAAATCAATTGATTGAAATAAACACAATAGCATTGAGAAATCACGGCATTGCCTTACTTCCATATAGTGACATAGTAACAATAGCGTTGGTTTCAAGTATAGGAAGACATTCAAACGTCAATTAACGACCGAGTCAGGGTCAAGTCCGACTCACAGGCAAGTTACAGATATTCAGGAATGTATTTCTGATTTAGACCTGATAAAATATATAAAAACAATAGTGCATATTTCCTAACATTGTTGATAAATAGAGAATAATAAATGTATATTTTCATATCACACCCAATCAGACTTGAGATGCCATATTAGCCCGAAAACCTTAGCATATCCTTCAGCAAATACGTTGTGAACCTGTCACCTTCAGCTCACTCGTTCAGCTATTTTCCAGGGTGAATAATCAATTTTATTAACAGTTAGGCTGTCTGTCTATCTAAATGTTACAAAACATGTGTTTACTGTACTACTATTATATTACAAACTGACAAGTTGTTTTCTGTTTATTTCCTTACAATAGCGCAATAATAAACTCATTTGGAAACAAAACACAAGCATTTACTAATTGCGTAGGCTATTTTAAACATAGGTCTGTCAATGATATGTCCTGTGATCATAGCATGCGCTTTCTTTTAAGCCACCAGTCAACGATGAAAAACGAAATAGCATTGGTCCATAGATATTCAGTTCCGAATAGTTATTACATTAAGTATTTCTTTAGTGTTTTACGTTGGTGCTTTTAATGATTGATTTATCTATTCCTAAATACATATGGGAAAAGTGTTTGTGTTACAAAAGCAAAATATATTTACAATGTACTGGAAGTCAAATGTACATGGATGCACAATGTAGACTTGCCAATATCTAATAAGGCGTCAATGATTTTAAACCTAGAACAGCACGTTATATGTTGTGTTTGTTAAGCGCACAGTAGACATTGCAATTATTGTTAATATCGTATTTTTGAAAAACCGACAAAGCTGAAAATTGTAGCGCTTGCACTAAAATAAGCAGAACAACATTTTGCTCATGATTCTTGAACTATACATAGCCTATGGTATAGGTGAAAAGCAAACTATGACCTCATTGGAATAAAGCTACAGTGCTGTTCAATATAAATTCCTGACTATCCAAATTGTATTATGGATTTACAAAATTAAGTATATGCCCCTGAAGGGAGGCATATAGTAATTGCACCGATTACATATGCTTCTCTTCAGGAGCATCAAGATAATGTACATCCGTCCGTTTTTACTTCCGTTTTTTCCTTCGTTCGTCAGTCATTCATATTTCAACCGTTACTTTGAAAGCACTGAATTATATTGCACATAAATTCATAGAAATGAGAAGTTGTGTCGTGTTCAAGAATCAAGTCGGTACCTCAAAGGTCAAGGTATTTTAACATTAGCTCGGCTAAATACAAAACGAGATTGCAGACAAGAGCCAGTTTTCTTTAGAGATAAGAATGAAGGACCATTGAGGACCATATGTTAGACTGGCTTGTAGACAAATATGTTATCCCCTTGAAATAAAGTCATTATTATTATTATTATTATTATTAAGATAAAAGGTCCGTATCTTTGACCGATTTACCTAGTGACACTTATGGTAAATATTACACCACAGCGCTACACACATGCTCAAACATGAACATATATACAGTTGTTACAAAAACATGACAAGATCGGCACTTTGGTGAGTTTTATGCATGAACTTGTGGTATTCAAGCTTTATTCAATTGAAATATGCCTGTTTGTACCGGAATTGTGGAATTTCTTTAGAAACCTCGCCGGAAAGAGCGGATGAAGCTGTGCCGCAAAATGTATTGCACTGACACTCGCGAAATAAATTCAAACTAAATCATCGTGACATAGTATAATGTTACAGAATGCCCACCCAGCTTCTCGCTCAGCTAAAATATATGCAAAACAATTATCTACAAAAACACCACACATTTCAAGTGGCACCAACTTCAACGCATGCACAGACGCGTACGCAAATCAGTTATCATTAATATAGGCTACTTATGACATACATATGTTACACTCTCCAAAATCTTATTATATGACACATACCGACGTTGTCAGACATTCCCGCGCACTGCACACATCCCTATTGCAAAAAGCTATGTTCTACTTTCAACTACATTACATTTACGCAACGCTTACAACTAAACTCTCTACTCACCTTTTGTATCGAACGTTTTCACCAGGTTTTCCAGAAACTGTTCTACAACGGGTTTTAAATGCCCACTGAACAAATAGTTGGCCTACTGTCCGACAAAATCCAGCAGGTATTTTTCATCAGTACAACGTTGGTACAACGTAAAAATCCATCGTTGTTCTGACATACAATTCACAGTCAAAATGAACGTTATTTATATATTTTTTCCCCACAAAATGACGTCAAAAACCAACTGGATTAACAATTAAAATCAAAGTTTTTATATGTCATTTTACTATGATGTACCGACGTAAAAATCCAACGTTTCATTGACGTTGGATTAACAGTCAGGATGACGTCAATTTTCCGACGTTGAACCGATGTCAAAACCACCTTTGTATTGACATCGGATGTTGTATTTTATTATACTTGCGATTTTTTCTCTCATTTTATGTTTTAGTTATATTGTCCAACTTCTAACGTTGGACCGTTTTATTCACGTTTCAGTTGTCTGACAAGCTGCCGAGTGAAAAAAGTAGCAAATATGTTCTACTACACAAAGATCAATGTTAATAATGGTTAACATAACACGAAAGAGATAGTTAATTTGTATATATCTGTATTAACTTTCAAACTGTTTATTGCTTTTTATTTCGTGCGTTTATATAGATATTAGTCGAAATGTTTATACATATTTGATCAAATAGTTAAAAGTACACATAAAACAATAAACATTAAGTCATCAACTAAGAAAATAATATTTAAGATGTATTTTATAAAACTATAGTTACGCCCTTTAATGTGTCCGTGATGAGTTGTAACCCGACGTTGCATCGACGTCATATAAACGGTGGCATTAGGTCATTGTACACATGTATTATGATTGCAAAATGAATATGAGAATGGATACAAGTTCGTATTTTGGCGATATCTTGAATTTTGTTTTTGATATTGTTGATTTAAATGAAAAATATAGGACAATCCAAAGTCATATGATGACGCCTAACTTGCATTTCACGTCAGTATAACGTTGGCGCAACGTTATAACCTGGCATTGTAGTGGCATTTATTTCACATTCAAAATGAAAGAGTATGAAGTCATTTTCCGACGTACAAAAGGACGTCAAAACCAAGCGTTGTATTGACGTCAAGTGTTGACGTCTGACGGACGTCAAACTCCAAGCTTTTAACTGACGTCAATTCAACGTATTTTGACGTCAAAACAACGTCGGTATAACATCATAAGCCTAAGTAGCAAAGAAAATGGATTAGCAGTCAAAATGAAGTTTTATTGACGACATATTCCAACGTCAAACGTAAGTCCGACGTTATATTATCATCAAAAGTTGACGTCCAACTGATGTCAAAATCCAATGTTGTATCTGACGTAAAATCAATGTTATTTGACTTCAGTACACTGTTGGTGGAACGTCATAAACCAAGGTAGTACTGGTGTTTGATTAACAGTCAACATAAAAGTTGTTTAGAAGTCATATTCAGACGTCAACGTCCGTCGTTGTATTGACGTTGGTTTTAAGTTAATGCACTCACACAATCTTTGTACTGACGTTGGATTTAGGTCACAATGATTGTGCATTATTTCCACGTATATATGACCACAATCCCACGTCAGTACGACGTCAAAACTTGACGTCTGTCAGACATCGTGTTTTGGACGGCGTATTGACGTTGAAATAAGGTTACCGACGTCATGACCTTATACCAACATATATCCCACGTTGGTCCGACGTCCTGTGCCTGCTGGGAAGAAATAGTGTTGTCTAATGTTCACGAAGGGAAATTTACAATGTTTGAGCATGCGCGTTGGAAACCAAAACCGAAATCAATTCTTCATTTATATAAGTATACCATTAGCATATATCTAATACTAGTCACTAATATAATAGCATTTGTTATAGCCAAACTTAATATCTCTTTCAGGAATATACATTATTGTTGAATTCACGGCGCTCTGTTAATAATGTGTCTTGTTTGATTCTTCAAGGTTGGAGATGTTGTAACATTTTCGCTGGGATCAACAATTAAGCTAACAGGGAATTTGTCAGTGGAGGTAAGTAGTGACGCATTATATATATATATAGAAAACAAGAAAAGACATCATTAAAAATGAGATCTGTATTCCCCATTTCGTTATGTATTTACTTTTTTATCGCTGGTAAGGAATATTGTTTAATAAACTTAATAACGTACAATCATAATGTAGTAGTTGACCAGATCTTATGATCATTGTATTTTTCAAATATGTCACTAAATGTATAACGCTTTCATGCTTTACCTTTATAAACTGTTTAATAATATTTTTAATTTAAGTTACTTTCCAGAGATTATTTTTGTTTGAACATGCTTTTTGTCTGTTGCTATGATGGAAACTGGAAGGCTAAGCATGATATGAGGCTAGTGTCTACATCAAAATGGTTCAGAAGAATATTTTCTTAAATATCAGGACAGTCAGTATTCCTACAAAATGTAATGACTCATCTACGTTTAACTATGGATGATCGGGTAACATTTGCATCTATGAATATCCAAGGTCTTAGTGACAAAAAAGGACTAATACACTGCACTATCTTAAAAGTAAAAAATATTCTATCTATTTTCTTCAAGACACCCATTTTACTGAAAGAGATGAAAAATATATACTTACAGAATGGGGATATGCATGTTTCTTATTAACTTTCCAAGCCAGTCTAGAGGTGTAGCAATTCTTTTTAATAATAATTTCGGATTTAAATTGCATTCTAAATTTTTCTAGCAAAGATGGAAATAAGATGATACTAGATATAACTATTTTTGAAAAAAGAATGAGATTGATAAATATATACGGACCAAATAAAGACGACCCTAATTTTTATAATGAAATACATAATGACATTTCAAAGACAGACTGCCTTACAATATAACTTGAGACTTTATATGATTTTAAATCCAGATATAGATTGCCACGATTACGTTAATGTTAATAACCCAAAAGCAAGGGATGACGTTTTAAATACTATAAGTGAATTAAACCCAATAATAGATTGTTGGTGGGATCAACATCTGGAAAAAAGACAATTTACCTAGTTCAAAAAAATAACGCCTTGATTATTTATTAATTTCGGACAAACTAATATCGATGAGACAAATATTTTACCGGGATATAGAAGAGATCATAGCCTGGTTATATTATGATTTGAATTTGGTAAATTTGTTAAAGGTCGTTCTTATTGGAAAATGAATAACTCTCTTATAAAAGATGATAAATATATACATGAAATTAAAGAAACCATTAAAAAGACTAAACAGCAATACGCAAAATATCCTAATACGAGTATAAGTTGTATTTCCGATAAAGATCTTATCTTAAATAAAAAATGATCAACTCTTCTTTGACGTACTGTTAATGGAAATAAGAGGAAAAACTATAGGATATTCTTCGCATATAAAAAAACAAGGCAAACGTGAGCAAAACCTTATAGCAGATATAGATACATTAGCGAAAGATAATAATTTACGAGATAAGAGAACAAAAGATGAAGGGTATTAAAATAAGATCAGGAGCAAAGTGGATTCAAGAGGGAGAAAAAATGTCAATGTATTTTTGTAGTCTAGAAAATACAATGTTTACTTCAAACTGTTTGTCAATTCTTATGTCCAAAGGCAATACTATTATTAAATCTCATCACGGTATTATAAATGAAACAACAAGTTTTTATGAAAACCTATATTCTCATCATCCGACCGACGCAGTTGACTTAAACGATCTCTTTTCAAACTGTAAAATCTTTAAGTTAGAGGATATAACACTTAGCAGACACTTGAATCACATATTATAAATGAGGAGATGCTTCGAAGTTTAAAACAAATGCCAAATGACAAGAGCCCAGCTAATACTGGTTATACAGTAGAATTTTTCTGGTCAAATATCGGTCACGTTGTTCTACGGTCAATTAACTACGGTTTTTAGCTCTACTGGCCAATGGCCAGCAGAGCTTATGGGATGGTGTGCTGTCCGTCTTCCGTCGTCCGTCCGTCCGTTGACTTTTCTTCAAACGACTTCTCCTCAAAAACTGATTGGCTAATATTGACCAAACTTCACATGGATGATCCTTAGATGAATGCTTTTTAGATTTGTTAAAATTAGGTTAGCGCTATATCCAAGATGGCAGACATTACCATATATAATCGAAACCTTAACAAATCTTCTTCTCCACAACCGCTGGACAGATTTCAACAGTTTTTCTTTTAATATGATCGCCAATGCCTAGACTATCAGGTTTGTTCAAATAAAGTCCCGGGGTTAAAAATGGCCGTGCCAACATTTGTATATTGAGGTTTTGCATGTTTTTCATATGGACATATAGGAAAAAACGTTAAAAAATCTTCTTCTCTGAAACCACAAGGCACAGAGCTCTCATGTATTACATGTAGCATCAGCTTATGGTCGTCTACTAAGTTTGTTCAAATGGTAAGCCTGGGGTCAATTTTGTCCCCGCCCCGGGGGTAACAGTTTTACAGAGACTTACATAGGATTTTTTTTTAAAAATCTTCTTCTCGGAAACTACAATAGCCAGAGGTATGATATTTTGCATTTACTATAAGCTTATGGTCTTTTACCAAGTTTGTTCAAATGGTGACCCTCGGGTCACATTTGGCCCCGCCCCAAGGGTCACATGTTTTACATAGACATGTATAGGGAAAAACTTAAAAAAGCTTCTTCTCTGAAACTACAAGAGCCAGAGTTTTTTTGTTGTTTATTTTTTTAAATTTTGAATTGTTTAAAAAAAAAAAATTTTTTGATTGATTTGAATTTTTTTATCTTTTTAATTACTTGACACTTACTTTAAACTTTCTTGTCGGCGCTACTCATCCTAAACGCCTGGTTGAATTTCGACGAAACTTGGCACGAAGCATCGGTAAGATGGCTAGTTGTGCATATCACGCTTTTGTTCCAGTTCGCTGATTTTTGACGGAGTTATGGCCCTTTGATATTTTTATTTTAAATTTCTTGTCGGCGCTACTCCTCTTAAACGGCTTGATGGATTTCTACGAAATTTGGCAGGAAGCCTCAGTATAATGTCTAGTTGTGCATAACGCGGTATATCAATGAAATATTGGACAATTTCGAAAACCAGCTAGATCTTGTTAGTAATAACAGAGTTATGGCACTTGATTTGTTGTAAAATGCTATATTGTATTTGCCTTTGTTAAATCTATAGGAGAAGAGAGCTATATCTAGCTATATCTATCTAAATCTATAAGAGCTGTTTTAGCCAGTAGAGCGTCTACAGGCCCTATTTGGCCTCTTATATTACTGAGCAGTTGTCAATTTCACAAGGCCAGTGTGTAATTACATGCATTCCAAAAGGAGACAAAGATAAATTATATCTAAAGAACTGGCGTCCAATATCTCTTTTAAATGTGTTTTATAAATTAGCATCGTAGCTATAAGATTAAAACTTTTTACAATTATTAATTCATAAAGATCAAACTGACTACTTAACTCGGAGATATATGGGAGAAAATATCAGATTGGTATATGATATTATGTTTTATGCTAACAAATACAATCTATATGGACTGCTCCTTTTGATCGACTTTGAAAAAGCTTTTGATTAACTTGCTTGGGACTTTATTTTTGAAGTACTTGATATCTATATAGCATGTATATTACTATGATGTAATTGAATTAAATTGAATTGAATGTTGTTTAACGGCTCATCAACAGAATAGAGGATATTTAGAGCCGCCCCAGAGAGAGGGGAAAGATACATAGGAATCCGGGAACCGTGCCCTACTCTTATTATCGAATAGATTCCTATGGTTCTTTAGCGTTCTTTAGCGTTCTTTAATCTACATCATGATGTAAAATTTAGTATACAATTTTAATACAAGTAAAATATGTACATATCTCATGCTAATATGCATTGAACCATACATAAACATAGTCTTATATTGCTCAAAAAAACTTTGTATTTATTACTTGGTCATGAGCGGGTTGTAATTTTGTAATTCACAACACTACAGATAAGCTGAGTATTTGAATATCTAACTTGCATTCACCCTGCAAATTCCATCTCACGAGGCTGGCTCTCTGCCACTATTTCACCATTTTAAAACGACGGAAAAAAAACTCATTACAGACAAAAGGTGGCAACAGTTCTATAATAAACAAGACAATGTCTTACAAGTTATTTCCCCTTACGAACGATAAAAAAGAACACATTAAATATTTAAACTAAAATAACAGAACAATCAGTAAGGTAATTATATTTAAGATATGGTGTACAACTATCAATTGATATTTTAACAATCACAATATTTTTGTAATTTTAGTTCCCAAACACAAATTACCCACTCCTGACCTCAAGAATAGATAAAAAGAAAAATCCACAGTTAATAACTTTCCTATAAACTATATTTAAATATTTTTTACTGTTATATTGCCTATAATTGTATGCATACTATAATGTAAGGTGCATAGATGGATGGTCCTCCCCGACCCTCTTGCACCTATGTCGGGGAGTGTCAGGGATAATACTAAACGGACCACAAATATGGTGATCGAAATTTAAAACAAATATATTAAATATGACTTAAATGCAAATGTTTGGGGTTTATAATTCATTTGCATTTAGTTACTTGTTATCGTTATATTTATATGTGTAACAATGTTTATTGTTTGGTTTACATTTAAATAGTGCATAACCTTAATATGCAGCCTGCCATTGAATATATGTAAATATTTATGTTTAACTGTACGCTCATGGACCAAATGATATTTTGTATTATTGAATAAAGATCTATATAGATTATTGTTTTAAGCCATATATGGCCCATGAACGGGTTTGCATAATACATGTTATATATACAAATGCTTAATTTTGTGGTAAGTTTACATGATGTTGTAAGAAACCGTAAAACGTAACAAACCTTTGATTGTTTGGGAGAGATGTTTTGTTTTTATTTAAATATCGAAGATACACCATTATCTTAAAGGTTCTTTTAATTAGCAACATGAAACTAACATGACTATCTCTATCTAAATTGTATGGAATAGAACCAAAAATAGACACACAAATAGAATGACATGTCACGCTTTATAATTGCAATAAAAATGCCTAGTTAGGACACCACCCGGGATATTTTCATATTTGAGTTTCAGTAATCAACACACTTAGGGCATTCAATATTTCTTTAAAATGTTTCTAATATCAAACTCCTTATACATGTTATATACATATAATCCTAATTTCAGAAATTCGGTTTCGCTTTCACTGTTATATTATAACTGAATGAATTCAATGAATTTTCAATAATATGATTGTTATTTGATCAGTTTATTATATCGCAATCTAGAAAATAATTTATCCACAGAATTAAATTAAATTCGACTATAATAAGTAACACAGTCCCTTGATAATTGATTTGTTCGCCTGTCGCCACTCTTGAATAATTGTACAATGTGAGATTTGATCCATGCCTCGGGGAAGAAGCCACGTGCAAGGCAAATTATAAATACTTTGATAAGTATGGAAACAAAGTATATTATCCGAACCATGTTGAAGAAATCGTTTCAAGTTGATCCGGCCCTCCGCTGGAATTATTACGTAATTGTTTAGTATAATTCATTATTTCCAAGTTAGTTATTTCGATGTCAAGTTCTGCAAAGAGTATCTGTATTTCACCATAAGGTCAATATTATTCAAATAAAGTACATCCTTATCTGCTTTAAAGCAATATTAGTACTGCACTGATAATTTATAGATTTAACATGTCTTGCCACTTGTTCAGCCGAGACCGTCTTTGGAACCGGTTTAAACCCCCAGTGGCCTACTTTGCCCTGGCCGTTCCAAGGCGGTAGTCCTAATGTCATCCTTTTTGTGTTTGTGATGTCGTTTACTTTTATTATTACTTTTGCCTTCTTGTTTGTCTGTTTGCATGTTTGTTTCTGTGTTTTGTGGTTGACTGTCCTCCTTGAATGCTACTTTTCCTGTCCGATCTTTTTATATTTCTTTGGAGATGAAATAGAAGAAACACATATTCACATCTTTCAAAATGTACGTGCAATTGATAACCTTGTCTTTAACAGTCTAAAAGTATTCTTCGGGTTTCCACGCGGTTGTTTCGATTAATGTGTTTATATTCCGAATGTGATTTGCACATTTTAATTCTATTTATATCCGATTTACAATAACAATTATAACAAAACGTATTTAAATCACTAAGAAATATATCCCTTGCTTCTTTACATTACTCATAAAAATCATTAATCATAAAAATATGTTTTGTTATGTTCATTGTTTTTATTTTGTTTTGAGTGAAGATAGGATTTATACTTAAAAAGAAAGGATTATGCATCATTCATAATATTAAAAAACGAGTACAAATTAACATTTACTTCTTCATATCGTTAGTCCTGTTTAGCTTATTTATTAAATTATTTCATGTATGATGTATGACATATGCAATGTCTCATAAACTGAAACTGACACAGAAATACTAGCATTTGGTTATAATAAATAATAAGAATTATCGATAATATATTTTCAGCTGACAGTATTAAGATCGGGAAAATATACTCTTTTTACTAATGTATGTGTTGTTAAATTGTATTTAATGTATGTATAATAATATGTGCGAGCAAATATGCAAATCTGAAGGAGTACTATGTTGTTACACAAGCATATTAAAAGTTAAGTCTAAGAGTAAAAACAGTTGATTGTGTGTCTTTCCATAGACTTAGATTAGTTTTCAATGTATTCAGTTAATATCGTCAATGAATTCATTTCAGATGGTTCTACGGGTTTCACTTAATGTAAAATGTGTTAAGCGTTTAGTCTACATACATGTAGTTTATTCGTTAAAACATTTCATTTATTTCTAGAGGTAAAATCATTTTAATGTCCTCCTAAATTCCTAAATCCCGTTCTTTTTTAAGTTTGTTTTTACTATTTTTCTTTAAATTTCTTTATTCATACAAATACACTTTTCGTTCTGCCTTCTCTAATGTAAATCGAATAATTTGTTGTGTTCCTTAAATTGTTACCATTATTTTTTCTTTATTTTTGTCGCTTGATGCATTATTTTTATCGATTGCTATATGCATATTTAAATTTCAAATTAGCCGCTGTCCTTTCCTTACCATTTTCATCCAGTTGACAAGAAATTATCTTTCGTTCTAATCCTTTTGTGTTTTGTGTACAAATATTATGTTTTGTTGCAGCTATTTGAAATAAAAAAATGTTTAACCAAAATAATGTTTAACTTCATTATAATTGTATGATAGACGGAATAAATGTATTCATAATATCCTCATATTCTTATATTTTAGGTATATTCTCTAGGAATATTTCTGGAGGCACATGTGACACCTATTTCGAATGGTATCATGACTTTGGGCGCACATTTCGTACTAACGTTGGGCCAACGTATGCTTGCTACCAGGGATAACTATAATATTTACGACTTTATTGACCTAACTTCACTGATTATCGGTGTAACTTAACTTTACGTTCGATGGTGTAGCATAAATCAATTAAAACTCAGCATTTAAAATACAGGCGCATATACGTGTATTGTAGTTTGCTACATGGACGATTTATCTAAAATATGCAGATGTACAATAACATGTGAATGTCATTAATGTTACGTACGTATTCTAGAACAAATGACAAAGGCATATATATATATATGTGTGACATAAACAGATGCCTTTGAATTCTGTAAAGATTATATTAGACTGGCTGTCGAATCAGTGGTTATAGTTTATATTTTTGCAGTCAGAATCAAAATAAAATCCTAAAAAGGTTTATCAGTCTTTTTCTGAATAGCTCTGAACCTAGACAATAATTCAAAGGGTACTTAAAGTAGACTATATTATTTGATGATAGCTTGAGTTGTCTCAAATATTATAAACATGAACAAAAATAAGGACAGTAAGCCAGTCTAAGATAATATAGAAACTATGGATTTTTGTTGTTTCACTCGTTACCCTAGCAACTATTTTATTCCTCACCAGCTGAAGGTATCGACTAAAATACGACACATTAGAGAGGGAATAGTATTCTTTATTTTATTCATACTATCAGAAACGTCCTCCGTGGTGGATGGGTTAACGACGTTGCGTTATAAACCGTCTCGCCTCTCACCCGGCTGCGGGTTCGAATCACACTGGGAGCTCAACATTTTAATGAGAAAGTGTCTATTCTTACGGATTGCGGCAGATATTCAGTACAGTTTCTACCCACCAAAAATGGGGTGGTCTGCCTCTGCCACAAACAACTAGACCATCAGATATGTCCTAAAACGTTCCAGAAGTGATGTAAAACACAATTCAAGCAAGCAAAATTATTATAGCAGATACAATCTACATTTTTCATCTATAAATATTGGTAAAGTTTGCTATAAATAAACACAAAACACCCTGTTCCTAGACTATTATTTCCCTTTATCTTATTTGATTCAATTCGCATCCTTTACTATCGTATGTCTTTATTACATAATGCAGGTTAAATAGCAATCGTTATGGTAATAAAGGTTGCAATAAAAAATGATGGTTGCCTGAATGTTCATACTATGGTTTACACAAATAAGAAAGTATAGATATTTATTGGTTTAAACATTGTATTGCATTTTTTTTTTAAAGTTTGCAAATGGGTTGGTTCACAAGTTACAACATTAGTTACGGCCCTTCCCAAACTATTGTTCTATGTTATAGTATCCTAGGGGAGACAAATTCACTTGCATATACACAACATATATTTTAAATTTTAAAATGTGCTTACCTCCCTTTCACCATTGACACGATAATGCGACTGACCATTAAACCAGCTCTCAAAATGGCCGCTTCCATATCTGTTTCAACAGAAACTTCAAATGATCATATCTTCTATGTTTATCAACCGATTTTGATAATTCTTTCACCCTTATTCAAGTTTTTCAGAACTCTTAATAATAAAAGTGATTGGCTGTGTCGCTACATTCTCTTTAATATTAACCACTGCACATATGAGAGATATGTAGAAAAATTAACGGTTTTTAAACAAACTGAGCTACCAGTTGCCTCTTTAATATAACATTATCTGAAATGTCACGCGAAATCACGTTACCAAGGAACCATATTAAAGGGACTGGAGGTGATCTGGAAGAGTGATTGGTGTCACCCCAAATACAAATAATAATAATAATAATAATAGTAATAGACCACCAACAATGTGCTACAGATTCATATAAAATGTGCGTTAAATGAGGTCACATGCTACCTTCGGTTTAACACATGTTTGTTCTGGAAAACCCGACGACTCGGCTGGTTTTATTTGATATATCATTCATATAAACTTGATAAAAATCATACAGAAGTTTAAAATGACGATTATATGTTATTTATTATACAGAACAAGAATTTATCAGTCTTAGAATTAATATATTAATATTATATCTTATAAATTCCCTTTTTTGTGCTCGAAATATATAAATGTAAAATATAAAATATACATCGAGAATAGTCGATATCGTGTGCTCCAAATAAATAAATTAATAAAGCGAAGATAACCTGTCTGTTTAGTACGTGTATGTGACTAATCTGAGACGATCAAAGGGGCACGTGTCAGTTAGAAGTAGTTATCAAACATTTTAAAGTACACGTGCCAATCTTGAAGTATCTATCACACATGTAAAGGTACACGTGATAATCTTGAAGCATCTATCAAACATTTATAGGTACACGTGACAATCGAAGTATTTATCACGCATTTAAACAAATTGACAATCATGAAGTATTTTATCCAGCAATTAAAAGTACACGCGACAATCTTGTAGTACTATTCAAACATTTAAAGGGACACGTGACAATCTTATCTTATTAGCAGAGTTGCACGACAATGTATTTCATACCTAAACAACTTCTTTATGGTAGCATACAGAGATAGAATTAGACACAAAGTATCAGTTTTGGCAGAAATGAGCGCTGAAGCTATGACAAACGAAACGGTGACAATTAACATTGGTGGAGCGGTATTTGAGACATACACTGGTCAAAATTGCTAACCGGTCATTTTATTATTTGGAATATTATATCAAATATTGTATATTTTGAGTTGATATTTCATACAAATAAATATGAGCAGCAAATAAAACAATCAATACATTTTGTAACTTGAAAATCCGCACTTCCGGTCTCGTGGCTTATTTTGGCGCGAAATCGCATTATTCTCCCGTGCTGCACGAGGTAAGATTTGAACATGTGTTTGTGTTCTCGGAATTGTTTATCGTTTCAACCCCAAACAAAAACTTACTAAAAATTAAATAAAAAATGCGTCGGATGACAATGGAAGAGCGTGGATGTGTCGTCGGTATGATTATTGCTGGTACTTCGATTCGGCAGGTAAAGGACATTGCGTAATTTATTCATTTTTATTAATTTATTTAATCGATTTTCAACGTTTTATTTTCTCTTTTTCAAGTCCAGTATTGTGTATTATAAAATTCCTCATCCTTCCGGCAGGTAAGTTTATTCATAAGTTTACTTGTCTGTCCATCCGTCCGTCCATCACTTCGTTTGTTCGTTCGTACTTGATTCTGTCTAACCATGTTCATTATTTCTGAAAAAGTCGCAAGAATGAGTTGTTTTATATTTATAGGTAGCCAGAACAGTCAACAGAAATGTTTCAACAATTCACGACCTTTGGCTCAAGTACAATCGCACCGAAAGTGTTGATGACCTTCACCGAAGGCCAAAAAGACGTGTGACAACGCAGCGTCAAGATCGTTACATCCTTGTAACACACCTTCGTAATAGAAGAATAACAGCGACAGATACTGCCAGTCGTCCATAATAGAAACTTGGAGTGATCAAACAGTACGAAATCGACTACTAATCATGGAATTGAGAGCGAGAAGTCCTTTTGTGGGATTAGTATTGACTGGAAGACACCGGCGAATTCGGCTTCAGTGGGCCAGAAGGCATTTGAGGTTCAGCAGAGCAGACTGGGCAAATGTCGCCTTTACAGATGAGTCCAGATTTAATCTTCAGAAGTCCGACGGCAGAGAGCGAATTTATCGACGACTTGGGGAACGATATTCGGATAATTTCGTCAACGAAAGATCTCATTTTGGAGGAGGTTCTGTGATGGTTTGGGGAGGTATTAGTTTGCACACTAAAACTGATATGGTGGTTGTTCGAGGAAACCTGAACGCAGACCAATACCAGCAACAAATACTTCGACCAACGCTTATTCCCCATATTCGCGCTAACCGTGGAATGACATTCATGCAAGACAATGCACCTTGTCATACTGCAAGAACTACCAGTCAGCTACTTCAGGGCAACAACATTTGAACAATGGAGTGGCCGCCATGTAGTCCGGATTTAAATCCAATCGAACATGTGTGGGACGAAATCGACCGTCCTGTGCGACAGTTACCAAGGCAACACAATATTGCTGACCTCACAAGGGACATAGTCAATGTTTGAAATAACATACCTCAGCGTTTTCTACATAACTACATAAATTTCATGCGACAACGCTGTTTAGCTGTTGTACTTCTATATTATCAAATCCTATGAACATTTCTGTTTCTCCAATATTCTTGTATACTAGATATTTCGTATTTTTCTTCAGACATAAATTGTCCAGATCTATCCCTGTCAGAGCTGCGGGCGTAGTCCATACGCGATATTGATTTTTGTAATTTTTTGAAATTACTGGTATCTATGAATTTCGATAAAATAAACTTCTTTGAAATTCATAAAATACTTTGCTTTACTGATGTGATTACTTATAGAACATTTTTCAATACATTTATTTCCAATTTCACATATATTTGTTTTTTTCTGAGACAAATAAATAAGAAAATAACAAGTGATCGGTTAGCAATTTTGACTAGTGTATAGGTAATTTACAACTTTGTAGACGGAATTGCTTGGGGTGTGGAGGGGAGGGTTCGGGGGAGGGGTGGTGGGAGTGGGGGGTGAGGTTGATTCTGCACGTTTTTGGAAAGTTCTACCTTCATGTGTTTAGATAACTGGAGTTCTGGAGTTTAACTTTATTATATGATTTTATAATATTGTCCCTATCCCTCCATCTTCCTTCCCTCCATCCGTCCGTCCCTCCCTCCCTCCATGTAGACACTATATAAACGGCCTTAACCAGCCAGGCCAAATCCTTTAACTGGATCGTCGAATTAAGAGTTACCAGCTCATAATTCATTTGATGTATATTCAATCAAGGGTATTTTAAGAACCCGTGAACAAAAAACCTATTTTTTTTTCGGTACAAATACATTATTAGACACTTTATTTTAAACATATTTTATTGCTTTTCTTCTATATAAAAACATTATTATATGACCTGAACAGCAGGACAGAGTTTTGATAAAGGGGTTTGTATTGAAATTTTCTCTAGATGTCGAGGTTTCCATAGTAGTTACAATCTTCCAAAATAAGCAATAAGTTAAAAAAAACCTCTCTAAAGCGTTATCTAGCCGATACCGCATCCTCCTGCCTGCATGGATATGACCTCACATAGAAAACAACTATCAAGCATCGCCAACGACAGTGTCTCAATCTCCAGGATCTCTCCGTTTTCGTCTCGCCTTTTGAAAACATGCGAGACATAGGCGCCGCTTATGTTGGGTGGGATGGGGGTTGTGGGGGTGGTTGGTTGGGAAGTAGGGAGGTGGTGGGGAGGGGGTCAACATATTGCATATAACCTTTTGTCCTTGAAAGTAGAACGTTCAAATTTCATATATAACCTCCTGGTCATTGTCCGTCTTAATGCCAATAACGTTTCAGCCCTCCAACTGACCCAGGGTCGGATACAATGTCACTTAAATACATGTACAATCAATATTTGCGTTAAAATTTGGTGACGGTTACTTGTATTTAAGTGACACTGACTCCGACCCAGGGTCAACTGTGTTCAAATTAATGCCAATACATTCCAGCTCTTCAACTGACCCTATGTCGGAATCAATGCCCTTGACATACATGAACCTTCTTCAAAAACAGTGTTAAAATGTGCGTTAAGTTATTTTAATATTTTGTCCTATATAATCGAGTGTTCAAATTTCATATATAACATCCCTGGTCATTGTTCTTATTTCAGTAACGTTCAGCCTCAAACTGACCCTGTGTCAAGGTCAGTGGTCTCTTAAATAGATGTACCGTCTCCAAATTTCACAATACATATACCATCTCCAAATTTTATTACATTTAACAATATAACATGGTGAAGTACAGATTTCATAACTGAACTCATTGGACATAATTCTTGTTTTTTGTTATATCTTCCAGCCATTGAACTGACCCATAGTAGCAGAGAACATTAAATTAATTATAATATGAACTGACATTTTCTGATATGCTTAGATTAAAAAACAATGGAAGCTGACAAGCTGGTATCATATATAATAGTTCCACTTGGTCACAAATATAATTATACTGATTTAGTAAACGAACACTTGATACAGTTGTTCAGATTAACCCCAATTAATTGAATACTGGAAACTTTAAGAACCCTCCTCAAATGTATGATAGTGTTTTATCAAAGGGTGTTTCCCTTTACTCTAATATCTAATCACGTGATAGGTCGACGCTGTTACGCCTACCAAACAGCCCCTTGTCAAACGATGTTGTTATTGCAGAGCATTACAGACCGGAAAGGAAAGATTATTTCTTCAACAGGGAGCCAGATATGTTCAAGGTAAATGCATATTTTGTCATATAAACGTTAATAACATGTTATAGTGGTTCATAAATTGAGTTTTTAAAATTAATACAAAACAGATGTAGGCTGTCACAGCGTCACCTAGTATATGTAAATAACATTTTACATGAGCGTTCCTACATTGCAACAGCTTCATCTAAATGTATATAGTAAATATCACATGAGTGTTCCTAGATTGTCATTAGATATATATATATATATATATATATATAAATAAAGAGTCTATGTTAAATTTTTTAACTCCGCCAAGTTTTCGGACTTAGTCCTTCATCAGGGCTAATTTACTACTCAATGTATACAAGTGAAACCTCCCTACTTGTCTCATGAATGAATGCTCTCTTTAAAAACTCCTAAATGATACTATCTTTTTATGTTATATATGCAAGCAGGTTTGAAGTCAAAATGCTGAATTTACAAGTCAAAATGCTGGATTTACAAGTCAAAATGCTGGTTTTACAAGTCAAAATGCTGGTTTTACAAGTCTAAATGCTAGATTTACAAGTCAAAATGCTGGTTTTACAAGTCAAAATGCTGGTTTTACAAGTCAAAATGCTGGATTTACAAGTCTAAATGCTGGATTTACAAGTCAAAATGCTGGTTTAACAAGTCAAAATGCTGGTTTTACAAGTCGAGATGCTGGAATTACAAGTCGACAAGCTATATTTTATTCATGATACTCAATATAACCTTGCGTCCCTTTAACATCGTCATAAATTCCGATTGACATAAACTTACACTTTCTTCGGCTTAGCGTTATAGGCAGTTAAACGTAATTGTCATTTTATAATCCTCAAAATAACATAAGGACCAAGTTTAGATTTTGGACATTTTTAAAGTGCTGTAATTGAACAATTTAATGTCTCTTTGCAATTCTTAAGTTTAGTTGTATTACTTTACAATTGTTACGTTACACAAATGTATTAAGTTTTTACATGAATATGAAACCCACACTATTAAAGATTAAGTAATTATTACTGTTCTATTTTGTGGTCCTTAAACCATTTTGAGGAGTATATATAATGTATATTTCAGCTTAATCAAGACCGGGAAGGCTCAGGTGACACCCACAATGTAACTCCGAATCTACAACGGACATGCTGGTCCGTCAATCAACCGAAAATATGGAATATACTAACCAACCCCGGCACGTCCATCCCCGCCATGATATTTGGATGCGTATCGTTCTTTCTGGTATTGCTGTCCATTTTGGAGGAAATGGCACAAACTGTCCATATTGATTCAACACCTTTGATACTGAAGATGTCCACAATGTTCACAATAGTTAATATATTGTGCAGTTTGTTTTTCTTGCTTGAAATCGTCATACGATTCGTGTTTGCTCCTTACAAATTAAGGTTTCTGATTATGCCATTGAATATCATAGGCGCACTTGCGATCTTATAAAGTATAGTCGACTTTATATTGGACGGCCCTACTTTTTGCTTACTTTTCAAATTATTCCGTATTCTGCGGATTTTCCGATTAATCAAACACATATCCGGTTTCTGGGTACTCGTTTACACTATCAAGGCAAGCATCAAAGAACTTATTCTCTTTCTTTGTTTTATTTTTATTGGACAATTATTCTTTGCCACGTTCGCGTATTTTGCCGAACATGATGGGATTTACACACATTTTGAGAGTATCACAGACCCTTTATGGTGGGCAGTGGTTACAATGACAACGGTTGGCTATGGTGACATGCGTCTAGTTACACGACTGGGACGGGTAGCGGCATCTGTATGCGCCGTGACTGGTATAATCATGATATGCTTTTTGGTCCCCGCGATTATCAGTAACTACACCTTCCAACACAAACGCATCCAGCGGACACTCAAAGCGTATACAATAGGCGAACAAACTACTACATATATAAATACCAACAACGCCTCTTCGCTACAATGCTCGGGCGTAACCTTTACAAACGCAAACGATTCCGACCGGAAATGACAGATTCAGAGAAACTCGCTTTCCTTCCGACAGGATATGACGACACCAAAAAGATTTAAACCGGTTCGTCAACCAGAAATAATATTATAACGTTTACAAGATGTTGGACTATCGAATACGTATATATTGATTTATTCGGACACTTGTCTGCAGTGTCGCCACACCCACGGCAGACCGCAGAGGTGGCAAGGAGAATGATGAGGGTTTCTTTATGTACATACTATATATACGTATAGGCTTGTCGACTGTGGAAGACCGCAGTGGTGGCACGAAGTCACGTGTGACTTTATGTAAATACATGTGTGTATAGGCGTGTCGACAGTTTAAGATCGCAGGGGTGGCAAGGAGACTAGGGTAACTTTATGTAAATACATGTGTGTATAGGCGTGTCGACTGTGTAAAACCGCAGGGGTGGCAAGGAGACAAGGGTAACTTTATGTAAATGCATGTGTGTATAGGCATGTCGACTGTGTAAGACCGCAGGGGTGGCAAGGAGACTAGGGTAACTTTATGTAAATACATGTGTGTGTAGGCTTGTCGACTGTGTGTAGGCTTGTCGACTGTGGAAGACCGCAGTGGTGGCAAGGAGACTAGTATGGCTTTATGTAAATAAATAGAGAAGAGAATATTTCTTGTTTTGGAGTGAATAACATATGATTACGATTTTAGATAATATTATATTAACTCACATGTTTTAAATATAAATGTGCATGGTTTAATTACGTTGTTTAGTTTGATCACATATATAACCACACACCTATCTGACTTCATAAAATCCCTTGTAGAGGCTGTAAAGCATATATTTTAGTGAAGGTAGATAATGTAGGTATGCTAGATTAGCATTAAATGATGAATGGCTGTGCAGGCAGCAAGTTTGATGTCATCGGGTGCGTTGGATTGTTTACCTAAGCTGAATGATGTTGGGGCTGTGCGATCTACTTGCTGGCTGTCCATGCAGCAAGCTCGTATGTCATTTAAGTGTTAGGATGATGGGTGTGCGACCTACTTGCTGGCTAGTTGATGTCATTTGGTGTATTGGCTGTTGCTGTGCGACCTACTTGCTGGCTGGCCATGCAGCAAGCTCATGTCACTTAAAGATCCACTGACACCCTTTAAAATGCTTATTGTTATATATTTTCATATTTAAATCAATAAAATGAATTAAATGGTAAAAAAAACTAAAATAAAAAAAACTTTGAAAAAGAAATACTTGTAAAAACAACAGGTATATTTCCCTTCAAGATGGAGTTACCTCCCCTTCATGTTAATTTTGCCCTATAGATGGCGCTCCACGCTGATGACGTAGATCTCGCCATGCGGAAATTTCCCTGTTGAAGTACAGATACGATTTATCATAGAAATACACGGATTTATCATATAACTATTCTGACACAAATAACATGGAGGAAGAATTACTGGACAATGTGATCGAGAATGAGTTCGTTGTACAGCCGTACATGTATGAGTCACGGCCTGTTGCAAAACAGCAAGCTTATCAGTCTGAATCTAAAAGTGATGACCGACTTCGACGCTTTGCCTGATTGCAGAGCGAATCAGACATACCGACTGGTAATTATATTTTGTAATCGCGTATGAAAATTACGTATTGTTTGCTAATCCATTTAAGTATGACAGGGACGTGAGTAAGTCAAATTACGTTGTCTGTTCTGTAAAATGCAACCGTTCGATGACTGTCTTACCCCACCCACCCACCCACCAACGTGACGATGCATCGTACATTTCGTTCTTGTTCATTGCCGGCATATTGTCAAGGTTTATATGTTTTTCTATACAGTAGCATTAGTTTAAATAACTGGTAGGCCTAACATGTATGAAAAAGAGTCGAATCTAGATGTTATGTCTGTTGTGACGATCGATTGTTCCCCACCCACTAAAGTCACGACGCATCGCCCTTTTTGTTATTGTGTATTGCCGAAGTATGTGTCACTGTGTTGTGGGTCGTTTTTTTGGCATATATTACCTTCATGTTTTTAGATAAAGTGACCTAGTATGACTAAATGAATTCTGGTCACCGTAATCAAATGCCTGCAAATTGATTTCTTTTATTATAAAGTGCCAATCTAAAAAAAATTCATTTTGAAAAACAGTACTTATTAAAATATGATTTTGCTTGGTCTACAAAGATGAGTGTTTCTTTCAATTTCAGGTGTGGCTGTACCCACGGCAGTGCCATGAAAACACAAAATGACGTTCTGAAATGTTGCAGAGATTATGGGGACATAGCTTAAAGTCAGTGACAGTCTGCATCGCAGAAACTCCTGTGTTTGAAGGAAACTGCCTCACACCTGAGGTTCTTGAAGTGGCGGGAATTGCAAAATGTTGTTGACATTTTGAAATGATACTACATGTATAACTATATTTGAATATATTCTTACTTGAGAAATAAAACCTTATATTTTACTGTGCTGTATTTTCATTGTTTATTTTTCTCCAATATATTGTATTTATATTTTAGGATCAACGGATTTATAGAATGACTGCGTTGTAATAAGCTAGAATGCGCACCAAAAGTAACTGTCAACGCTGAATGATTTCTGACAAACAGTTCGTTAATTACACACTATACAAGTTATGTCCGACATCGTATTTACACAGTGTATGTGACGTCACTGAGCTTTTTTAGCCCAGATATCGCTATTCTATTTATGTAATCGTGTACACTCCTAAGAATATTCCACGCATCATAGACCTACACAAAACAAGCATCGGAAGTACATCCTGACCTGTGATGTGTTTTATGACTCTTAGCTGCTGTCATGCGGTACCTTTGATGGTGGGACTAATCAGTGGTTTATGACCTTGTTATGCAATAGCTACTGACAGTTTGCCGGTGCTTGTTTCTTGCGAATAACCATGTTCGTTTCATTGCATACTCGCAATTTAAAAGTTACTTTTTGTGTTAGATAATTATACATGTCACAGCGGATATATTAGGAAACTACTGTACAGCACTGCATTATCCCAACCAACAATAATAATTAATATAATAAATAATACATGTTCTAAACATAAGTGAATCTGAAAGTGGTAATGTTCATTTATAATTTTCATAATGCTTTAAATAATGTAAATTTCGCCGGTCACATAATCCATAAGCGAGTCAACTCAAAAGCACCGAAGTTAAAACTAACACAAACAAATAATAACAGCATGGGATATTTATCATTTTCGATTTCCATTTATGGATGAAATGCCCACTGATAAGTATATGCACTATTGTCTTCGTGCATTTTTCTACAGGATACGGTTCGAGATTTGATAAATAGCGGTCGAAGTCTGAGCTAAAAATAAACCAAACTGACATACTTTTACTTTCGTTCAGAGTTCTTATATATAATCACTTTGAACCCTTTGCTATCGTGGTATTGCATCCAAACGTAACACAGTGAACCATTTTCCAATAGTTATCTAATAAAATAATACAAAATAAGTTGTCACATAAAAAATATAAATATATGATGTCTTCCCGAAATTACCATGCATAAATACAACAGATGACAACCAGGCCATAAGGTCAATGGCAGAATCTACGTCATCACGCAAAGTGCGCGCGGAAACTACCGAATTGTTCCTGACTTTCACGAAGACAAATTTGTTTATTAAAATCATCTTTTTCTCCTCTAACTAATATTTTTTGTGGTTGGCAGCTATTCCTATGTTTTTTTATTAGTATATCGTATATTTATATAAATGGGGTATATTAACTTGGCTGGAATTCTTTAAGTGTTAGGATGGGAGTGCGACCTACTTACTGGCTAGCTAATGTCATTTGGTGTATTGGCTGATGCTGTGAGACCCAATTGCTGTTCGACCTACTTGCTGGCTGTCCATGCAGCAATCTCATGTCATTTGTGTTAGGATGATGGGTGTGCGACCTACTTGCTGGCTGTTGAAAGCTATCATTTAGTTCATTGGTTGGCTTAGCTTGCTTAGCTTAATGGCTTATGTAAGAGTATATAAAGGCTAATATTCTTCAGTTCGGGGTTCTTGGTCAGCGTTTTCAGTCAGAATTATTGAAGTATATTTCTTTAGAATGAGCAGAGTTTTAGAGAGAGAGAGAGAGAGAGAGACTTTTAAAGTGTAACTACAATAGACTTTAGCAAGAGATTTATATTTACTACGTCCTTATACATCTCATCTACAAGGAAAATTTGTGTGGAAATACTATTTAAGTATTATTTCTAACATTACGAACTTTTCGTAATTCGTAACAATGGTGGTAACGGTGGGATCTCTAATAACATTACGAACTTTTCGTAATTTCGTAACAATATTTTGCGTGAAACTTGTTATTTTACGAATGCCACTCAAACAAAAAGAAGATTTTGTTTAAGTTTTCTCTGAGTTTCCTTATATTTGCTTCTGTATACTTCCCATGTTTTAAACTATGTCTTTATGATTTTGTAAAACAGAAGCTAGATCAAATAAATAGAATTTTAGTTATGGGACTTACGTTATGGACAAATGCTATATTTTCATCCGATCTTAACCATGTTTAACAATAGGGCTACCGTTCCAAGGCGGTAGCCCCATTGTCAACCCTTTTGTGTTTGTTATGTCGTTTGTATTTTTATTACTTTTGCCTTCTCGTTTGTCTGTTTGCGTGTTTGTTTTTGTGTTTTGTGGTTGACAGTCGTCCTTGAATGCTGCTTTCCCTGTCCGATATTTTTATATTTCTTTAGGGGGCAGAACTATAATATATTTAACATCTTGGACGAGTTTTAAGACTAGACACGTGGGAGTAGAAACAGCAAATATTTGGGCATTACTTATTTAAAAATGCTATATTTTGCTTCGTTATCTCTGCTGCACCTTCATTATCCATTTGACCTCTATTTAACTAAACTCGGTCATATTTTTATTGATATTAATGAAAACTCTAAAAAAACTGGAAAACCAGCCTGATCGGATTCGTAACATCAGAGTTATGGCCCTTGATTTATTTATTTTATCCCACGATTTTCTCATGTTTTAAACTATGTCTTTATGGTTTTATATATGATCAAATAAGTAGAATGTTTGTTATGGGACTTATGTTATGGACAAATGCTATATTGTTTCCTGTTAGAACTGTGCCTCCTTCATTTTTCATCCGATTTTTCATCCGATCTTAACCATGTTTTAGAACTTTAATATCATTAACATCTTGGACGAGTTTGAAAACTAAAAACACTGGAGTAGAAAGAGCAAATATTTGGGCATATACATATTCAAAAATGCGATATTTTGCTTCGTTATCTCTGCTGCACCTTCATTATCCATTTGACCTCTATTTAACTAAACTCGGTCATATTTTTATTGATATTAATGAAAACTCTAAAAAAACTGGAAAACCAGCCTGATCGGATTCGTAACATCAGAGTTATGGCCCTTGATTTATTTATTTTATCCCACGATTTTCTCATGTTTTAAACTATGTCTTTATGGTTTTATATATGATCAAATAAGTAGAATTTTAGTTATGGGACTTATGTTATGGACAAATGCTATATTGTTTCCTGTTAGAACTGTGCCTCCTTCATTTTTCATCCGATTTTTCATCCGATCTTAACCACGTTTTAGAACTTTAATATCATTAACATCTTGGACGAGTTTGAAAACTAAAATCACTGGAGTAGAAAGAGCAAATATTTGGGCATATACATATTTAAACATGCTATATTTTGCTTCGTTATCTATGCTGCACCTTCATTATCCATTCTATCTAACTAAACTCTGTCATATTTTTGTTTATATTAACGAAAACTCTAAAAAAAATGGAAAACCAGCCAGATCGGATTTGTAACATCAGAGTTATGACCCTTGATTTATTGAAACATGCTATATTTTGCTTTGTAAATCTCTGTCTACTTCATATTTCATGTGATATTTACCAAACTTGGTCACAGATTTGATTACCAAACCAGGGTTACGATAACAAAATTTTGCAAAGGGTTTCGAAGGTTATGGTAACGGTATCCCTGCAGGAGTAGCTTTTTAGTTATACAAATATTACGAATATGAAAAATCATAAACACGATTACAAGCTCTATATGAATATGAAACCCGCAATAAGTAATTATTACTGTTCTATTTTGTGGTCCTTAAACCATTTTGAGGAGTATATATAACGTATATTTTAGCTTAATCAAGACCGGGAAGACTCAGGTGACACCCACAATGTAACTCCGAATCTACAACGGACATGCTGGTCCGCCAATCAACCGAAAATATGGAATTTTCTAACCAACCCCGGCACGTCCATCCTCGCCATGATATATGGATGCGTATCGTTCTTTATGGTATTGCTGTCCATTTTGGAGGAAATGGCACAAACCGTCCATATTGATTCAACACCTTTGATACTGAAGATGTCCACAATGTTCACAATAGTTAATATATTGTGCAGTTTGTTTTCAGTAACTACACCTTCCAACACAAACGCATTCAGCGGGCACTCAAAGCGTATACAATTGGCGGACAAACTACATATGTAAATACCAACAATGCCTCTACGCTACAATGCTCGGGCGTAACCTTTACAAACGCAAACGAGTCAGAAACTCGCTTTCCTTCAGACCGGAAATGACGACACCGAGCACATTTAAACCGGTTCGTCTACTGGCAATGATATTTAACGATTGCAGAATGTAGGATTAATATTCATTTATTCGGACACTTGTTGTCTGCAGTGCCGACACACCCACACCCACACCCACGTTGAAGACCAAGGAGATGAGGGTGGTTTTATGTAAATACATGAGTATAGGCTTGTCGACCGTGGCGGACCGCAGTGGAGGCGGGGGAGACGAGCGTGGCTTTATGTAAATACATGTGTGTGTAGGCATGCTGACTGGCAGATCACAGTGGTGACAAGGAGACGAGTGTGGATTTATGTAGACATATGTATGTGTTGCATGACGACTATGGAAGACCGCAGTGGTGACAAGGATGCGAGTGTGGCCTTATGTAAATACATGTGTGTGCAGGCACGTTGACTGTGGAAGATCACAGTGGTGGCAAGGAGATGAGTGTGACTTTATGTAATTACTTATGTGTGTAGGCATGCCGACAGTGGAACATCACAGTGGTGGCAAGGAGACGAGTGTGGCTTTATGTAAATACATGTGTGTGTAGGCGTTTCCGACTGTGGCAGACCGCAGATATACAAGTACGGCAATTCCGATAA
Source organism: Serripes groenlandicus (assembly GCA_031761405.1). Classification (NCBI taxonomy): domain Eukaryota; kingdom Metazoa; phylum Mollusca; class Bivalvia; order Cardiida; family Cardiidae; genus Serripes; species Serripes groenlandicus. The sequence continues at coordinate 376,560 of JASEVX010000006.1, forward strand.
CTAAGCTTCCTTTATCATGTTTTGTACAATCGTTTTATAATCTCTTGTTGTTGTTGTTGTTGTTGTTGTAGTAGTAGTAGCAGATGCATCATTTTTGTTGTTAGAATAGAACATTGATGGTTTTTTTTAATTGGAAGACAGTTTTTTAGTGGAAGCAGCCTTTTTAAAAAATAAAAACAACACAAAAAATAGTTCCGACAGCTGCAGTGAACATATAAAACTATATATTACCATATGAAATAACACTATTAGTATGAAATAACACTGTTATTTCACTGCTAAAATGCATTATTCCATTGCTTATCATAAAGGCGTATAGTGGCGATGAGTCATGTATCATACATTATTGTACCACACATTCTTTGGGATCATCAAACACAATCTTTGTGGGTTTATTAATTTCAAGGGATCCCTTTTCAGTATTAATTGGTTACTTTTTTACATTCACATTGTTTCCTGTTAGAACTGTGCCTCCTTCATTTTTCATCCGATTTTTCATCCGATCTTAACCACGTTTTAGAACTTTAATATCATTAACATCTTGGACGAGTTTGAAAACTAAAATCACTGGAGTAGAAAGAGCAAATATTTGGGCATATACATATTTAAACATGCTATATTTTGCTTCGTTATCTATGCTGCACCTTCATTATCCATTCTATCTAACTAAACTCTGTCATATTTTTGTTTATATTAACGAAAACTCTAAAAAAAATGGAAAACCAGCCAGATCGGATTTGTAACATCAGAGTTATGACCCTTGATTTATTGAAACATGCTATATTTTGCTTTGTAAATCTCTGTCTACTTCATATTTCATGTGATATTTACCAAACTTGGTCACAGATTTGATTACCAAACCAGGGTTACGATAACAAAATTTTGCAAAGGGTTTCGAAGGTTATGGTAACGGTATCCCTGCAGGAGTAGCTTTTTAGTTATACAAATATTACGAATATGAAAAATCATAAACACGATTACAAGCTCTATATGAATATGAAACCCGCAATAAGTAATTATTACTGTTCTATTTTGTGGTCCTTAAACCATTTTGAGGAGTATATATAACGTATATTTTAGCTTAATCAAGACCGGGAAGACTCAGGTGACACCCACAATGTAACTCCGAATCTACAACGGACATGCTGGTCCGCCAATCAACCGAAAATATGGAATTTTCTAACCAACCCCGGCACGTCCATCCTCGCCATGATATATGGATGCGTATCGTTCTTTATGGTATTGCTGTCCATTTTGGAGGAAATGGCACAAACCGTCCATATTGATTCAACACCTTTGATACTGAAGATGTCCACAATGTTCACAATAGTTAATATATTGTGCAGTTTGTTTTCAGTAACTACACCTTCCAACACAAACGCATTCAGCGGGCACTCAAAGCGTATACAATTGGCGGACAAACTACATATGTATATACCAACAATGCCTCTACGCTACAATGCTCGGGCGTAACCTTTACAAACGCAAACGAGTCAGAAACTCGCTTTCCTTCAGACCGGAAATGACGACACCGAGCACATTTAAACCGGTTCGTCTACTGGCAATGATATTTAACGATTGCAGAATGTAGGATTAATATTCATTTATTCGGACACTTGTTGTCTGCAGTGCCGACACACCCACACCCACACCCACGTTGAAGACCAAGGAGATGAGGGTGGTTTTATGTAAATACATGAGTATAGGCTTGTCGACCGTGGCGGACCGCAGTGGAGGCGGGGGAGACGAGCGTGGCTTTATGTAAATACATGTGTGTGTAGGCATGCTGACTGGCAGATCACAGTGGTGACAAGGAGACGAGTGTGGATTTATGTAGACATATGTATGTGTTGCATGACGACTATGGAAGACCGCAGTGGTGACAAGGATGCGAGTGTGGCCTTATGTAAATACATGTGTGTGCAGGCACGTTGACTGTGGAAGATCACAGTGGTGGCAAGGAGATGAGTGTGACTTTATGTAATTACTTATGTGTGTAGGCATGCCGACAGTGGAACATCACAGTGGTGGCAAGGAGACGAGTGTGGCTTTATGTAAATACATGTGTGTGTAGGCGTTTCCGACTGTGGCAGACCGCAGATATACAAGTACGGCAATTCCGATAACTAAGCTTCCTTTATCATGTTTTGTACAATCGTGTTATAATCTCTTGTTGTTGTTGTTGTTGTTGTTGTAGTAGTAGTAGCAGATGCATCATTTTTGTTGTTAGAATAGAACATTGATGGTTTTTTTTAATTGGAAGACAGTTTTTTAGTGGAAGCAGCCTTTTTAAAAAATAAAAACAACACAAAAAATAGTTCCGACAGCTGCAGTGAACATATAAAACTATATATTACCATATGAAATAACACTATTAATATGAAATAACACTGTTATTTCACTGCTAAAATGCATTATTCCATTGCTTATCATAAAGGCGTATAGTGGCGATGAGTCATGTATCATACATTATTGTACCACACATTCTTTGGGATCATCAAACACAATCTTTGTGGGTTTATTAATTTCAAGGGATCCCTTTTCAGTATTAATTGGTTACTTTTTTACATTCACACTAGCGTTTGTTTAGTGCTGTGTGACTGCTGTGTCTTACCATCGCATCTTACCATCGACCATCGCATTTTACCATCGACCATCGCATCTTACCATCGACCATCGCATCTTAATATCGACTATCGCATCTTACCATCGACCATCGCATCTTACCACCGACCATCGTATCATACCATCGATGGTAAGATGCGATGGTAAGAGTGCCCTAACCTTAGATCTCAAGTGATCCCCTTTTCAGTATTTATTGGTTACCTTTTTACAATCACACTAGCTTTTGTTTAGTGCTGTGTGACTGCTGTAAAAAGTCACCCGACTTAAATTATTACTAACTGTCTTTTGGGATCATCAAATCGAATCTTTGTGTGTTTGTTGATTCCAAGGGATCCACTTTTCAGTATTTATGTGTTACTTTGTTTACATTCACACTAGCGTTTGTTTAGTGCTGTGTGACTGCTGTGTCTTACCATCGCATCTTACCATCGACCATCGCATTTTACCATCGACCATCGCATCTTACCATCGACCATCGCATCTTAATATCGACTATCGCATCTTACCATCGACCATCGCATCTTACCACCGACCATCGTATCTTACCATCGATGGTAAGATGCGATGGTAAGAGTGCCCTAACCTTAGATCTCAAGTGATCCCCTTTTCAGTATTTATTGGTTACCTTTTTACAATCACACTAGCTTTTGTTTAGTGCTGTGTGACTGCTGTAAAAAGTCACCCGACTTAAATTATTACTAACTGTCTTTTGGGATCATCAAATCGAATCTTTGTGTGTTTGTTGATTCCAAGGGATCCACTTTTCAGTATTTATGTGTTACTTTGTTTACATTCACACTAGCGTTTCTTTAGTGCTGTGTGGCTGATGTAAAATGTCACCCGACTCAAATTATAACTAACTGTCATTTGGGATCATCAAGTCTACTCTTTGTGTGTTTGTTGATTCCAAGGGATCACCTTTTCAGTATTTATTGGCTACTTTTTATATAGGTTTTGTGGGTCAACGTGAAATGAGACTTAGTGTTTACCATAGGTTTTATTGATAGTCTTTATACGCGTTTAATCGCGCAGACTGCATGTAGTAAAATCGTCATGAATAAATCGCAGTATTTGAACATTTGAGGCAACTGATTGGTTGAACAAATTGAGTAAACACTAACGTGTATGTGCGTCATCTTTGTTCTTGACATGTTAAAGAGAGTTATCAAACTTTAAAATTATGTTCCTTTAATTAATCCAATATCATTTTGACATTAAACCTGCTTGCGTAGAAATAAATACTCAAAAATTAAATACTCAACAACTAGCAAGATGCAAAATGATACATCTTTTGAATTATTCAAACGTTATCAAGGCGATTTGGAAATATTCCAAGTTATTTAGAAAAAACTAACGTATTAAAATTCGATATTGCCGTATGTCCCTTTAGAAACGCATGCTCACCGGATAGAAATCTTAATACACTTTCACTTGAGCCTCAAATATTTTATAAAAATGTATTTTTTATATAAACACATAGTAATGAAGACAGTTGACACCAAGCCCGTTTTGAAGTCTGCTAAACCAACGATGTGTTTCAAATCCGTTTGTTAGGTCTGATTCCCATTATCGCAATATATTCACAGCTGGTTCATAAAAGCACTCTGTGGGGGAGAAATTTAAGTAAAATTGCCGATTACTACCATTAAAACTTTACCTATAAATATTACTTCCGTTTTTTCGTGTTAATTAGTTACAAGCGATCCGATTGAATCATTGAAACCTTGGACCTGTTTGAAGACATATCGGTGAGGAGACAGCATATATTTGGGAATATGATTATTTAACAATGCTACATTTTGCTAGATTATCTGTAGCACTTTTATTATCCATATGATCTCTAACCAAACTCGGGCAGATTGTTTATATTAATGAAAACTCTTAAAATTGGAAAACTAGCTAGATCGGATTCGTAACATCAGACCATTTGCTTTGTAAATCTCGTGCTACTTCATATTTTATCTGATATTTAACAAACTTGGTCAGAGTTTTCTTATCAATGTAAGCCTGAACACATTTAATAACCAACCAAATATGAGCTGAAACAGGTGGGGTTATTGTCCTTCATTATATGAAAAGTGATAAGGTTTGCTTTGTTAACACTATAGTCCTTTATTTGTTTCAAGCGATATTTACCAAACTTGTTTAAAATATTATTATCAATAAGGCTCAGACAATTTTTAAAAACAGCCATCTCTGTCTGACGTCCATCCCCCAGGCCCCGCACCCCCAACCAACCCCTCGCCAATTTGTTTAATATTTATTTAATGCAGTTATCTCGATCATAGAATAAAGCGTGGATGATTGGTGGAATGAAAATCTTTCTGTTTTGCGTTATTAATACTCAAGTTTCTTCATTTTTACTCGATCTTCGCCCCAACCACCCGCCTTACCCACCATCACAACTACTATTATGTTAAGAGGTTTGTCATAATATATTTATCAATGGGATTACACTTCAATAATCTTATGAATACCAATCAGTGTTAAAGCCCCAAATACTTCTCCCACGGAGAAAATTGGAGTTATGTGTTTCTAAACGGTTGTAGCAGCATGCTGACCTGAATTTACAGGTCAAAGTCTCCTAAAATATGCGACTGCATATCATCACTGTACAAGACATAATTAATACCAGCAAAGTATAGATATTAAATGGTATTGAATTGAACAAAACCTAATGAAGGAATTGAAAGAAAACGTAAACAAAATAATTAAAAACATATACTATGTATGGTCAACTACGGTTTTTAATATAAAAAACCCACAAAAAATAAGAACATTGAAACATCATTTTTATACTAAAAGTCTATCTTTTATTGAGGGAAAATCTTGACTATTTTGCATTAAACCATCATCATAGATTGTATAGGTATATGCTAACATATAGTTTTATGTTGATTTTACATATATAACTATTTAGTTAATTTATTATTATGTCTTGTACAGTTTTTATGCAGATAAGTATAGTACTTCTTGGGTGTATCAACTTTGCCGACAAGTGCATGGCCAATAATGACAAAAAACTGTGATAATTGCCCATTAATCTGCAACACTACCAGCCTTCCCTGTCATTTGTATTTGGGGATTTAAAGAAAGAGAGCGATACAGGCCCTCTGTTTTATTGCTGAATGAAATATGTTTACCTATTGCAGCGGTAGCGGAAAACCTTTCTTTAAGTAACTAATTATATGCCTAAATATGTTTGGTGAAACTGGTAACTTGATTATGTAAAATCAACATAGACTAACTTAATTCATAAAGAAGATAACACATTTATTCAGTATTGCTTTTTATTTATGCGTTTTTGTTTGTTGTATATTTCACAATTCACTGCAGCACGACAACACTCTATTTTCCAACACCAATCTGAAAACAAGAACAAGTTTGTTATTTTTGTAAAAACTTAAACACAGTTTATCGGACATTACAATGTTGTATATTATATATATATATATATATATATATGTTGGTTGTTTAATGGGATTTTACGTCATTCTCAGCAAACCTTTTTAGGCTATATATGATGATCGGTCTTTGTGTGGTGGATGGCAGACCACCCACTTTTTCCTGGGTAGAACCAGTACTGTATATCTCTTGCCACCTATAAGAATCGACACCTTTTCACTTACAAAGAAATATAAAAAAGATCAGACAGGGAAAGTAGCATTCAAGGAGGACAGTCAACCACAAAACACAGAAACAAAGACGCAAACAGAAAAACAAGAAGGCAAAAGTAATAATAAATGCAAACGACATCACACACACAAAAGGGTTGACAATAGGGCTACCGCCTTGGAACGGTCAGCGGCAAAGTAGGCCACTGGGGGTTTAAACCGGTTCTAGGGTGCACCAAACCTCACACTTACCCTACTGTCATCCAATTAAAACAGGACAGTGTTAATAAAGACATCCCCGCCATGATCTAATCGCCATGATACAAGTCGAGCTCCGAGTGGGATTCAAGACCGCAGCGGTAAAAGGCTAGTATGTTTCAAACGCTGTGACTGTACCATCCCAGCCACGGAAGCGACCTCAAATATATATTCGAATGAAAATCAAATGTCTATTCCCAGTCTATCCCAGTCTAAAACCAGAATCCCCGAATGAACACATTGCGCTAGCCTGATAGAAATGGAACCAGTTGAATGTATACTGCTTAAATGACTGGTATAATATTCGTAAGCTATGTTTGAATTAACTTGGTATTCTCGGATTATTATATTTTCTAAAGGAGGAACTAAAACAAAAGCAAATGACAACAAATGTCCATTGTTTATTGATTATTTTACAGTTTCCATCTTTATACACCAACTTGACATCACCGACACTGGGACATTTCGTAATGGCAAAATTAATTTCCAAGAGGAGGTACTAATCATTTCTATAAAAAAAATGTCAAAGATGTCCAAGTGTTAAAAAAAGGGTAAACATTACATTCATAAGTATGTGTGTGTGGTGGGGAAGGTTAAATAAACTGGTGTGTTTAGCGATGGGGTAGGGGGAGAGTCGAGATGGGATAAATAGCCATTATGACACAAACGCTCTTACTAACTTCCCCTGCCTCAATAACAAGTCTCACCTGACCAAATTCCGTTGCTCCTGAGCAGAAGTTACACAGGGGACAAACGTCACAGATGTTGGAACTCTTTAAGATTCCAGACTCGTATTGTGTCATTGCCTGATGTGCTGAATGAAAATGAAATGAAATGAGCATTTAGAGAACTATACAACTTGCCTGTAAGAAACAGTTTGAAGCACTCAAAGGTTAACAGGTGTTCCGGTTTTAAAGCGTTGTGACCTGAGACTTAACTAAACAGTTATTTCTCTAGCAACTCGTGATATTCTGGAACTTAATCATATAAGTGCATTATTAGTTTTTACTTTATTTTTAAATTGTGTAAATATTTCCTGTTTAAGGTCCAAGTATCAAACAATTCAGAACGGTTTGGATACGACTGTTTCTGATTTTTAATGTATATTTTACAATCCCATATAAGCTTGTTTTCAAATCCTGTTCATGTACCATTGAAACATTGTTCATTACATTTCTTGAATAAATACTGTTTAAACCAATCCCATATTGAGTAATGATACATTCCAAAACGAAAGAGAATGTATCAAATGCAACAGTCTCTCGACTATTCAACAACTAGACTATTGACAAATTGAAAGAAAATGGCCAATCCCGTGATTTCGGACAGCAGATTTACAGGTTTGCACCCCGGCATTTTTAACGTTATTACAGTATCTTTCAAATGTATTCTATATAGTTTAGTGCTGCTAATATGTTTATTGCGACGTTGGTAATATATTCGACAATATGTGTATGAAGTTAAGGCTTACCATGTCAAAACAAGTCAAACGATAAAAACAACAACACCACATGAATGATCCCAAATTCTAGTTCATGTTAAAACTACGTTAAATAATATGGAAGTAACGCAAAACGTTAGAAAAACGAAATTTTCTTATTTTGGGGGAAATACAAATTCAACCAATATAGAAAACCCTGAGTTTGTTCTACTTTTTATGTATATTATACTAGTAACATAAACCAATATTAATGTTGTTTACGATATATTTGCTATAAACATAGTTTTTAAAGCTGAGAATTGTTTGGTCTTTACTTGGTTCGTAGTAGTCAAAGACGATGATGTGGCATGCTTGACTCTTCACCACTGGATCAGATCTGTCTGTCTTAACATTGACACACACTTCCTGATTTGCGGCCACCTGCAAATGACGAATACGATAATAATTTGAATTAACCTGTCCATTATAGTGTGACCTAAAAAGGACAGCAAGACTACATCACACAGAAATACACACCGAATTGGAATAAATGACTGTTCAACAATGCATCAACACAGACGTTAAGAGAGACTGAGAAAATACAGGGGAAGCCAGACTTATAACCACACTCTTACTAACATATCTGATGCCCAAAGAAAACACTCCAGCACATGGCTACCGTCCAACGGACATAACTGAATGAACCTATTCAAAAGTCAATGAAAACGACAAAACATAACATAAAGGTTTCCGACTTGGAACGGTCAGTAGGCAATAAGGCCTACAGGTATGACATTTATAGAGGAATGTTGCATATCGCTTTTGATCATAGCACCAAATAATGTTACGTATAATCAACACCTAGCTAATTCGCCTTTTTGCTTTATCTGTCACTGCAGATTAAATCTAAATTATTGTTAGGGCTAAAATGCATATCTGTATGCTCAATAGGTATAACTGACGTGTTGCTTGGGATTATAAACAACACATGCAGATATAAAATATAAAACGTAAATTTATCGAAAACAACAAAATGTCAATACTTACTCCGTCAAAATACAGGACAACGAAACGTCCAGTTGTTTCATGCAATTTTACTGTTGGTTGATTATTATACACATCAGGGTCAGCAACAAACCCTGTAGGCATCTCTACTTGCATAACAATCATGCCGCTGGCCATATTTCCATGCCACCTTTATGATACATATAGGCATATTAATTCGAAAATAGTTTTTGATTGTGATAAATTCGGTCGATTGTAAACAGCCTAGACAGCTTGATTTCCCTTCAAACTAACATAGTTGGGTACTTTATTGTTTTAAATGCAAAGTAAATATTCGTTTGAAAATGTTCCAATTAAATAATCACATCGACATGTTTAAGCAAACTGTATTAAGAGAATATTCGTACATATATGGCTGCATTATCGTTGCAAGTTGTCAATAATAGTGAAACATTACCTTCAACACCAAACAAACAAACAAACAAACGAACAGACAAAAAACAATAACAAATAAACAAACTTTCAGTAAATAGCTTTTACCTGAAGCAGGGTGTAACGGTTAAAGAATTTAAGGATTCTTTACTGATTGTCTGGCGGACCGATATGTGGTTGTCATTTGGCATTGCATTAATATAGAACGACATCGTTACCTGAAACAAATAATCAGTAGATGTTTCCTACGTTCCCTACTTGACCTGCATTACATTTAAGAACTTGTTCATTTAATCATATGGTTTTCTTTATTGTTTACAATGTAACGACATAACAAAATGTATTAATACGACATAATTATACTTCCCAACTTCCTTCCGACATGTGATTAATACAGATCTGAATTGAAATAGGAATGCATCTGTGTGTTTTATATACGTTATAGAATATTAATTAGAAGAGAGCTGTTGTAACTAAAACGTTACATGCAATGTCCCCACATCATTGCGACATTACGGACTACGCAGGTTATTAATGCTAAATTGATACTTAATCGTATATTATAGGCTCGTTAAGAAATAACTAATTTCGATCAAACCAAATTTAGATGAGTTGTAGATATAAAAAAACACATTCACATACACTGCTATGACGATGTTATAAAACAAGAGACCCAAGAGGGCCTGTATTGCTCTACTTGCTATATGGAGTCAGTGGTGGGGAACACGGCGATGATATGCGCAACTAGGCTTGGCGCTGATCATCCCTGCAAAGTTTCATTGAAATCCGGCCAGGGGCTCAGGAGACTAGTCCAGACAAAGTTTGTGTACTAAAACCTTTAAAGTGCCATAACTCCGACAAAAATCATTCAGCCGTAACACGGCGATGATATGCACAACTAGGCCTGTTACTAGTCATCATTAAAATGATTCGCTGAAATCCGGTCGTGAGTTCTAAAGAGACTAATCTCGACACTTTTTGTATAGATATTGAAACCTTTGAAGGGTCATAACTCTGCCAAAATTCATTCAACTTGAACACGGCGACGGCATCCACAACTAGACTTGATCGACTTGCCAAGTTTCGCTGAAATCCGGCCAGGGGTTCAGCAGAACAAGTCCAGACAAAGTTTGTGTATTAAAACATATAAAGGGCCATAACTCCGCCAAAAATCTTACAGTCGGAACACGGTGATGATATGCACAACAAGGCTTGGTACAGGTCATCCCTGCAACCTTTCGCTGAAATTCGGCCAGGGTTTCAGGAGAACTAGTCCGGACAAAGTTTGTGTACTAAAACCTTTAAAGGGCTATTATTCTGCCAAGATCATACAACCGGAATAATGTGACGATATGCACAACTAGGCTTGATACTGATCATCTCTGGAAACTTTCGTTAAAATCCGGCCAAATGAAGGCCCTATCGTCTTAACGAGGCAAAATACAGCATTTTTAACTAAATCCAGAGCCATTACTCTGATATTACTAATCCAATTTGGCTGGTCGTCGAACATGTCCAAGCTTTCATTCATATTAGCAACCTGGTAAATTTTGGCATTAACAATGAAAGCCCTTTCATCTTAACGAGGCAAAATACAGCATTTTAAACTAAATCAAGGGCCATAACTCTGGTGTTACTAGTCCGATCTCGCTGGGTTTACAAACTTGTCAGATTTTTCGTTGATATTAACAATCTGTGCAAGTTTGGTAAAGATCAAATAATTGAAGGTACTAGAGTGGTCACAATGCAGAAATGGCATTTTTCAGCAAAACAAGGGTCATAACTCTGGTGTTACTTATCTTATCGGGCTCGGTTTCGAACTTTTGCTAGCTGTCATTTATATTAACTAGATGGGTGTTCCGCGGAACACGTGTGTCGCCTGACATCGCTTTGTCAGTATGACAAGGCTTTCTGGACACAGATAAACAGGCCTAAGTACGTTTTCTTGAAAAGAACAATGCGTATTTAACCCATATAATGACCTTCAGTGTGACCTTGACCTTTATAGATTATGATGAGTATATATTGAAAGTTTTTTGAGGAAATATCAAGAAATTAGAACGTTATAGCCAACGCGAATTTTCATGAAGAAAAAAATGAGTATTTAACTCCTATAATGACCTTCAGTGCGACCTTGACCTTTATATTTTAGTATGGTCATGTCGATTTTGTCATTATGAGTATATATTGAAAGTTGATGAAGAAATATAAAGAAATGAGAAAGTTATGACCAACGTTAAGTTTAAGTGAAGAAAAAAATGAAAATTTAACCCATATAATGACCTTCAGTGCGACCTTGACCTTTATATTTTAGTATGATCATGTCGATGTTGTCATGATGAGTATATATTGAAAGTTTGATGAAGAATTTCAAGAAATGAGAAAGTTATGACCAACGTTAAGTTTCCGTGAAGAAAAAATAGTATTTAACTCATATCATGACCTCCAGTGTGGCCTTGACATTTATATTTTAGTATGGTAATGTTGATGTTGTCATGACGAGTATATATTGAAAGTTTGATGAAGAAATATCAAGAAATGAGAAAGTTATAGCCAATGTTTAGTTTTCGTGACGGTCTGACGGACTGACTGACGGACGGACGGACGACAAAGTGATCCGTATGTATCGCATTTTCCTTCACAAGGCGACATAACAATCTCTGCAAGTTTGGTAACGATCAAATAATAAATTAAAGTGAAAGAGTGTTCGCAAGGCAGAATATGGAATTTTTCAGTAAAACAATGGCCATAACTCTGGTGTTACTAATCCGATCCGGCTGGTTTCCAAACTTCTCTGAGCTTTCATTGATATTAACACTCTATGCAAGTTTGGTAAAGTTCAAATAATAAATGAAGGTGCTAGAGTGTTCACAAGGCAGAATATGGTATTTTTTCAGCAAATCAAGGGCCATAACTCCGGTGTTACTGATCCAATCTGGCTGATTTTCGAACTTGTCCGCGCTTTCATTGGTTATATAAATCTGTGCAAGTTTTGTAAATACAAAATAATAAATGAAGGTATTATATTGTTCACAAGGCAGAAATTGGCATTTTCCGGAAAAAAACAAGGGCCATAACTCTGGTGTTACTGATCCGATCTGGCTAGTTTCCAAACTTGTCTAAGCTTTCAATAATATTAACAATCTATGCCAGTTTGGTAAAGATCAAACAATAAATGAAGATGGTAGAGTGTTCACAAGGCAAATTATAGCATTTTACGTTATCAAAGGGTAATAACTCCGGTCGATCTGGCCGGTTTTCAAACTCATCCGTGCTCTCATTAATATGAATAATTTGACCAAGTTTGGTTAAGATCGCATGGAAAATAAGGGGGATAGCCATGGGATTCTTAACAACACAGAACATAATTTGTTTTTAGAAATCTCATAACGTATTTAATGTTTTGTATTTGAAACCTGAACAATGTGTACATCAGAAAATTATAAGACTGGTCAATACAACAGTTTGCGATAATAGCGGTGAATGGTTCAGTAATACTGAAGCTTCCGTTTGTAATATTTACAAACTTACGAGATTCCTTTACAACATCAAATGTGAAAAGTAGATTTTAACAGTGATGGCAACTTACATCAACGACCGCGATCCCTTCTCCTGTGGCTTGAATACTTATACCGGTCAAGTCGTCTGGCAGCTTGGAAAATAAGAAACATTTTTCAATGTAGCATCTCATTTATTTGCCAATTTGCAAAATTGGATTATTTCAGCTAATTATCTTATGACAAACCCCTCTCACACGGTTGAGCCTGTTCATGAGAACAGCGCTCTATGCATACTGTATAGTAATACTTAATTGAATCGATAAATATAAATAACTTAATATACTGTTCATATTAAAGGCATTTTCTGTAGTTTTTCATGCGCAGAATTTTGGGCGACTTCTCTTCTAAAACAATTGGATGGATTTTCCTAAAATTTTACAGGAATGTTGCTCTTGATGTCTAGTTGTATTTATTGTCTTTATTTATATAAATGCCTATTTTCAGAAAAAAACATAAAATAGGAAAAATATAACATTTTGTAAAAATTCAAACAAAATTAAAAAAATTAAACATAATGGTAGGGTTCCAAAAACCAATATTAGATCTCAATATGCATGGTGACCTATAATTTTAATTGCATATATTGTCTAACTATATGTTCAAATAAGTGCCTAGGAAGTTTGAACAAATTCTGTTATTAGGAACATAACAAAAAAAGAAAATATACCATTTCTATATAATTTCATACAAAACTTGGCCTTTTAGCATATGGGTAGGGTTTCAAAAAAAATATCTAAACATTTTTATTGCACATTTTGTTTTTATATCTGTTAAACTATGTGCTGAGAAAGTTTAAACAAATTATATTATTGGGAACATACAAAAAAAAGGAAAATGTATCATTATGGGCTAATTTATGCATAAACTGTGAGTAATGGTCTCAACAGATTTTGTAAAAAATGATAGGTTTTACATTAAGATGAGCTTTAAATGTTATTATAATTTTTATTTTTTTACTTTAATACAATTTTAGCAGAATTGTGACCAATGAATAAATGATTAGACTTCAAAAATGTCTTATTTAGCTATTTCATGGACTTGTTTAACTTTTTGGACAGATTGACATGACGGTGGCATAACAAATTATTTTTTAAAATGTTAACACTTATGGTGACCTACTGTTATTTTTGTATTATCTGTCTAGATATATAACAGAATTACTGTACAAAAAGTTTAAAGAAAATCTGTTATGCAGAAAAAAACTATAGAAAATGTCTTTGAAATAAACGTATAGTTTATATTCAAATAAAAGCAAAAATCACACATAACTTTTTGGGACTTTACTTGAATACACTTGATTCGAGTCAATAAGATGCAGCATGTAAACAAATGTCATTGGTCAGACGCTTCAAATAATAGTTGTTTTAGTTTTCCATAGGAAACTATATATGTATGGGGACATTTTCTTACCTGGTGAATATAATATTAATGTGGAGCAAGTTAATGAGAAAAGGGATCAACGATGTAAAACAACACCTTAAGATATCAAATAAATTATTATCTAAAAAACAACAACCGTTGTTGTTCATTTCTAATTTTAAATTACTTAGTATACATATTTAAGTCAAATAAAAACAGAGACCCAAATGGTCCCAAATAGCGGACTATTCTAAGCGATAATATTAGCGCGGGAAAGTCTCCAATACGCTTGAAATAAACGATTAATAACAACAACAGTCTCATACCTTCACCTCATGAAGAACGTCCCTGTTGGCGATCGATGTAGCGTACGCATGATGATATGCACCTCCCTTTGCGTCGAAGTTGACACCATAAGTAGGTCCAGATGCAGCCAGATCTCCTATTACGGAAGAGTATTCGGACAAGGCTTGTAGGGAAACTACCGTATCCTACAAAACAAAAAAAAGTGTTACATAATTGTGGAGATAGCTTAATTACATCTATGCAAATTTCATAACGACAGCCATTGCGTCAAACTGTAAATACTATTTTATCACATAACATGGCTTCTGGGAGTGCAATAAAGCCATGACTTATTTCTCGTAAATACACTAGTGTATTACAGATGAAAGTGAGGGCCGAATCACTGTGTTTGTGTACAGTAAAACAGTTAATCCTGTTTGCACGCTTTAACTATTTATCATTATTTGAAATGTTACTTCATACAATGCATGTTAGTAAAGTTAAATTTGGTTTAAGGGGTCGAAGGACGAACGCATTTACAGCCGCGTAACGTAGCGACGTCATGTAAACAACAGCACGACGTCATGATTTCTCTTACAAATAAGGTAAATTGGCAACATTAAAGTGATACTATCACGTCGTAGATGTGTTGTGTAATAAACAGAATCTTACATTCGGGATTGTGTATTATTGACTTTAATAAACTCGTTTGATAAAAAGATAGGATATTCAGCAGAGCCTCGTATCCTATCATTTTATCCAACTCGTTTATTAAAATCAATAATACACAGTCACTCATGGAAGATCCTCTATATAACAATTTAGATCGTCCCTTTAGTAATCTCCTCATATTGGTTTGACTGTATTTTTAAAAAGACACCATACTCAAATGTTATTATCTAAACTGAATTGACGTGCATCAAGTCAGTACAAGTGAATCTATAACATCAATCGTCTTTTTCACTACACAGTTAGCTCCCTTGAAACCCACGGTAGAATAATTATTGTGCCTTAAATAGTGCAATGGATGACACAACTCGAATAAAAAAATCTGATCAACGTACCAGATTGTGTACAGTTTTCATCGGGCAAATGACTGTGATTCGTAAAAAACTTTTAGCTCGGAAACTTCCTGTTTGGAATGGCCAAGTAAACTTTTTTCATATATACCAACACAGTACTGTAAGACGACAGTCAACCATAAACACATACAGAAACAAACCACAAATATACCACTGAATAAAAGTCAAGATATTACATCACAAAAACCAAAGGGTTGACAAAGTGTTGACAAAAAGGCTACCGCCTAGGAACGGTCAGTGCGGTCAGTGGCAGTAAAGGCCATTGAGGGTTTAAACCAGGTTTAAGGGGGCACCAAACCTCACTCAAAAAAAGAGTATGATAATGGACCTTTGGAAACGGCCCACCCTAGTGTCATCCCAATAAACGGGACAGTATAAATATACATATCCCGCCCAGTTTATAATTTCAAACAAGCAAGGCAGAAATAATATGCCATTGGAATAAAACACATAACTGATCATGTTTATATAATATAAAAAAAAGCATAAAAAGCCACCACGTAATAATAAGAAGGACATTTAACCATGATTCAGCAAGTTTGATGATACCAGCCCTGAAAAGCTAACAGGAAAAATGCACTGTGTTGTTAGTTAGACCTGTATTTGTCAATAAAAAACGAACGTGTGTACATAAAGTCAACCAACATGAGGTTCAATTGTGCCTGATGCGCATAACTGATAGTAATGGTTCGAGATGAAGCATTCTGAATGGTATATTGTTTGCTGGAAGTGCCTCCGTGGTTGAGGGGTAAAGGACGTTGCGTTGTAAAACTTCTCGCCTCTCACCACTGCGGGTTCGAATCCCACTGGTAGCTCAACTTGAAAGTGAGAACGTGTCGTTTCTTACGGATGGCGGGAGCTATACAGTACTTGTTTTACCCCGAAATAAGTGGGTGGCCTGCCTCCACTTAAAAAAATCGACTGCCATACGTAGCCTAGGAAAATGGCTGGGAAATGGAATTTAACCCGAAACAAATAAATTGTTAGATATGTAACCCAGTATATTTCATGTTGCTCTATTGATATGTCTATTGACATGTAACATTTTGTCTAGACCCCAGGAAATAATTAAAACAATAATTAATGATTGTCCATGTCTATTAAATGATGTGCGCCAAATATTAATGCCATTCTTAAAGTATTTCCTTAAAATAGTTTGTAAAATGTTCTCTACATTCTCTACATTCCCTCTCGTTTCAAGACGATATAAAATGTTGTTTACGACAAAACTACAAAATGTAATGTTCTTTATATTAAGATAAAAAACATTATCGTCGACTTTCAAAGCTAAGGATATACACCTATAAAGTGTATTTAAAAAAGTAGTTCTGTCAAAATAAAACTCTATATCACAGTTTTTGCGTATTGTCACTTTTATTTGTCTGTGTCATTGCAAGGTATTAAAGAGAACACAAAGGGAAATGAACGATAAATTGAATATAAGCACGTTTTCCCATATAGTTAAACAATGATCCATTATGGCACCAATGTAACTTTTTTATCATCAGTGAATACTTATCCCGGTACTTGTTTTACATACAGCAATAATATAGGTTTAATTACACTAAATCGGGCGGATGTGCCTGCCTGGTGCATTCGAAAGTAGTTCTGTATTAAAGAGTGCTAATCCTTTTTTTCTTTAAAAACCTTTTTTAGTGCAGTTTCCTGTTATTGTTTGGCTGTAACTGTATTCTAGACATGCTGTTGATATTTGAAAATGCAGCTCATGAAGTTTTTGACAGTTTCTGATGTAAATTTCAGAAATGAAAGTATACAGGGTATGGAATTTCAAGGGGTAAATACAATGTTGACCTTAGACTAGGAGTTAGTTTACAGATGAAGAAATGTTTCTTAGAAGATATTAAACCCCTTATTTCCTTATTACTATGTTTACTAGCAGACATGTTTATTTGCATGATAAAGTAAGTTTCCAAGAATCTAATCAGGTTTGAGTTTTTAACAGGTTGTGAACATTCTAACTTTACTATGGAAGGGGCACGGATACTCATTTATGCTATTAAAACCTACATGTCATGATTCAATGTGAAATAATGACCGCATCATTTACTGAAATAAAAGTTGGTAAACAGCCGTCACTAAAATCGCACACAGGATTTGTAAGGTTTAGATAACGTAGGGTTGGACAGTATTATCAACATACACATGTTCGTTATTCAAGTAGCCATCCCGACAACAACAGCCTACAACATAATTATGTGTATCGTCACTAAATCTACTGACGACAAGGTATATAAAAGTATATGCCTTACATATTTTGAGACTTCTAACTCTATATAAACAGCTTTATCTAGCCCGGCCAAACCCCAAAACTGGATTGTCTAATTAAGACCAACTCATAATTCATTTTACGCATATTCAGTCACGGGTATTGGTATTTAAACAAAACAAAACAAAAAAACAACAACAGTGAATAAGCCGTTACTTTTGTTCGGCACATATACATTGTTATATGACCTGAACACCTGGATACATTTTTGATGAACTGTTTTGTAGTGTAATTTTGTCGTTATTTGACGGGTTAGTAATTGATAGTAATGCACACAAAAGTCCATTTTAGAGTGTCGGGTTAAGCGAAATGTTACTTAATACACATATGTCTTTATGATACACCTGCATTAAAAGACCAAGAACATAAGACATTTTAAAATTGTATATACCTGCGTCGATTCAAATCCACCATGTGGATTCCGTTGAGCAACCAGCCATTTCACGATTTGAAACGCATCCGACGCTTCACCCATCTTTATGTACGTAAGCAAACAATACGACGTTGTCTCAATATCAGCTGATGGTGCTCGTGTTCCCAAAGCAAATGCACGTTTTCCGAAGGACACACTTGATCCTGCTCTCCAGTACAGTTGTTTGTCAGCTGAAGAAAATCAACTATAATATGTGAAACACTGAAGAAAACATTTTCTCGGATCATTACTGTTGAATTGTTATATTGGAACGAAGTTTATAGTACGAAATGAAAAATCATTTATTTAAAATAATAAACATGACGCCAAAGAAGGCCGATATCGCTATACTGATTTAAGGCTTTATGTTGTTTATAAGGTGTTTTCATGAATTTTATCTCATTGAAGTGAGTGGGTGGGTAGGGGACACGTTTGTAAAGACTGCAAAGGACCTAGGCTGTTATTAAAGAGCACTTTTTATTAATGATTACATCCTTTTGGTTTCTGTTCAAATATTGGTATGGCAGTTTAAGACTGCAGTGATATATATACTCTGACGAAGTTTGGTAAATATCAGATGAAAAACGAAGGAGCTAAAGTGGTAACTAATAGTAACTAACTAGAACTGTCACAAACGGCTTACACATATCACCGAAGGAGAATTTTAGTCGTTTTAACTACCGATTAATTAATACAGTATGGTCTAATCGAATTGGTTTATTTAAACAGCGATATGGACTTTGTTTTCATCTGATCTCGCTAGATAAATTGACAATTCTATGGACCAATTTATTTCACATAAAAACCAAACAACTTCGCGTAAAATTGTATCAAAGTTTTCAGATATAAAGGGCACAATTTATTCTTTTTGATATTATGTTCACATCGATACCGCCGAATTACTGTCATGTACTGTTTGGTTGACATCGCTCATGCCTAAAATATGCATTTGATTGAACATATCCCATCCATTTTAGATATTGTTTTTAAGACGGTGGACCAATAGTCCTTAGCCAGGTAAAAGTTAACGGATGATAAACGACGGTCGGACAAAGAACGACGGACAACGCGCAATCAAATTATGATTTATGATTTTTTTTTATTGTCCACAAGTAAAAGATCAATGGAGAAAACTTTGGAGATTCTACCGGGTTTTAGTAACATATCGGCTTTGTCACCAATTTACATTGATTTATCATAAATCACTGGATAAATGGACACTTTTCTCACCGTCGAGTATAGCTGATTGCTTCATTTTGGTAAAGCACGCTGCCTTCTGTGTGCTTCCAGACATTGCCAGAGCATAACATACCATCGCCAGTGTATACATGTCGTTCACGGAGTGTAATTGTGTTTCAAGGTAAGTCCTTCCCTGGGATATAGCGTGTGCCAACTTGGCGTGCTATTTATGAAGACATATTGTTTAATAATCAGTTTTATACATTGGACGTTTAACAATGGAAGTACGTAAACTATTTATTAAACTGTTAAATGCATACATAAACAGGCCTTCATTTACATTTTTGTAATTAAACTACAATTGCACGAGTAATTTACACTCCTGACTACAGTCTGTATGAATTCTACAGTCTGTAATATACACTCCTGGCTGCAGTATGTAATTTATACTCAAAACTACAGTCTGTAATTTACACTGCTGTCTACAGTCTGTAATTTACACACCTAACTAAGTCTGTAATTTGTACTAATAACTACAGTCTGTAATTTACACTCCTGACAACAGTCTGTAATTTATACTCCTGACTACAGTCTGTAATTTATACTCCTAACTAGAGTCTGTAATTTACACTCCTGACTACAGTCTGTAATTTACACTCGTTACTACAGTCTGTGATTTATACTCCTAACTAGAGTCTGTAATTTACACTCCCGACTACAGTCTGTAATTTACACTCCCGACTTCAGTCTGTAATGTACACTCCTAACTAGAGTCTGTAATTTATACTCCTGACTACAGTCTGTAATTTATACTCCTGACTACAGTCTGTAATTTACACTCCTGACTACAGTCTGTAATTTATACTCCTAACTACAGTCTGTAATTTATACTCCTGACTACAGTCTGTAATTTACACTCCTAACTAGAGTCTGTAATTTACACTCCTGACTACAGTCTGTAATTTACACTCCTGACTACAGTCTGTAATTTATACTCCTAACTACAGTCTGTAATTTACACTCCTGACTACAGTCTGTAATTTACACTCCCGACTTCAGTCTGTAATGTACACTCCTAACTAGAGTCTGTAATTTACACTCCTGACCACAGTCTGTAATTTATACTCCAGACTACAGTCTGTAATTTATACTCCTAACTACAGTCTGTAATTTACACTCCCGACTTCAGTCTGTAATGTACACTCCTAACTAGAGTCTGTAATTTACACTCCTGACTACAGTCTGTAATTTACACTCCTGACTACAGTCTGTAATTTATACTCCTGACTACAGTGTGTAATTTACACTCCTAACTAGAGTCTGTAATTTACACTCCTGACTACAGTCTGTAATTTACACTCCTGACTACAGTCTGTAATTTATACTCCTAACTACAGTCTGTAATTTACACTCCCGACTTTCGTCTGTAATGTACACTCCTAACTAGAGTCTGTAATTTACACTCCTGACTACAGTCTGTAATTTACACTCCTGACTACAGTCTGTAATTTATACTCCTAACTACAGTCTGTAATTTACACTCCTAACTAGAGTCTGTAATTTACACTCCTGACCACAGTCTGTAATTTACACTCGTAACTACAGTCTGTGATTTATACTCCTGACTACAGTCTGTAATTACACTCCTGACTACAGCCTGTAATTTACACTCCTGTCTACAGTCTGTAATTTATACTCCTGACTTCAGTCTGTAATTTATACTCCTAACTACAGTCTGTAATTTACACTCCCGACTTCAGTCTGTAATGTACACTCCTGACTACAGTCTGTAATTTACACTCCTGACCACAGTCTGTAATTTACACTCCTAATTACAGTCTGTAATTTGTCCTAATGACTATAGTCTGTAATTTACAATCCTAGCAAAAATCGGTAATTTATATTCCTGACAATAGTCTACAATTTATACTCCAAGTTTAAAAACTGTAAGTAAGACTCCTAACTACAGTCTGTAATTAACACTCCTAAATAAAGTCTGTAATTTACACCCCTAACTACAACTTTTAACTTATACTCCAAACTACAGTCTGAAATTTACACCCATAACTACAGTCTGTAATTTCCACCCCTAACTACAGTCTGTAATTTGCACTCCTAACTACAGTCTGTAATTTATACTTATGGCTCATTTGACGAAATATATTCATGAACATTATCATGTTTGTAATTTATACCCCTGACAGCAGATTGAATTGTATACCGATGGATACCGTCTGCAGTGTACTCGTATATTAACAAAAGAAATACAGTTTGTAATTTATACTCATGACTACTTTCTGCAATTTATACTGATGGCTTTAGTGTGTAATTTAAAAAGTAGTATTATAATTATGCCAAAATACATATACTTACATCGCTTTTACTGTTTTTGTTTTCAAGAACAGACACCAATATGAACGATGTGAGCTTGATGCCGGAGGAAGTGCCAGCCTAGAAGTTATATTTGATTTAATGTGGATGTCTAACAATATCTATATGATGGTATAAAATAACTAAATGCATAATACGTCTATATTTTTATATTAGTTTTTATAATGTCTAGGTTTGCACCTTAAAGTTGCTCTGTACAAATCGCAATATCTCCAACTCCGAATCCATACTGTCTTTCATAAGTCAATTCTGAATTATATTAATTTTAAATTAACATTTGATGCAATTACTTGGAGTGTTTACTTTTTGTTCAGATTGTCACGTGAATGAACATGTTTAATATTAAATACTTTATAGAATCATACATTTAATCCTAAACACAATAAATAGAAGAATGTGTTAGTGACTTATCGTTCAGGATTTATTACAAATTGACAGCTTAAGGTGATTTAGTTATATAACTGAATTAACAGTCATGCATGAAAATATTTTAAGTGATACATCGGGAAATATAAAAAACTATTTGTAAGACTAGAAGGCCACGGTCTGCATGTCGAGCCCTATGGTGAAGAAGTCCAGATGGTTGATTTGACCAACAACCAAAGTAGATATACAAGTCGAACAGGAAATGTAACATTTAAGTACCACAGTCAACCACAAACGCGTACAGAAACAAACAACAACTACAAAGATGAATAAAAGGCATGACAAACCATCACAAACATAAAAGCGTTGACAATAGGGCTACCGCCAAAAAATAAGTACTCAGTTACTTGGCAAAAGCCAGAGTAACAAGATAATAAACCGTTAAGGGGACGACAAAACAAGATTTAAAACACACATCAAACGTTACCGTCCTATAAGGATTTAGGTAGACGTCATCATAGGGTCCACTCTCGCACAATCCAAAAGGAAAGTATAGCGTAAACTGTAAATGGGACAACCACAAAACATGCAGTGCGTTGGAAAATGATAGGATCATAACCTTTAATGTCAATCCCATGAGATATTCAATATTAACATACTTAATATTGAATTCAATTAATGTCATTTACAGTGGGGACGTGACCTGTGTTTTGTTCAAAGTAGGTCACAGCAACCCGACATATAAATAAACATTCTGATGGATTTTGGTGAAAATACTGCGAGAAAGACGTAAGATACACCTGTCGTAGCGTAGACCTGACGTGACTTATATTTGGTCAAAATTAGGTCACAATCACACGACATTTTGAACATTATGTTAAAATCATATATTTATGGGCATGCCGGTGAAGTTTCGTGAAAATCCCACAAGAAAGGAGCAAGATAGGCCTGTCGTATTTCAGTATTTCGACTAAAGTAGATCACAGCGAATCGAAAGTTTGCACGTGATGTTAGATGCATATACAAAACATAACTGTTGAAGTTTGGTGAATATTCTGCATGTAATAAAGGAGAAATAAACAAATGAAAGTCGAACGCACGGACGAACGAACGGAAGACGGATCAACAGGCTAACAGAATAAGTGACACACATACACCCGGGCGACATTGCGAGGGCTCGACACAAAACAAATATGTATTATGATTTATAATTGTCCTATACCGTTTATGATACACACTCAATTGTATAAAGGATCACTGAAACATCTTACTTGCATTTGTGTATGTATTACTCGACCAGGTTCAAAGAATGATCCATCTGTCTTTTGTTTAGTTAATAACCATGTCATGGCTTTGGACGTGATGCTTTCGTCGATATTTATCAGGCCTTCGGCTTGATGGAAGCATTTCAAGACAAACGCAGTTAACCTTAATGTGGATAGAAAAGTGCATGAAAACACGTTAAAATGATTATATATGTATATAGCCTAATTTAAATTGGATATCGCGTGTTTTATTAAATTTTACCGTTTTTGAATTTTTTAATGTGTAGGCAATTTAATGGTGATTCTATAATGTGTTCAGTAATCAGTTATTATAATACTTAACTGTTGTGGTATTAAACTATGGCTCAGTGAATCTATTGTTCAAAACTGTAAACTATCAAGCAATACATAGTAGGGTTGTTGTAAGAACGATTAGCAAACATCGATTATCAAGGGTGAATTTACCAGGACATTATTTAGAATGTTGATTGTCGAAGTTGTATTTGTGGGATATGGTCATAAACTTGGATAAAAGAACATACACAATTAAACGGGTGTTTGTAATAAAGAAAGTGATATAGAGATTATTTAACTGCTTATATCGATTATAGGGAAATCTTTCACGAGATGGCAGACATGTGGTTCTGTTCATGAACAAGCGTATGCGAGTAAGTAAAAACACGCCTACCATCGAGTGAAGGATTTCCCTATAATGAAACCCAGGGGTTAAATAACCTATTTTTAGCTCTACTGATCAAAGATCAGCAGAGCTTATGCCGTGGTGCGGTGTCGTCCGTCTGTCCGTAATCGTTTTTTAGCGACTACACCTCTGAAATTACTAGATGGATTTTCATGAACACGTTACAGGAGTGTTGCCCATGATGTATAGTTGATCCTAGCAAAAAGTCACGTTGATGTGAAATCCAAGATGACCGCCAAAGCTAAAAATTGATTTAAAAAAAAAACAAGTTTGTATCGACTACTTTTTGAAAACTATAAGTGATATTGATATGGAACCTTTTCTTAAATGATCAGAATGATATGATGTTGGTCCTTGTCGAAAATCATTTTGATTCAACATTTATTTGTTTCTGTGTGTATTTGTGGTTGACTGTTGTCCTTGAATGCTACTTTTCCTGTTCGTTTTTTATATCTATATCAAACATGGCCGCCGGTGTCCATCTTTGTTTACATTTAGTTATATACTAGGCCCAGGTTTGTTTACATTTAGTTATATACTAAAGATTTGCAGCGACTACTCCTCTGAAACTACTTGACGGATTTTCATGAAACTTCACAGGAATGTTGCGATTTATGCCTAGTTGATCCTAGCAAAATTACAGGTTGGCTAAAAATTCAAGATGGCCGCCACAGTTAAAATAGATTTTTAAAAAACAAATTTGTAGCGCCTCTTTCTTGAAAACTGTAAGTGATATTGATATAGGACCTTTTCTAAAATGATCAGCATCACATGATGTTGGTCCTTGTTGAAACTCCTTTGATTTAACGTTAAATATGGCTGCCATCATTCATCTTTGTTTACAAGAGTTATATAGTAAAAACTTGTAGCGACTCCTCCTCTGAAACTACTGGACAGATTTTCATGAAACTTCACAGGAATGCTGATCTAGCTTTCAAAACCTATCAGTAGAGCTTCAAGGCATTTGACCTCTTGTTTACATTTTAAATAAGTTTATGCATGATTTTAACAGAATTTATTAGCGTTATTGACCGTTATCGGCGTCAGCAACACTTTATTGACGTCATGACTCAACGGCACAGTTACATATTTTTGTGTTCGGAGTTAGTGATTAATATTTAGTGATTATGAATAACTTTCACTGGGAAATCCCAATCTTTCTCTCATAGAAATGTAATAAAAACTAATAATGATAAAGAAAAAGAAACCAAATACAGCTTTATTTTGGGGCAAGTGACTTTTGAAATTGGGGCAAGTGACATTTTGGGCAGGGCAAGTGGATTCTGAAAATCTACCTGCCCTGGGCAAGTGGATTTTCAAAATATTTCCAGACCCCTGCAAGAGCAAGTTTTACTGGTGAGATAATAACCTAATTCTCAGGGAAAATTGCATAACATGACCTGGTCACACACCTGCTATATTTATGAATACGGATCATTCCATTTATAAAATTTAATGTTACAATAGGGTGAATTGGAGAAATTACTGTTGAGCAGCAAACAGGATATACTAAGGTTGATGTTGTAAGGGATTTATTTTATATAGCTTTATAATTACAATTTGTGGTAGCATTATGACATTTTTTAACCTGGAAAAATATATATTCTTTAGACTAGGATAAAATAGAATGAGATTATAATGTTGCATAGGTTATGTTGCATAATAAATCATAATATTTAGGAATATAGGAATGTTGCTGTCGATATCTAGTTGGTCCTAAGTTAAATCAAGTTTGCCTAAAATTCAAGATGGCCACTATGGCTAAAACTAGATTTTATATACAGTTATGTGGGGACTACTTCTCTAAAACAATTAATGGTATCGGTTTGGTACCTTTACCAAAATGACTTTCATAAAACTTTACAGGAATGTTGATGTCCAGTTAGTCCCAAGTGAAAATCAGGTTGACCAGAAATTCAAGATTGCTGCCACAGCTTAAATACAAGTTTGTGGCAACTACTTCTCAAAAACTATAAGTAGTATTGATTTGGAACCTTTACTAAAATGACTGGCATGACATGTAGTTGGTCCTAAGCAGACAGAATTCAATTTGATTTTATGTCAAACATGGCTGCCAGCAGCCATCTTTGTTTTTCATAGCGTTATATAGGAAAAACTTGTGGCGACTACTTCTCTGAAAGTGTTGGTCTTATTTCCATAAAACTTCAGAGGTTGCCATGACTGTTCTGGCAAAATCTGTTGGTGGGGCTTCAAGGTCATTGACTTCTTGTCACTGAATCCAGGAACATGACACTATCTGAGACGATCATTCAAGCTCATTAAATACTCATAACGTCTATTCAGTACAATAGGAAGTGCAGGAAATGATTCCTGGATTCATATCTATCCTTCCCTTACCTCTAGGATGAGGAAACGATTCATGTCTACCCTTCCCTTACCGCTAGGATGAGGAAACGATTCCTGGATTCATATCTATCCTTCCCTTACCTCTAGGATGAGGAAACGATTCCTGGATTCATATCTATCCTTCCCTTACCTCTAGGATGAGGTAGCGATTCCCTTCCCTTACCTCTAGGATGAGGAAACGATTCCTGGATTTATGTCTACCCTTCCCTTACCTCTAGGATGAGGAACGATTCCTGGATTCATATCTGTCCTTCCCTTACATCTAGGATGGATTTACATTAAGATAATATGTTGATTACAACCATATTAATTTATTTTCAGAAAATCAAAACATTGTTACAAGACGAGAGTGTTAAGCAGCTGGACAAGTTGCGTCTGGTGATGCTGTACGCGCTGCGCTATGAAAGTCACAGTAATAATGATGTATCTGGGCTGGTGGATACACTCAAGAAGAAAGGCCTGAATGATAAACACAGGGCTGTAAGTCATCTCTATGTAGAGGGGAATTAATAATAAAACACAAAGCTGTTCCTTGTTTGGACGGTTGAATGTGAAACTTTGAGCTTAAGGTCACTTATGGAGATTAAAGATGAATTGAATTGGGGTTTTAAGATGCACCAACACATGAAAGGTTATATGGCGCCTAACAGGAATGAACATGCCAGGCTCATCCTCCATGTACATCGAGATAAAATATGGAGAACGGGCCTAGAACCTTCTCACCCTGAACTGCAGAGTTGCTGCAAATTATATTGTAGACACTTCATTTAAGCTGGAGCCACGTTATTGTTTTTCTGCCAATGCTGTAGTGATATGAGCGAGATGGCACCTGAAACAATGCAGGGGTCATGATGAAGACCGTTAATGAACATGAACAAAGATTAAAGATGAAGAAAGAGCTGTAATATAAGATACTGTGGATTAAATACTGATAATATACAGCTGTTACTAAATATTTTGGCTGAACATGTCAAAGGTCAAGGTCACCATGATTCGCTCATGAACAACCTTGGCTGCACAGTAACACTTCACCCTTTGTAGTAAAACTCATGAAACTTCGCAGGTGGACTATCATTGCTCTTGTTACATTAACCAATTAAACTGTATATTGAGATGTGCCTAGAGTCACCAATTAAAAGCTGTACTTATATATTGATGGGTCACCGTGAAACTATAGTATTATTGGTTTATTAGCTCGTCTGTTTTTGAAAAAATGAGATGAGTTATTGTCATGACTTGATCGGCGTCTGCGGCGTTGTCGTCTGCTTGAATCTTGGTTAAGTTTTGTGTTAAGGACCACTTTTTTCAGTAACTCTTACAGCTACAGCTTTGAAACTTTGCACAGTTGTTCTACATCATAACATCACACAGCAAATCAAGTTTGATAACTCTGTTTTACATTTTGTAAAAGTTATGCCCCTATTTGAACTTAGAATTTTGGTTAAGTTTTGCGTTAAGGTCCACTTTTTGCAGTAACTCTTACAGCTACAGTTTTGTAATTTTACTTATATATTGATGGGTCACCGTGAAACTATAGTATTATTTGTTCTTTATTTATATATAGTTACAATAGCTCCATATTCATCCCTTGGATATTTTAACAATTATAAACATAAATGTATACCTTATATTTCCTTTCAGCTTGTATCAGCAATATTAGAGTTTGGGGGTCGTAAAGGGAGAGGCAGTGATTTATTTGGTAGCACCGATCCTGTGGCATTCACAAAACGCTTCTTCAAAGGTTTGAAGGTACTCAGTGATTGTCATTACATTATTATTATTATACAGTCTCACATTCATGCTAATTTATTATTGAATTAATTAAACTCGTTTAATTAAAAAGAATATCATTAATGGCATCACATCATGTTTGCCAACTCAATTTTGAAGTTCAAGAATAAATAAGTACTCGTGTAAGATCCTCTATGTATGTTTACAAACAAATGTTTTTCAATTAGTATGTAACCAATTAAAAAATTAGATTTTTAAAAAATCTGTTTTTATCGAGTAATCTGTGGTAGCACTGAGTAAAAGGATGTCCAGTTGGTGGTTATGTTATCTAATAAAACACACAAAAACAGGTTTAATTCAGCTACGAATTTTAATTGTGTTTGCGTGCCGTTCACGTTCATTTGTTCTCCTATTTCAGGGGGTTGAGAATGTGTATACCCAACACAAACCATTGCTACATACATTGTTAGACCAGCTTATAAAGGGTAAATTAAAGGAGGGATCGTATCCCTATCTAGGGACCAGTCAGCTTAAAGACAGGTAAGACCCCTTTGATACTGAAGACTACTTGGTGTGGGCCACTATGACTATAACCCGCATACCCCTGATGTGTGCTGTATGGCAAACATTTCATATTCAAGTTTCAACCCTGGCCTTGAATTCACCAACCATTCTTGAGAATATTCTTAGATTTAAGCCCAAGTATGAAAATTTCAATCACACATATTTCTATAAGTTTAAAGGATAAACGTTCATAAGAAGCTGCTATGTATAAATATGATAAATTCTAATAAATAGCAAGTTCATACGATTAACTATGAAGGTCATGGGATTATTTGTGTATGAAATTTGGCCCTGTCCCAATTTGAGTAAACTGATTTTGAGACTTTTTTTAAAGTGTTTTTTTATGTTTTTGCTACGTAATTTTGAAAAAGTGGACACGTTCAATTAAGGCGGTGTGTCCACATGTTAAACAAATATCCAAAAAATGATTTATTGCCATGTTTAACCATTTTTAGACCAAGACGTATTGGACCATTTTCCGAAATTGACCCTTTTAAAAAAAAAATATGTTCAACATCAATCGATCATTCTGAAAAACGTCGGTGATTCTGGAGGAGACGAAACATAAAACATGTACCACTAATACAAGTCTAGTGTTACTGCATCAATAAAATTACCTTCAAGGATCGTTTTATGTTTCGCAATACGCAATTTATGTTGACAACTGCACTTTTTCCTATTTCTCCGACGCGGCCATCTTAGCAGACAACATCGAGGTAAAATCCATTGTAAACCAGTCAGAATTATGCAACGGTTGTTTTGATTGGTCAATTTAAACTAATAAGTGCGCGACAACATTCTGGTTTACAAACCATAATCTCGGTGAATGAACTATATCGCTTCTGCAAGGGACGCAGTCAACAATTTTATGAATGAAATGAATGCCTTTACAATTGTGTCGTCACAAGGACATAGTCCTAGTTCGTAAAAAAATTACTACTGTGGTGTGTTCTGATATTTCTTTATAACTACAAAAAGAGCTATATTTCCGTATTTTCATTCCCTTCAGATACTGCAACCTTGATAGAATACCTAATTTAAACGTGTCCTCTTATTTTAGAAGTTTAATAATGTGATATACATGGAAGGTATATTCCGGGGAAAGGGTCTCCTTTGGGGCCAAATATATAGAAAAAGGGGCTTGGAGTTCTTTTGGGGGGTAAAATATCACGTTTTTAGAAATGTGGACACAGATCGTGTTAGGGAATTATGCATTTTTGTGTTGTTTTTTTAATCTGGACACGTTCGATGTTGCAAGTTCTGAAGGGAATGAAAAAGAATATCTAGATGTTGTCAATGTTGCAAGTTCTGAAGGGAGTGAAACATAATATTTCTCAATATAGAACATATTTAGTCGAATGCTGCAAGTTCTGAAGGGAGTAAACAAGAATATTTCTCCATTTACAGCTATTTAGTCATTGTTGCAAGTTCTTACCAGAAAATGTACGTACGCCACGATCATTCACGTTTCCAATGCGGTCCGTTTCATTCATTTGGTTCGTTAAGACGTGCTCCACCTCTAGTCCAATGAAAAACGTCGTTATATAATGATAGCCGTGAAAATAGACTGGTTTGAAACCCATTACTAAGAGCAAAATAAGTGCAAAAATCAGTTTACTCAAATTGGGACAGGGCCTGAAATTTTAGTATTTGGGCTCAAGTCTAAGAATAGTCTTTTATCTTTTGAACATTCGCCATACTTTCTTATTTTCTGTGTTGTCTTTGTAGCATGGCAGACACTTAGGGATCACTTTGTCCGTCGTCTGTCGTCATCCGTTGTCCATCACACTTGAACGTGCAACCTAACCTTGACCATAACTTGAAAAATATTTGACCTATGTTCATAAAACTTCATACACATCTTCATTTTAACTCAAGGAATGTAGTTATACATGTCCAATAACTCTGACTTTCATTTTGGCAGAGTTATACCCCTTTTTTATCAAACTTTAACCTGCCCCCTAACCAAGCTCATTTTAAACTGGAATTAGCACACGGCAGGCGACACAAGTGTTTCTTCTAGTTTTATCACTAATGTAGGCATTTGTTTTTGTTGTTGTTCACTGCAATTGTTGTCCGCTATAACCCCTGTGATCTTCTGATTGTCTGCAAGAATGCAGTTTCCATA
The DNA here is from genome assembly GCA_031761405.1 of Serripes groenlandicus. NCBI lineage: Eukaryota > Metazoa > Mollusca > Bivalvia > Cardiida > Cardiidae > Serripes > Serripes groenlandicus. The sequence goes on from JASEVX010000006.1 coordinate 407,590, forward strand.
TGTTGACAATTGCAAAATGCATGATATTTCAGTTCATGCATAGATTAACCCAATAAATGAACATAAATAAGTTAACGTTTCCACCAGACTTACAGCATCTTAATTCAAAATGTATATTTTGCATGTATCAGTAAAAAAACAACAGATGTCTCAAAATGGCATCCTATTCAACATTAAAAACAGTTCAATATTTATCATTGTATTTCTCAACCATGACAGCGGTGACAGGCTTACTTCGGGAATAAGTCAGCACCCAATAAACTACTCAGGCCTTAGTGAATTTAGTTTGAACATAAGGAACATAATTAGACAATGAATAACAATTATGAAATTTGTTGCACTCATATGTTTGTGAGCCGCTCCTGGGAAAATGGTACTTTACTCATCATGTAAAAGGCAGTATAAAAATCAAGCAAGCCATCTTTAAAATAAATGTTGAAAATATGTTTTCTTTTTTTGACCCCAATAATAAAGACCTAATAAGAAAATCATACTGTTTTATATAATTTTAAACTGGAATAATAAGTAAGCTTTACTGTAAACTATGCATTTTAAACTTTAGACCACAAGACATTATAGTATTCATTATTGGAGGGACCACATACGAGGAATCCTATGCTGTACATCAGTTCAACAAATCCACCCCGGGGATCAGAACAGTTCTCGGTGGAACAGCAATTCATAATTTACAGAGGTAAGTCTTAAAAGCAGCTAAAACATTGCTACAGTAAATTCTCAACTTCAGTTTACAACTTACACAGGTGAACCTCCCAACAGTTCACAGATTACGCAGGTAAATTTTCAATAAAAATTCACAACTTACACAGGTGAGTTTCTCGAAGCAATTTGCATCTTATGCGGGTAAATTCTCAAAGCAATTTGGTAAATTCTCAAAGCAATTTGCATCTTATGCAGGTAAATTCTCAAAGCAATTTGCAGCTAATGCAGGTAAATTCTCAAAGCAATTTGCAGCTTACGCAGGTAAAATTCTACAAAAGCAATTTGCAGCTTACAGGTAAAAATCTGCCAAAAGCAATTTTCAGTTTATTCTGGTAATATTCTACAAAAGCAATTTGCAGCTTACCCAGATAAATTCTGAAAAAGCAATTTGCAGCTTACCCAGGTAAAATTCTACAAAAGCAATTTGCAGCTTACCCAGGTAACCAGGTAAAATTCAGCAAAATCAAATTGCAGCTTACACAGGTAAATTCACAGCTCACCCAGGTGATTCAACACTGATAGAAACTTGAAAATCTCCAGTGAAGGGCATAATACTAGATACTGCCTGCATATCAGTATGAAAGTATGTCCCATTTAGAATTGTAGTACATCAGTTATGGTAGTATATAAGTTATTTCCATTTATGAGTTTACTATAAAAAGTGATGTCCCACTTGAGGTGCACCTTAGAACTACACACACACACGAGGTGTAGTGCACATTTATTAGTCCCCTACCGGTGTGTCACCGGAGGGGACTATAGGTTTGCCCCCCATCCATCCATCCGTAAGTCTGTCCATTCCACAAATATGGATCCTGCGATAATGAGAAAGTATTTAAAATATTTTTATGAAACTTCGCAGTTTGGTAGAGGGCAATGAGGGGATTATACACTTTATTTTATTTTGTTGATCTGACGAAAAATATGGTTGCTAGGGTAATGGAAATAGTAAATATGGATCCTTCGATAACATTTAGTAAATGCTTAAGATAATTTAATGAACATTTGTATGTTGGTAAAAGGGAGTGAGGAGATCGTGCAGATCATTTTGTTTTATTAATATGTCAGAAATTGTGGTTGAAACAGAAATTGTAAAAAATACACAAAATACAGTTACTAAATACAGAAAAATGGTTTCCGCTAAAAAAAATTAGTTTGGAAAGTGATATTGGAATGAAACTTTATGGGTAGGTAGCTTATATGAACTTGAAGCTTGGGATTACAGTTGGGGTCACTGGGGTTAAGGTCAAGGTCACTGTTACTAAAAATAGAAAGTTGTTTTCCGCTCAATAACTTTAGTTAGGAATGACATATTGGCCTGAAACTTGGTGTGTAAGTAGCTTATATGAAATGCAAGTTTGGGATTGCATTTGGGGCCACTGGGGTCAAGATAAAGGTCACTGTTACTAAAAATAGAAAATTGATTTCCACTCAATAACTTTAGTTAAGAATGAGATATTGGAATGAAACTTTGTTGGTATGTAGCTTATATGAAAAGGAAGCTTTGGATTGCATTTGGTGTCACTGAGATCAAGGTCCAGGTCACTGTTACTAAAAATAGAAAAATGGTTTCTGCTCAATAACTTTACTTAGGAATGAGATATTATAAAGAATCTTTATGGACAAATAGCTTGTTTGAAAAGGAAGCTTGGCATTGCATTTGTGGTCACTGGGTTCAAGGTCAAATTCACTAAAGATAGAACAACAAATTCACTAAAGATAGAACAACTGTTTCTGCCCATTAACTTTACTTAGGGTGCATTTGTTTCAAATAAACTGGTTCCAGTTTGAGTTTTAGGTTTGTTACAGTTTGGGAACAAACTGAAAACAGTTTCTATCAGTTTGTGTATAACCAACAAATGTGTAGTTTGTTGGCAATCATGGCTGACATACATATTTTTTTATGTTCATATTCTCGTTTCAATAAATACATTAACATACTGCTTAATGTTGATACTTTCTTAAGGCAGAAAATGAAAATATGTCAAATTCAATACGCAATTCATTTTAAGGTCATGTGGAGCACTTGCATTATGTACAGAACAATGTAGCAGTGACCAAAGTGTTCAATGCAAAGTAGTCATTCATATAAAGAATAATACGCAAAAAGAATTCTAATTTGCTAGAAATATTACAATAACAACCGATCAAATGATACATGGATAAGGCATACACGATAAGACACTATAACGCCTGTTTAACGTGTATTTATCATTAGAATCAGCGTGCGATCTGGTACTGCTTCTGCCATTGTTGTCTGAAAGTGCATGCTTATTCGGATATATCAGACCGTCCAAACTGCCTCCGTAGGGGATTTGGTCAGTTTAAAAAACCTTTTATGGTACTTCAAATGCTTAAACTGAATTAAGTTTATAAGACAGTTTGATCAGCAAATAGAAAGTTGGCTAAACCAGTTTCAAACCGAACCAGGTTTATTTGAAACAAATATGCACTAAGGAATGAAATATTGGCCTGAAACTTGGTGTGTAGGTGGCTTATAAGGAAAAGCATTGCATTTATGGTCAAGGTCACTGTTATTAAAAAAAGGCCCTTTAGGGGATGTGTATTGCTGTGCAATACTTGAGCATCTTGTTCATTTATGGGCTTTATGAAGCTACTGAGAATAAAATACTTTTAATTTTAATGTAGATTTTGATACACTGTGTCTTAAATTGGAGACCATACTCATCTTTCCAAAAAAAAAAAGGAAAAAAAAAAAGAAGAAATATGTTCAGTAAAGTTAACTGTCAGATATAAGATTTGTTGTTCATTATTTACAGTTTTCTAGAGGAAGTGCAATCAGTAGGGACGGCATCTACGATGGGAAGGAGTGACGCTATGAGGAGATGATGATAATAAAGGGAAATGACTGTGATGAAACGGGAAAGCTTGAAAATAGCCACGATATATACAGAATTTTACCGATAAATAACTGTGATGGAATTCAAACATTAAAGGGAAATAACTGTGATGAAATCAGAACCTAAAAGGGAAATAACTGTTTCTCAGTTAGGAAATAAGTTTGATCTTAATCAAAGAATACAACCAAAAAAATAAAATTGAAACTTTAAAAGGGTTAAGAAGTATTTATTTAAATGAAATAAAAGATTTCAGAGTCATTAACATTTCTGTAGATGACATACAATGATATCTAAGGGAAAGTTACCAGAGCTGCGTAACCATTTACTTTTAAAAGGGGGTCAGGCTTTCTTGGGGGTCAAGGGGTCCGACTTTAAATTGACAAATATTGAAATTTATCTATTCTAAAAATGAGCCTAAAAATGACCTATTTATTAAAGTATCTATCCCACCAACAACAGCCAAATTTTACAACATATGTACACCGTTTCTAGGCCTACTGACGATGAGGTATATATAACATATTTTGAGAATCCAAACTCAGACACAATATAAATGAATTTAACCAGTCTCACCTCAAAAAAATGAAGCATTGAATTAAGAGTTACCAACTCATAATTCGTTTTACGCATATTCAATCAAGGGTATTTTAAAAACCCATGAAAAATCTTATACTTTTAAATGGCACATATATATTATTATATGACAAACACCAGGGTAAAGTTTTGATAAATGGTTTTGTAGAGTAAATTTGCCGTTATTTGGCAGGTTGGTTTAACAAGAAAATTTCTGCTGCACATTAATAGACTCCAGGTCCAGTTTTGTTCAAATCTCTAGTGAATTTAAAATTATGACCTGGACAACATGGTGTTTACACCATATTTTGATCGATAAATTTTGGAATATATTTTTATTTCCTAGAAAAAGCCTGATGTACGTACTCTTTTAAAATGAATAATTAAATGAAAAGAAAATGTAGCAAATTTTTAATTGTTTAATTGTATTTTTGGGAAGATTAGTGGGTTATAATTAACTTGGCAAGACTTGCGGCCCATTCCACTGAAGATTAGTTGGTTATAAATTGACTCTGCAAGACTAGCGGCCCTTTCCACTGAAGATTAGTGGGTTATAATTAACTCTGCAAGACTTGCGGCCCATTCCACTGAAGATTAGTGGGTTATAATTAACTCTACAAGACGTGCGGCCCATTCCACTGAAGATTAGTGGGTTATAATTAACTCTGCAAGACTTGCGGCCCATTCCACTGAAGATTAGTGGGTTATAATTAACTCTGCAAGAGGTACGGCCCATTCCACTGAAGATTAGTGAGTTATAATCAACTCTGCAAGACTTGCGGCCCATTCCACTGAAGATTAGTGAGTTATAATTAACTCTGCAAGACTTGCGGCCCATTCCACTGAAGATTAGTGGGTTATAATTAACTCTGCAAGACTTGCGGCCCATTCCACTGAAGATTAGTGAGTTATAATTAACTCTGCAAGACTTGCGGCCCATTCCACTGAAGATTAGTGGGTTATAATTAACTCTGTTAGACTTGCGTCCCATTCCACTTATGCACTGTAAAGCTCTTTCCTGGAATACTGCTGCATGTGTGAAAAATCCTGCCATCTGATTGGTTGACTTTTTAACATTTGCGACTATTAAATAGAGCATAACCTGTCACAAATCCACATTAAGCCATTTAAAAACATGTCATTTTTTTTTTTTTTTGAAAGTGTTTGTGAGAAAAACTGTCAAGAACACTGAAGTGCATTAGAAACGGGTTAACCAGTATTGAAATGTTGACTGTATGCGACAGCATATCAGTCGTTTAACTGCGGCCATTAAACAAAATTAAACGACAGATACTGCACAAAATTCAAAATTCCAATGCAGTTAACCATATAATAATCTACCTAAAGATCAACTTAAAACAGTTGCAACCATTTGCAGATATTTTTAAATATATGTAGAGCTCTCTTATTTATCCCCGAAATGTTTGAGGGATGAAGTAAAAAAATACAAAGATACTGGAATTATTACCCAGCTCTGGAAATGAAGATTGTCATGTTAGATTTAATAAAAAATTAAAATTATAGCATGCGGCATTCTTAAAGGGACACAAGGCAATCTTGAAGTGTTTATCAAGCATTGAAATTACGTTTCAATTCATTTGTCCAGTATTGTTTTGAATTTATACCTGCTTGCATATAATTAAATAAAATTTTGAGTTTTTAATTTTTTCGTCTTATTCTACCAAAGGTAAATATGTTATTAGTGCAGTATATCAACAGTTAATAATATGCAAAAAACAATTTGCTTCATACTGTTCTTATACTTAATATTAATGATTGAAGAAATGTAAAGTTATGTAGAAAAACCAATTGGAGTTTTTAATAAAAAATCAAGATTGCCATGTGTCCCTTTAAATTACCTGCATAGCATGGCAAACACATAGGGATCACTTGTTGTGGCATCTTCGCTTGTGGCGTCTAGTGACGCATCTCTGAGACACCAGGATGGTGTTGGTTGGCTTATTATGACAACTTCTCTGACATTGTTTGATGTTACGACAGGTGGACAAGTGTTCCGTGGAACACCCTTCTAGTTACTAGACAATGTTTAAGTTGCATTATGACTGAAAGGAGCATGTTGTCGGATAATATGACCCTTGTCAGTAATTTATGTACTTGTGTATAATATGTCCCCTTCTCGTAGTCTTCTTTTGTATTCCAATAACAATCTGAGGCAGATAAAACTTCCTGAAGGATGAAGCATGAAAATCAAGATCTGTCTGCCTTTTAAAATGCAGTCGGGCACATGTGTTGGGGTGCTCTTTGGACATATTTTCTAGGTTCTGCATACTTACCTTAACAGTTCTTCGAATGTGCAATATTTTTAAGTTTTGTTTTATCATGATTATATTGTTATCGTCAACCCTGAATTAAACGCATATCTTAATGTGAATTTGATTGTTCTTTCATTGTTATTCAAATTATTTTGTTCAAATAAATATATTTTAATTTAATACTCAACTTCACATTATCATTATTTTTAAGATAATTAGTTAAAAAAATAACTGATAAGATCTTAATATAAAAGGCCTGTACTGCCTATGAAGGTTTTGAATGAGTTTGCATCTGGGATTGTTGGAATATATTCAAACAAGCTTTATTATTTAGTGTAAAGGAAAGTATGAAATAATTATCAAAATCATATAATAATCATGTGACCATTTGAAGGTTGTTCTAAAACCTATATTGAAACAGCCATTTTGACATGATAGTTCTAAATTACGATAAATGGCATATAGATATATATCACTACAAATGAATGCAAAATCCTTTAATAACTGATCATATTATATAAATATTGCATCTTGGTGAGGGTGACGGTGGATATACCAATCTGAGGAAAATAAAGTATGAGGCGAAGCTGTTGGCGCCATATAACCTTTTTGTGGTGGTGCACAATTCAGCTTGACTCAATTCTCAAAATGACAGCTTTCTGTACCACTTCAGGAGAACCTTCAAATGGTCGTATCTTCTTTCTTAATCATTCGATTTTAATACTGATTTTGCTCTTTTCCCAATCTCATTAAAATCATATCCTAATTACGCTTTGATACTCTCCGCTATAGGATCTGACAACATTGCCTTGGAGGTCACGTCAGATCGACCTTTCATCTAATTAATATTCTTGAGAAGATCAACTAAATTCAACCAATGAAATCGAGCGTTTCATATGCACTTTAGATTAACGAAAATCCACATAAAACATATATCCGAAAAAAGATAAAGTCGCCATGTGGTTAATGCTGTGGATTGCACGATAAATTCAAAGAAATGCACTAAATGGCATGTTTTACATCAAAATACGAAGAAAATCATGGGCGTGGTCATGTGTTTTGAAAATATATATTCTACCGAGATTATTATAACATTAGTACTCTAAATAGTATGTCAAGTATGTCTGGCCCGCTTAGCTCAGTTGACAGCAGTCGACTATTGCGACGTTCTGCGAGTGTAAAATTTTAGTGTGGGTTCAACTCTACGAAGTGGTAAATGTTTTTGCACCGCTATTGAATTTCGTCAAACAGTCTTGTTTTGTTTTTTGTTTTTTATGCCCCAGAAGGGTGGCATACAGTAGTCGCACTGTCCGTCCGTCTGTCCGTCCCTTCATTCGTTCGTCCGTTCGTTCGTCCATACAATCATATCCGGTTAATAACTCTGACAATAATTGACCGATTTTCAAATAACTTGCCACAATTACTCACCACAAGAAGACGATGTGTCGCGCACAAAATCCAGGTATGTGGCTCCAAGGTCAAGGTCACACTTAGAGGTCAAAGGTCAAAATAAAGTGCTTTCGTGTCCGGTTAATAACTCTACATTCATGGACAGATTTTCAAATAACTTGGCAAAAGTGCTAAAGTGCTCACCACGATAACACGACGTGTCGTGCACAAAATCAAGGTCTGTGGCTCCAAAATGAAGGTCACACTTAGAGGTCAAAGGTCAAATCGTGTCCGGTCAATAACTTTTGCATTCCTGGACTGATTTTCAAATAACTTGGCACAAGTGCTCACCACAACCAGACATGTCCGCACATAATCCAGGTCCGTGGTCAAGGTCACACTTAGAGGTTAAAGGTCACTTTGGGGGCATTTGTCACTTACAGTGACATTTCTTGTTTCAGTATATAGTCAATAATGGTTGGTGTGTTGGTGTGTTTGTCAACGCAATTATTTTGTGTTTTATAAGCTAAGAGTGACGGACATTGTCTCTTTTAATACCGAGCATAGACTGCTCGCTCCACCGCATTTTACTGAAATGCGACATGCGCAGTGAAGCAGTCTATACCGAGCAATTTTGTAGGCTGAAATCTAAATGGCTAATCGTAAGGTCAATCTGACGTGACCTCCAATGCAATGTAAGATCCTTAATTGTAGTATCGTAGCGTGATAAAGGGTCTGATTTTAATGAGATTGCTCTTTTCCAAGTTGTTCCAAGTTTTATATAACATTGTTTTCTGAAAATGTAATGGAATATTTTGACTATTCCCAAAAAGCTATTGCCCCTGACATGCGCAGTGGCGTATGGACGTGCAATGGAATAGATTGGAAATTACTACAAAGCAAATATTTCACGGAGAATTAAAACACTGTCATTATTTAGGCAGGTTTAAAAACATACATGATCGATTTTTCGAATCAGAGAATTCCTAGCTCTATGTTAGGTACAGAATATAAAACTATAAAAGCTACGTTTTTCACATCTACCATACTTATGCATGTTCTTTTCTTTACTTTGCCCCAATTCGAGGTTTCAGATTAATTTAGTATCCCATCTCATCGACTGTATTATTGTGTCGTCAGACACTTAGGGATCACTTTGTCCGTCGTCCATCCGTCACACTTTGGTCATAACTTGTCCAATAACCCTGACTTTCATTTTGGAAGAGTTATGCCCCCTTTCATAAAACTTTAATCTGCAACCTAACCAAGCTCATGGCTGGCCATAACTTGAAAAGCATTTGACCTATGATCATAAAACTGCACACACATCTTCATCTTTCCCCAATGAATGTTGTTACACATGTCCAATAACTCGGATTTTCATTTCGGCAGGCGACACGATTGTTCCGTGGAACACCCTTCTAGTTACGTAAACATGATTTTTATTTTACTAATAAACTATGTGATATATTATATGGTTACAATGTATGTATATGATGTAAAGTATTAAATGTGTACATGTATATATTTGCTGAAATATATATAAGCATATAAGTATCACTGTTGTATGTTGTTCTGTATATCCCCACCTACTCTCCTAAGGACTTTTGCATCAGTTCTAAATTACTATGTAATATTCTAGTAGTTGAAACGAAGTGGTAAATATGTCCGTTGACTAGTGAGCGTAATCCCCACCATGTTTATTATACCGTTGATCATAGAATGGGAAGTGTTCTAGATTAAAGTAATTATCCCGCCAACAACAGCCAAATTTTACAAAATAGGTACGCCATTTCTAAACCTGCTGACGACGACATATATATATACTTTAAATATTTTGAGAATCCGAACTCTATAGACACAATATACATGGATTAACCAGTCAGGCCAAACCCCAAAACTGGAGCATTACCAGCTCATACTGGTGATTCATTTTATGCATATATTCAATCACAAAGTGAATAAACCTATACTTTTAAGCGGCACATGTACATTATTATATGACCTGAACACCTAGACAGTTTTAATAAACGTTTTTGTAGTGTAATTTTGATGTTTATTTGGCAGGTTAGTTCATGTCTGTGGTCTGTCACACCAGCGACAACACCCTTGACAAGTTGTTGGTATAATGGGTACTGGATTCAGCTTCCAGTGACAACACCCTTGACAAGTTGTTGGTATAATGGGTACTGGATTCAGCTTCCAGTGACAACACCCTTGACAAGTTGTTGGTATAATGGGTACTGGATTCAGCTTTTTCCATATCCAGGCAGAGGGGTAAAATTCATTAAAATGTTCATTAAGCATCATCATCCCTATATTGTTTCAGCACAGACATAATTATGTCTGCGCCAGTAATTGGTAAATGAATGCATCAGACGGAAATACTGATCATAACACGGAACTTTTAATCACAACTTATTGTTAGAACAAATGGCGGAATTCCACTCAAGGAAAGTAACTGCAAAATACATGAATAATATGACGTTCAAGGGAAGCAACCACAATACATGAAAAAATGACGATATATCTATACACACACATAATGGCGCTGTGGTTTCAGGTACTACACGAGTAGTGGTAGAAAACAGTAATTGTGGCTCTAGCAAATGATGGTGTGTTTATAACGGAATTTGCAGCAACTCTGCAATCCTGCATATTTTTATCTCGATTAAATGGCGGGTGGGCCCTGGAACAGTCATTCCTGTTGGTGACATATAACCTTTCTGTGTTGGTGCACGTATTCAACTCAACTTGTTAATTGGTCTTTCAGCACAACAGCCTTGTTCGTAGAATGGGAATGATAATGAATTTAACTTGTTCTTATTTCATGAACACTAAATACTGCTACTGGGTCCAATGGACTTTCTGTCACACATTTTGTTTTTTCTCTGCAACTTTCGAATCAATACATGGATCAAAGTTAACATATATATTTCAGCATGTTATTTTGGTTATGTTGTAACATGAACCATAGGTTATAAGGCCCCAATGGAGTATTTCAATTCATACTGGTTGTTCTAAGCAGACGTGTTACCCAACCCATCATCTGTATTTATTTTAATGTCCGCTCAACTCCTCCTACTTTTCATGATTTTCACATGAAACTTTGTAGGAAGTATTAGTATCTCGTGTAGTTCCAGTTAAATGACTTTTGGAGGAGTTACGGCAGTTTTTTTTTTTAATGTAAAGCATTTGTGCTCACTCCTAAATCTTTCTTCTGATTTTCATGAAACTCGATAGGTAAGAAGTCGAGCAGCGCATACTGCCAGAATAGTCTGGTTAAAAGGCTTTTGTCAGGAGTTACGGGAGATTTTCAAGTTTTCGCTTAACTCGTATATTTTTCCCCCAAATTGAGTTGAATTTAGTTTTATGGCCCACAAAAAGGTTATAATTATGGCGTCAACAGGAATGAACACTCCAGACCCGTCTATCATTTACGAGATTATAAGAATCTTTCATGGGTATCTGGTGAAATTCCAACCCGAGGTACAAGTGTTTTTATCGGAACCGAGGTGCGTGAATTTTATCTCGACCCTTTTTATCTGGTGAGATGGAAATATCTAGCACCGGTAAAATGACGGATATCCTTGTCCGTTGACCAAGAAAAAATATCCTAAATGGGCCTAGAACCATCTAACTGGTGGAACTGCAGAGTTGCTGCAAATTCTGTTGTAAACACACCATTTTTTCGCTGGAGCCATGATCATTGTTTTCTGCCACCACTCAAGTAGCACCTGAAAGAATAGAGGGATGATGAAAGATTTAACAATTTTTGGTGAAAAATGTTTGTTTGAATGTGTGTTTTACGTCATTTTTAGCACATTTTAGGCCATATATGATGGTCAATTTGTTTTATGGTAGAGGCAGACCACCCAGTTTTTCCTGGGTAGAATCAGTACTGTATACCTCCTGTCATGGGTAAGAATCGACACTTTCTCATTTGACAAAACCCGCTCCCGGTGGGATTCGAATCTGCAGCAGTGAGAGGCGAGAAAGGTTTTTAACGCAGCGGCTTTACTATCCTTGGTGGAAGTACAGGGCTGGGAAGGGTTTTAATGTAAATCGTTCCTACTCAACTCCTACATCACTTAATCCGAGCCTTCTCTGACCCTAAAAGCCTTCTTTTTTTTGCGGCTTTATAGGTACACAGCCAGATGAAATATCAAAAATCGTAAAAAGGGCTGGTAAGGTCAGAGAAGGCTCGGATTATACATCACTATGAAAGTGTTCTTGCCCATATTGTCAGGATTTTTATTGCTCTGCCACAGTAATGGGCAACTGAATAATTACAAAATGCTATATTGCATTTAGAAGACTGGCAATCTCCTATTACATTTTCCAGCGGAATTGGGCTAAACTTAAATTAATGCATTGCTATGCAAAGTTCTTCTGCATATTTCATTTTCAATTCTCTGCCACAAGAGTTAATCAGGCAGCATCCATCAGTTTCTTGTTTTATTTGGCGATCATCGGATAACTAGCGAGCGTCAGAGTTTTAAACTTACATAGGGCAACAACTCTATTTTGAATGATGACAGTTACGGTTCTTGCAGTCTGTACGTCCTCTCATTGCCCTCTCTCATTGTGTGAAGTTCATTGCAGTCTGAATTTATGCTCCGGACAAAAGTGGGACAGACGGAAGGACAAAGCGGCGAAAATTTCATCAAGCATAAAAAGGGGATACCACTGCATTGAATAATTGATAAGGAAGAATTTAACTGTATAAAGTTTCATGACCATAGGTCAATATTTTGCCAAGATATTTATTAGATTACGCTTCCGGTGACGTCATCAATGGAGTGCGAGAAAAATTGTGCTAAAGGAAAATTAATGAAAATAAGAAGAGGAACTGATGTACTTTGGCACATTACAGAGGAAATACCTGACATATGCTCCCCTAGTTGTACAATATAAGGCCCGGGTGTAATTAGCGAGTTATTTATAGAGATACCCCATATTTTATTTGTCACGTGTTTGTCCGCTAAACATGGAGTGTGGGAGGGGTAATGGTAAAAGCATGACTCAGCATGGAGGTCATTCACCTCAAAAACAAATGCAGTCACCTTCGATACCTAATAAAGGGTCAGGACAAACTAAAGGTGCAATTGTATCTACACATGAATGTAAATCCTGCTCGAAATCGTGCAATAAAGATGACCTGATCTGTAAGATCTCAGTTTCCACCACGACTGTGAAGGGATTTCCCCCAACAATACGCCTTTTACCAGGAACTAGATAAAATAAAAGCTCCCTATGAGAGGCTGTGTACTTGTTGCAGAGAAGGTGATTCCTTGAATATATTGAAAGCTATCAGTTCTATGCAATCTAAGTTCTCAAAATTTAAAAGTTCAGTTAAAAATTAAAAAAGTTGAGACAAATGTTGAAAATCTCAAACAGAACCAAACCGCTGATGTGGATAGGGTTAATGAAATGGTTTCAGGACCGTGAATGAAGCTATGGACATTGAACGTAGAAAGTTTAATTTGGCTATATCAGGATTGTGTAATGCAAATGACCCAGCATCAGCCCATACTTCAAGTCTGAAGGGCTTACTGGAGGAAACATAACGGGCACGGTAGAGCTCAAGAATTGTATTCGAGTAGGTAACAGAGGTCTTTTAATTGTGACTGTCGATTGAATCGAAAAGGCAAATTCTACAAATGCCAAAAATCTAAAAAGGTCTGAGATAATTGCTCACCAGACTGTGTATATATCGACCTCACACATAGCGCACTAGAGAACGTGAACTGAGAATGGAACTTAGAAGGCGTAGGGAGGCAGGTGAAAACAATTGGAGAATTTCTTGTGGTAAAATTATTGAGCGAGAAACATTGCGTAGAGAATTCTGGAGGTGCATTCCGTCAGGAAATCCGTACTTGTTACTACGTTGAATAGTTCAGTTAAAGATGATACATTTTCATCAGTTAATAGTTCCTTGTTAAGCTCAACGCTTAATGAACATGTGGTTGAAAATACATCGTTAAAGAGTTCTTTCACTAACAGTGAATCTGCAGATTTAAGTTCAGCGGTTAATGAAGCTAATGTTGATAACATATCAGTGAAAAGTTCTTTCACCAACAGTGAAGCTTCATATTTAAATGAAAGTCTCAATAACTTCAAATATTCTAACCGAACGCTTCGTTGCATGTATACACATGCCTGTAGTCTTGTTAACAAGCACCACGAGTTGATTGCTCAAGTTGATATCAACAAACCTGACATTATTGGAGTCACAGAGACCTGGTTTAATAATAATATTGCGGAGTCCGAGTCGCCAAGATAGATTGGATACAAAAGATGGCAGAGGTGGTGGTGTAGCATTATACATTAAAGATATTGTACATTTTACCCAGAAAATGCAAAGAATTATACAAATTCTGTATGGGTTGAGATTGATCAAGGTAGTGGTAAAGGCAGTTGTTATTGGGCTTGTTTATAGATCTCCTAACTCAAGTAAGGAAAATAACGAGATGATATATAAATGCATCCAGGAGCTGAGCAATAAAGAATTAAGTCTTCTTGGTGACTAATTTCCAGACATAGATTGGAACAATCTTACCTGTGGTCGAGGGGGCTATGACTTTCTTCAAACGGTTATGTGCTGCTTTTTAGTGTAACATGTAGAATTTTCGACAAGAGAAAATAATTCACTCGACTCGATTCTTTCGTCGGATGCAAACAGGATCAGTTATTTCGAGGATATGTAAACTGGGAAGTAGTGACCATATTATTTTGCTTCTGGAGTGTTGGGATAAACTTAAGCAAGTTATTAACAAATCGGTCAGTGAAAATGTACCTAGGAAGTTCAGAAGGAAGAGATCAAACAAAAAGGTTTGGATAACCAGAAAAACTGTTCGTAACAAAAGGAAAAAGAGAAGTCTATGGAGATGCTACAGACTCACTAGAGAACAAGAAACACTAAGAAGATATAAACAGCTTGAATCTCAAGTGAAAATTCAAATACGTGATTCTGTTTTTAGCTTTGAACGATGATTAGCTGAACATTTTAAAAATGACCCCAAGTCATTTGATAAATATGTGAGAAGCAAGCAGCAAGACACAATTGGCCCTTTGAAAAATAATGATGGTGATATCTCTGCCCACAGTGTGTTTATGGCAGATACTTGAAATACTTTTTTTGCGTCTACATTCACACATGAAGATACGACTCCCATTCCTGAGCATTCCTGAGCCTGAGCCCATCTACACGGGATCTGATGATGATAGACTTATTTGTACAACGGAAGAAATTGTTAAGAAACATTTAGACAATTTAAAGTTAAGTAAAGTCTCCCGGTCCAGATATGATTGGGTCATCTTTCCTGACTGAAGTGATTGACTATTTAGTAAAACCACTTGGTATATTGTTTAAACTTAGTTTGAAGCTTGGACAAGTACCAATAGCTAATGTTACTCCTATATTCAAGAAGGGGTTAAAGTCTGATCCTGCCGACAGTAGACCTATAAGTTTAACTTCTCAAGTGTGTAAAGTGTTTGAAGCTGTCATTAGAGTGCATATTGTTAAATATTCTTTAATTAGCAAGTCTCAACATGAATTTATGAAGGGGAAATCATGCCTCACAAACTTATTGAAATTTTTTGATGACATTACACAGGCCGTGGATGAAGGTAAGCCGGTAGATGCTATACTTGGACTTCTCTAGTGCTTTGGATACTGTTCCTCACGAGAGGCTTGTGAAGAAAATTTACAGCCATGGCATAGCTGGTAGTGTGTGGAATTGGATCAAGGAATGGCTTAGTGGTAGACAACAGAAGTCTTGAATGGTGTCGTCTAAATCTGCGCCTGTCCTGAGTGGAGTGCCCCAGGGGTCTGTACTTGGACCAGTTCTTTTCTTACTTTTTATTAATGACATTGATTCAGTTGTTTCAAGTGGCATACAGAAATTTGCTGACGATACGAAAATATATCGATCTGTTCATTCCGAAACAAATATTAAATCATTACAAGATGATATAGCTAACCTTTGTAAGTGGTCTCAGGACTGGCAAATGGTATTTGATAAACAAGAGGTCAATGACCTTGAAGCTCTACTGATTGATTTTGATTTCAGGAAGTAGTCGCTACAAACTGGGTTTTTGAAAATCTATTTTTAGCCGTGGTGGCCATCTTGAATTTCCAGCCGACCTGAAATTTTGCTAGGATCAATTAGACATCAAGAGCAACATTCCTGTGAAGTTTTATGAAAATCCGTTAAGTAGTTTCAGAGGAGTAGTCGCTACAAGTTTTCATTATATAACTCTATGTAAACAAAGATGGCCACTGGCAGCCATGTTTAACGTCGAATCATAATAATGTTTGACTTGAATAACCATCATGTCATGCTGATCATTTTAGAAAAAGTCCCATATCAATATCACTTATAGTTTTCAAGAAGTAGTCGCTACAAACTTGTATTTTGAAAATCTATTTTTAGCCATGGCGGCCATCTTGAATTTCCAGCCGACCTGAAATTTTGCTAGGATCAATTAGACATCATGAGCAACATTCCTGTGAAGTTTTATGAAAATCCGTCAAGTAGTTTCAGAGGAGTAGTCGCTACAAGTTTTCATTATATAACTCTATGTTAACAAACATGGCCACTGGCAGCCATGTTTAACGTCGAATCAAAATAATGTTCGACTTGAATAACCATCATGTCATGCTGATCATTTTAGAAAAAGTCCCATATCAATATCACTTATAGTTTTCAAGAAGTAGTCGCTACAAACTTGTATTTTGAAAATATATTTTTAGCCATGTCGGCCATCTTGAATTTCCGGCCGACCTGAAATTTTGCTAGGATCAATTAGACATCAAGAGCAACATTTCTGTGAAGTTTTATGAAAATCCGTCAAGTAGTTTCAGAGGAGTAGTCGCTACAAGTTTTCATTATATAACTCTATGTAAACAAAGATGGCCACTGGCAGCCATGTTTAACGTCGAATCAAAATAATGTTTGACTTGAATAACCATCATGTCATGCTGATCATTTTAGAAAAAGTCCCATATCAATATCACTTATAGTTTTCAAGAAGTAGTCGCTACAAACTTGTATTTTGAAAATCTATTTTTAGCCATGGCGGCCATCTTGAATTTCCAGCCGACCTGAAATTTTGCTAGGATCAATTAGACATCAAGAGCAACATTCCTGTGAAGTTTTATGAAAATCCGTCAAGTAGTTTCAGAGGAGTAGTCGCTACAAGTTTTCATTATATAACTCTATGTAAACAAACATGGCCACTGGCAGCCATGTTTAACGTCGAATCAAAATAATGTTCGACTTGAATAACCATCATGTCATGCTGATCATTTTAGAAAAAGTCCCATATCAATATCACTTATAGTTTTCAAGAAGTAGTCGCTACAAACTTGTATTTTGAAAATCTATTTTTAGCCATGGCGGCCATCTTGAATTTCCAGCCGACCTGAAATTTTGCTAGGATCAATTAGACATCATGAGCAACATTCCTGTGAAGTTTTATGAAAATCCGTCAAGTAGTTTCAGAGGAGTAGTCGCTACAAGTTTTCATTATATAACTCTATGTAAACAAACATGGCCACTGGCAGCCATGTTTAACGTCGAATCAAAATAATGTTCGACTTGAATAACCATCATGTCATGCTGATCATTTTAGAAAAAGTCCCATATCAATATCACTTATAGTTTTCAAGAAGTAGTCGCTACAAACTTGTATTTTGAAAATATATTTTAAGCCATGTCGGCCATCTTGAATTTCCGGCCGACCTGAAATTTTGCTAGGATCAATTAGACATCAAGAGCAACATTTCTGTGAAGTTTCATGAAAATCCGTCAAGTAGTTTCAGAGGAGTAGTCGCTACAAGTTTTCATTATATAACTCTATGTAAACAAACATGGCCACTGGCAGCCATGTTAAATGTCGAATCAAAATAATGTTCGACTCGGATAACCATCATGTCATGCTGATCATTTTAGAAAAAGTCCCATATCAATACCACTTATAGTTTTCAAGAAGTAGTCGCTACAAACTTATTTTTTAACAAGAGGTCAATGACCTTGAAGCTCTACTGATTGATTTTGATTTCAGGAAGTAGTCGCTACAGACTTGTTTTTTGAAAATCTATTTTTAACCGTGGCGGCCATCTTGAATTTCCGGCTGACCTGAAATTTTGCTAAGATCAATAAGACATTAAGAGCAACATTCCTGTGAAGTTTCATGAAAATCTGTCAAGTAGTTTCAAAGAAGTAGTCGCTACAAGTTTTCATTATATAACTGTATGTAAACAAAGCAGCCATGTTTAAGGTCAAATCAAAACGATTTTCGACAAGGACCAACATCATGTCATACTGATCATTTTAGAAAAAGTCCCATATCAATATCTCTTATTGTTTTGAAGAAGTAGTCGCTACAAACTTTTTTATTTTAAATCTATTTTTAGCTGTGGCGGCCATCTTGAATTTCCGGCCGACCTGAAATTTTTCTAGGATCAACTAGACATCAAGAGCAACATTCCTGTGAAGTTTCATGAACATCCGTCAAGTAGTTTCAGAGGAGTAGTCGCTACAAGTTTTTACTATATAACTCTATGTAACCAAAGATGGCCACTGGCAGCCATGTTTAACGTCGAATCAAAATATTTTTCCACAAGGATCTACATCATGTCATGCTGATCATTTTAGAAAAAGTCCCATATCAATATCACTTATAGTTTTCAAGAAGTAGTCGCTACAAACTTATTTTTAAAAATCTATTTTTAGCTGTGACGGCCATCTTGAATTTCCGGCCGACCTGAAATTTTTCTAGGATCAATTAGACATCAAGGATCTTTACCAAACTTTAACATATTGTTAATATCAATGAAAGCTCGAACACGTTCGGAAACCAGCCAGATTTGATCAGTAACAGCCGAGTTATGGCCCTTGATTTAGTTAAAAATGCTATAATTAGCCTCGTTAAGACGATTAGGCCTTCAATTTTCATCCGATCTTTACCAAACTTAAACCAGATTGTTAATGTCAATGAAAGCTCAGACAAGTTTGAAATCTGACCAGATCGGACCAGTAACAGCGGAGTTATGGCCCTTGATTTAGTTAAAAATGCTATATTTTGTCTAGTTAAAGACGATAGGGCCTTCCTTTTCATCCGATCTATGCCAAATTTTACCAGATTGGTAATGTCAATGGGAGCTTGGATAAGTTTGAAAACCGGCCAGATCGGACCAGTAACAGAGGAGTTACGGCCCTTGATTTAGTTAAAAATTCTATATTTTTCCTTATTAAGACGATAGGGCCTTCATTTTTCATCCGATCTTTACCAAACTTTACCAGATTGTTAATATCAATGAAAATCAGCCAGATTGGACCATTTACACGGGAGTTATGGACTTGATTTTCTGAAATATGCTATATTTTGGCCTCATTAAGACGAAAGAGCCTTCATTTGGACGGATTTCAGTGAAACTTTTCAGGGATGATCATTACCAAGCCTAGTTGAACATATCATCACCGTGTTCCGGTTGAATGATTTTGGTGGAGTTATGTCCCTTTAAAGGTTAATACACAGACTGTGTCGTGACTAGTTCTCCTGAAACCCTTTCCAGATTTAACTGAAACTTTTTAGGGATGATCAGTTCCAGGTCTAGTTGTGCAAATCATCGCCGTGTTATGGTTGAATGATTTTTGGCAGAGTTATGGCACTTTAAAGGTTTTAATACACAAACTTTGCCTGGACTAGTTCTCCTGAATCCCTTGCCATATTTCAACGAAACTTTACAGGGATGATCGGTATCAAGCCTAGTTGTGCATGTCTTCGCCATATTCCGTTTGAATGATTTTTGGCAGAGTGATGGCCCTTTAAAGGTTTTAATAGACAAACTTTGACCAGATTAGTCTCTTTTGAGCTCCTTGCCGAATTTAAACGAATCTTGGTGGGGATGATCAGTACCAAGCCTAGTTGCACCTTTCATTGCCGTGTTCTGGTTGAATGAATTTTGGCAGAGTTATGTCTCCTTAAAGGTTTTAATACACTAACTTTGTACAGACTAGTTCTCCTGAACCTCTGGCTGGATTTCAACAAAACTTGGCAGGGATGATCAGTACCAAGCCTAGTTGCGTATGTCATCGCGATGTTCCGGTTGAATGATGTTATACATAAACTTTATGTTTAGCCGGTAGAGCGTCCACAATCTTGGGCCTCTTGTTAGGTGTTATTACTTAGTTGACGATTATATTTATAAAAAAAAGTCAAAACTAGGTAGTTCACGCTGGGTCTTCTCAGCTTGGAGGTCTTGGTAGTCCGAGGCAATTTCTGATGGGATATAGACCGTAGCTTTGATTTTGTTCCTTAGTAATACCTTTTTGGATGACACTTGCATCTGGCCTGAAACACTAGCAATATTTGTTACACCGGGGAATATTATGGCGAATTTAACTGCTGGGATACATGTACATTTAGTTTTCCCAAACTTGTTTTAGCAAATTTGAAATAAATAAATTTGAAAGACCTTTTGAAAAGAGCCAAATTATTTTATTTTCAAAATTCATTTTAATTTGTGTTCATTTCCACATGCAACATGTTTAGCTTATGTGCAAATATGGTGAACACAGCGTAAGTCTTAAAAACAGACCATTGCCCAGATGCAGGGTTCGACACTAACAGTAGTCCGAGACATATACCTTTTCTGGTTTGACTGCCAGGTCCACTGTTCAGCATGCAGTATTTGTTAACAAAGTCATTGCATCATTAGCTTCAGTAAGTTCAACTTGGATTTTAAATTAAAAGATTAGCCCTATGTTTATACAACCATTAACATCTCTAGAACTGACTCATTAGGGTTTCCACTCATTCGGGTTTCCCCTCATTCTCTAACGCTCATTTGTGAAATCACAAATAAACTTGTCATCAGAATCTCAGAATCTGATGAAAAAGCTCAACAAAATGTATAATTTATGGATTAATAGGGAAGCTGAAATAGGCTTTGTTTTATATCATTGTTGTATTCGAATATAAACTGTTATAATGATAATAATAATAGTCTATTTACAGAGGGTAACACATTTAGTTATAAACTAATTGTCCATGAGGTCCTCTATTGTATACAAATTTACAAATGACAGAACAAATCAAATAAAGCAGTAATCAATAAAGGCAATAATATTGTTTTTAAATGTTAAATGTTAAATGTTTGCATTCAAACGTTGCATACACGTTACCACACACATTTGTACGAAAGAAACAAGCTCTAAGATGAATAAATATAATGAAGCTATGGAAAAAGAAAAGAAGCAAGCCTAATTAATAACAGCAAAATAAGAAAATGGAATTGGAATAACCCATAAATACATATGAACAAATGGTGAAAATTACTATTTAAATACATGTATATACAACAAAATTATTTCACAAACTCCGTTTTTACTTAAAAATAGCGTATTAAATATATATACGTATTGAACATTAGGTTCCTTTCATACATTTTATGAAATTCGAAGGAAATGCTTCAATAATATTCAGAGTTTTTAACTTATCTAATAAGCAGTTCCATAGGTCCTGAATATGCAACACTTTTTAAATTTCTTTGTTTGGCCTTGGTGGAATAAAAGTATATGTAGCACTGGCACATTATCATTTGCCATTCTATGTTTAATTTTGATTCAACGTTGAACATGTTTATGTTTCATTAACATATTGAGGTGTTTCTGATTTGGTCACTTTATACATTATTTAATTATCTGATTTATACAACATTTGTACTAGGCACCTGTTATTTTAGGACCCACAGAGGCGAGGACTTGGCATACAAGATGATGTGACATAAATGTTGGACAAATACTTGAAATAACAGTGGATAGAACGGCTATCACCAGATTCAGACGCATTCTTAGTAGATCAGTCAGCTTAGATAACATACCATAAATAAACATGACCTGATGAGATTTGAGTTTGCCACTGTCCTTCTGACGGCCATTTTAATGGGAAGAATGTAGTCATACAAAACATAAGTTGTAATTGTAAAAAACGCATTTCCCTGTAGCGCCCACGCTCTTCCAAAATGCCATGTATTTCATTTTGGGAGAGCGTTTTAATTTTTTTTTTATTAAATTTATATCTTTTGTATATTGATTTTTTTTTTGATTTTTGATATAAGTAATCAAAGATCGGAAAAAATTAATTGAAATTTAAAGAATTTTTTTCTCTCAAAAGGTGGGGGTGCTTCTGTTAGGGAACACAACCAGTTTTTGTTGTTCTTTTGGTAATTATACCTCATGGTTTTATCACCGTCATACCACCCTAACACAAGTAGGGGCAGACGTCATACCACCCTAATATAAGTAGGGGCAGACGTCATACTACCCTAACACAAGTAGGGGCAGACATACCACCCTAACACAAGTAGGGGCAGACGTCATACCACCCTAACACAAGTAGAGGCAGACATCATACCACCCTAACACAAGTAGAGGCAGACATCATACCACCCTAACACAAGTAGGGGCAGACGTCATACCACCCTAACACAAGTAGGGGCAGACGTCATACTACCCTAACACAAGTAGGGGCAGACATACCACCCTAACACAAGTATAGGCAGACGTCATACCACCCTAACACAAGTAGGGGCAGACATCATACCACCCTAACACAAGTAGGGGCAGACATACCACCCTAACACAAGTAGGGGCAGACGTCATACCACCTAACACAAGTAGGGGCAGACTTGTGGGGGAGGTTGTCTTTATCACCGTCATACCACCCTAACACAAGTAGGGGCAGACTTGTGGGGGAGGTTGTCTTTATGATCATCATACCACCCTAACACAAGTAGGGGCAGACTTGTGGGGGAGGTTGTCTTTTATTTTTTGGCAACAGCAAAGATGGAAAGGAGTGTATAAATTCTTCTTTTCCGGTTTGGTGAAGTCGGGGTGGGTATTAACCAATTTTAAGAGTTTAAAGGTTAAAAACCTTATGATATTTCTTATTTCCTTCCGCAGCCCCTGATCCATGCCAGATAGCATAACATATTTATTAGACTTACATTGTCTTTTTTTTTAGACGGAAAAAAGAAGATGAAGAGTTGCAGAAGAGATTACAGTTGCTGAAGGCAAAGAAACGAGAGGAGAAGGAGAAGAAACTGGTACGGTTTAACCCTAATAGCCTTACATCCATTGTAAACCCAGCTCGTCCTAACTCGCAGGCTGAACAGGGTTTACAATGTCCAGTTGCTGATCAGTCATTTCTCCCAAAACATCCCTTTGTCACATAAATGGAATGGTATTAATTCAAAGAAAGAACAGTCCATTATATATATGTAGCGGGTTATGTCTTATTTATCATTTTATCAGTTGTCATAATTGTATAAATGTCTTGTATCATTTTTTGTAGAGGTCATTTTTAGCTCTACTGGCCGAAAGTCAGCAGAGCTTATGGGATAGTCGTCCGTCCGTCGTCCGTCCGTCTGTTAATTTTTACCATGTGAACACTCTAGGCCCTTCATTATTAATCGAATCTTTACAAAACTTTGCCAGTGTCTTTATAACAATGAAAACTTGGACAAGTTGAAAACCAGCCGGATCGGATAAATTTCACCGGAGTTGTTTTGCTGAAAAATGCCATATTAAGCCTTGTGAACACCCTAACACCTTCATTTATTATTTGATCTTTACCAATCTTGCACAGATTGTTAATATCAATGAAAACTCTGACAAGTCCGAAAACCAGCCAAATCGGATCAGTAACACCAGAGTTATGGCCCTTGTTTTTTCTGAAAATTGCTATTTTCATCCTTGTGAACGCTCTAGGGCCTTTAATATTAATCGAACCTTTACTTAACTTTGCCAGTGTCTTTAAATCAATAAAAGCTCGGACAAGTTCAAAAATCAACAAGATCGAAATAATTTCACCGGAGTTTTGGCCCTTGTTTTGCTGAAAATTATTATTAAGCCTTGTGAACACTAGCACCTTCATTTATTATTTGATCTTTACCAAACTTGCACAGATTGTTAATATCAATGACAGCTCAGACAATTTCGAAAACCAGCCAGATCGGACCAGTAACAGATGAGTTATGGCCCTTGATTTAGAAAAAATGCTATATTTTGCCTCGTTAAGATGATAGGGCCTTTCAATTTTCATGCGATCTTTATGAAACTTTACTAGATTGTTAATATCGATGAAAGGTCGGTCAAGTTCAAAAACTAGCCAAATCGGACAAGTAACAGTGGAGGTATGGCCCTTGATTTAGTTAAAAATCCTATATTTTGCCTCGTTAAGATGATAGGGCCTTCATCTTTCATCCGATCTTTAAGAAACTTTACCAGATTGTTAATATCAATGAAAGCTTGGACAAGTTCAAAAACCATCCAGATTGGACCATTTACATTGGAGTCATGGCCCTTGATTTTCTGAAATATGCTGTATCTTGGCCTCATTAAGACGAAAGGGCCTTCATTTGGCCGGATTTCATTGAAACTTTGCAGTGATGATCAGTTCCAAGCCTAGTTGTACATAGTCACCATGTTCCAGTTGAATGATTTTGGCGGAGTTTTAGCCCTTTAAAGGTTTTAATACACATACTTTGTTCTGACTAGTTCTCCTGAACCCCTGGCCGTATTAAACAAAACTTTTTAGGGATGATCGATTCTATGTCTTGTTGTGCAAATCATCGCCGTGTTCCTGTTGAATGATTTTTGGCTGAGTTATGGCCCTTTAAAGGTTTTAATGCAAAAACTTTGTTCTGACTAATTCTCCTGAACCCCTGGCTGGATTTAAACGAAGCTTTTTAGGGATGATCAATTCCATGCCTAGTTGTGCAAATCGTTGCCACATTCCGGTTGAATGATTTTTTGGCAGAATTATGGCCCTTAAAAGGTTTTAATACACAATCTTTGCCAGATTTCAGCGAATCTTGGCGAGGATGATCAGTCCTAAGCCTAGTTGCACCTGTCATTGCCATGTTCCGGTTGAATGAATTTTGGCAGAGTTATGAGCCCTTAAAGGTTTTAATACAACTTTGTCTAGACTAGTTGTCCTGAACCACTGGCTAGATTTCAACGAAACTTTGCAGGGATGATCAATACCAAGCCTAGTTGCATATATCATCACCATGTTACGGTTGAATGATTTTTGAAATACTTATGGCCCCATATACATCTTGAGCCAGTAGAGCGTCCTCAGGCTGTCTTGGGCCTCTTGTTTTTATCATGCTCATTCAAGGTTTTCTTCATGACACCGCATATGCAAATGTGGAAACTTGGCTCCATCGTAAATGGAGTGTCTACAATAGAATTTGCAGCAAGTTAGAAGGTTCTAGGCCCATTCTCCTATGAAAAGATAAGAGTTTTTAGCAATTGGGAAGAGGCCGAAATAGGTTAAAAAAGCTATCATCTATCAGTATCATGACTGCTTCACAACAATGCAATTATCTCTTTTTATCTTATCTGAATAGTAGAGGGTTAATACAGTACATACGGTCACTTAACGAGTCCTGGTCAAACCACGATGGTGGTTTAGTAGAATGGTTCTTGTAGATTCTTATCGCGACGTTCAGCATATAAAGAGTAGTGCTAAGACTGGACAGCCTGGTGTCTGTATAATGTTACTGATTGGGACATCATGTCAGGTGTTTATGGCATGATATTCCAGTACGACAGCACTATAAAGTAGAGCATTGAGCTCACTGCTACATGTAGGCACCGACATCAAATTTGTTCCACACCTAGGCCATGTTTAAACTATTTTTGATTACAAGTTCAATAGACTGACTTCACCTGATAAACTACCATCAGCAGAGAAATGAAAATCTGGAAAAAAAATGGCAGAATTTTTTTTTGCGTCCTTCTAGTGGTTTCCATTATGCTTCTTTTGAAACTATCCATATAGAATTTGTATTATGAAGAATATATAAATTTGACCTTAGAACATTTAGGTGCCATGACAAATGACAGAGTTTTGAACCTTGTCATTTTTCAGGAACAAGAGAAGAAAGAACATCATGAAAGGCGAAGAAGAAAACATGAGGAGTTGCGTAGAAAAATTACAGAGAAGGGAGACAACTCCCATGACAGTACTTCCTCATCCGCAGAATCAGACAATACAGAATCTGACATGGAAGATTCTCTGGATAATTCTCCAGATAGACTTACTTCAGCGGAAAAAACACTGAATAATACCCCACCCACTTGTGTTTCACTGCCCATGACTGTAACATCACATACCAGCATTCCCGAGCATATAGACAAATACGGAGAAATGTCCATAAATATAAACTCATCACAGCCTGTAAAGGAGAAGCCAAATAAACAAATGTACGCATTTGTGAGTGATAAACAGAATAAAGTCGACACGATTGATCATAACCTAATAGACGTGGAAAATGTCGTGGAGACTGTTCTGCAAGAAACCCGTTTGCTCAATACGGATAATGAACCAGACATCGTGATGAGTACAAAAACTCGAACCCCACCTAACACGTTACAAAAAAACACTGTACCCGTGTCTGTACCTACTATTATCGAACCTCCCATAGATGAATTGTGCACATCAACCTTCAAAGAACCTGTGGCTCCTCCAAGAAGAAAAAAGAAATTAAAAGCGGGTTGTACAAATCAACATTCTGTAAGTTCCAATCTTATTTTTGAATAATTTCTACAAAATAGAAAGTTGAGGTTAATTCGGTTTCCAGTCTTAATATTTTTGTTTTTATATTTTTGCATTTTTTTTACCCATCAATACTTTCAAATATGTACGTGTTAAATTTATTTTTTACATTTTCATTATTATTGTGTATAAATCATCATGATTAAATGACTCAAGTTTCAGGTATCGATGTTCATTGTACTTTTTTTAAACGGAATCTTACCCTTGACGTGGGCACTGCCATATTATTTTGACGTTATTTGAGGTATTCAAGAATAGGCAGAGGGGTAAAATCCCCCCGAATTCAAGTTCATTTTGCCATTTTTGTCATTTTCATTAGGCCACATAAAAATATATGTGTGGTTCAGATAACCCGACCGATCCTATTTTAAGGGGCCGACCCTAAAACTTTTTATGCAAAAATTAAAAAAAATGTGTTGATAATGCAGAAGGTATAGTAATTTAACATATTAAATTCATTATCAGAATTGAATTCATTATTGAGAAAAGGAAAAAAAGCCTACCTACCTACCCTATTTTTTTTTGCCAGTGTTACCTGAACCACTCATATTATTTTGTTTGGCCTTAAAGTTCTTCATCATGAGCCCTGTATTGTTTCAGTTGCTACTATAGTGATGGAAGAAAACAAGGATTGTGGCTCCAGTGAAAAATGGAGTTTTTGCAATAGACTTTGCAGCCACTCTGCTGATCGGCATGTTAGAGGGTTCTAGGCCTATTCTGCATATTTTTATCTAGATGTAATGGAGAGTGAGTCTGGAATGTTCATTCCTGTTGGCGCCTTAAAACCCCAATTCAAATTCAAATCATGTTACAGGCAATTAAAAAAAAAAAAAATTGTACCTATTGTTGTTTTAGTTGTCAGCCAGGAGCAGCGTGTCCAGTATTTCAGCTGATGGATCTCTCGGTGTGGATCCCCAGTCCCCTGGCTTGCCTGTCGAATACAGTCTAAACCCTGAAGCTGAATTGGAAAACCTTACAGATGATCTGGAACACTCACTGGATCTTCGGAGCATTATGAAGGGGAAGAAACATATCAAAGCACAGGTAAAGCTAGTGACTTTGTACCAAATACCTGACCATATAAAAAATAAATATGTATGAATTGAATTGAATGTTGTTTAACGGCTCATCAACACAGTATAGGTTATTTAGAGCCGCCCCAGAGAGAGGGGAAGGATACATAGGAATCCGGGAACCGTGCCCTACTCTGTTTATCAAATAGATTCCTATGGTTCTTTAAGGAGGATAGACCGATACACGGGACCACCCGGTTTATGTCCCCATCCGATGGACGAGGCTAAGGGAAAATGTCTTGCCCAAAAACACACCGAACACAGAGGATTGAACCCGGGGCCTCCGGTTACAAATCTGTCGCAATACCGACTGAGCCACACCAAAATAGAGATATTGATTTTAGTGTCTTGCTGCCAAGTGTATTAGAACAGGTTTAGAAAACGAGCAATGACACAGCTTGTGCTGCCTATCCTAATATTTGTTGGGACACTACACTGATATAGTATTCTGTAGGGTTATCTAGTTGTCAAGCTAGTGGATGGAGAGGCATATGTTTCTCTCTGCATTTTTGGGTGATAATGCGGTTTTAAACGCTGGTAGGTAATGGCATATTCCATGAAACACTTAATGGTTAATTTGCTTTTCGCTATGGGTATTTAAAACCACATGAATGCCGAAAAAATGTGAATCAATTCTTCTATTTAAATTAGTTTCCTGTCCCTATAGTACAGGGCTCAAATTTAAGCTGGCGTACTGGCAAAATGCAAGTGACATCAGTAAACTTTTCAAGTACTGGCAAAAATTTCAAAACACCTAACATACATGTTTAAATTAGAATACCATGTTTGCCTTTTTCTGAAACATGTTCTTTCATATCAATGGTGTTTTAATATTTATAAGTTTTCTTGATACGTCTTTGTATTTGTATGACACATATGGAATCTTAGCATGTTTGCTAATGATGAATCATCTTGTGCTTTTTACTTATTTGTACTTACTCACATAACCGTAGAAATTGCAAGTAACTTTTTCGTTTTGCCAGGTACAAAAAATGCTACTGGCAAAATGTTGCCAGTCCAAATTGTCGCTAAATTTGAGCCCAAAATTTGTATATAGTATATATATATATAGGAGCAACAGCCTGCCGTGGGAGAGAGACAACAACCATCGGTGCATTTCAGACAGTGGAATAATTTTCTATTGAGACACAGCAGATGTGCAGCAGTGTGTGAGCCTCATTAAAAAATGAAGTGGAATAGCGATTTTATAAAGAGACACATTGAATGTATGTGCTGGCAAGCGTAGCAGACCCACCTACTTGAAAAGTGAAGATTAGTCGAAATTAAATGTATCAAGAGAATATAAAATTTATTTAAAATATTAGGTGATGGCTTGTTTCCAGAGGAGTGGTATTTGTAATTGAATACAGTAGATTGATATTAGTTTTGTAGTTTGCTTGACAATATCCTTCTTATATGGTGTGTCTTAGAACTGTCTGTTTATAAAGGACGCAGAGATGAATGCCGTCAACATAGACCAAGACTCTATGCAGCAGACAGTCGAGTCCATGAGTGGTAGCAGCAAGTCTTCCAGCCTCCGCCGCCGCTCCAGTGACAGCAAACTGAGAACATCCTCGAGTCTGGACCGCAGACTCGGTAAAACAGCCAGTCTCGAACGCGAGGGCAAGAAAAGTAAAACTACCAGTCTGGAAAGGTATGTTGTGTTTTCTTTAAAAAAAATACATTTCTTTTTCATCTGTTTTAATCAGATATAATGTTATACCTATTGCTTTTCTTTTCTTTATTTAATCTTTTTTTGCATATTTTAATGAGCATTATTAAAGTGAGATATTTTCCAGCATGTCAAATTTTATCTAGAAATATTTCACTTTTAATACATTTTACATCAACATGATAAATAGTTGTGACATATATCTTAAAAAAATATTCATAAAAAAAAGTACTGGATTATGTTTTTCATAATGATTTGATCAAAAATTAAGAAACAAACACTTTTAAATGATTATTATTGGAGATATGAGTTGAGAAATGAAATCGGATACTCAGAAATATATACTAGCTTGGTATCAGTGGTTTTAATTGAGTATCTTTTTTTTCTCTTTCGATACATAATTTAAATTATGTCTGCTTTAAGTAAGACCTTGCATTTCCTAGTTAGTATTTCGCAGAAATATCCAATTTGATCAAATTAAAACTTATTTTCAGCAGGGCGAGTAAATCTGGTAGTCTTGAGAAGGAAGGCAGGAGGAGATCGAGACAATACAGTAGTCAGGATGGTGTGGGTAGGAGGGAGTCCATGAACCGACCCAGATCTTCTTCCGGAAAACCTCTCACTGATGAGGTGGGTAGATAATCTGTTTGTTACAAAGGATTTGAAGTGTTTCAGTCCTACGACTAGGAGTAAACCAGGGTTCAAAATTTAACACTTATTTACTTGCTAAATTTGCAGATTGCAAGTAGGAAATATTGGAGGATTGAAGAAATCTCTCATCATGACAATCACATGTTTAACCCTTAACCCGCTACATAATGGACTTCTTTCTTTGAATTAAGACCATTCCATTTATGTGACAAAGGGGTGTCTTGGGGAAAATGGGTGATCAGCAGCCAGACATTGTAAAACCCTGATCTGGGTTTACAATAGACGCAAAGGCTATTTAAGTTGTGCTTAGCGGGTTAAGGGTTAAGTTCTATAGATACATGTACCTCCATTACCTTTCACATTCTAGGCCGACCATAACAGTTTGTTGGGTTGCTGTTTCCCTATATACCTACAAAAAATTGTCCCTACTGTAAACTTTTTATAGCATGTCTTTAAAACAATTTTTTTGACTATCTTTAGTATATTTAGCTCTACTGATCAAAGATCAGCAGAGCTTATACCGTGGTGCGGTGTCTGTTCGACGTTCAGTCCCTCCGTCCGTAAACGTTTTTTTGTAGCGATTACTCCTCTGAAACTACTTAATGGATTTTCATGAACTTTACAGGAATGTTGCCCATAATGTCTAGTTGATCCTAGCAAAAATTTGCGTCGATATGAAATCCAAGATGGCCCCCAAAGCTAAAAATACATTTTTAAAAAAGAAATTTGTACCGACTACTTCTTGAAAACTATAAGTGATATTGATATGGGACTTTTTCCTAAAATGATCATCATGACATGATGTTGGTCCTTGTTAAAAATCGTTTTGATTCGAGGTTAAACATGGCTGCCGGCCATCTTTGTTTACATAGAATTATATAGCAAAACCTTGTACCGACTACTCCTCTGAAACTACTTGACGGATTTTCATGAAACTTCACAGGAATTTGGCTCTTGATGTCTAATTGATCCTAGCAAAATGTCAGGTCTGCCGAAAATTCAAGATGGCCGCCATGGCTAAAAATTGATTTCTAAAAAACAAGTTTGTAGCGACTACTTCTTGAAAACTATGTGATATTGATATGGGACTTTTTCTAAAATGATCA
Organism: Serripes groenlandicus; assembly: GCA_031761405.1. Lineage (NCBI taxonomy): Eukaryota > Metazoa > Mollusca > Bivalvia > Cardiida > Cardiidae > Serripes > Serripes groenlandicus. Next base: position 438,547 of record JASEVX010000006.1, read on the forward strand.
GCATGACATGATGTTTGTCCTTGTTGAAGATTATTTTGATTCAACATTAAACATTGCAGCCAGCGGCCATCTTTGTTTACATAGAGTTATAGTAAAAACTTATAGCGACTACTCCTCTGAAACTACTTGATAGATTTTTATAAAACTTCAGAGGAATGCTATTCTAGCTATTAAAACCTATCCGAGCTTCAAGGTCATTGACCTCTTGTTTTTTCATTTCTTAAAGTCTTGACTGTCTTCATCAGAAAAAAAAATTCACCTACCTGCCCACTCATAAAATCCTGGGTCGGGAAACAGCAAACAAATGTATATTTAAGGTTGGCCTTAATTATGTTTGGTCTTGTTCCATATTGGCATATTGACCTAATTTAATTGCCAATATCATTTGACATTGTGCACAATCGAGTTAAACAGTACATCAAAAAATGCATAATTGCTGTATCTATAGGTGTCAGTTCCCTGTGTATGATGTATCTATAGGTGTCAGTTCCCTGTGTATGATGTATCTATAGGTGTCAGTTCCCTGTGTGTGATTGTTTGACAATGTATACTACACAGGAGATACTGGAATCGTTCATGGTGAAGAACCTTGACACGGGGGAGACTGTACCGCTGAAGGATGCGGAGGTGAAGCTACAGAAATGTGTAGACCCACTGGTACTACATATCATGGAGAGAACCAACAACTATCCGAGGTTGGTTTATTTGTTTGGCGTTGAACTTCATTTTTCAGCACATTCTATATTTGAAATACCGATATTAGATTTGTTAGTGGTGGAGATAGACCACCCATTTATTCCTGGATAGAATACTATATACCTCCATCCATCCGTATGAATCAACACTTTCTCAAGTACAAGCGACCATGGAACATACATATTTACCATGTGTTCTATTGTATATTAGATTTTATTTATGGGACAATGTGCTTAAATTACAGTTTGTTTGTGTGATGTTTTACGTCATTTTCAACACATGCAATGTTATATATGACGGTCGATTGTTTGTGGTGGAGGCAGACCACGCATACTTTTCCTGGGTAAAACCAGTACTGTACACCTCCCGCCATCCTTATGAATCGACACTTCCTCATTAGTCAAACTCTCATTGGGGTTGGAACACGCAGCGGTGAGAGGCAAAGATTACAACACATTCGGCCACGGAGACGCTATATCTGATGTGATTATAATTGGTCGAATGACTTGGTCAGATATATGTCGGATTGAAAGTGCCTGTCTTTCCATTAATTTATGACACTATGGAATTAAGTTCAAACTTATAACAAAATGTGTTTTGTGTAGTAATAAATGATAAACAAGTAGCTTATACTGCAAAATACACAGAAAATACTTGCAGCATGGGGAGAAAAAAAATTGCTCAGTTCTTAAGTCATTTTTACAATGTGTATTTATATTTTCAGTGAGGAATCGTCGTCTGACAAAGACTTTGATACAAAATCTGAGGGTGGTCAATCTAAATATACACAACGTGCTCTCAAGAAGAAGGGGTAAGTTTTCTAGTTAGTGTTTTAGCCAGTCAACCGTGCAGCTGTCTTTTGCACAGTCGTTTTTGAAAAATCGCAGCCAATATTTGGTGGAGTTGGTGGGGTAAAAACTAAAACTTTTATTTTTTTGCTCAACAAGACTTCCAAACTCTTACTCAATATTGTTATGTGTTGTATACATTTATAGAAGAAAGATGATCTAAAGTGTACCTTTTTCTGTAAAAAGAAATTGCTCCAGACACACACAACTTGGTGCAAATGTGTTAGCAAATTATTTTGCACACCCTGTTTGCATACTTGCACACCCAAGTCTTTCATTTCTGCCCCATACATTGCTTCCAGTTGAGTGTGGAGCTATCAGTAGATAGTATGATGGAGATAAAGTTAGGTCAATCATCAAAGAGTAATGCCAATCTGTTGAATGTTGTTTAATGGCTAATGAACACATTGTTTGCGTTATTTCAAGCCGTTTTAGAGAGAGGTGAAGGATACATAGATATCCAAGACCAGGACTACCGGTTTACGTCCCCGTCTGACAGACCTGGCTAAGGGAAAATGTCTTGCTGTAGATCACACTTACTCAAGAACACACCTACGAAACTTATCGGCGCCACTTGGCAGTAATTTCAATCGGGATAAATCAAAATCCGTAAGAATCGGCACTTTCTCACAAGTCAGGCTCCCAGTGGAATTCGAACCTGCAGCGGTGAGAAGCGAGGAAGTTTGTATGGAAGAAATAAAATGATATCGGAGTGAAATATACATTATAACTGTTTTACTTAAAAATGTTTTAATTAATGAAATGTAAGTTAATAAAAAAAATTTGGTCAGTTGGTAGATTAGTTGATAATAATCGCTATGGTAAGATTTCGGCACTTTTACTCTCTAACATTTGATTATGCAGTGCTTCTAAACAATACATAACAATTTTTATATTTTCAGGAAAAAGTTAATGAAGTTGTTTGGGAAGACGGTGAGCAAGGTGAAGGCAGTGAAAGATCAAAGTAAGCTCTGGCTTATCTTTCTTGTACAATCAGTGTAAAAACCATGTTGGAACTGAAAAACAAAGATGGGAATAATTTACTGACATGTAAATGTATATTTTTCACTTTAATTTCTTTAGCTCACCTGAGCTAAAAATCCCTCTGTGCATCATTTACCTTTGCTTTAAACAGTTTTTCCATGATTACTTTTGACCAAACTTCACAAGGATGATTCTTAGATCAATGACTTTCAATATTTATGAAACAAGATATTCAAGATGGCCACCATTATGTATAAGTGATGAAAACAGCTTAACAAGAAACAGGTTTTGTGTTGTCTGTCCGTCCGTCCGTCAGTCAGTCAGTCCATCACGAAAACTTAATATTGGATATAACTTTCTCATTTCTTGATATTTCTTCATCAAACTTTCAATATATACTCATCATGACAACATCGACATGACCATTCTAAAATATAAAGATCAGGGTCAAACGGAAGGTCATTATATGAATAAATGAATGGTGTTTTACGGCACGTCGACACATAAATAGGTCATATTATGCGCAAAAACTGATGAATGAATGGTGTTTTACGGCATGAGAAATACTCATTCTTTTCTTCACGAAAACTTAACCTTGGCTGTAACTTCCTCATTTTTTTATATTTCTTCATCAAACTTTCAATGTAAACTCATCATGACAACATCGACATGACCATACTAAAATATAAAGGTCAAGGTCACACTGAAGGTCATTATATGGGTTAAATACTCATTTTTTTCTTCACCAAAACTTAACGTTGGCTATAACTTTCTCATTTTTTGATATTTCTTCATCAAACCTTCACGAAAACTTAGTCAGGCCAGTTTGACAAGGTAATTTATCGGGGTCCGAAAAAACCTTGTCATACTGACAAAGCGCTGACAGGTGACACACGTGTTTCGCGGAACACCCATCTAGTTAGATAATGATTGCCTAATCTTCAACTACCAATTATGTTGAGTTGAAGTACCCGGGGTGCATGTCAGCTTCGTACATGTATTTGAATATCTTAAAAACATTCTCATCTCTAAACTATCAGAGCTAAATATAATATATTGATTGTAGCATGAGCTAATGGACCTTTACCAGTTTTGTGAAAACTGGTGATACTTTGAACGAATTTGCCCTAGGGTCACAGTTTGACATAGATTTATATAGGAAATTCTTTAATAATTTACAAGTTGCAATAGCATGGTCATCAACCAAGTTTGTTCAAAATGGAAAAGTTTCCTCTGAGCTTACCAGAGCTCACCTATTTGTGTTACGGTTGCAAGTGTCAACAGTGCAACAAGATCATCAGGTGAGCCTTTCAGAGCCGTTTAGCCCTCTTGTTTGAACGCACAAATACCACACCCTTGTTAAAAGAAATTGCCATTATCTGATTAGATAACAAAACCAGTTTAGATGGGTTGTTTCCCAGTTCAAGCAAGGATTAATTGAAGATATCAAGATAATTTAGTTAGTAGTAATTCTTTAAATTATATCAAGACGTCATTGTCGTAAACATTACGTCTATTTCAAGCAGTAAACATGGGCTAAGGAGTGTAGAGAGATAGTTTCAGCAGACCGCAGGATGCATTGGTGGGCTGTAATATGGCAGGTCATTTATCTATGCAGTGATTTAAGAAGCAGTGATTGGACACTTGCTCAAATCTGCCATAATCTCGTATGACATAAGATCTCATTCTTCAGTTTTTCTTCTTATATTTAAGGCAGAAAGAATATAATGATATCACTACATGCAGGATATAATTCTCTTTAATTTGAGTCCAAACTCCTGCTGTGAAAAATGATGAATTCTATACAGCATCAGATTTCAGCAAAACTACAACAACAACATGAAGTCGCATAAAATAGGCCATAGTCACACTTTTTAAATAACATTTGTTTACATTTTTAGCAAACATAGGAATATTCTGAAAATACCAGTACATTCTAAACATAATTGTCTTTAATTTGACACCATTTGCAGACTGTTGCTTTAAAAAAAACGAAAATGCATACATGAAATTTCCAGTATTTTCTATCTGAAAGCATACGTTGCAAATCTCTGGTTTAGTACGTCTCTGATCTATGATATGAATTGAGTTCATATTTGAAATTGATTGTAGGACACTCATTCAGTAAAGTGATTCGAATCCATGTTAATATATTTATTGCAACCATGACATGTGGTTGTACACATCACAGGTTGTACCTGACACAGAGGCTAAGATTTTAGTGGTTAAACATTGTGCCATATGTGTTCAGATGGATTGTAGTGGTTAAACAATGTACCATACTTTGAATTTGTGTGTGTTCAGTTGAATTGTAGTGTTTAAACATTGTACCATGCTTTAAATTTGAGTGTGTTCAGGTAGATTGTAGTGTTTAAACATTGTACCATACTTTTAATTTGAGTGTGTTCAGATGGATTGTAGTGTTTAAAAAGTGTGCCTTAGGGTGTGTTGACATGGATTTTAGTGTTTAAACATTGTACCATACCTTAGGTGTGTTGACATGGATTTTAATGTTTAAACATTGTACCATACTTTAGGTGTGTTGACATGGATTTTAATGTTTAAATACCTTAGGTGTGTTGACATGGATTTTAGTGTTTAAACATTATACCATACCTTAGGTGTGTTGACATGGATTTTAATGTTTAAACATTATACCATACCTTAGGTGTGTTGACATAGATTTTAATGTTTAAACATTATACCATACCTTAGGTGTGTTGACATGGATTTTAATGTTTAAACATTATACCATGCCTGTGTGTGTTTACAGTGATGCATGGAGAAGACAATGTGAGTGTGGTAGAAGAGGGCATCTCGGATGACGGCAGACGTTTCAAGGTAACGCAATCATTCTGTTTACGTTACAGGAAAATTATCTGACTCAAGTTTTCACTTCAGTAAAACGATTTTTCGTTGTTCTCAGTTAACATCTGAAATTTTGCCAGAATAAATAGTGTACATTAGTGTATGTTTCAAATGAAATTATTTACAATATGCATAAACACCTTTTGATACAAGCTGACGGCATAAAAGTGCCTTCCATAGATCCTTAAAAGTAAAGATGTGCTTTTCTTAATTACATAAATCAGCAGTCTGCAAGAGCACAACCATAGTGTGTATATTTAAATAAAGTAATCAAATATCATGTTTATGATTATTTAAATCACAACAATAGATATTTACAATTCACACATTGCAGTATCTGTGAAAAGATTTTATTTGATGACGTAGAAAACTTTGAACAGGTAAATTAATCCATAGGTAAATGTATTTATCAATAATCTGGCAATAGTTGTGCAGCTATACAATTCACATTTACCTCATTTTCCCGTGCATGTCACACAGTGGTAAAAGTTGTATCTATGTCATGCAAATGATACTTATTTTTAAATACAACTTAGTAGCGGCTTTCAATATATGTTTCCCTCCGAGATTATCAAGAAATGTTCATATGATGTTTAAGAGTTAAATTTGTTAATTGATAATACTAAAAAAAGGATGGCCATTCATCTTTAATATAATTATATTGCATTGCTATTTAAACAATTTTTATATTCAGTTCAAAGCAAACCACAACAAGAAAGGTCCCTATGAGTTTGGTCAGTTACAATTTGTACAGGATCTCAGCGGAGAACATACTGTAAGTATATAAAATGGAAAATGCTTTCATATGAACGACCCTAAAGGTGAGGATAAGGATCATTTTACATAGGTGGTCCTCATGATGTAGGTGTTTTGATAAAATATGTCCTCACATCGCTTTGTTGGTCCCACAAAAATATGGGTCTGCATGAGTTAATTATATAATAGCTATAATTCTGCAAGAAAATTATTGTATAATGCATTGCTAGTTCAAGTGTCTTCTTTATGTGGTAAATAATATAGAAAATATCATAAATTTAATATATGAATAAACACTGATATGTATAGGTCCGGAATTTGTCTAAGATCATAAATTGCCACATCACACTATATGCATGCAAACTGGGTCTGGAGTAAGGCAGTATACTTGCTCTGGAATAGGCCTCTCATGGACTTTACCAGTCACCTGATATAGGTGCTCAGCATGTGCAACTTGGACAATGCAAATTACTGTTTCGCCAAGTCAGTAGGAAAGTTGACCTAACATGTTTGTACCTATATAAGAAACACAATTCAGACAAATTCTGGATAAGGACTATTTATACAAACTACATTTACCAGCGATTTTTTTCACCCTTTTGGGAATGGTACTGGTACCCATTCAATTGGGAAAATTCGCAGCGTTTGGCCTTAATTTGGGAATTTTTCACTATCAAATGAGAGCAATATTGTATGCTTAAATACATTGCAAACACATTACCATGTATACATTCTCTTGTAGTATTTCATTATCCTCACCTAAAAGAATATAGTTCCCCACTTCTTCTTTTTAAATAAAGTTTTTTTTTTGATTGGGAATTTGTTCACTCCAATTGGGGAAAAAACACTATTTGCCATTGGGAATGGTAAAGTTTTTTAGTACCACTTATATAAGGAAAAAACACTGTATAGTTATTTTGGCTAGATTTAATAAAAGATATCTTCACAGAACCTAGTTAGAAATGTAAAAAAACAACATGATTTTCTGACAAGAGCATATATTTGCATAAAAATCATATGGCTTTCTGTTTTAACAGGGTGCTGTTTGGGTGATGAAGTTCTCACCATGTGGGAGACTTTTGGTAAGTGAAATATCTTTGCTTTTAACAGTATGCCATCATGGTTTAAGTATGGGACTTACACACCTATTGACACCCAATATCATTTCATTCTTGGTGCTAATTTCTAATCACATGGTAAGGGTAAAAAGCACCTCTGAATTCATAAAGGGAAGAGTTATGCACTCTACTTCTCTGAAATTAAGCAATACTGTCACAATATGTGTAACAAATTTAAAATTTATTTATCATATTTAAACACTGAACATTAAGTTTAATACCTTGAAGAACTTCTATAACAGACATTTTAAAGCCACAGTATGTTTTGGGTAAAAGTTGTTTTAGAGAGGCCTCTGTACCTTGGTGGATATAATGCCTGGAGCATTAGAGCTACGGACCTCTGCCCCTTTAAGATTGCCTGTTATAACCTATTCTGATACACCCGCACTATATAGCCTAGTTTAAAATATCTCGTTATATTCAACGATATATCACTGTAACGTTTGCAACGTTAGGAGAATAAGCAAGGCAATGCGAATGATATCACTGTAACATTTGCCACGTTAGGAGAGTAAGCAAAGCAATGCGAAAGATTTTAGATGTGCGCGTTATTTTCACAATTTAGGGGTATTAGAATAGAAATAGAACATCGTTTACGGTGAATTATCTTGTAATATATCACGGTTTGTAAGGCTCGTGAAATTATTGTTTACAATTGAACTCCAAACCATGATATATTACACGATAATTCACCTATGTTTATTTTTAACATTAAGTATTAGTGTATTTGCATTAAATCCCCCCCCCCCCCCCCCCACACCCACAAACCTATGTTTATTTTTAACATTGAGTATTAGTGTATTTGCATTAAATCACTCCCCCCACCCCCCCCCCCCCCACACCACACCACACCCACCCACACACCTATGTTTATTTTTTACATTAAGTATTAGTGTATTTGCATTAAATCACTCCCCCACACCACACCACACCCACCCACACACCTATGTTTATTTTTAACATTAAGTATTAGTGTATTTGCATTAAATCACTCCTCCCCCCCACACCACACCACACCCACCCACACACCTATGTTTATTTTTAACATTAAGTATTAGTGTATTTGCATTAAATCACCCCCCCCCCCACACACACACACACACACACACCTATGTTTATTTTTAACATTAAGTATTAGTGTATTTGCATTAAATTAAATTTGATTTAATGCAAATACACTAATACTTAATGTTAAAAATAAACATAGGTTTAACTCGGTGTTTGCATAACAATACCTATGCTATAAATAAACCATTTGGCCCAGCACACTTTACCTATGTTATGCTTAGCACAACTTTCAGAGGATACAGTGTAATATTACACCAGGTTACACATCAGGTGTTTAAACTATTTTGTGTAGTTTGTAACGTTTAAACCTATTCTGTTGATTGGATTCCTTCTGAATACTTCGTCAACTGTTTCATTTTATGCTTTATAAGCACACTCTGCCTTTAATTGATGGATTTGTGAGTACGAATGAGAAAATCTTAAATAAAAAAAATTGTTATTTTATGCATGTGTTTTTTAATCTAAAACTTCATAATTTCAGGCCACTGGAGGTCAGGACAGTGCATTGAGAATCTAGGTGCTTGATTCTGCCTTCAGCTTCTTCGATGACATGAGGCAGAAATATGTAGAAGGTAAGCATAACTTGCCCTCATTTTTTTACTTGTTTATTACACAGACTTTATGGTATTAAAAATGCAAATAATTCTACGAGAAAAATTGATAAATTATGTTATAAATTATATTTACTTTCAGTTTGGTTTCCATTTTTAGTCACTCCCTAAGCGCGTTATCCTTCATAATAGCAGCGCTTATTTTCCTTTTGTAAATTGTACCGATAAAAGGACTCATTTCCAAATGCAAAAAGTATGTTTTTTCCCCAATTCTGGTGTAAATAAATTCCCAGTTGAAAGCAGTTTAAATTTTGAAATAAAAAAATCAAAACAAATTTGTTGCCGGAAGCTACACTTTTAAAGATCATCTGTTGTTATTAGACTGCTGCATTGTGTGTGTGTGTGTGTGTGTGTACGAGAATCTGCCATTTTAAGTTTAACCAGTGCGTTGCTAAGGCATCGTATCAGCGTTAACATCGCAGACGGTGCCATTTATCGTCCAGTGTGATAATATAAAGTAATATTTGCAACGAATATAAGATAGCAACAATGTGGGTCACACACTAGGACAACTTTGAATGTACAAAGTAAGTGTCACAGTTGCATTACATAACTCGAAGTTTGGCACGCAGGCGTCTAAATTGATTGTTGGTTAACGTCTCCTCAACACATATCATGTTATTTCGAGCAGCTCCAGAGAGAATCGAAGGATACATAGTTATCCGGGAACCTCAACCCACGCTTATGTAATAGAGTATCGGGTCTGGACGATTGCCTTCAAAGAACGAGCGTCCTGGATACGTTCCCAAAGACTAAGAGACGTTTGTTGTCCAAAGATACAGCGAATAATCCCAGTGGTGCCCAAAAGACTCGAACCCGTGATCTCCGGGTTCTGCGTCAAAGGCAAGTCTGCCATATTATTCGTACATCGAAAGGATTCTTGGTTTGGTTTTACTCTGATATGTGAATTTATTGCTTCGGTGCCCAACCTTTTGGCGGTAGACACTATTTAAATATTCAAACGTTAGTAAAACGTTTTTGAGTTGCTTCCCTTACATCATTAGAGTATCGTCCCTTTGTATTATACCTGCATAAAGGTGTGAACATGGGAAGAATTAGAAGGCGTTCCCGTGGCCTAGTGGTTACGGCAAGAACTTGTAACCTAGCACATCTTGGTTCGAAACCTCAACGAGGCAAATAAATCATAAAGTCAAAAACTTTTTTATATATAAATTGTTTTCTTTATGACTGAACAACACAGTCAGATATAATAGGAAGTTATGTGTAATTGTTGTATTTACATGTGACATGCTTATTGTTTCTGTCAGACAAAATCCATGCAGTTGGATGGGTTCAATATTTTCGATTCGAATATTACTAATATAAATGTAATGAGTGATAAAATATTTCTACATAAGGCATCAATTAGCTGCCTAATATGCCATGGTAAGGTTCTCTTTTTGGTATTATTTAATTTCGTCGGACGGGTGTGTTCTTGGGATAGACGCTTTCCCATGGCCTCGTCCGTCGGATGGGGACGGTAAACCGGCGGTCCCGTGTATCGGAGTTTATCTTCCGAGCAAGTAAACTAATCTATTCATTAGTAGGACAGTTTTCCGGATTAACGTGTATCCTTCCACTCCCTCTGGTGCGGCTCTAAATAACATATACTAATGTTGATGAGCCGTTAAACTGCATTTAATTAGTGATCCGACTGGATGTTCTTTTAACGGTAAAAACATACATAATCAGAACCCGAAAATCGTCCAATCGGGTCACCTCTTTGATTACAACCGGAGTAAACATAAGGTTTTTTTCCCCCAGAGTGCTTTTATTGTATGACTTGTGAATATATACTGCGCTAAATGGAAATCAGACGTAACGAAGGGTGTAAAGAATTTGAATTAATTCGCTAATTTAACAAAGATACATACTTCGAAACGAGGTATGTCAACTTTGTGTCAAACAAGCTTCTTTACCATGTGTTATATAGATAGTAGGCCTACGGGTATCGTATTTTTTTTAATTTTTTTTTATAATATTTACGGCTGAAGTGCCAGCGAATTTTCTGTTATTCTCATAAGTAGAATATCTGTCAAAATATAAGAATCTTTCGTGGGTATCCTGAAAAGATCAGGAATTTCAAAACGAGGTATAATTTGTAGAACAGTTATAACGTGGATTCGAATATATGAACTGAATAGCTATGATTGATTCTTTTTCTTGCATATGATAGACATTTTGTGCGTTGGCATCGCCAATTACTACCGTTGTGCGCCTTGATTTTCCATAGTGACGTCATGCAACTGTTGACATTATTGACGTCATTGTTGATACGCGTGACATTTATTTTCCCCGTTGTGTAAGATTAGTAATAATATAACTTTGTAATTATGTTCTTCTTTAAGTCTTTGAATTTGCAAATATGTCCCTTATTTTTTATCCACGTGACAGGAATTGAACATGACCGTGATTTAAGAGAGTTTTTTGCATTTTCCTGAGTGTTTTGAGTCTAGGTCCGACAATCTGATAATGAGCAAAGTTATGTTATACTTCCAAAACGAACGGGAAAGTTAAATTTTGCAGAAATAGATTATCAATAAGGAGGAATTTCGAAAACCGAGCTGTGAGATGGGGAATATGTGGATACATCAAACAAAGCACACGTGCTATAATTAGATTAATGTATATATGAACCAGCATACATAGAGAGATATTTGTAATGTATTTAATTTGAATATATTTAAAGTGCGGACAGGTTTTACTTCTGTTTTTAGCCAGCAAATGCAATGCATCCAATTTAAACATCTTGCATTTAAAAGACAGAAACAAAGACAGAACAGTTGCATACAATGTAACATCCATGAAAGAGACCATACAGGTCTAGTGTATAGCTGTGAGAAATACAAACAGTTTTTGGCGTCATTCCAGTCAAATAGAAGCTATGCAGTCCAATACAAACCTGTGCGGTGTAACGAACACCTCAGACGGATGGAGAACAGATCACAGGCCACACAACTTAAAGTTGAAAGGATACCGTTGCAAGTAAGTGTTTCATGAATGCAGTTGCGTATTTTGTCAAAAGTCACTGCACGTTTGATCAAATAACAGAGATGCATAGCAGCAGAAGGAAACAATTAACTGTAACTCAAGTGTGCTTTACGGCGGAGGTCTCAATGTGTCATTGCACCATTGATTTTCCTTCTTCGTTTTATATAGGACGAATGTATACCCAAGAGATAAAAATGCGTATTTTTCTCCGTAGAAAGTTTTAAAACACATATCAATCAAAAATGATCGAGCGTCCGCCAATACAAAATGCAATAAAAACAGAGGGTCATGTATCATGTAAGAAAAAGCCAATCTGTTGAATGACGTCACATTCTATTTTGACACGTCACAGATAAATTTACCCCATTTCCATACTTTCGCTTTACTGTCTATGTCAGTTATTATTAAATATCTCAAACAAACACTAATAAATGTTCCCAGTATATCATTCGAATGAGGTATAGGTAATAAGGACAAAAAGCAATTAAAAGTGCTCATTTGTATTACTAGTAAGGCAGGGAAACGTTTTTTATTAGGCACTATTTGACTATACACCACGGAAGCACAAACGCAATGATGTAATTACGCCTCAATCTGTCAAATGTTTTATGTTATTAGGTTATACAACAATTCCATCAGACCATTGGTATCAGCGGAATATTACAATGAGACATAAACAAAATGAAAAAAAAAATATATATTCCTGTACTATGGAACGAGAATCTGCCATTTTAAGTTTAACCAGTGCGTTGCTAAGGCATCGCATCAGCTTTAACATCGCAGACGGTGCCATTTATCGTCCAGTGTGATAATATAAAGTAATATTTGCAACGAATATAAGATGGCAACAACACTAGGACAACTTTGTATGTACAAAGTAAGTGTCACAGTTGCATTATATAACTCGAAGCTTGGCACGCAGGCGTCTAAATTGATTGTTGGTTAACGTCTCCTCAACACATATCATGTTATTTCGAGCAGCTCCAGAGAGAATCGAAGGATACATAGTTATCCGGGAAACTCAACCCACGCTTATGTAATAGAGTATCGGGTCTGGAGGATGCCTTCAAAGAACGAGCGTCATGGCTACGTTCCCAACGACTAAGAGACGTTTGTTGTCCAAAGATACAGCGAATAATTCCAGTGGTGCCCAAAAGACTCGAACCCGTGATCTCCGGGTTCTGCGTCAAAGGCAAGTCTGACATATTATTCGTATATCGAAAGGATTCTTGGTTTGGTTTTACTCTGATATGTGAATTTATTGCTTCGGTGCCCAACCTTTTGGCGGTAGGCACTATTTAAATATTCAAACGTTAGTAAAACGTTTTTGAGTTGCTTCCCTTACATCATTAGAGTATCGTCCCTTTGTATTATACCTGCATAAAGGTGTGAACATGGGAAGAATTAGAAGGCGTTCCCGTGGCCTAGTGGTTACGGCAAGAACTTGTAACCTAGCACAAAATGGGTTCGAAACCTCAACGAGGCAAATAAATCATAAAGAGAAAAACTTTTTTTTTATATAAATTGTTTTCTTTATGACTGAACAACACAGTCAGATATAATAGGAAGTTATGTGTAATTGTTGTATTTACATGTGACATGCTTATTGTTTCTGTCAGACAAAATCCATGCAGTTGGATGGGTTCAATATTGTCGATTCGAATATTCCTAATATAAATGTAATGAGTGATAAAATATTTCTACATAAGGCATCAATTAGCTACCTAATATGCCATGGTAAGGTTCTCTTTTGGGTATTATTAAATTTCGTCGGACGGGTGTGTTCTTGGGATAGACGCTTTCCCATGGCCTCGTCCTTCGGATGGGGACGGTAAACCGGCGGTCCCGTGTATCGGAGTTTATCTTCCGAGCAAGTAAACTAATCTATTCATTAGTAGGACAGTTTCCCGGATTAACGTGTATCCTTCCACTCTCTCTGGTGCGGCTCTAAATAACATATACTATGTTGATGAGCCGTTAAACTGCATTTAATTAGTGATCCGACTGGATGTTCTTTCAACGGTAAAAACATACATAATCAGAACCCGAAAATCGTCCAATCGGGTCACCTCTTTGAGTACAACCGGAGTAAACATAAGTTTTTTTTCCCCCAGAGTGCTTTTATTGTATGACCTGTGAATATATACTGCGCTAAATGGAAATCAGACGTAACGAACGGTGTAAAGAATTTGAATTAATTCGCTAATTTAACAAAGATACATACTTCGAAACGAGGTATGTCAACTTTGTGTCAAACAAGCTTCTTTACCATGTGTTATATAGATAGGACGGGTATCGTATTTTTTTTATTTTTTTTATAATATTTGCGGCTGAAGTGCCAGCGAATTTTCTGTTATTCTCATAAGTAGAATATCTGTCAAAATATAAGAATCTTTCGTGGGTATCCTGAAAAGATCAGGAATTTCAAAACGAGGTATAATTTGTTGAACAGTTATAACGTGGATTCGAATATATGAACTGAATAGCTATGATTGATTCTAAGACAACTTCGTAATTACAATGTAAGTGCCACAGTTGTATTATATAACTCGAAGCTTGGCACGCAGGAATCTAAATTGGGTTATTCCGATCAACTGAATTGATTGTTGGTTAACGACTCTGGCAAGCCAATTGTACTAAGTTTTTCGAAAGTAAAAGCATGTTAACCTATACTTTCGAGCGAAAACATGGGATAACGTCCGTAAACCATAGTTCACCCTCGTAAACGTAGGTTCACGCTCGTAAACCCAAGTTCACGGTCGTAAACATAGGTTCACGTTCGTAAACTATGGTTCACGCTCGTGAAACCCGGTTTACGCTCGTGAAACCCGGTTCACGCGCGTAAACATAGGATAACGACCGAAATTCATAGTTCATTCGATAAACTAGGTTACAGTCGATATACTAGTATTATCAAATCAACTATGAATTTCGGGCGTGAACATGGGTTCACGACCGTGAACCTATGTTTACGACCGTGAACCTATGTTTACGACCGTGAACCATAGTTTACGAACGTGAACATATGTTTACGAGCGTGAACCATAGTTTACGGACGTAAACCTATGTTTACAACCGTGAACTATAGTTTACACTCGTAATGAACCATAGTTTACGGACGTAAACCTATGTTTACAACCGTGAACTATAGTTTACACTCGTAAACTATGGTTCACGCTCGTAAACATAGGTTCACGCTCGTAAACATAGGTTCACGTTCGTAAAACCGGGTTTATCGACTTGTAACTATGCTTTCGAACCGGTATCTGTGATTTACGAGCATACCCAATCACGACCGTGAACCATATTTTACGAACGTGAACTATTGTTTACGAGCGTGAACCTAGGTTTACGACCGTGAACCATAGTTTATGGACGTGAACCTAGGTTTACGACCGTGAACCAGAGTTTACGGACGTGAACCTATGTTTACCATCGTGAACCATAATTTACGAACGTGAACCTATGTTTACGACCGTGAACTTGGGTTTACGAGCGTGAACCATAGTTTACGAACGTGAACCTAGGTTTACGTTCGATAAACTAGGTTTTTCGAACAAATCTATGATTTTCGGTCTTTATCCTATGTTCACGAGCGTGAACCTATGTTCACGGTCGTAAACCCATGTTCACGGTCGTAAACATAGGTTCACGTTCGTAAACTAGGGTTCACGCTCGTGAGCCCAGGTTCACGCCCGTAAACCATAGTTTACGCTCGTGAACTTAGGATAACGACCGAAATTCTTAGTTCAATCGAGAAACCTAGTTTATCGAACGTAAACCTGAGTTTACGGACGTAAACCTATGTTTACCATCGTGAACCATAGTTTACGAACGTGAACCTATGTTTACGCTCGTGAACCCAGGTTTACTTTCGATAAACTAGGTTTCTCGATTGAACTAAGAATTTTGGTCGTTATCCTAAGTTCACGAGCGTAAACTGTGGTTTACGGGCGTGAACCTGGGTTCACGAGCGTGAACCCTAGTTTACGAACGTGAACCTATGTTTACGACCGTGAACTTGGGTTTACGACCGTGAACATGGGTTTACGACCGTGAACATAGGTTCACGCTCGTGAACATAGGATAACGACCGAAAATCATAGATTTGTTCGAGAAACCTAGTTTATCGAACGTAAACCTAGGTTCACGTTCGTAAACTATGGTTTACGCCCGTTATCCTATGTTTTCGCTCGAAAATATAGGTTAGTATTCGATAAACCTGGTTTTACGTTCGAAAAACATAGTTTATCGATCGTTAATCCAAGTTTTACGACCGGTTGGTTCACGTAATTATTGGCCAATTGGCTTGCCATAAACGTCTCCTCAACTTCTTTGAGTACAACCGGAGTAAACATAAGTAGGAAATATTGTTACGGTAGCAATCGGCGAGTTTACTTAAATGTATCCCCCAGAGTGCTTTTTTGTACGAACTGTGAATATACTATGTTGTCAGGCCCAGTGGCTTTACAGGGCTTCAAGTTTTTCAAGGGTTTTTCAACCCCCCTGATGGTGGATCGTTATTTTTTTCCATTTGTTGGTATGGACTTGGTCCCTTGTCTGGCAAGTTATTGGATCTTCCTTTGTGTAAACGGACGGAAATTGCTCGTTGAGTATTTCTGCCTTCTGGGAGCTGTCACTGTGGATGAAGCCATCTTTATTTATTAGTGCATCTACTCCAGAGGATTTTTGCTTCTTGCTCTTCACGTAGGACCAAAATCTTTTGGGGTTCTCCTTCAAATCGTTACTGACAACATCCTCCATGAACGCCTTATTGGCTTTTCTAATGGAACGTTGGCAAGTGGTTTGGAGGCCTTTCTACAGTGACCAATCTCTGGGGTTGTTTGTCTTTTTGGCTTTTTTATGGGCCTTCTGTTTTCTTCTCATGGTCCTTCTTATCTCTGTGTTAACCCAAGGGTGTGTGTGTAGGGTGTGTGTGTCTGTTCTGGGAAAGTTTTGATGGATTATGCTCCTCAATAATGCTGTGTAGCCCTGTGTCCACTGACATCTGGGTGGTGGGACAGAAGTGTTAGCCAAATTTCTGGATAGCACTCTCTATTCCTTCATTGTTCGCTTTCTTCCACATGTGTATTACTCTGCGTGGAAGTTTTTTGCGGGTAGACTGGATAGCTGTATCGTATAAGACTATGTCATGGTCACTTTTAAGGCCTATAAGGGGTTGTGGCTTGCATCGCATCATACATCCAGGGTGGCTGGTTAGGATAAGGTCGAGTCTGTTTTGTAGTCTGGTGGGAAAGTTCATCATCTGCTCGAGACCCATATTCAGTGCTATGTCAAGGAACATCTGGCTCACCCTGTGTGGTAATGTTTTCTGCCGGCGATGGTGTTGTTGTACCATGATATGTCTGGGACATTAAAGTCTCCACCTTCTTTATGGATAGCGCTCTTGTAACTGGATTTCAGAGTGGTGATCTCTTCATATGACTTGGCCAGGTAGTATGCGTCTGTTCTAACGGGCGGTCTATAATATGACGCAATGACTAATGTTGTTTAACATGTTGATGGTACCTGATATCATATCTACGTGTTTGCTCTTAGTAACATTCAACAGCTCTAAGTTGTATTTAACTGCAAGCAGGACACCTTCATGTGGGTCGGTTGGTCTGTCGTTGCGGTAGATGTTGTATCCTGTTATAGAGCTAAAGAATTCGGCTGTCTGAACCTCTTCTGATAACCATGTTTCAGTTCCTATAATTACATCTGGGGCTGCAGTTTCTATGAGAACCTCGATGTTGCCCTTATGCTATGAAAATATATGTTTAAGATGCGCAGATTCTTTTTGCATGATCTTGTTTTTTAGGTGAGGATGCAGCTTCCGGGCTTCCTAGTGAAGAGAACGTAGAGTTTTGTATGCTATTGGAATTGACCTGACTTCTGTTTGTTCGGCTAACGTTCGACCATTTTGGAGTGAAGGGGCTGCTGCCTTCTTGTACGCTTGAGTATGTGCTACCTATACTACTATTATCCAATACAGGTACGTCGTATAAGATACCAGAGTGGTTAGGGGTACCGCATTTTGCCAGTTTTGTAAACTGGACCAATCAGTCACAAGTGAGAGTAATACAAGGGTGAAAAGCATACAGTTCAGCAGTGGCATCGTAGTTGTTTACATTGGCTGAAACTGGAAGTGACAAGTGTGAGTGATCAGTTTCGATGATGAAAAATATCAAAGTGGGTATTTGCAGTGAAAAACCATGTAAGTAAGCTATCTAAAGTTCATCTAGTAATTAATGCGTCGTTTCAAGTTGTAGAAAACAAATGAATGCCATTGAAAAAAGTTAAAATCTTTTAAATTTTGATGAGCTCAGAGAAGGCAGTTGTCTCACTCCCGCGCATGCGCACCCTTCTCTACCCTATAAGTGAAAGTAGACTTTAAGTTAGTTGTAAAGTTTTAGGCCAGCAAATACCATAACCCTTTATCACGTTTACATGTGAGTTATGATCAAATAGAAATAGCACAGACATCGGATAATGCAACTAAATGCTTTTCGTTCCTTTAAAATCACTCACGTAGCCGTTTATTTGTTGTATGAAATAAATAGGCAGTGGTGTTTAAAATAATTTCCAGTAATACAGTGTGGTGAGGTTCAGTGTTGCGTTTGTAAATATTATAGTCTACACTGTTAACTTTTCCCCTGCCTACCCTGTTAACTTTTGTTCCCAATCTTGCCGTGTCTACACAGTTTTCACAAAAACACCGTTGTCTACACTGTTTACCACGCATTTTTTTCAAACTCAGATATCTCCATCAACGGATTTTCGATGGGTGCATGATGCGGTTATTTGCATTCTAATGGATATATATCAAATATTTTAACCCAAAACTGGACACAAATCCGGCTAGAAACGAACTTATGGTCAAAAACGGTGATAGGTCACCGCTTCGAAATTTGAAAACTGAATTCTATCAGCTTTGAACGCCGATTACAGGCATTGAACGTTTAGCGTGGGCATAAGACGGGTATGTTTTTTAAGCATCGAGCATTTAGGTGCATGTCTGCTAAATTGATTGATCGAAATAAACAAAATATACAAAGAAAGAGGTTGCTTTTCAATGTACATACCTCTCGCATGCTTTTCTGGCCGCCATCTTGTTCTGTCTACACGGTTTCCAAAATTCGACTATTAGACAGTTTGTTGTGGAACGGCCTGCCAAACGATATCCGATCCGCCATGGATTACAAAGAGTTTGATAGGCTGATCCGCACCTGGACCGGTGTGCCTAATGTTGCTTTGTTTTGCTCTTAAAGAGGCTCTACCTATATCTGTTTGTCCACCAATTGATATAAACTTTACTTAATTATAAAGAGGACTATGAAAAAGGTAAATGGTAATAATTTCACCCCATGTAATATGCGTTTTGCTGGGGAAAAACAGGATTGAAAAGATCGGCTTTTTGAAATTGTATTCGTAATTGTTTTAGACAAGCCGATTGCGGAGATTTTCCGATCTTATTCGTTTACAATCGGAACTGCCTCGTCGGATTGGCGAAGAGTTCCGATCGATTCGTTTACTATCGGAACTGCCCCGAATAGTTTGTTTACGTTCAACTGAATCGCATTGCGCATGTCTGAGAAAATCGTAAAAACTCGTAGTTCTCCGGCAGGAATAAACGGCAGGGCAGCATTTTATTCAAGATATTGTTTTGATCTAATTAATAATTTACAGAACTGGAATACGAACCATGTTTCTTCTTAGAATACTCATAAAATAGCTTTGTATACATATAAATGCAGTAATATTGTGTATTTAATATTTTACATTAAAAATCGCGTAGATATAGGATGTGCCTTTTTAAAACTCATATGTTGTCTCATGGTGGTCTAGCTTGTATGTTGGATAACCTTGAGATAATATGTAAGTGTGCCTAATGTTGCTTTGGTTGTTCTTTAAACCCATATTTTGTCTCATGGTGGTCTAGCTTGTATGTTGGACATATGAATGCTTGTTCTTTTTGTGTTTTTGTGTTGGTATATATATATAACTATAGAATTATATGAGTTTTAATATTCCGTCATTTCCCTCATTTCTTATTGTGTCTCTTCATTTTCATAAATGTGCTGCTATTATTGATGTGCTGGTTTTTTTTTCTTTTGCTTATGTGTCTGCATGCTTATGCCTTAAGATATCTTGTTTAGTTTTAATTAGTGTCTCATTATGCTTATGTGTATGTATTGCTTACGTGGTTGTATGCTTTTTTTACTCAGTTTTTTGTTATGTTCTTAATACCTAACATATTAACACACTTAATAAAAATAATATGAGTGTTTTAAATGTGCTTTTGTTATGGTTGTAAATTGTTTTAAAAGGTGCTTTAAATGTGATTGCTTTTTTAGCTTTAGTAAATGTTCTAGTTTAATTAAGATGACAGTGATGTGCTAGATGTAAATGTATATGTACTTATTCTCTATTTGTTGACATTGTCTATGCCCAGCAAGCAAGGGTAAATGGGACCCATATGGGCTATATCCGGGCACGCCCATGTGGGATTACCCATATGGGTCCTATATGGGTCCCACATTCAGCAAGCCCATGTGGGATTACACATATGGGTCCTATATGGGTCCCACATTCAGAAAGCAAGGGTAAATGGGACCCATATGGGCTATATCTGGGCACGCCCATGTTGGATTACTTATATGGGCCCTATATGGGTCCCATATGCTTTGCTAGCTGCTTTGACCCATATGGGCTGCCCACATGGGACCCAGGTTAATCCCGGTTGCACTTTTGGTATGGGGCCCATGTGGGCAGCCCATATTGGGCCCGTATGGAAAACAACATTGGACCCATATGGGTCCCATATGCTTTGCTAGCTGGGTGTATATGCATGTGTGCTTAGAATAATTATTTGAATGTGTGTATGCTTAAATGTGCTTAAAATGTTCTTTAAATGTGCTTAAATGTAAATCCTTTTTTGAATGTGTTTATCTTTGTCTATTTTATGATTTTATCTGGGCTATTGTAATAATATTATAAGAGCCAAGATTGTATATTATAAATAGCATGTGATATCATGGATATGTATGTACACACATATCCATGGTGATATATTATAATGTATGTTTTACATAACATGTGATATATATAATTTTAACCCCATGCTCTTTCTGTTTTAGCTTTTATATTCTATGTTTTTATTGGTTACAAATGTTCTAAGGAAAATAGCTCATAGAGCTAATGTTAAATTTGTTTGTAAAAAACGACTTAAAAATTATTGTATCTTGTATGCCTGTGATAAGACGTTTACTGCCAGATGTACCCAATTTAAGTCTTAATTAAACTTTCTTTTTTTTACTTTTCCCACACTAAAAAACACTAAATAATTTAACCGTCAACCGTTTCTACCCGGGATTTAACCGGGAAAATAGCGGGATTTATCCGGGTTTTAAACCTACACCGGCGAAACTTTTTACCCTCCAAAATTAAAGATGTCGGCTGAGGAAGAAGAACGTGTTGAGGAAACAAATGAAGAAGAATCGGAAAATAAAGCCAAAAAGTCGGCGAAATATGATTCTTCCTCCGCTGATTTAGAAAAAGTCACAGATTATGTAGAAGAGGCCGAAATTTCATCGCAAGATATAGGCGAGGTAATCAGAAAAACGTTTCTGCCTATTTGTGTCAAAAATAGTTCACAGTGTGTTGTTTACCTGTTACTAATATACTAATCCGAGCCTTCTCTGACCCTGAAAGCCTTTTCGGTGTGTGTGTGGCTTTTTAGGGTCAGTGGAACTCCTATAGTGAAAACACAGTGACGACTGAAAAAACACTGTCACTGTGAAGAAAATAAACCAAGGGCAGGCCTCAACACTAACTTTTTTTTCAACTAGCCCGGTCGGGCTAGTAGATGCAGAACCTACTAGCCCTGACCCAAGTTTCATGTGCCCTGACCAAGTTACACTCTAAAGAGGAAATCAACACTGACAAATCGGCAAATGCGGTTGCCGTATGACAACAAAATGGAAATGAGTCTCAAATGTCGCAATATTGTTTCACATCATGTGCCCTGACCACGGAACATCTCGAAAGGGGAAATCAACATTGACAAATCGGCAAATGCGGTTGCCATATGACAACAAAATGGAAATGAGTCTCAAATGTCGCAATATTGTTTCACATAAGAAATAGGATCGACTTTCAATTGAAATGTGCAAAATATCTAACTAGCACTCGTTACAGGCGTATATTATCGTATGCATCGATTAGATATTAAACGATGTGTCTAGACCTTTGACAATATTTTACGACATGTTAAAATTCACACAGAGTTAACTCTTATTTACAGTTAGTTCCATCGCTGCATGGGGAATGGAAAACAAGCGTGTTATAAATAATTCGGGAAGCCGTCGCGCATACGCATTACGTGAGGTGAATCTATATTGTAAAAACAAACTACGGCGTCATCGTTTTTGTGAGAGTGAAACGTATTTTAAACGCAGAACTAAATGGAATTTTAAAAGAACATTTCTTATGGGTAAATGTCCCGTTTTTATTGTATACGACCGGTCGGGCATGTTCCTGGGACATTCGCAAGCCCGGACCTAGGTACAGGCAGTGAATGTCGTTCGGACGTGCCTTAGTGTCGGGGCCTGAAGGGGAAAAAGTTCGGCCAGTATGGGACTCGAACCCTGGACGCCTCGCTAACAGAGTGCTCTGACAACTGAGCTTACCGGGCAACTTGGTACCAAAATCACCAGACTCCTCCCCATTAACTTTTAAGAGCTAGCCCTGGTCTCTCAGAGCCCAGGTGCAACTATCCCGCGTTCACTGATTTATCCTCGTCGCCAGTGAAGTAAACCAAGGGGAAAAAGTGGCCGGTACGGGCCTCGAACCCGGAACCCCTCGCTTACAGGGCGAGTGCTCTACCAACTGAGTTAACCGGGCCACTCTGTACCCAATATCACCCATGCACTTTCAACAGTGTCTGCAGCATCGGGTCGATTCTTTTTGATTGTAGAAATGCTATAATCTTAAAAATTGACCAAATGATATACAAGACCAAGGTTCTATAGACTTGTCATTAAAAAATATATATCAGTATCTGCAGGCAATTGTTTAAATGTCCGGCAGAAAATTCCCGTTAGGCGGTTAAAGTGTCTGGCCATTTTTTTGAACTAAAATCCTATCAGAAATCTCATTTTATCGCTTGTAAATTTCCCTTTACTCTTTCCGGGTGTCCGGTCATTTCTTAAAACTAAAATCCAATCAGAAATCGTGTTTTCATCGCCTGTAATTTGAAGTCATATTTGTTGATAAATGATCGATTTATTGGGATTGATCTCTTGGGATTGATACTAGTTTTGGCCAAACCAAAAATCTGGACTTAATAATAGAGCTCGCAACATGTGGCCTTTTAGTTTGCTTGAAAATATATTTAAATACTGAAAAATTGAAGAAATCTGACTGAGATGCTTTCATTGTATATCTTGTTCAATGCATTTGCTTTCTATTTTTTTAGTGTGTATCTATGTAGTGCTTAGTTCAGTTCTGGGTAATAAAATTTCCATCAAATCCGGTTCAAGCTTTTCCATTCCATTTTACTTTTTTGAAACAGTGAGTGACATCTTATCTGTTTTGAGTTTCTTTCAATTGGAAACCATAGAAAACGTCTTTCCAGGTCAAGTGCATTCACAGTCAAACTCGAAAAACCTGTTCTTAGCGTTCTTTCCGGGTCACTTTCAGTCTCATTAAAATGAAGTCCTATAAATGCTTTGATACTCTCTGCTAGCCTATAGGATCTCGCAACTTTGCCTTACAGGTCACATCAGATCGACCTTTCATCTAATCAATATTCATGAGAGTATCAGCTACATTTAACCAATGAAATCATGCATTTCATATGCAATTTAGATGATGTTCGAGTGAACTAAACAAACGAAAATCCACATAAAACACAATATATCCGAACAAGATAAAGTCGCCGTGTGTTAATGCTGTGGATTGCATGATAAATTCAAAGAAATGCACTAAATGGTATGAAGAAAACCATAGTTAGTTTTTTTTCGAAAACATTCAGAACATTGAATTGAAACATTAGGTTTTCTGTATAGTATGTATCAATACATTTGGCCCGTTAGCGCAGTCAGTAGCGAGGTAGACAAGTATTATCTGTGAGTATAATTTTAATGTGTGTTAAGAGAAAACTTCCAATCCTACAAAGAGGTATATTTCTATATTTTTTACTTTTTGACATTATACCGAGTGTAGACTACTCAGTACTCCATAGCATTTGACTGAAACGCGACATGCGCAGTGAAGCAGTCTATACTGAATGATTTTGAAGCCTGAAATCTGAGGTCAGTCTGATGTGACCTCCAATGCGAAGTTGTCAGATCCTTAGTAGTGTAGATCATAGCGTAATAAAGGGTCTGATTTTAATGAGATTGCGTCGCTTCATAACTTTAACGAAATAACAAAGTGTGAACGACCCCGGATCGACTTCAGTTTTTTTAAAGCGTCTCCGTGGCCGAATGGTTAACGGCGTTGCGCTGTAAACCTTCGACTCTCACCGCTGCGGGTTCGAATCCCACTGGGAGCTCCACTTGTAAGTGAAGAAGTGTTGATTCTTACGAATGGCGGGAGGTGTACAGTACTGGTTCTACCCAGGAAAAGTGGGTGGTCACCACCACAAAAAAATTTTTGACCGTCATATATATCTTACATGTGTTGAAAATTACGTAAAACACCATACAAACAAACAAACAAACTTTTCTTGCAACTCGGTTAAAACAGGAATGGGGAAAAGACCTCAGAGCAGATGCACATATTCTTCTATGGCAACTTGTTAAATGATCTATCCCAGATCAGAAAACACTTGAAAATAAAAGAAAGATCGATTTAAGCATCTTGATGATACAAGTCTTGAAGATTCTAGACTGGTACCAATTTTTATGCTCTAATTTAGTCACACTTATTTATTCAGGTCAAGGTAATACCTAATTTACCGAAAACAATCGTCAACAGTGGAAATGACAAAATGACCAATATTTTTATTATTTTTTTAAATGGCAAAATCAATTTAAACAGCCCTTTTTGCCCAGTCAGTTGGCATTGGCAACCAAATACTTTTTTTAAGCGTTAACTGGCTTGGATAGCATGGCTCGATTGGGCTGGGGAAACTTAGATCATGTATAACAAGCGCCCAGGGCTTCTTCTAGTCTCATTTATTAAGTCGGGGTGCTTTTTTTTACACGTGTATATAGAAGTTTATGCACCCCTAGTCAAAGACGGTGCTTATAAAAAACATCGTCTCGCCACCCTTAGACGTGTATATTATGCACTAACCTTCTACAAGCCGAAAATCTGAAGAAAAAATGTTGTGTTATAGGCAGACAAATACGAGTAAGACTGATCTTTAGAGCAAAAAAACAGACGGTTAAAGATCGTAGTTGTGTTCATTTAATAATAAACACATATATATTCTTCAGGCAATTCGAGTTGCGAGTGATGAAAAGAACAAACAGGCAGTAGCAAGAAGAGAAAAGGAAAAGGAGCTCTCCAAGGTGAAAATATCAAAAGAAGATGTGGACCTTATTGTAAGTTTATTTAAAGCTGCTGCAAATTTTAGTCTGGTTTTGGGGATAAAATGAGCTTACAGTGCCTTTTTACCCTTCTTGTATAAGGCCCCTTCCCCAACAAATTTCTTTTAATATCATGCAGTTTTCACCACTTTTTAAACTTACCTCTAGAAATTTCATCCCCCTTCATGGATTTTTCCCCAATTTAAGCCAAAAGACCCCTTCCCCAAAAATGGTAAAAGAGCCATGACTTATAGTTTGGCGTAAACTTACATAGAAAAGTTGGTCACTGTTGCCTATTTTCTTCAAAACATAATTATGTTATGTTAACCTTTTTTTTTAAGTCTCGTTACCACTCAATAACTTCAGTTAGGATATGAAGAGGAAGCTTGGGGTTGCATTTGGGGTCAATGTCAAGGTCACTGTTACTAAAAATAGAAAAACAGTTTCTGTACAATAACTTCAGTTAGGAATGAGATATATTGGCATTCTGGATAGGTAGCTTATATGATGAGGAAGCTTGGGGTTACATTTAAAGTCACTGGGTTCAAGGTCACTGTTACTAAAAATAGAAGAACAGTTTCCGTTAGGAATGAGATATTGGCATGAAACTTCCATATAGGTAGCTTAAATATAAAGAAGAAGCTTGGGGTTGCATTTGGGGTCAAGCTCACCGTTACTAAAAAAAGAAAAAAACGGTTTCCATTTAATAACTTCAGTTAGGAATGAGATATTGGCATGACCCGTTCTGGATAAGTAGCTTATATGGAGAGGAAGCTTGGGGATTGCATTTGGGGGGTCACCAGGTTCAAGGTCAAGGTCATTGGTACTGAAAATAGAAAAAACGTTTCCGTTCAGTAACCAGTTAGGAATAATATATTGGCATGAAACTTTCTGGATAGGTAGCTTATATTAAAAAAAGCTTGGGATTGCATTTGGGGTCACTCACTGAGTTCAATGTGAAGGTCACTGTTACTTAAAATAGAAAAACAGTTCAGCTCTATAACGTCAGTTAGGAATGAGATATTGGCATAAAACTTTATGGTTAGGTAGATTATGAAAAGGAAGCTTGGGATTGCATTTGGGGTCACTGAGGTCGAGGTCACTGTTACTACAAATAGAAAAACGGTTTCAGAATAAGCCCCTTCGAATACTTTCATAATTAAATGCGTTTCTATACTTAGAATTTGCTTTTAAGTTTGCGTCCAGTTTGTCAGAAATACTGTATGTTGAAAAGAAACTAAAATCTGGTGTGAACATCTGCATACGCTTCTCTTTCACATTGTGGTAAACTCAGCTTTAGCGGCAATAGGCGTTACTCTTGTGCAAAAGATGTGCACCGTTTCTAAGTCTACTGACGATAAGGTATATAATCATTAACTTACATGTTGTGAATCCGACCTCTATAAAGGTCTACAATACAAACGCCTTAACCATCACCCTATTGTCATTGTTGGTGAAGCGTAGAATTAGGCATAGCTAGGGACTTTAGAATGTGTACGCAAACAGTCTAGTGGGTTCCGGGGGCATGCTCCCCAAGTAATGTTTTTTTCTTAGATCGTCTGTGGTGCAATCATTATCTGGAGGCATTTCCGCAACAAAATGAGGCTGATTTTGTCTCTGAATTGAAAATTAAAAAAGTCAGCTAAATGAAGAAGTTACCTGACCCCTCCTAGCTCTTGTTATTTTATTGCATTTTTGGACGTTTTTATTTTTTTCAATATTTGGGATAACTGTGTACAGCTGCCTGTACATACTGGTAATTTGGAGCTAAGATGTCGTAATTCTCAAAATGTCGACTCCCATATCCATAGATTAACCTTCAAATGATCATCTTTTTTGTTTATCTTTTTTGTTTATCATCCCATTTTGATCACTGTTTCACCTCTTCCCAAGTTTTTCAGAACTCTCCTAATACTGCCTTGTTTGTTAAAATTTAGCAGGGCTTTTCCTCTAGGTACTTTGGGGAAAAGGCCCCCTAGATTGAATTGGGAATTTTTTATCGACATATTGCCAAAATTGGGAAATTAGTACATTATGAACAATTATCATTTTAATAGTGATTTGATCCTGTTAGAGTGGTAACAACAATCAGTTACTTAAATGAGTGTGCGGAATGACACCAACACAATAGAAAATGCATTTTTAGCTCTACTGATCAGAGATCAGCAGAGCTTATGCCGTGGTGCGGCGTCCGTCGTCCGTCTGTCCGTCCGTCTGTCCGTTAACTTTTATTTGTAGCGACTACTCCTCTGAAACTACTGGATGGATATTCATAAAACTTTACAGAAATGTTGCCCATGAAGTGTAGTTGATCCTAGCAAAAATTCATGTTGATGTGAAATCCAAGATGGCCGCCAAAGCTAAAAATAGATTTTTTAAATTCAAGTTTGTAGCGACTACTTCTTGAAAACTATAAGTGATATTGATATGGGACTATTTCTAAAATGATCAGCATGACATGATGTTGGTCCTTATCAAAAATCGTTTTGATTCGACGTTAAACGTGGCTGCCAGCGGCCATCTTTGTTTACATAGAGTTATATAGTAAAAACTTGTAGCGACTACTCCTCTGAAACTACTTGGCGGATTTTCATGAAACTTTACAGGAATGTTGCTCTTAATGTCTAATTGATCCTAGCAAAATTTCAGATCAGCCAGAAATTCAAGATGGCTGCCACAGTTAAAAATAGATTTTTAAAAAATAAGTTGTAGCGACTACTTCTTGAAAACTATAAGTGATATTGATATGGGACTTTTTCTAAAATGATCAGCATGACATGATGGTTATCCGAGTCGAACATTATTTTGATTCGACATTTAACATGGCTGCCAGTGGCCATCTTTGTTTACATAGAGTTATATAATGAAAACTTGTAGCGACTACTCCTCTGAAACTACTTGACGGATTTTCATGAAACTTCACAGAAATGTTGCTCTTGATGTCTAATTGATCCTAGCAAAATTTCAGGTCGGCCGGAAATTCAAGATGGCCGCCATGGCTAAAAATAGATTTTCAAAATACAAGTTTGTAGCGACTACTTCTTGAAAACTATAAGTGATATTGATATGGGACTTTTTCTAAAATGATCAGCATGACATGATGGTTATTCAAGTCGAACATTATTTTGAGTCGACGTTAAACATGGCTGCCAGTGGCCATGTTTGTTTACAAAGAGTTATATAATGAAAACTTGTAGCGACTACTCCTCTGAAACTACTTGACGGATTTTCATAAAACTTCACAGGAATGTTGCTCTTGATGTCTAATTGATCCTAGCAAAATTTCAGGTCGGCCGGAAATTCAAGATGGCCGCCATGGCTAAAAATAGATTTTCAAAATACAAGTTTGTAGCGACTACTTCTTGAAAACTATAAGTGATATTGATATGGGACTTTTTCTAAAATGATCAGCATGACATGATGGTTATTCAAGTCGAACATTATTTTGATTCGACGTTAAACATGGCTGCCAGTGGCCATGTTTGTTTACATAGAGTTATATAATGAAAACTTGTAGCGACTACTCCTCTGAAACTACTTGATGGATTTTCATAAAACTTCACAGGAATGTTGCTCTTGATGTCTAATTGATCCTAGCAAAATTTCAGGTCGGCCGGAAATTCAAGATGGCCACCACGGCTAAAAATAGATTTTCAAAAAACCAGTTTGTAGCGACTACTTCCTGAAATCAAAATCAATCAGTAGTGCTTCAAGGTCATTGACCTCTTGTTTTTGTTGTTGTTGTTGTTTTTACCTAGGAATAGCCCTATGATTATAACCTGGCGGGGATATCATTATTTACTCTGTCTTGTTTATTGGGATGACAATCGGGTAAGAGTGAGGTGTGGTGCACCCTTAGTAGAACCTGGTTTAAACCCCCAGCAGCCTTTTTTTGCCACTGACTGTTTGTGATGTCTCATTTTGTCTTTTATATATCTTTAAAGCTGGTCTTTGCTTCTATGCGTGTTTGTATTTGACTGTCGTCCTTGAATGCTACTTTTCCTGTTCGATTTTTATATCTAGTCTCAATACCGTAACAGAGCTATTTTGGCTGTGTTGCTACATTCCCTTTTAGAGGGGTCCGGTATTAGAAATTATCCTTGTAAATTACTATAAATCAGAGTAAAATACATTGAGGGAGTTAGTAAATTTATTTTGATCAGAAGATTTTCAAGTTTATCAAGTGTAATTTGTCTTAGATAAACAAAATGTGAAGGCTGAATTGTCAATTTTTAACTCTTTATTTGTAATCATGTATTTTTTTTTTTGACAGTTTGAGAGTAAAATACAATTACAAACTTCATCTTGTGCCTTAAATATATATATTTTTTGATTATTCATTTTACGAACCACCCTGAACGAGAATTGCTGTAGACATGGTAGAAGAAGAGAAAATAATAAAAATAAAAATATGGAAAAGAGAATGAAATGTTGGATTAATATGTGGACACACAATAAACTATCAAATTCAGTATGGAAATTTGATTTTGTCTTATTTTTATTTCCACAGGTGAACGAGATGGAGATTGGTAGAATGCAGGCGGAGAGAATGTTACGAGAATATGAGGGCAACGTAGTCGAGGCATTAGTGGCTTTAACAAACTGATCAACAGACTAATTTATCAATAGCTGAACTATTCTAGTGCAGGTCTTCTTCGTAATGTTATAAAGTGTTTTCATCAAGTTTGAGTGTTAAAATCTGAGCTATCAGCTGTCTCAAGGACAACAAGGTGCTGCTGTACGGTAACAAATATGCAGTTATAGGACTGTCCCGAAAACCTGTAGTAGTTACTACTCAGCTCAAGTTACATGATAATCAGCTTGGTGTCGGCATACCCAGAATGAGGTCAATAAAATGGCAATAAATCACCTAACATGCCAGCTAATGAGCTAAAACTTTAAATGACAGACACGTGTATATATATATATCACTGCCTTATATCTTTATTTGCTTATAGCATTTTGTTACACCAACTTATTTCGATTTTTTTTAATGTGCCTATCTGCTGTCAGATAATTGATGCCCTGCTGCGCGAAAATGGTATTTTATTGCTCTGGGGTCAGTTAATTACATGGATAAATTATAGAGATTCTCAATAAACAGAGGAATCTCGGGACAGTCCTATAACTGAGTAAATTGAACTGTGTACTGCATGCTTTATACCAGTGAATGACTTGTCAGTACACTTGGGGAAATACTCCGAAATATTCATGGCAACGTGTTACATTTCCTATTCCAAATTGCAGAAAGACAGTTCTGTATAAAAGAAATTGAGTGAAAAATGACGGAAATATAAAACAATTATAAGTGAAAAGTGAAACATTCAAGAATTTCTTAAAAATAATTCAGAACCTGTTAATTAAATGATCAAACTGTTAACACAACTCCAGTGAACACTGAGAGTTATTGAAGTGTCAAGAACTCTACCATATAAATTATTTACAGCAAAAACTGTGATTGTAGTAAGACAACAAAAAAAACTGATCACCATGACCAAGGTTAGCATTGAACACACGTGAACACGCGACACTTCTGTGATAGTGGTTAACATGTACCTAAAAACTATTGAGTTAAAATAATCCGATTAAAATAATCCGATTTTGTTTAAAGGGACACTGTCCATAACTTTTAGCTTATAACTATTAACAATAATTATGTTAGCAAACATTACACACTAAACATTATTGAATATTAACTAATTAAAAGCAAGATTGTTTAACGGAATTCAATCGCGGTACAAAAAAAGTAAATCAGCTTTGTGTGTTGAACTCGCAGCCCAAACTAAAATTACACTCACCGTAATAATAGTGTGCGTGAGCGTAAAGTTGTCAACAACGCTCCAGACTGCGCTAAGCGGGCTATACATATTTTGCAATACATACTGTGGTGAAAACATAATGCGCTAATGGAAGTCGCGTGATCGCAGAAAATGTAAATATTGTGGGTCCCTCTTTATTTACATATAATAATTAAAACTTTTTTTTTTCAAACTCACGAATGTATTTCTACATACTTCTTAGGGTCTATCCTCATGTTTTCTTATATACATTTCACTGAATAAAAGTCCGCCCGTTATTTGGTTATGCTTACTAACGGACAGTGTCCCTTTAAAATTTATTAATACACTTTAAATTTGAAATATGCATGGTACCAACGTTTTTGCACATTTCCGTTTGAATATCAATTCTTTGGTACAATGTACATTATTTTAAGTTTTTCAAAAATGCTTCTCCCACACTTTTAAAGGGAAGTGCTATAAAAGTCCTGGAAATATTATATGACAACAACATCATTGTAAACCAGTAGATTTACATGTATAGCAAAATAATCCCTATCTACCAGATTTTGTTCTTAAGAACTGTTACTGTAACATATATTTTGTTCCCTTTAATACTTTTTAACCATATCTGTGTGAAATGTTATGAAAGTCTCCTGTGAGAGTAATTGTTAATTTGGTATGGCTGAAAATAACGTTAGTTTACATCAGCTCGTCATGCTCATTA
Organism: Serripes groenlandicus; assembly: GCA_031761405.1. NCBI lineage: Eukaryota > Metazoa > Mollusca > Bivalvia > Cardiida > Cardiidae > Serripes > Serripes groenlandicus. The sequence goes on from JASEVX010000006.1 coordinate 470,532, forward strand.
ATAAAAACATAAAAGATGCCATTTTCTGTTATTTTATTGATATTCGCAAGTCTTGCATACCTGTATGTAATAATATCTTTGGTTATATGTTGTTTAAAGAGTCAGACGGCAATCTTGAAGTATTAACATTTGTACCTCAAATGTATTAATACAGTATCGTTTTCACTTTAAAACTGATTTTCAAAATGTAAAAATAAAAATTGAAGATTTTGTTATTTTACCATTTGTTTAAATATAGTGGCTATATAATCAAGTAAGTAACTTCAAAAAAAACTATTTGATATGGGCTATTCTTATCAGCTTATAGTTAATATTAGGGTTTTGCAAATATGCAAGCAAATGGGACATTTAGAGTTTTAAAAAAAATCAAGATTGCCTTGTTTCTCTTTAACAGTCAGAGCTCTAACATTTTAAATCTGTCTGTGTATGATTTGTAAAAATCTGATTTAAAATGTATTTTCCATATAATCGAACCAAGCAGTTAAATAATCCATTTAAAAGCATACACAAACTCATTTAAAATGTATGAAATGGAGTATTTAATTAAACAAATCATACACAAACAGATTTAAAATGTATTAAACGAATTAAATAATTTAACTGCTTGGTTCGATTATATGAAAATCCTTCTCAAAATGGTAGACGGGGGTTTTGTTTTTTCTGCTCATTAGTGAATAGAATCACAGCTTACCATCTCATGAAGGATTTTCCTACAGTCGATTCAAGCAGTTAAATAAAGTCTATTAAATTAACCATTTACCACAAAACAATCTTTAAAGACATACATGTAGACGATATTATATCATATTAATCATAAATAAGAAATACGCAATTGACATTACACAAAGCATACATAATTATGTTGATGTGTTGCCTCTGTATGATGTACAACACTCGGATGATGAGACTATTCATGTGAAGATACATTTGTTCAGTATACAAGAAGCCTTCGTCATACTGCAAAGAAAATGAGCAGGGTTTCATTGGTCATTGCCCCGTAGACATTATTAGTTATTTGGATTCATGACAGGGGACATCAGCTCGCATTCCCTGCCCGGAAATTATATTCACCCGAGCAGGGCATCTAAAATTTTAAAATACAAATCGGTCCAGGTTTTTTACTGTCGCAAGAATCGCACTTATTTTGAAAATCGCCGTACCCCACCCACCATGTCAGCTGCACTGCACCATGCATTTTTTCCGTTTAGTCATTTATATAGAGAACTATTTAAAATTTATGTTTGTATTATATTTGTGTTATTTATAACTTACTTTATCACAATTTGTACATTTTAATGAATGACATCATGTCTTCGCTTTACGTAATGAATAACTTTCACTCAATATTAAAATTGTTGATAATTTGAGGAATTGAACCGGAAGTGTCTAATAAACCGGAAGTCGCGTGAAGAATCACCGTGGTAAACAATGTAATTTAGAGGCAGTCGAGTTCATTTGTCGGTTCTAACATTTTGTTTTATCACTTTCCTTAATTAATGTCATTGATATTATTAATGTCATTAATATTATACTTAAAGTTATTGTAAAAAAAAAATCAAACAAACAAGTAACACCGCTCGGTATTTTAATTTTTTTTAATGACGCAAACAAATTTCAGTCCCAGCTTTGGCCACTTAAAAAACAAACCGACACAAGCAAGGAGGCTAACACCTTAAGACTAACGGTATATCAAAGAAATTACAGACGGTAACACTCGCTTTAGTGAACCGACAGAACGCGTGATATACTGTCTCATGCTACCTAGCTATAGACTCTTCCGGAAAACTCCCGACTATCGGTAATTGTTTAGTCCAAATTGACCTACTTTCGCACAGCGAGCGACAAACAATCGTGTTATGGATCAAAGAATATTGCCGCAAGGCATAGTTTAAGGGTAAAGGGCAATTGTAGAGTTTTTAACGACCGATAGATAAAATATCTGGACCGATTTAAACAGAGATTTTGAAAAGAAAAACAGTCTGGAGAAACAGATTTCGGTCTGGGAACTGATAAACCGGCGATTTTAGAAGCCCTGCACCCGAGCTGTCAGTACACGTCAGTTTACCCAATACCCCTTCAAAGTTGTTATTACTTATATTACTCTCGTCCGTCGGATGGGGAAGTAAACCGGGCGGTCCCATGTACGGTCTATCCTCCGAGCACGTTAAAAGAACCATAGGAATCTATTCGATAATAAGAGTAAGGCACGGTTCCTAGATTCCTATGTATCCTTCCACTCTCTCTGGGGCGGCTCTAAATAACTTATACCGTGTTGATGAGCCGTTAAACAACATTCAATCCGATATTAAAAACAAACCACTAAAAATGCTTACTTTACGTTATCACTCCATTCATCACAGTCCAGTCTGACAAAAAATATTTAACTGGAAAGTCGCGGCGATATGCGGTACTAGATATCATATTGATACTTCCTACAAAATCTTTCAATAAAATATCTAGTCTCATTATTCTGCCAAAAATCATTCCTGACAAAACTTCGAAGTCCAGTAAGTCCGCAAAAACATTCATCCGAAACACCGAACTAATATGCGCAACAAGAAAACATACTGATACCTTCTACCAAGTTTCATGAACATAGGAACTTAGGAAGATAAATGTAGGAGAAGTTGAGGGGAAACGCATTATATTTGAAAATCTACAAAGTCCTGTAACTCTTTCAAAGATTATTTAACCGGAACGTCCTGACAACATGCGGTACTAGACATCATGCTGATACTTCTTACCATGTTCCATGAGCATAGGAAGATAATTAAATGTAGAAGTTGAAATGAAACGCATTACACTTGAACATTTACAAAGTCCTGTAACTCTGACACAAATTATGTAACCGGAAGGATATGCGGTACTAGACATCACACTGATACTATATACTAAGTAGTTCACTAAAACATCTTCAGAATCCCATTATTCTGCCAAAAATCATTCAACCAGAACGTCTGACAAAATGCGCTACTATACTTCTTACTGATACTAAAGTTTCATGAAAATCAGAAGAACAAGAGGGCCTGTGGACTGTGGACGCTCTACTGGTTAAACTTAAAGTCATAACCCTGTCAAAATCATTCAACCCGAACATGGCGATGAGATGCGCAACAATGCTTGGTACTGATCATCCCTGCCACGTTTCGCTGACATCTGGCCAGACATTCAGGGGAACGTCTGTAAAAAGATAGTGTATTATACCCTTTAAAGGGTCATAACTGCCAAAATTCATTCAACTGGAACACGGTGATGTTATGCGCAACAGCTTGGTACTCATCATACCCGCCATGATTTGTTTAAATCCGACCAGGGGATCAGGAGAACTAGTCGGGACAACGTGTGTGTATTAAAACCTTTAAAGGTCCATAACTCCGCCAAAGATAATTTGACCGGAATAAGGCAATGATTTGCACAGCTAGACTTGATACTGATCTTCCTTGCCAAGTTTCATTGAAATCCGGCCAGAGGTTCAGGAGAACTAGTCCGGACAAAGATTCTGTATTAAAATCTATAAACTGATCATCCCTAAAAAAGTTTCGTTTAAATCCGGCCAGGGTTTCAGGAGAACTAGTCAGGACAAAGTTTGTGTATTAAAACCTTTAAAGGGACATAACTCCACCAAATCATTCAACCGGAACACAGTGACGATATGTACAACTAGGCTTGGTGATGATAATGCCTGCAAAGTTTCGCTGAAATCCGACCAGATGAAGGTGCTATCGTCTTCATGAGGCAAAATACAGCATCTTTGAACTAATTCAAGGGCCATAACTCTGGTGTTAATAATCCGATTTGGTTGGTTTTCAAACTTATCCAAGATTTCATTGATAGTAACAAGTTTGGTAAAGATTGGAGGAAAAATGAAGGCCCTATCGTCTTAACGAGGCAACATAAAGCATTTTCAACTAAATCAAGGGCAATAACTTTGATGTTACTGGTCCGATCTGGCTGGTTTTCGAACTCGTCAGAGCTGTCATTGATATCAACAATGGTGTAAAGATTGAAAAAGATCGGATGAGAAATGAAGGCCCTATCGTGTTAACGAGGCCAAATTATAGCATATTTCAGAAATTCAAGAGCCATATATGGTCCGATCTAGTCAAACTCGTCAGAGCTTCCATTCAACATTAGTGTAAAGATTGGAAAAGATCGGAGGAGAAATGAAGGCCCTATCGTGTTAACGAGGCAAAATATAGCAATTTTAACTAAACCAAGGGCCAGAACTCCGGTGTTTCTAGTCCGAACTGACTGGTTTTCGAACTAGTCAAGAGCTATCATTGATATCAACAATCTGGTAAAATTTGAAAAATGAAGGCCCTATCGTGTTTACGAGGCAAAGGTTAATGGACGGACGACGGACAGCTCGCCATCCCATAAGCTCTGCAGGCCGCTAAAAATGAAGGAGAGTTGAGCGGAAACATTTGTCATTTAAAAAATATCTATCTATCTATCTATCTATCTATCTATCTATCTATCTATCTATCTATCTATCTATCTATCTATCTATCTATCTATCTATCTATCTATCTATCTATCTATCTATCTATCTATCTATCTATCTATCTATCTATCTATCTATCTATCTATCTATCTATCTATCTATCTCTAATCTATCTATCTATCTATCTATCTATCTATCTAGAGGGTCCCAAAGGGTGTGTGTGTTCACGTGATCACGTAAAATAAAAACAAGGATCACGTCTTCACGTGAAAATAACAGAACTTTCACATTTCACGTTAAATGTTGATGAGCAGACGTGAAGCGCTATAGGCTCGAGCTTCTCTAGTACAATGTGTGGGTTGCAACAACAATAAAAAAACAACAAAACAAAACCACATACAATCACACACAAACTTGAGCCGTCAGATGTATTCTGAGGCTTTCAGGGGAGGCTCGGGGGAGAATGAGGGACACTAAAAAGACTGAAAAGGACAAAAAATTCACGTTTCACGTCACCATATCACGCGATCACGTTTTACCAAGACCAAAATCACGGATCACGCTGATATAATTTTCACGAAATCACGCAAAAATATTGTTTGTTTCACGTGTCACGTTTTTAAAAACACCATCATCTATCTATCTATCTGTCTATCTGTCTGTCTGTCTGTCTCTCTGTCTCTCTGTCTCTCTGTCTGTCTCTCTGTCTGTCTCTCTGTCTGTCTGTCTCTCTGTCTGTCTCTCTGTCTGTCTCTCTGTCTCTCTGTCGGTCTGTCTACACAATAAAAGTGATAGGGTTTGTTGGTTAACCACGAGCACTGTGTGTATGAAGTTTGAAGATTATGGATAAAATAATTCATGAATGACAGCCAGGATTTTTTTCCCATGATCATGTAACAGTGACCTTGATATTTGACCTACTAACCATACACTCAACAGGGGTCGTTGTTGAAAATGGATACTATTTGTATAAACTTTCAAGATTGTAGGTATAAAAGTAAATAAAGTACAGCTCAAAAGACATGTTGTATGGTCAGGTCAATGTGAACTTAACCTTTGACCTATTAACCCTAGCATCAATAGGATTCATAGTTTTATCACGGTTACTATTTCTGTACATTTTCATGGCTGTAGGGTAACAGTTAAAGTTTCAATTGGGGAAATGTTGCTCATGATTAAGTTATTGTCAGGCCAATGTAGTCTTGATGACCTATCTAACGCAATAGGCTTTTCCTCTCAGCAATGGCAATGCTCCGATGAAGTTTAATACGTATGGGTGTTATACTTCCGAATTTATCATTTGGAATGTTTAGGTAGGTCCATATGAGGTCATGGTGGCCTTGACCACAAAGGCAATAGGGTTCCTGTTTTCACCAAGGGCAATGTGCATGTAATGTTTCATGAGAGGTAATGTTATACACCTGGAATTACTACTTGGAATATGTATGTAAAATATGAGATCATGATGATCTTGACCTTTTGCCTACTGGCTCTTAGTAAGAAAGCTTCCCCTCTCACCAAGGGCAATGGAGTTATCGTGCGTAATGCAAAGTTCCATACGAGGTCACGGTGACTTAGTAACTCGTAACAAAAGCAACAGACTTCCTCTTCTGACCTAGGGCAATCTACATATAATGTTTTTTGAGGATGTGTATAACACTTTCGAAGTTATCAAGCGGAATGCATATTGCCACATCAGGCCATAACCACCCTTACTTTTAACCTAGTGACCCCAAAAAACAACAAGGTTCCACCTCTCAACAAGGGCTATATACCTATGAAGTTCCATGACTAGCATCGTCTATGGGTGTCATGCTTTCGAAGTTAATTTATCACTTGGATTGCACATTTTCATATGAGGTCATGGTGAACTTGACCTTGGACAGACAGACCCCAAAAACAATACTGTTCCACCTCTCACAAGGGCTATATACATGTATCAATAATGCAATGATGCAATGATGGTAGGTGTTATGCTTTCGAAGCTATCGCATATAATACCGATTTCCAAATAAGGTCATGGTGACCTTTGACCGTCTGACCTCAAAAACAATAGTGTGTTTTCTTTCAACAAGGGCAATGTATCTATGAAGTGTCCTGAGAGTGGTTGTTACAGTTTAAAAGTAGTGCAAAATATGTACTTCCATATAAAACATACTTGACCTTTGGCCTGCTGACTCAGACTACAACAGGTCTTCTTCTCCCATCAAGTGCAATTTACCAATGAAGTTTCGTGAGTGTGCGTTTTATGCTTTCGAAGTTATTGCGCGGAATGATTTTTTTCATATCAGGTCAAGGAAACCTTTGACCTAATGACCCCAAAATCAATAGGTTTTACTCTCAAAAAGGGCAGATGTTTCATGAGTATGGGTGTTATTATTTCGAAGTTATCATTACTGAATGTATATTAGCGAGCACAGCTAGCGAGAAGTGCCGAAGGCACTTCGAGCGCAAGCGAACTTTACGGTAACGGGAGAAAAATAAAAATAAAAAAAATAAAAAAAATAAAAAAGAAGATAATTGCTAATCTATGTGTCTCGATTTTGATGGTAAATCGTCGTTGTCACGCTTTAAGCATTTCTAACGCAGACACCGGCTCCCACTATAGGAGTTTTAGTTTCGAAATTCTGATTTGTTTTCTTTAAAACAGTTTTCTGTGCAACGTTTCCGTTATGACTGGTTAGAGTAGAGTTTCAGAAATAATTTGAAAGTCTCTCCGACTCCTTCACAAAGTCCTATAGAATATGTGCAGCAGAATATTTAAAGAGTTTAAATGCGAAACTAAGGCTTTTTAGAAAATATGTGGTTTCCGTGGGAAATTTCAAAATGACAACAAATGCAGGAATATGCTGAACATGTCAACAATTGGAGAGCGCACAATGATTAAACAATACTAGCAGCATATGTGAGTTGTTCATTTAGTATGTTTTTTTATTTGTAAACACTCGGTATGAAGGTTAAATTGTCTTGGCCGGAAACTTTCCGCATTATGCAAATTAGCGCGTGTTAAAATCAGTGACGTAACAGTAGTCAATATTGACATTATTTGCAGACGACTAGTGACATCTCATGTAATTTCTGGAAGACTCGGATTGCTTTTACTTTGTACTAACACTTTTGTGAGTTGATGTTGAGCTAGTTTAAATGATTAATTGTGGACAAATCGATTATAATTTCTTTCACTTCGTACGAACACTTTTGTGAGTTTATGTTGAGCAAGTTTTAACTGCACCTTGAATTTCCATCAGTCACTCATGTAAATATTCAGCGTTTTGCGAAGATGTTCCAGAGGAACCCAGCACAGTACTGGAAGAATAAGAAGTTTAAATGATTAATTATTTATGGACAAACCACCCTCGTCGCGAACGGAAAGCGTTTCTTCAGTCTACCCCCTAGAATAATCTACAAAATATCCCCCCCACCCCACACCCACCACCACCCTGAAGAAAAAGAGGAAAAGTTTCCTCAGACAGACCTCCCTCTCATGGAAAGTCTTAGACTACAAGCCACCCCACCACTCCCCAGCCAGCATGGCCATATCGGATAGATTTTGGTAATTGGTCGGAATGTCGGCAGACTGTCGCTCTGTTACCGATACAAGTAACAGAGCGGCAAGGCCCGATGTCTATCCGTCATCTGTATATAGGAAACATATCGGTTCGATATAGGCTTGCTGACTGGGTTTGTGTTTTTTTTTATGATTTGCTGAAAAGATATCGGTCAGATGTCGGCTAAATGTTGGATATGCCGACGTCGGGTCGATGTAGAGCGGTTTAATTCAATATTTTCCAATTTTTGAATTATTTGTTTGTATGGCATGCTAAATTGATTGTTCAATGCATTAATCTGAATGAATATAGCACATTTCTTCTAATGTCTATTATTATATCTCGGGCCAAAGTCAGGCCGACGTAGTTTGTATCACTTGATACCATATATCGGGCCGCTGTCAGTCCGAAATAACACGCCATAAATGGAGGTAATGACATGTCATTTTGAATATTGTATATTTATTGTTAATGTGAACAGATATTCCTCGCAAATGTAATTTTTTACATTGCAAAATGATGCTACCTCAGAGCTCCAGATAAGGGTTTGAACTTTGAGTATTTTTACTCCATTGTTTTTATTTTAATTGGGTATTTGCATTTTGCAATTGGGTAAAAAATAAATTTTACCCCATCATTTATTTTTCAGTTGGGTATTTTTACCCTACCTGGATGTTTTCAATTGGGTATTTCCTTGTAAAATTAACTAACAACAAACAAAACACATAATTACGGAGCCCCTAAAGTGACATTCAATATATTGTTTTAGTATGCAAATAAAACAGCTAATTTGCATATTAAAAAAAAGTATCGCATTTTTATTTCGTTTTTACGAAATAATAATTCGATACTTTTTTTTAATATGCAAATAAGCCAATTTATTTCGTATTAACGAAATAATAATTCGATACTTTTTTTTAATATGCAAATTAGCTGTTTTATTTCGTATTTACGAAATAAATATTTCGTTTAAACGAAATAATTATTTCGTTAAAACGAAATAATAATTCGATACTTTTTTTTAATATGCAAATTAGCTGTTTTATTTCGTTAAAACGAAATAATAATTCGGTACTTTTTTTTAATATGCAAATTAGCAGTTTTATTTCGTATTTACCATGTGTTACCGAGTTTCCACATGGTTGTCTGATGGTTTTGATTGATTGGTGTTTAATGCCGTTTTCAACAATCAACTTTTCAGTCATATCACGGCAGCCAGTTCACCTAATCATATGTTTCCTGATTTTTTCACACCAGTACTCCACACAACATACTTTGCCAGCCCCGGTAGCTCAGTCGGTAGCGATGCGGGCTGTCAATCCAGGGGTTTGTTAGTTCGAATCCCGGCTCGGCCAACTTTCTTACCGACGATTGACAAAAGTCAATGCGACATGCGTCATTCGTCTTCCACCAATGGGCTCAGTCTATGTGGAAAAGCAGCCAGTTGCTTGGGAAGATTGCTGTGTGGAGTACTGGTGTGAGAAAACCAGGTAATGCATGAGTAGGTGAACTGGCCACCGTGATATAACTGAATTTTTTTTAAAAACGGCGTTAAACCCCAATCAATCAACAACATACTTTCCACGCAACTGGCTGCTTTTCCACATCGACTGTTAGCCCATTGGTGAAAGACGAATGACGCTTGTCGCAGTGGTTTTTGTTCAACATCGTAAATAATGTTTGCCGAGCTGGGGTTCGAACTCACAACCCCTAGATTGACAGCCCGCGTCCTTACCGACTGAGCTACCGGTGCTCGGCTGATGGTAGACTCGAGATATTTATTTTAATTTATTAATTTACTTAATTAAACAGCGCAAATTTGTATATTAAAAAGTTTTGAATACTAACTATTATTTCGTAAATAAGAAATAAAACGGCTTATTTGCATATTAAAAAGAAATGTCGAATAGTAAGTATTATTTCGTAAATACGAAATAAAACGGCTAATTTGCATATTAAAAAAAAGTGTCGGTATTAATTATTTCGTTTAAACGAAATAAGTATTTCGTTTAAACGAAATAAGTATTTCGTAAATACGAAATAAAACAGCTAATTTGCATATTAAAAAAAAGTATCGAATTTTTATTTCGTTTTTACGAAATAAGTATTTCGTTTAAACGAAATGATTATTTCGTTAATACGAAATAAATTGGCTTATTTGCATATTAAAAAAAAGTATCGAATTATTATTTCGTAAAAACGAAATAAAAATGCGATACTTTTTTTTAATATGCAAATTAGCTGTTTTATTTGCATACTAAAACAATATATTGAATGTCACTTTAGGGGCTCCGTACATAATCAAACATGGTACTCACGTTTATCATTATGTTCTGTGCATTTGACATTTTTAACCGACGCTTGATTTAGATCGCCCAGCGCATACACGATATAAAAAGGGTACAGGCAAAAATGAGTAAATCGCGCACAATTAAAACTGAATTTCGGAACCAGTCTGTTCACTCGGCAGTTTCGTCTTTTACTTATATTTGATTTTGTTTCGAGATATTGTGAGAACTCTGGGCCAATACGCGATCAATTAGAAATGAAAAATTGCAAATACGCAAGCAATTCGAGAGGAATTGCTTATCAAATATTTATTTTGCGATATGATACGCATGGTTTTGTTTATATATTGCTTTTTCCACCATTTTATTTGCGTATTTATGCAAATATGCACCTTATCTGGAGCTCTGCTACCTACATGCCTACATTCACAAGAGTTTTATTTATTGCTAATGAATATTTTTACAGTCGAGCTAATTGAGATAAGCACCTAAAAAAAGATATATATATATCAGGTAGTGAGTATTCATTAAATAGATTTGATAAAAAAAATCGGACGGAGTTAAAAGCCCGATAACCTTGTATGTTGCGAAACATATACATGTATTTTGGATTGGTAATCCGATGCTCTAGCTACATACTGTGCTAGCTGGATGGTGACAATAGAACGAATTTGATGTTTATCTGTCATTATGGGCCCACTTCGGGTCGAAACTATATCGGATACATATTGGATAGATAACTAACCGATGATGGATAGTAAACTAAAAGGATGTCTAACCGATGATGGATAGTAAACTAAAACGATATCTAACCGATGTGTAGCCGACAAGATATCGGTCCAACTTGAAGCCGATGGGCACGCCGATCTCAGGCCGATATCGTTTGCGATACTGGTCCTATATAAAATAAAATATGGGGCCGATGAAGGATAGATATAGGATTGCTGGCTGGGTCCTCACCCCCTAGATTTGTTCATTTCAAAATACCTACCCCCACCCACCCACACACACACACCGAACGACCCACAAAACACACACACACCTGTGTGTACTACGGTGTGGTATTCCAGTGTGTCAGCACTATAGACTGTAGATAGATACATTACACTAAACACAATCATAAGTCCAGATTCTATTGTGCCCATACAGGTGGGTGTCCTATCGTTTAACATATGGTGGATGGTCTGGTTCTCATTTATTTGACTCAGATAGTGATATCTGTGGTATGATAAAAATGACCTCATTATAGAATTTAAAAACCGAAATTGTTTGTATTTGTTTTATGACATAATTATAGACCAGTGGTACGATTCACCGGAACACAACAGACCAGAACAGAGATGAAACACCGGGATGTACTGGAACTGCCTTTTCAGTGAAAAGCAAAAATGAGATTTACACTACAGAAGGGCTGCACACTGAACATCTTCAAGAAAAGAGTCATCTATCCTTTGTTTATATTTAAATGGTTGTCTGTGACTGATAGTTGCATTATTCTGTCAGGCATTTACAACCAGCATTGGATGGTGACACTAGCATCTTTTAGGAGTGGCCCATTGGGTCAGTCACACACAGATTGGATTTCTTCAAACCCATACACTGAAGTGAATGCAACTTGCCATCTTGTACAGACGGTTCTTATTCAAGGTAAGATCAGGACAGATGGACTGTGGTGTTAACATTGAAACAATTATCCCTATCTCTCATCTATTTGTGAATCATATTTAGTGTTATCGGCTAAATACACAGGTCACAGTTTGCATATATTTAGTAATAAATAATAACATAGAAAATATCAACATTTCTGGCAAAAAGAAAAAAAAATGTAAAAAAGCAATTGGAACAATGTATGTATATGTATAAAGTTAACAATCTTTCAGTTTAGTTATATCACGACAGTGTATACTTGAAGCAGTGAGGTAAATGCTGAATTTGGCAGTTTAGTTTTTTTCAAGCTAGTCTAAAACTTTTTTATCTAAAATTATACTGAGTTGCAAAAGAATTAAGTGTATACAGCCCAGTTGTGAAAGAAAGTGTGCAATGCGTTTTTTTTAATGATTTATTCATTCTTCTTATTATTATTGAGGCCCCCAGGAGGATGGAAGGGGTACATCTTCCTTTGTTCCCTAAAAATATGAGTCAGTGTTCCCTTGTTCCCCACAACTATTTTGCTTTGTTCCCCAAAATTATTTGTCAAATGTTCCTCTGTTCTCTAAAAGTATTTTTAATGTTTAAAAGATTTGCTAATGTTCCCCAAAATTCATTCTGGCCTACAGTACACTGTCATCACAAAAATATTGTTTGAAATGTTAACTGTTTGTGATTTTTTTTTTAATATTAAAACTAGATGTTAGAATTTTATTTCCTGTAAAGTCATGTTCCATTGTTCCCTAACCTAAAAATATGTGTCAATGTTCTCTTTTCCCCTGAAAATAACGGCCATTGTTAACAGCCATTGTTCCCTTGTTCACCAAATATAAATAGCCATTTCCCCCAAAACCCCTGAGAGGACCTCATTATTGTGTTGCTTTCAATTGTATTGTTCTTTCACCTCTTTCATTGAGTTTTTCTGTTTAAAATTTACTTTCACATTTTCTGTGCTCGCCTCAAGGTTTTACCTTAGTTCATATTACCATGTAAGGTCATGGAGACATTGACCTTTGACCTACTGACCCCAAAACAATAGCTAGGGTTCCTTCTCTTACCAAGGGCCATTTACGTAATAAAGACATTGTGAATACTATGGTGACCTTGACATTTGATCCCAAAATCAACATGCTTCCTCCGCTCACCAAGGGCAGTGTACATTTTAAGTATATCAGGTGTGGGTGTTATGGTTTCAAAGTTATCGCGCAGAATGCATATTTCCATATAAGGACATGACGACCTTGGCCTTTGTTCTATTAACCCCAAAAACAAAAGAGTTTCTCCTTTCACCTGGGGGCAATGTACCTATGAGTATGAATTTACATGAGTGTATGCGTTACGGTTTCGAAGTTATCGTCCGGATTGCGAGGGGCGGACGGACGAAATGACTGAGGTACAACCCCAGTATCTACCCAGAGTTTTCGTTCCTTGAATTCACCAGGGCGTAAGTATACATGTACACATGGTGACCCTGGTAGAGATTGGGACAGACGTCCCGTCATAGATAAACTAGTGTGATTCTCACAATCTTATCGATTTGTATGAAATACCGTACAGCATTGAAATTAAACGCTTTATTTTCTTCTTTTTTTCCAATGATCGTTTTTCTGGCTAAGATGTATAGCTAACTTCCGGTTCACGAAAAACGGGCATGCGATTTGTTTTTATTCGTTTTATTTGTTGAATATGGAAACTTCTGACAGTACTCGTAGACCCAATCACATCCCGCCATCAAATGTAAGTTTTATCTTACATATCTCGTCCCAGAGTCTAAAACGCATGGTATTGTACTCTGTAGATTTAGATGCAAGCCCAACGACAGGCGCACCCGAGGCAACCATCGTCTGCAACAGGCTGCAGCAACAAACAGAGTATACAAAAACTCCTTCTACCCCGGACCATTATCGAGTGGAACCACCTACCCACTTTAGTCACCGATACAACTACGATCGAGGAGTTCAATGTCGCCCTTGAACACTTCCACTTCCAGGCGACTCTCCTAGCCACTCAGTAGTCTTCTTTTACCGATTTTTAACTACATATCCAATAAAAGAGGTGGCTGTCTCACTCCCATCACAGGTCATCTGTACATTTTCTCGAGAATCCTGACCTTAAGGCTTAACCGGAAGAAGAAGAAGAAGAAATGGTTAATGCTTAATGCTTTCAAATCAGAGGTGGAAATGAGATACACCAGCATGATGAGTATTGAGACTGTTTTTGGTTGTCATAAAGTGTCACCCCACTGAAACAAACAAGTTTACTGCACCATTTTGGGCTAAAAAATGAGTTCGGTCTCCTACCTAATGAAGCTGAAATCTTTCACTTCAGGCAAGGTGAATGTAACTATGTGCAGGGAGATCCATACCCTAGGCACTTTAAAGACAGGTCTGCCAAATCTCCGGATAAATTCCTGATTCTACGGATTTTTCATTTGCTCTCCAGATTTAAGTGTACAATCTCCGGATTTTCCATCAAACCAAAATGTACATGATTTAACAGCTATATTGTCACAGTTTATTTAAAAGCTATTTCCTGCATTAGTCATGTTACACTCCCTAGTCAGCGATGCAAAAGGTGGGTATTTACAAGTGTCAAATCTATGTTGGTTATCAGTGTAATGCACTGACTGAATATACAGGAAGATCCATACACTATATAGATGCACTTTAAAGACAGGGTTAACTGTGTCATGGATTTTGATCATCTGAAAATCAAAGTTTAGCTCTGTGAGTGTCCCTCCTCCCAAAAAGTATGTTTTCCAATTCTTGACTAAAAACTCCCATATGAAAGAAAATTATGATTTTCAAAAAGTATGCTACTGAATAGTTAATGTGAAAAAAAATGTTATCTTTACATGCATTTATCATAAACCCTTTGTGTTTTAAAATGGTAATGCAAACTAGACTTTTCGAGGATAAGGCAAGCTATTATATTCACGTTGGTTAACCTTTTATGTTAAGCGGAAATTTTAGAAACTGTTTAAAGGATTACAATGAAATTTACACATGTATTTACTTTTATGAGAGGACCAGGGCCCTGTTTTATGAAACAACCTACGATAGTTTTGATTGTAAGTCAAAATAAAATAACTTCAGAAGTATTTGAAGCAAGCAATGAAGGGCGGAAATATTGATTGCATAAACAACACATGTATTAGATAGTTTACAGAAAATCGTTTTATCTGTTTAACGTAACATATAGCAATACATTTAATAATTTGATTTACGATCAAAATTATGGTAAAATGTTTCATAACACGGGCCCCAGTTCTATAATGCTGTTTTGAAATTTAACAGAATAATGGTTCTTTTTCCATGTTTTCACAAATTTGATTTTTAGCTCTTCTGATCAGAGATCAGCAGAGCTTATGCCGTGGTGCGGCGTCCGTCGTCCGTCTGTCCGTCCGTAAACTTTTATTTGTAGAGACTACTCCTCTGCAACTACTGGATGGATATTCATGAAACTTTACAGAAATGTTGCCCATGAAGTCTAGTTGATCCTAGCAAAAATTCATGTTGATGTGAAATCCAAGATGGCCGCCAAAGCTAAAAATAGATTTTTAAAATACAAATTTGTAGCGACTACTTCTTGAAAACTATAAGTGATATTGATATGGGACTTTTTCTAAAATGATCAGTATGACATGATGTTGGTCCTTCTCAAAAATCATTTTGATTCGACGTTAAACATGGCTGCCAGCGGCCGTCTTTGTTTACATAGAGTTATATAGTAAAAACTTGTAACGACTACTCCTCTGAAACTACTTGGCAGATTTTCATGAAACTTCACAGGAATGTTGCTCTTGATGTCTAATTGATCCTAGCAAAATTTCGGATTGGCCAGAAATTCAAGATGGCCGCCACAGCTAAAAATAGATTTTTAAAAAATAAGTTTGTAGCGACTACTTCTTGAAAACTATAAGTGATATTGATATGGGACTTTTTCAAAAATGATCAGCATGATATGATGTTGATCCGAGTCGAACATTATTTTGATTCGACGTTAAACATGGCTGCCAGTGGCCATCTTTGTTTACATAGAGTTATATAATGAAAACTTGTAGCGACTACTCCTCTGAAACTACTTGATGGATTTTCATGAAACTTCACACGAATGTTGCTCTTGATGTTTAGCTGATCCCAGAAAAATTTCAGGGTCACCGGAAATTCAAGATGGCCGCCACAGCTAAAAATAGATTTAAAATAAATAAGTTTGTAGCGACTACTTCTTGAAAACTATAAGAGATATTGATATGGGATTTTTTCTAATATCATCAGCATGACATGATGTTGATCCTTGTCGAAAATCGTTTTGATTCGACATTAAACATGGCTGCCAGCGGCCATCTTTGTTTACATAGAGTTATAATGAAAACTTGTAGCGACTACTCCTCTGAAACTACTTGACGGATTTTCATAAAACTTCACAGAAATATTGCTCTTGATGTCTAATTGATCCTAGCAAAATTTCGGATTGGCCAGAAATTCGAGATGGCCGCCACAGCTAAAAATACATTTTTAAAAAATAAGTTTGTAGCGACTACTTCTTGAAAACTATAAGTGATATTGATATGGGACTTTTTCTAAAAGGATCAGCATGACATGATGGTTATTTGAGTCGAACATTATTTTGATTCGACGTTAAACATGGCTGCCAGTGGCCATCTTTGTTTACATAGAGTTATATAATGAAAACTTGTAGCGACTAATCCTCTGAAACTACGTGATGGTTTTTCATGAAACTTCACACGAATGTTGCTCTTGATGTCTAATTGATCTTAGCAAAATTTCAGGTCGGCCGGAAATTCAAGATGGTCGCCATGGCTCAAAATAGATTTTTAAAAAATAAGTTTGTAGCGACTACTTCTTGAAAACTATAAGTGATATTGATATGGGACTTTTTCTAAAATGATCAATATGACATGATGTTGGTCCTTCTCAAAAATCATTTTGATTCGACGTTAAACATGGCTGCCAGCGGCCGTCTTTGTTTACATAGAGTTATATAGTAAAAACTTGTAACGACTACTTCTCTGAAACTACTTGGCAGATTTTCATGAAACTTCACAGGAATGTTGCTCTTGATGTCTAATTGATCCTAGCAAAATTTCGGATTGGCCAGAAATTCAAGATGGCCGCCACAGCTAAAAATAGATTTTTAAAAAATAAGTTTGTAGCGACTACTTCTTGAAAACTATAAGTGATATTGATATGGGACTTTTTCAAAAATGATCAGCATGACATGATGTTGATCCGAGTCGAACATTATTTTTATTCGACGTTAAACATGGCTGCCAGTGGCCATCTTTGTTTACATAGAGTTATATAATGAAAACTTGTAGCGACTACTCCTCTGAAACTACTTGATGGATTTTCATGAAACTTCACACGAATGTTGCTCTTGATGTCTAGTTGATCCCAGAAAAATTTCAGGGTCACCGGAAATTCAAGATGGCCGCCACAGCTTAAAATAGATTTAAAATAAATAAGTTTGTAGCGACTACTTCTTGAAAACTATAAGAGATATTGATATGGGATTTTTTCTAATATCATCAGCATGACATGATGTTGATCCTTGTCGAAAATCGTTTTGATTCGACGTTAAACATGGCTGCCAGCGGCCATCTTTGTTTACATAGAGTTATAATGAAAGCTTGTAGCGACTACTCCTCTGAAACTACTTGACGGATTTTCATAAAACTTCACAGAAATATTGCTCTTGATGTCTAATTGATCCTAGCAAAATTTCGGATTTGCCAGAAATTCAAGATGGCCGCCACAGCTAAAAATAGATTTTTAAAAAATAAGTTTGTAGCGACTACTTCTTGAAAACTATAAGTGATATTGATATGGGACTTTTTCTAAAAGGATCAGCATGACATGATGGTTATTTGAGTCGAACATTATTTTGATTCGACGTTAAACATGGCTGCCAGTGGCCATCTTTGTTTACATAGAGTTATATAATGAAAACTTGTAGCGACTAATCCTCTGAAACTACGTGATGGTTTTTCATGAAACTTCACACGAATGTTGCTCTTGATGTCTAATTGATCTTAGCAAAATTTCAGGTCGGCCGGAAATTCAAGATGGCCGCCATGGCTAAAAATAGAATTTTAAAAAATAAGTTTGTAGCGACTACTTCTTGAAAACTTTAAGAGATATTGATATTGGACTTTTTCTGAAATGATCAGCATGACATGATGGTTGTATGAGTCTAACATTATTTTGATTCAATGTTAAACATGGCTGTCAGCGGCCATCTTTGTTTACATAGAGTTATATAATGAAAACTTGTAGCGACTACTCCTCTGAAACTACTTGATGGATTTTCATGAAACTTCACAGGAATGTTGCTCTTGATGTCTAATTGATCCTAGCAAAATATCAGGTTGGCCGGAAATTCAACATGGCCACTACGGCTAAAAATAGATTTTCAAAAAACAAGTTTGTAGCGACTACTTCCTGAAATCAAAATCAATCAGTAGAGCTTCAAGGTCATTAATCTCTTGTTTAATTGATATTTTTTTTATTTTCATATCTCCGAATCCCTTCAAAAAAGTCAATAAAATAACTTAGTTATTAAGTTCTTGGAAATCAACCTGTTAAAGTTGATGGATCGTTATAAATAGGTAAAATAGAATGGTAACTCCTTTGAAGTGGCTCTAAATAAAATAGTATTAGTTATATTAGTTGATTGGTCTTGAATTCACTATAATCTGAATATAACCGGTAATAACAATTCTGATTTCATCTTTATTGGAGCCTTTATAGGGTTAACTAGTTGAAACATATTCATTTTACATCGATTTCGAAACAAGTTCTTGCAACTTACATTAATCACTCTAGATGGCTTCCTGGGTAGAACCAGTACTAAGCAATGTGGATTAATTATCTTGCTCAAGGATAAATAACGTGGCCTCAGCGAGGATCGAACCCACGACCTCTTGATGTGGAGATCGGCGCTCTACTACTGGGCCGCGCACTCCAGGTTAACTAAACTGTATTGAAATTTTGCAAAGGTATATCAGTCGTTTAACCCTTAACCAGCTAAACACGACTATAATAACCTTTGCGCCCATTGTAAACCCAAATCAGCCCAAAACACCCCTTTGTCACATAAATGGAATGGTCTTAATTCAAAGAACGAACAGTCCATTATATATTTGTAGCGGGTAAACAGGGTTAGACACTAACTTCTTATGACTACTAGCCTACAGGGCTAGTGCCTTCTTATTTTTACTAGCCCTTCTTAAAAACAACTAGTCCTCCTTTCACTCTTTTGTGGCAAAATAAAAAGATACCAAAATATCATGGCTTGGTAGCACCATGGATAAAGCCTTGGCTTTAGAGCTATAGACAGGCATCTGACCAGTGTGGGTTCGCTCCCTGGCGAAGGCATGTCTGAGGGTAAACTTCATAATCCGTCTCTATCTATAGCTGAGGTTGCATTTCCTATATTACTTTACTGCTTGTAAATTATTGCAAGACAACAGCTTTGTGACTAGGTCATAGTCAAATTTATTTATAGGCCACGGCCATTATACCCTTCTTTGCAGCGGCCTGTATAAGGCATTTTCTACAATCAAATTTCTTTTTAAAGTCATGCCGACTTACCTTGGAAATTTCATTCCCCGTTTGTGGATTTTTTCCCCCAATTAAAGGCAAAAGGCCCCTTCCCCAAAACTGGGAAAAGGGCTCTGTAGGCACTTACACGATGGCTAAAATATACGTATGTGTTTATTTGAATCATGTTGTTTTTGCTGATGACGCTTTTCCTATTCGGTTTTTTGTTTGTTTCGATGGCGACAGTTCCATATTTAAATATCTCATTTTTCAGCATTTTGCGCCATCAAAGGAAAAATGGCCAATCAGTGATGAGTAATTTGACACACGTACACATTCGCACATTCGCAGGTGCTTGTCTTGGTCTATATCATACCCTACTTTACAAAACGATATTGAAGAGTTTGAATTGCGAAAAATTGAAATGATTTGGCAATTTTCGACATCAGGATCATATAAGATTATTTAAAATCGACATTTAAATATTAATAAAAACAACTAGCCCGTCGGGCTTGTCAACTGTGAGTTTTTACTAGTCCTTCTCGAAAGTGACTAGCTTTCGGGCTAGCGTTAGTGTCGAACTCTGGTTAAGGGTTTCTGGTCGCAAATTTTGTTTAATGGTGAGGCATTAGCAGAGCCATAAAACACTATTTAGAATGGTATACTGTTGAAAATTCACAATTTCTATATCGGTTAACCCCTTTCTAATGCATTTCATTGTTATCGACAGTTCCACTCACAATTTCTTTGTTAAATAAGTCCCAAATGTTTGAACATCAACCAATCGAATTGCAGCATTTTGGCAGTTGTGTTAGAATTAGTGTTTGGAATCGGCTGAAAATTTATGATTAATCATCAGAATATTTAACCGACCGATGATCGATCATTAATCGATTAAACATGGCTGCTATAAAAGACAAGTTTAAGCCTTTTTCAGACTATAATGAAGAAAAGAATCGCATTTCAAGTATGTTCTGGTAATAAAGGAACTGAATGAAACTGACCAACATATATTTAAACAAAATAAGTTGTGATGACCTCTATAAATATGTGATTACTTGTTGCAAAATTATAAGTTAACTCATTTTATTTTCTTGTATATATATTTTAGTACAAGAGAATGAAATAAGCCCTACTTTTCAACAACCGAGTGAAGTCGAACATGAAAAATTGTAATTGATTAATCAGATCAAAGACATAACTGATCGATGATTGATCAAATCGATTAATCGGAACGACACTACTTATTATACACTGACAGTGGAGACATGCATGTATATGTTTTAAAAATATAATTTTTTTTAAAACATATACAATCATTTGCATAATAGTTTTAAATTAACTTTTCTTTTTTCATTTCAGTCAAAAGAGAGAAAGGAATGGAAAGAAGAGAGACTAAAAAGTAAGCTATTTTATTGTATGATATTTGTCGGGGACAAGTAGTCAATACATTTTAATGTTGTATGTATAGAATTGAAACTTGCATATACAGTACATGTCAAGTTAATGTCCAAGAACTGCATTGTCTCAGAAATCATCCACTTGAGTTTTGGTAAAAAAAAAGGATAAAAGTTGCATACTTTATAATATTAATTTTCTGCTAAAATCAAGAACTAAAATTACAAAAATGAGCTTTCATCGGTAGCACCGGATACTCCTCAAGATGCCAGCACCATTAGAGCGTTTGGCAGGCATGGTGTAACACTATGGCCTCGCCATTGTACTTAACCTAATAGCAGTTTATAAATGCAACACAGTTAGAGTTAAAATACACCCTTGTTAATCCCTATTATAACTGATAATGCAATGGGAGTTTCCTAAAACTGTCAGTTACTCGATGGTTAATCATCTGAACACCTGTTATTGTTTTACCTGCTTTAAACTTCGTTTCTCTGGAAGTTTCTGGAAAATATGAATTCTGGGAGTGAAAAGGTATTGCCATATAAAGGGGAGACCATTCACCGAAATGTCTTGTTTGTAATATGTAATCACTTGTAGCTACACAGGTCGATGTCCATAGGTGGGGCATGACTAACTGCCGAACGGTACTCTGGGTAATCTTCTATTATAAGACTGAACGCACAGAAAGTCTAGAGAGAGTCGGGAGTTGAAGAGTGGAGAGTCAGTTTCAATAGTCAAGAGTCGGTCTTATATCCACAAGATGGATTCCTGCGATCTTAGACAGGGTGTGGGATAAGTTATATAACTATACTATGAAAGCTAGTAGTAGGGAAATTGTTCAGCGTGACGTAGTGCACGGTTCCCGGCTTCCTATGTATCCTTCCCCTCTCTCTGGGGCGGCTCCAAATAACCTATACTGTGTTGATGAGCTGTTAAACAACATTCAACTCAACTTAAATTGTTAATACATGTAGAATCCTATAATTTTTCATTTGGCAGAAAAAGCTGAAAAGAGAAAATGGAAGGAAGAAAAACTTATACAACAACTGGAGAAACAGAAAGCCAAAGAAAAAGAGAGTGAAGAGGCAAAGAAGAAGAAAACAGAGGAACAGAACTTACAAGAGAGATTGGGTAAATAAAGCAGCATTGAACAGGTGGCGAAACTACTTGATTTTTTATCGATTTCACGACAAACAAATGTACCAAAACAAAGCTCTTGATTCAGGTAGGGGTTTTCTTCGTAACTTTCTTGGCCGAATGGTTAGAGTATCTGACTTAAAATCACCTTGCCCCTCACCGCTGTGGGTTCGAGCTCTCGTGGGACCAGGAATCTTTATTTGAGGAAGCTATCCAGCTGGATTTCAGAACGTCTGTGGTTCTACCCAGGTGCCCACCCGTGCTCGAAAATTGATTGTTTCATGGCATTTCGTAAATCTCCCTGATTTGGAAGTCCAATCTCCCTTATGTGATGCTGGAAAATGCCTGGGACCTTTCTCCACCAGTGGAAACTGGAAATGCGCCATATGACCTTAGCTGTTGGTGCGACAATAAAATCCAATTCAAATCAATTCGTAACTTTTTAATATGTAACGAATTTTGATCTTTCCTCCGCTGCAAAAGTCAGTTTAGTTTGTTCAGTACTTTCTGATGCACACGGTCATAGATTTTTTTTGTTTCCAATACTTTGGGAGGGCTAATCTCGGAAAGTACTGGCTAAATCGAACTACGTTTTACAGCGGAGGTCAGAGCTCACTTTTGAGAGGTACTTGCACTTTAGTTGAATAAAATTTGATAAATATTAAGGAAGTTATGAAGCAAACACCTACCTGAATGAAGCATTTTGTTTGCAATTTTTTGCCTCGAAAAAGTTACGTAGTTTCGCTATCCTGTTGAAGCAATTTCCACGTCTAACTTACTTTTATTTTTGAGCTAGGATTATAAAGTTTGAAACATGAAATAACCAGAATTGTTGAAGAAGTTGATGAATTATGTTTTTTCCATTTTTCTCTCACCTGGGCCAAAGGCTAAATTGAGCTATTCCAATCCTTTTCTGTCCGGCGACCATCTGTCTGTTCTTCCAAGTTTACAGTAGTATGCTTGTGTGACTTAACATTGTGTTACTAAAAAATAATTTTTTTTGTGTCAAGCATGTTGTGCATGAAATAGGCCATTCATTTATCACTAAATACTTAATAGTGGCCTACTTCAGGCAACACAACATTTTTGAGACAAAATTTCTATATCTTAGTAAAAATAGTATTTCCACTAATTTCACTTTTGAAATTTACCAATATAACATTTATTGTGATGTTCATTCCAGGTCGTGTGTACACAGTGTCGATCGCTCTGCCGGGTTCAATCCTTGACAATGCACAGTCACCGGAATTACGGACATATCTTGCTGGACAGGTAAGATGTAAAACCGGAGCGGAAACCAGAACAAACTCACAATTTCTTGCATTCCGGATAAGGTTTTCCGCATTTTACATGGGTGATGGAAAGCCTGATCTCACACATGGGGGAAGATAAAAGTCACACCGGTGACCCTGATTTCAACAATGACAGTTGCATGATGTCATTATGTAAATAAATATGCGTTAGTAGTTGGCTACATCAACACGCAGGATGTAAATGATCTACAAGAAAAAGAATCAATCATGGGTATCCGATTCAAATGTGGAAATTCCAACCATTGGAATAATAGTTATAATCGAAACATTGGTAGAGCTTTGTTTCCGATAAAAAAAAATTATACCTCGTGTTGGAATTCCCGATCTTCGCCGGCTACCCTTGAAAGATTCTTGTATTCTCAATGTTTTAAAACCTTTATTAGTTAGATTTAACCTCGAAATTATTTGTTATTGATTGTATTTCACAAACAGAGTTTGATTCTATTTAAAACACATTGAAATACTGATCTAGAATATGAACCTTTTCTTAAGACTTTCGCAGTTCCGGTGGCTCATAAGATCACGGGTTCCAGTCTCACCAAAACCGATGGGTTTCTTAGGCGTGTCCTCGGACAATACATTTTTCTTAGTCTTGTTCATCTAATGGGATGTAAATTGGGCAGTCTGGTCAGTCCTGCTACAAGTAGTTTTGAGAACAAAGGAACATATTTGAAGCGTCTCTGTTATTCAGATATTAATAAGCCGCGTTTTTTTCTTCAAATGATCTAGAAAAGACTGGTTAAACAATGAATGATTGTTTTCCCCGATGGTCGACTATGGATTTTTACGGTCGATGATTACTCGGCATTTCAAAAGCGACCAATTGTTGATTATAATCGATCATCTGAACACCGCTAGCAATAGTAGTATCCACCAATAGTATCTGTATCAAAATAGTCAGATTAACATCAATAGTCCCCATTACTTGTAAAGAATATGAGAAAACACTTTAATTTCTGAAATTTTGGCTAGAGTTGCCATATTTAATTCTATGTGCTGCTGCAGAAGTTGTCTCAGTAGCAAATTGTTTCAGGCATTGTCTTTTAGAGCTACAGATCTCCCCACCACATGGGTTCTCTCCCTTGCGGAGACATGCCTCATGGGAAACTTCATCGTTCATCTCATAGTCTGAGGTTGATGTCCAAATACAACCTAATTAATACAGTGTGTTAAAAATTTAAAAACAAGACAAAAACAACAAACATCTGTGTATCTGATTTCCAGATTGCCCGGGCGGCTGTGGTGTTCAATGTGGATGAGGTTGTCGTGTTTGACGAGACTGGTTCAACTGAGAAGTAAGTAAGCCAACTTGAGATTGTCGTGTTTGACGAGACTGGTTCAACTGAGAAGTAAGTAAGCCAACTTGAGATTGTCGTGTTTGACGAGATTGGTTCAACTGAGAAGTAAGTAGGATAACTTGAGATTGTCGTGTTTAACGAGACCGGTTCAACTGAGAAGTAAGTAAGATAACATGAGGTGGATGAGATTGTCGTGTTTGACGAGACCGGTTCAACTGAGAAGTAAGTAAGATAACTTGAGGTGGATGAGATTGTCGTGTTTGACGAGACCGGTTCAACTGAGAAGTAAGTAAGATAACTTGAGGTGGATGAGATTGTCGTGTTTAACGAGACCGGTTCAACTGAGAAGTAAGTATGATAACTTGAGATTGTCGTGTTTGACGAGACCGGTTCAACTGAGAAGTAAGTAAGATAACTTGAGGTGGATGAGATTGTCGTGTTTGATGAGACCGGTTCAACTGAGAAGTAAGTAGGATAACTTGAGATTGTCGTGTTTGACGAGACTGGTTCAACTGAGAAGTAAGTAAGATAACTTGAGGTGGATGAGATTGTCGTGTTTAACGAGACCGGTTCAACTGAGAAGTAAGTAAGATAACTTGAGATTGTCGTGTTTGACGAGACTGGTTCAACTGAGAAGTAAGTAAGATAACTTGAGGTGGATGAGATTGTCGTGTTTGATGAGACCGGTTCAACTGAGAAGTAAGTAAGATAACTTGAGGTGGATGAGATTGTCGTGTTTGATGAGACCGGTTCAACTGAGAAGTAAGTAAGATAACTTGAGGTGGATGAGATTGTCGTGTTTAACGAGACCGGTTTAACTGAGAAGTCAGTAGGATAACTTGAGGATGTCCTGAAAGATTGTGTTGTGGCTGCAGTTAAACTTGTTTCATTGATACATAGCATCGTCAGACTGCTTCTCCCAAATAAATAGTGATTATGTTATTGCTGGATTTGATTATAAAAAAAATCTGTTTTTTTCACAATGAGAGGATGCTATTTATTACATTTTAAACCAGTTTAATTATCATTTTATTAAACAGAAATGTTTCGCTTTGTTGAACATTCTAGAAAATGATGTTGTCGTCCTCAAAACTTTATCAACTTTGCGACACAACACAGTTTTTTTTGTGTCGCCTGACACTTAGGGATTACTTTGTCCATTGTTGGTTGTCCGTCACACATTAACCTGCAACCTAACATTTGAAAAGCCCCTTTTGTTAAAACTTAACACGCATCCAAACCAATCTCATCACTGGCCATAACTTGAAAAGAGTATTTGACCTATTTCATGAAACTTCACAAACATCTTTATCTTACCCAAAGGAATATCGTTATATACATGAACAAGAACTTTCCTTTTGGCAGCATTTTGCTCCTTTTCATAAAAATTCAGCCTGCCTTAACCTGGCTCATAACTTGGCAGAATATTGACCTATGGCCATAACACTTTATACAGTTTTTCTTTATCAATTATTTGATGGCCATGCCATTGACATGTTCAATAACTCTGACTTTCATTTTCGGCAGAGTAATGCCTCTTTTCTTAAATCTTTAACCTACAACCTAACTTTAATAGCTTATAACTTGTCACAAATTGACTTATGCGCCTTTCATAGACTTTAACAATTTAAAAATTCTGCTCCATAAGTCATGAAGGATTGCACCCCCTGTCTTCAAACTTTATACTATAGAGTGTCCTTGCTGAAATAAGCACATGGCAGGCATCACAAGTGTTCCATGGAACACCCTTTATGGAACACCCTTCTATTCGAATGTTCCGAGTTTATAGTTAATTAAGAAATAGAACATCGTTTACTGTGAACTATCGTTTAATATATCACGATTTGGAGTTCTATTGTAAACAATAATTTCACAAGCCCGAAGGGCGAGTGAAATTATTGTTTACAATTAAACAACAGAAATAGAACATCGTTTACTGTGAATTATCTATAATATATCACGGTTTGTTGTTCAATTATAAACAATTATTCCACTCGCCCTTCGGGCTTGTGAAATTATTGTTTACAATAGAACTCCAAATCGTGATTTATTAAACGATAATTCACAGAAACGATGTTCTATTTCTATTCTAATACTCCTAAAATGTGAAAATAACGCACACATCTGAAATCTTTCGCATTGCTTTCATGGCTTTGCTTACTAACGTTGCATACGTTACAATGCGCAATGCTTATTCTCCTAACGTTGCAAAAATTATAGTGATATATCGTTCAATATAACGAGAAATTTTAAACTAGGCTATATAGTGCGTGTGTATTAGAATAGTCAATAATATTCATGATTGTGAGTTTTATTTCTCTGATAAACCTTGATCTTTAGCCCATAGGAATGAAATATTAAAAAGCCTGTATGGGGAACTACATGCCTTCAACGGCCTGTTTAAAAAAAAATAATTATGGAATAAAATAAATGAATATCAGGTTTGTCAGTTTTGACAGCCTTCTTTTTTATTATCATATTGATTTATTACATGTTTTGCTGGAAAGAATATCAAGTGGAACAAAACATTATTGCAATATTATTATTATTTTCCAGGACCACGGCAGGAGAATTCAAGGGTATCGGGAAACATGGTCAAGCCAATGTACAGTTGGCAAGAATACTGCAGTACCTAGAATGCCCCCAGTATCTTCGCAAATCTTTCTTCCCCCAGCACAAGGATCTGCAGTATGCAGGTAAGGCACATTGGATCTGTAGTATGCAAGTAAGGCACAAGGATCTGCAGTATGCAGGTAATGCACAAGGATCTGCAGTATGCATGTAAGGCACAAGGATCTGCAGTATGCAGGTAAGGCACAAGGATCTGCAGTATGCAGGTAATGCACAAGGATCTGCAGTATGCAGGTAAGGCACACGGATCTGCAGTATGCAGGTAAGGCACAAGGATATGCAGTATGCTGGAAAGGCACAAGGAACTGCAGTATGCAGGTAAGACACAAGGATCTGCAGTATGCAGGTAAGGCACAAGGATCTGCAGTATGCAGCAGGTAAGTCACAAGGATCTGCAGTATGCAGGTAAGGCACAATGATCTGCAATATGTTGGTAAGACATAAGGATCTGAAGTATGCTGGTAAGGCACAAGTGCAGTATGCAGGAAAAACACAAGGATCTGCAGTATGCAGGTAAGGCACACTGATCTGCAGTATGCTTGTAAAGTATGCAGGTAAGGCACAAGGATATGCAGTATGCAGGTAAGGTACACGGATCAGTACGGCTCAAGGATCTGCAGTATGCTCGTAAGGCACAAGTATCTGCAGTATGCAGGTAGGGCACAAGGATCTGCAGTATGCAGGTAAACTAAGTCCCACTCTTGCATACTGTATGCTTATCTAGCTGCAGGGACTTCCAGATGATTACAGAAACGTACCATTTGAATACTCTGGCAAGCATGATAATATTGGATAGATGTAATATGTTTTGTTTTGTTTTTAATATAAATGTCTTTTGAGAGAAATAAAAGTGAGATAATAAAGCATCTAAGACTTCATATATCGAGAATACATGACAGCTCCTATATTTTCAGGTGTTTTAAATCCCCTCGACTCCCCACACCACATGAGGGCCCAGGATGAGTGTGAATACAGAGAAGGGGTCGTGTTGAACAGACCTGTCAGAGAGGGAAAAGGATCTTTTGTAAATGTGGGACTTTTGAAGGTAAAGCTTATAAATCCACTGTTTCCGATATTTCATCTAGAGGCAGTCAAAATGTTTCTTATACGCCCATTTGTACTTTCACACACTTGGTATTTTTAGAGAAACGTATCATGTTCTTTTCACGCACAGGTTTATATTTTCAGAGAAATTAATCTTGCACTTACACACACACACAATATTTTCAGAGAACCTTATATTGTACTTTTTGCACACACACACATAGTATTTTTCACGGAAACTAATCTTGTACTTTCGCGCACAGAGTATTTTCTCGAAACTAATTTTGTACTTTCACACAGAGTATTTTCTCGGAAACTAATCTTGTACTTTCGCACATAGGGTATTATATAATCAGAGAAACATATGTATTTTCACACACTTGGTATTTTCATGTAAACTAATGTTGTATTTTTACACACAGGGTAGTTTGATGGAAACTAATCTTGTACTTTTACACAAGAGGTATTGTCATTAAAATTAATTGTGTTCTTCCACACACTTGGTAATTTCAGGAACACTAATCTTGTAATTTTACCCACAGGGTATGTTCAGATTAACTAATCTTGTACTTTTACACACAGTGTGTATTCACAGAAACTGTCCTTGTACTTTCAAACACATGGTATTTTCAATTTTCAGAGAAATAAATTTGTACATTTATACACAGGGTGTTGTCAGAGAAACCAGTCATTGTTATAACATTTCTGTAGGCAAAAGAACAGTGTTCTCAGTAAAATATGATTCATAATCACTTAATATTAATGACTAAAGTGTTAACGATGTTGACGTCATTTGCCGAGAACAGTCAACAAAGTGTAATATTTGCCGAGAACAATCAACAAAGTGTAACATTTGTCGAGAACAATTACCAAAGTGTAATATTTGCCAAGAACAATCAGCAAAGTGTAATATTTGCCAAGATCAATCAACAAAGTGTAACATTTGCCGAGAACAATCAACAAAGTGTAACATTAACATTTGCCGAGAACAATCAACAAAGTGTAACATTTGCCGAGAACAATCAACAAAGTGTAATATTTTGTGGAAAATCATACACAACTGTCAGATTAAATTCTTTATGTAACTGCTGAGATCGATTATAGGGAAATCCTTCACAAGATGGTAGACGTGTTGTTCTTTTCACAAACGAGAACATGCGAGTGAGTGAAAAAACGAAATAAACCTACCATTGACTGAAGGATTTCCCTATAATCGATCCCAGCAGTTAAATAATCTATTTTTACATTTTAAATCAGTTTATGAATGATTTTATTCAGAATTATTTGCTTTATTTACGTTTTCGGCAGATGACGTCGACATCAGCAACAGTTTTTTGATGTCATAACTCAACATCACAGTTATTTTTGTGTTCAGAGTTATTTTAGTATTAATTATAAAAAAAAAATAACCGGATTGTAGACATTTTTTTTTCACTCACGTGCATCCACTCGTTAATTTATAAAAAGAACCACATACCTACTATCTGGTGAAAGATTTCCCTGTAATGAAATCCAGCAGATAAATAGTCTCTATTTCTCGTTCTTCCAGGAATTGCAGATTAATAAACAGTTAGTCCCAGGTGTAAGAGTGACAGTAAAAGTAGACAACAACCATACAGGTGTGTATTACAGGCTCACTGTTTATTATTATAATGAAATGATAAGAACAAATATTCTGAATCAAATCAATCGAGTGGTGTAATGTTGCATTGCACACTATGCCAAATAGTCCGCCTCAGGCATAGTCAAAAACCTGTTACTCTTTACCAGTTAATATATCAGTTTGGGTATTCTTTCCTCCGTGAAGGGAGATAAGACACCCACTATGAATAAAAAAAAAACAATGCCAGACTATATTAAGATGAACTGTGTGATTAGCGTGATTTGCTTGCCATGTCCCTTCATTTATAGCAGATGTCAAAATTGTGGGAAAAAGGGACGGTTAGTTGCTCGCTCCGAACAAAGAACCAAGGTGCTGTTAACACCATAAGGTTGATTTGTAGCAAATGTCAAATTTTAATTTTGTCAGTAGTGACTCCCATCAAACCAAGAACCAAAGCCGGACTATATTGGGGTTATGCTTGTGGTGCAAATCTTACTTTTCAAGAAAAAATACAGTATTTGCTCCCTCCGAACCAGGAACCAAAGCCGGACTATATTGGGGTTATGCTTGTGGTGCAAATCTTACTTTTCAAGAAAAAATACAGTATGCTCCCTCCGAACCAGGAACCAAAGCGTACTGTATTGGGGTTATACTGTTGACTCACAATGTCTTTCGATTCATAGTGTGTGTCATGATTACTTTTCAGGAAAAAAATATTTGAAAGGGACAGTTGTTGCTCCCTCTGAACCACGAACCAAAGCGGGACTATATTGGGGATACACTGTAAGATTGGCCAGCAGTCTCGGCGCTGTGTTTACGGAATGTCCATATCGGGAGATGTATGATTTGACCATTGGTACTTCAGAAAAGGGTCAAGACATAGAAGGCTTTGAAACAGGCAGTTTTAAGTACGTGACATTTTTTGCCTTTATACTGTTGAAGATACCGGTTATCGTTTTTCTCATCAGTTATCAGAACCTCTCCGTGGCCGAATGGTTAATGACGTTGCGTTGTCGTCAACCTTCGCCTCTCACCGCTGCGGCTTCGAATCCCACTGGGCACTCGACTTGTAAGTAAGAAAGTGTCGATTCTTAAGTATGGCTTGAGGTTAACTACCGTTTCTACCCAGGAAAAGTGGGTGGTCTGCCTCCACCACAAAACAAATCGACCGTCATATATAACCTTACATGTGTTGAAAACAAACAAATCCTCAGTTATCAATTGATAATTGATCTATGGAGCTCTTCAACTTGAAAGTATTGTATCTGCTTGGTCTCACACCAACCTGCTGTGGAGGTTCCTTATATTGTTGAATCACATGTCTTACTGATCATAATTGGTACCCTCAATGCAAATATTCTGTTACCCGTATTTGATTTTATGTCCATATCTGCTCTGCAATGATGACTGTAATGTCCCATTCCATTTTGAGAAGGAAAAATCTACATATTTCTCTCCAAGGGAAGTGCATGAAGTGACGCGTTTGATTCCGCAGATTTTTAGTTTAAAACTTGCATTTTAAAATCTTGTTTTGAATAAAAAATTGTTTTTATCTCAGATTCATTATTTTCTTATTTTCAGACATGCCTTGGTTGTGTTTGGAGGTTTGCAAGGACTTGAAGCAAGTCTAGAAGCAGACGAGAACCTGGGTCTTGAAGAACCGAGTCTGTTGTTTCATCATTATCTCAACACTTGTCCATACCAGGGGAGTCGCACCATAAGGACAGAGGTATGGGAAATGACACTTGGTAAAATATAAGCGTATTCAACTGGCCATTTTCCATTGAGCCACTGTTTTATAATATTGATTTTCTCCTTTTTTCTATCATCCAGTCAGACTTAGTAAACAATTCATTTGCAACTTCTTGATCTCTTCTTTGAATTGATTTGATTGGTCAGTTGTTTTCCTGTACTTAATCTACGATAACGTTGTCAGTACTGTGTGAAGTAAGTAATAACACAAACAGTAAATTGTGCTCAAAATTGAATGAAAAAAAGCTCGAATATGCTTTTAATAATGATTAAAAACGTTTTATTCTAGTTCAACCAGGGGAATCACACCATAATGACGGAGGTATGCCAAATGATGCATTTGTCAAAACTGCTTTAAATTAGAGATATTCTAACAGATCATTGTCAAAACTGATTTAAATTAGAGATATTCTAACAGATCATTGTTAAAGGGAAACGACTTGAATGTCTCCCTCCAAACTGGTATCATGATTCTTATATGCTTCTCATATCACTGCAATCTGACCACAAACACACTTGTCACATTGAGAGAGGACCCAATCCCGCCCCCACACCCCCCCAAGTCCCACTAGAGGCAGAGGGGTAGTACCCCCCACCCCCACTTTATATTCATGTTATGACACCGCATATGCAAACGTGGAAACTTGGCTCCATCGTACATGGAGTGTTTACTATAGAATTTGCAGCAACTCTAGGCCCATTCTCCATGTTTTATCTTGATGTAAATGGATGATGAGCCTGGCATGTTCATTCCTGTTAGGCACCATATAACCTTTTATGTGTTGGTGCGCCGTAAAACGCAATTCAATTCAATTCTCTCGTTGCTCTGGCTTCAGTCAAGTCATTGAGAACTTGCCTTGTGGCCTGTTTTGCCACTGACCATTCCAAGCCGGTAGCCGTATTGTCAACCGTTTTATGTTTGAGATGTCATATCTTGCCTTTATTCATCTTTATAATTATTGTTTGTTGCTATGCTATGTGTGGTTGCCGGGGGCCCCGTTTGGTCACGGGGCAAAGAATACGGCCACTGCAGATCCCTTTGGAGGGGTAGGCAGAGGGGTAGAATCCCCCCAAATTCATATTCATTTTATCATTTTTTGTTCATGATCATTAAAGGTCTTCATCATGATCCCTGCATTGTTTCAGGTGCTATCTCGCTCGCATCAAAAGAGCAGTGGCAGAAAAACAATAACGTGGCTCCAGCGTAAATGGAGTTTCTACGATAGAATTTGCAGCAACTCTGCAGTTCAGGGTGAGAAGGTTCTAGGCCCATTTTCCATATTTTATCTCGATGTACATGGAAGATGAGCCTGGCATGTTCATGCCTTTTAAGCGCCATATAACCTTTTCAGGTGTTGGTGCGCCTTAAAACCCCAATTCAATTGTTTCTATGCGTGAGTTTGGTTGACTGTGGTCCTTGAATGCTGCATTTCCCGTTCGGCTTTTATATCTACTTGTAAGAGGCTTTGCAAGTGAAGTTTATATATCTTTTAGGTAAATAGTGAGAAAATCATCCCCATAACAAAGTCTACCTATTTTCAGCCCAAATCTCCCTAATTCTGAGACCAATGTACCTTCTTGGCCACGCCAGCCGCTGAGAATATTGCTGGTCAACTTCCATTATTTTATTGTTCCCTATGAATAAACTATTTACTTTAATACTTTTCTATTATTATTCCAGGAGGCCATATTGATCACCATGTCAGCTTTATGTCCCAAACTTCACAGACACGTGACACAGCAGCAAGACAACACAAATCTGAAAACTGAATCCTGATGTCAGAGTTCCACACAAACATAGAATGAGGCCACAGTGGTCTATATAGTGCCACACAAACCTAGAATGAGGCCACAATGAACTGTATAGTGCCACACAAACATAGAATGAGGCCACCATGAACTGTATAGTGCCACACAAACATAGAATGAGGCCACCATGAACTGTATAGTGCCACACAAACATAGAATGAGGCCACAATGAACTGTATAGTGTCACAAAAACATAGAATGAGGCCACCATGAACTGTATAGTGCCACACAAACATAGAATGAGGCCACAATGAACTGTATAGTGCCACACAAACATAGAATGAGGCCACAATGAACTGTATAGTGTCACAAAAACATAGAATGAGGCCACAATGATCTGTATAGTGCCACACAAACATAGAATGAGGCCACAATGAACTGTATAGTGCCACACAAACATAGAATGAGGCCACATTTGACTATATAATGCAGGTGTAGCGGTCAGTTCTTTCGCACGGAAAGAACGTGGCAGTTACATCGGAACACATACTGGACACAGCATCAAACTAAATGCCAGAACACTGTTGTTCATACTTCTGTTATTATATGGTTTATGGGTGGAATGATGCATTTTGACTGAACACTCGGAGCTGTACAATCTATGTTTTAAATTGCAATTGCCTCATATTTGGACAGCTCTTGATATCATAATGAACGGAATTGAGTCAAAAGCGTTCAATGATATCATTGACTAGGAGAAATGTTTCAATGTTAAACTTGCATGAACGAGCACTAATTAATGTATTTTTATGCTCCCCGAAGTTATCGGGGGAGCTTACAGTCGCTGCTTTGTCCGTCCATCCGGAGCATAACTTCAAAACTGCTGATGGGACTACAATGAAACTTCATACAATGATAGAGGGCAGTGAGAGGGCAGTGAGAGGAAGTGCAGAGTGCAAGAACTGTACTCTGTCATCATTCAAGTTAGGGTTATTGCCCTTTGTAATGTTTTACTTATAATTTTGTCTGGAGCATAACTTCAAAACTACCGATGGGACTGCAATACAATTTCAGACAAAGAGAGAGAACAATGAGAGGAAGTGCAGAGTGCAAGAGCCGTAACTCTGTCATCATTCATATTAGAGTTATTGTCCTTTGTAATGTTATAATATACTAAGAAGTTTTATCTGGAGCATAACTTCAAAACTGCTGATGGGACTACAACGAAACTTCACACTATGATAGAGGGCAATGAGAGGAAGTGCAGAGTGCAAGAGCCGTAACTCTGTCATCATTCAAGTTAGAGTTATTGCCAATTAGAGTTATTGCCCATTGTAATGTTTTACTTAAAATTTTGTCTGGAGCATAACTTCAAAACTACTGATGGGACTGCAAATTGAAAACTGCTGGGTAATAGATACAAGGCCATATGATAAGTTCAGGATACATTTCGGGGAGAATCCATCGATTTTCTTGTTTACATTCTGCATTTAAATGCTGTTATATTTATAACCACTGATTACATTCAAGAATGCAACATTTAAAAAGGTTATTTATAAAAATGAAAAAACAGAATGCAAATGGAACGAAAATTAATGCAAATGCAATGCATTTTTGGCTTATTTCATAAAAACTGGGTCTGTATGTTCGAGTATGTGTATTTCAAAGGTTTATAGTCCTTTTCATACCCTGTGTGGTTCCCAGGCAAGAATAGGGCCACTGCTTGTCCAGACGGAGGGGTAAAATCCCTCCACACCGAATTCATGTTCATTGTGTCGTTTTTGCCATGTTTATTAAAGGTCTTCATCATCATCCCTGTATTGTTTCAGGTAATACTTGAGTGGTGGCACAAAACAATAATCGTGGCGAGAAATGGAGTGTTTACAATAGAATATGCAGCAACTATATCAACTAAGCCCATTCTGTATATTTTTATTTTGATGTAAATGGAGAATGGGCCTGGAATGTTCATTCCTATTGAAGCCATATAACCTTTTTGACTTGGTGTGCCATAAAACCCCAATTCAGTTCAACTAGGCCTATGATCAAGCTCATCTTAATGCTGGCTTTTGAGATATTTACTTGGTAATATGGTACTTATTTCATGTCTTGTTTTATTTTGAAACCGCTATTAAATATATCAATATCAGGGGAATATAAAAGATTGTTATAAGCATTTTTTATTTAACCCCGCTTTCACAATACCCCTATATAGGAATCACACTGTCCGTAACATCACGTCGCGTAACACATTTTCACTACTACATTTCTCAAAACAGATTTGAATGTGTTGTTCCCAAACTTCATATACTTATAACAAATGATGACCTTATGTCCCTGTACATCATCACCCATTGTTAATTGCCTTATTTATTTCAGAATTATAGCACTTTGTTGTCACTTAGGGATCACTTTGTCCGTCACATTTTAACCTGCAATTCATCACCTTCAGTCATAGTTCTAGTTTCTTCTTTAGTTTTATAATAGAACCTTTGATGCATTATGCCCCGTGTGGTTCCCGAGTGCCCCCGTTTGGTCACGGGGCAAAGAATAGGGCCACTGCAGATCCCTTTGGACGGGTAGGCAGAGGGATAGAATCCCCCCAAATTCATGTTCATTTTATCATTTTTTGTTCATGTTCATTAAAGGTCTTCATCATGATCCCTGTATTGTTTCAGGTGCTATCTCGCTCGCATAAAAAGAGCAGTGGCAGAAAAACAATAAACGTGGCTCCAGCGTAAATGGAGTTTCTACGATAGAATTTGCAGCAACTCTGCAGTTCAGGGTGAGAAGGTTCTAGGCCCATTTACCATATTTTATCTCGATGTACATGGAAGACTGATGAGCCTGGCATGTTCATGCCTGTTAGGTGCCATATAACCTTTTCATGTGTTGGTGCGCCTTAAAACCCAATTCAATTCAATTGATGCATTATGCCCGCGTGGTGTAACGCCGCTATGTTATTTTTGTAAACCAAGATTGTTGTATGGCCCTTGAATGTAAAAGACTCGTAGCTGATAGGGAGATATGCTTTATCATATACAGTCAAACATGTATTACGAGATAATGGAAGGGAAGTGTAAAATTGGCCTCTTAACTCAGGTTGGCTTTTATTACAGGTATATTTTAAATATAAAGCAGTACACTTAGGACCTAAAGGCGGTCTCTTGTGAAACTGTCACATTGCAGTGTTTTTCCGGTCTCAGCCACATTTTGAAATCGTGTTTGTTACTCTCGCTTCTTATATGAAAGAAGTTGTAAATGGTTTTAACTGGCTTTTATGAAAGAATTAGCAAACAGTTTTAACTGGCTTATATGAAAGAAGTAGCAAACAGTTTTAACTGGCTTATATGAAAGAAGTAGCAAACAGTTTTAACTGGCTTATATGAAAGAAGTAGCAAACCGTTTTAACTGGCTTATATGAAAGAAGTAGCAAACATTATATGAAAGAAGTAGCAAACAGTTTTAACTGGCTTATATGAAAGAAATAGTAAACAGTTTTAACTGAAACATTTTAAATAAGATGTTAGAATAACAGTTTTTAAGGATAGCAAATGTTTTCATTGTTTATTTGTTTTCCACAATTTAAATTGAAACATTGTGAGATAATGTATCTTGTGGTTAATATAGTGCTTTCAGTTTTATTGAAAAGCTGAAAATGGAATAAATTGTCAAACTAGAAGGGTGTCCCATGAAACACTTGTGTCGCCTGCTGTGCACGTATTTCAGTACAATCTAACTATAAAGTTTGAAGACCGAGTGTGCAATCCTTCATGATTATGGAGCAGTTTCTTTCTTTAAAGTTTTAATTCATGAAAAGGAGCATAAATCTGCATTGGATAATTGATAAGGAAGAGCTGTAAAAATTTTATGACCATGGTCAATATTTTGCCAAGTTATGAGCTAGGTCAGACTGCTGGTTGGAGTTTTATGAAAAGGGGGCATAACTTTGCAAAAATGAAAAACAGAATTATTGGACATGTGTAACGACATTCCTTTCAAGCTACGGCCACTTATGAGCTTGGTTAGGTTGCAGGTTATAGTTTTATGAAAAGGGGCAAAACCCTGGTGAAATGAAAGTCATGGTTATTGGTCTTCGGTAACAATATTCAGTGTGGTAAGATAAAGATGCGTGTGAAGTGTCATGAACATAGGTCAAATACTTTTCAAGTTATGGCCAAGGTTAGGTTGCAGCTTGAAGAGTGACGGATGACGACGGACGGACGGACGACGGACATAGTGAGCACTAAGTGTGTACCATGCTACGCAGGCGACACACTAAAAACCCGAACAGCTCCTTAGCCTGCCTCGTCGTCTGTGGAGTCGGGTTTACTTTTGGGCATTTAGCTCTGACATATAGTATAGTAAATAGAAATATTTACTGTGGGTAGAGCGTAATCACTGAGCATGCCACAATTATTATCCCCCATAGGAGTCAGTCGTGTCATTGCTAGCAGGTTGGACTTTCACGCCGGCCGTCCGGGTTC
Organism: Serripes groenlandicus; assembly: GCA_031761405.1. NCBI lineage: Eukaryota > Metazoa > Mollusca > Bivalvia > Cardiida > Cardiidae > Serripes > Serripes groenlandicus. The sequence continues at coordinate 508,439 of JASEVX010000006.1, forward strand.
GATTTCCGGACGCAGCTTATTTCTCGACTGGTGTTCAGTGCAGAGTGATTACCTAAGTGGGTACTGTTTCCAGCAGTACTAGCCTAGACTGGATGCCGGGGAGGTATAACTCTCAAATACATGAAAGGATTTTCAAATAAATTGCCACAAATATTCACCTCATCACGAGGACGTGCAGAGCTCAACTCCCGGGTCTGTATCTTACAGGTGAATGTCATAAAGGTCATATATCTCTTATTTGCATATAATGATGTCCAGTTGGTGTCCGCTCTACGTTTTACATGCAAGGAGGGATTTTGAAGTGAAAATCGCACAAATTCTGATCTCATTCAGACAACACCCAGAATCCATATCGCAGCGGTCATTTACAAGGTAATCAACATACTTATGAAGTATATGCAGGCATTGCCAGTTTTGGGTGTTCTGGAAAACAGAACTTAAGTTCCCCTACACATTATACAATATTCATCAACACAAAAATGTCTGAGATTTTTTATTAGTGTACTTTTTAAACCAATCGGATGGCTCAGAAGTGCTAATACGCGCACCATTTATTCATGAAGATTTTACTACCTGCGCTCTTCGTGGTTTAGAGTGTGACCTATATAGAGACTATCGATAACACCTATCATAAACACTAAGCCGGATAGAGTCTATGAAGAGAAATCTTCACCACTAAGAAACAGCGATCGGTCGCTACGCTCCCTCCATTTCGATTTCTTAATTGTGAAGATTTCTCTTTATAGCCTCTGTCCTATACAAAGTATATTCAGGCATTGTCAGCTTTGGAAAATAGAAATGACGTTTCCGTTATACGATATTCATCAACACGAAACAATATTTCTCTCCGCACCTAATATATGGGATAAACTGGTACCATTTTTATGAAACCTTGATATGACAAAACAATTTTTTGTTATTATTATTATTTTCATCATTGTAGCTCGGAACTCGACATCTTAAGTTTGTCTCATTTCTGCAGAATGTAGCGGCTGAGTGATCGAGCTACATGCACAGAGAAGAAACTGCGGATTATGATATGATAAACATCCAAAATAAACATCTGCCAAGCCGGGTGTTATCAGACATCTTAAGCTTATTATATAATGTAGCTATCCAGCCAACAACAGCCAATGTTTACAACATATGTACCTACTGATGAAGAGGTATCTATACTGAGCAAAAACAAACAAACACCCTTTTTCTTACCAGTATTATATTGACAGCAAAACAGGAAATAATAAATGATGTATGTAGAATAATTAGATCGACCACCACCAATAGTCCGTACAGATCACAAGGGAGTTATCCCTCTTTTTCTTAAACCGTGCATTTTTGGTAAAAAGTCACTAACATCTACACACATTACCTCAATTTGTCCAAGACAATATTTTAAATGCGTTGCTTTCGGAAAAAAAATCACAGAAAAACACAACACCGATCGTGTAGGTAGCAGCTTTTGATTATCAAAAATCATCAAATAACCTCCATTTGAGGTTTCCATAGCATCCATGAAAGACTATTGCTTGGCAACATTTGAAACTGTTTAAAGGAATATTTAGTACTCAGTCAAGTGTGCTTAAAACATCAAACATTGTTAAATTAAAGCGCTGTTCAAGCTGTCCTGCTCGACTTGTGAGGAAGTGTCGATTCTTACGGATGGCGGGAGGTATACAGTACTGGTTCTATCCAGGAAAACTGGCTGGTCTGCCTCCACCACAAAAAATCGACCGTCATGTATAACCTCACATGTGTTGAAAATGACGTAAAACACCAAACAAACAAACAAAATAAATCAAGCTGTCCTACGCCCTCAAAAACTGGTCTAACTACCAGCAAAAAGGGGGGGTACTTTTTTTTAGTGAGTTTTTTTTATATAATCAGTGAACTAATAAGTAAGATAAGGCATCTTAATCCACTGATATAACTGACATATTTTGAGAATCCAAACTCTATAGACACACTATAAACGGTTTTAACCAGCCTGGCTAAACCCCAAAACTGGATCGTTAAGTTAAGAGTTATTCTACGCATATTCATTCACGGGTATTTTAAGAACCCGGGTAAAAATCCTATACTTTTCATCGGCACATATATATTATTAAATGACCTGAACATCTGAATAGAGCTTTGATAACGGTTTTGTAATGTAATGTTGCCGTTATTTGGCGGGTTTAAGTTTGTTTAAAGACACTAAACCGCCAAATAACGGCAAAATTACACTACAAAAACGTGTATAAAAACTCTGCCCAGGTGTTCAGGTCATATAATAATGCATATGTGCCGATTAAAAATAAATGTTTATTAACGGGTTTTAAAAATGCCCATGATTGAATATGCGTAAAATGAATTATGAGTTTGTAACTCTTAATTCGTCGCTCCAGTTTCGGGGTTTGGCAAGGCTGGTTAAACCGGTTTATATTCTCAAAATATATGAGTTCTATATACATTGAACGATTTTAAAAAAGCAACAGGGAAATAAACTAAGTTAATTGACATATTTGAATAGAAATTAAATAAATAATTTCATCTATTCTATTTAACCATATCTACAGATGAATTGCTGAAAATTTCATTCAAATTGATCAACATTAAACTTGGTAAATTCAAAATATAACAGTACTACCACCAAAAGCAAAAGTCACAATATCCACCATTAGCGGCAATGCACGCCCGACATCTCCTACGCATATTGGGATATACCGGGTTTTAGCTTTGTGACTTTTGCTTTTGGGGGTCGTACTGTGATTCTCTGAATTTAACAAGTTTATTGTCGATCAATTTGAATGAAATTTTCAGCAAATCAACTGTAGATATGGTTAAATAGAATAGATGAAATTAAAATTTAATTTCTATTGAAATATGTCAGTTATCTTAGTTTATTTCCCTGTTGCGTTTTTAAAGTCGTTCAGTGTATATATATATATATAACCTTGTCATCAGTAGGTTTAATAACGGTTATCATATGATATAAAAATTGGTTGTTGTTGGTGGGATAACTACTTTAAACCATCCTCACATTTTCTTGTAACTAAGTACCCTGGTGCTGTAATGAAGAATTACTTAGTGTTATCACTGTATTTGTACTATATAGGGATTAAATGATTAACTTATCAACTATGACTAAGCAATGTACACATACTGACCAGTACATTTAATGTGTGACAACGAGTGCTGCCGTACCCAGCAATTTCACAACCGACTTCCATGACATCTGCGTATTTCTCTAGCTGTCAATGCTTTCTTATCTGTGACCACTGGTGGTCAGTGAAGGTCAGACATGTACCAGATGGTATTAGTGTTGAAGGGTCAAGACTTTCACATTTTAAATAGACACACGGCGATCTAGAGATTTTAAACTATCATTGGTGTTAGTACCCGAATTGATTCATGCATTGCCAATCAATCCTTTCTGTTGGTAGTTTAAGGGAATGTAGCGACAAAGCCAAACCATCTTTATTATTGAGAATTCTGAAAAAACTTGAATAAGGTTGAATTCAACCTTTTTCAAGTTATCAAAATCGGATGATAAACAAAGAAGATATAACCATTTGAAGGTTCTGTTGAAACGGTTATGGAAGCCACCATTTTGAGAGTTATGACATCACAGTTCTAAATGACCATATAGGGAATATTTATAAATATGAACATCTATTTATTTATAGGAAAAAATGAAACAACTGTATGAAAAATATGTATATTTAATGGCAATAATGCTTTGTATGACCAGTAAATGATTTTGCATTCATTTGCAGTGATTTTCTTTGCTTAAATGATATTTTAAATTCTCAATATTTAGTTTGGAACTATGAAGTCATGGTCTCAAAACGGCGGTTTCCATATCCGTTTCAGAACAACATTTAAAATGGTCATATCTGTTTTGTTTACCATCCGATTTATATATGTTTTTTGTTTACCGTCCGATTTTAATAATTCTTTTAAATTTTAACAAGTTTTTTTCAGAACGCTCAGACGTTTGACTCTGTCGCTACATTCCCTTTAACATTAAATATATAGGGAATAAAAAAAGTTATTTTAAATGTTTAATGTATTTGTTATTGTCCCTCGAGATAAAGGTATGACTTTGCAACGGCAGTGACAGCGGTTCAAATGGTTTCACATAGCATATGTCCTCAGTATGATAACAAAATCCAACTCGGTATCACCAAGGCCACTCGGGCATACACGTTTCATACATTTGTATTGCAGTTAAGCAAAATTGTGGCATTGTTTTCACTTAAAAAATCATTTACCGTAACGTTAAACCTTCAGCATTTAATTTCTTGACAGCAATGTAGGCGAGACACTTATCCGACATGCGAACTTTTTGTTTTTATCGTATCCGTTATAACGTTTCTGACCTAATAGTAACATACTAAAAAAATTGGCCTGACCTAGTTGAAGAATAGTGTATAGAAACACAATTAGTGTAACCCTGCGAATCTTGTAAAAGGGTGAACGAAGATTAAAAGCAGATGATATACACAAAGGAGATTGGCCATTTGAAAGTTCTTCTAAAAAGGTCAATATGAAATTACATTCTGTTTCACTGCTCATCAACACATTATAGGTTATTTAAAGTCGCACCAGAGAAAGGTCAAGGACACATAGGAATCCGGGAACCTGCCCTACTCATACTAACGAACAGTTTTCTATCGTTCTTTAATGAGGTAGGAGGATAGTCTTCGATACGCGTGACCGCCCGATTTACATCCTTATTCTATGGACGAGGTTAAGGGAAAATGTCTTGCCCGGGAACATCGACGAAAGTCATTGGTGCCTGTGAAGCTTGAACCCATGTCCTCCGAATTTCAATTCCACCGAGCCAAGCAGGTTCCTATAGAAGCCACGCCGGTTACTTTAGAAGCCACGCCGGTTCCTGTAGAAGCCACGCCGGTTCCTATAGAAGCAACCATATTATAACTGATACCAGAGCGTGGCCGAGGGGTTAACGACGTTGCGTTGTAAACCTTCTCGCCTCTCACCACTGTGGGTTCAAATCCCACTGGGTGCTCGACTTGTAAGTGAGGAAGTGTCGATTCTTACGGATGACGGGAGGTGTACAGTACTGGTTCTACCCAGGAAATGTGGGTGGTCTGCCTCCACAACAAAAAAATCGACCGTCATATATAACCTTACATGCGTTGAAAATGATGTAAAACACCATACTAGCAAACAAACTGATATCGTAGTTCGAAACTATATAAATGCTTTATTGATTCATATACCATATCGTTATATGTCGTAATTATCGTTAACATTCGTAAAAAGTTTACTTTTATGTCTGGTTGGCGAAGACTTTGTTGGATTACATCCTAGTCTTACTAAGACATGATGTAATCATTAATTAAAGGTACTATCTCAGAGATACCAGTTGATAATGTAAAGTTTACGGTAACCTCAAATGAATATTAAGACAAGTAAGTATTACATTATAGGCCTGGTTTTATTGTTACAGTTTCTGAAGTTTGCGGTGGGCGATTATTTGAGTCAATATCTTTCACAAGTAATGCCATTTCGTTTCCAGAAAAAAATGTCTGGTCCGCGTTTATTTCCAAACATTGTATTTTATGTTAAGCTTACTTAAATAGTTCGTACTCGTGCGCCCGCATTTTATTTTCTTCGTTTCTCTTTCAAAAAGACTTGCTATAACAGCCGATTCCTCTAGAGACACACGACACATTTGACTCTTTTTTTCTTTTAACCCGTAACCTCCCATTACATTTTCTACATAACTTCCATTTTTGTGTTGCCTGCGTAGCATGGCAGACACGTAGGGATCACTTTGTCCGTCGTCTGTTGTCCGTCCTCGTCCGTTAAACTTTAACCTGCTACCTAACCTTGGTCATAACTTGAAAATAATTTAATTTAGCATATGTTCATAAAACTTCACACACATCTTCATCGTACGTCAAGCAATTTCGTTAAATATGTCCAATAACTCTGGCTTTAACCTGCAACCTGGCTCATAATTTGACAAAATATTGACCTAAGTCATAATACTTTATACGACTCGTCTTTATTAATTAATCAATGCCGTTGACATGTCCAAATACTCTGACTTCCATTTTGGCAGAGTTATGGCCCTTTCCTTATAACTTAACCTGCAACCTAACGTAGCTCATAACTTGGTAAAATATTTACCTATGGTCATGACACTTTATACAGCCTCCTTATCAATTATCCAATGCAGAGTTATGCCCCTTTTCATAAACTTTAACAATTAAAACAAATCTGCTCCATAATTCATGAAGGATTACATTCCCTGCCTTCCAGCTTTATAGTTAGATCGTACTTGCTGAAATAAGCACACGACAGGCGACATAAGCTGCCCAAAGACTTTAAAAATGGAGTAGTCACTTGTAACCCTTGCCTGACGAGCAAATAATGGGTAGTGCTACGACTGATTGACCAGTGTCAGATTAATGTGACTGGGTGGGTGGGGGTATCATGCCTACTACGGCGTGGTATTCCAGTGTGGCAGCACTATAAAGAAACCATTGAGTTCGCTGCTTCAAGTAGACATATCATCACATCACACAACAACACACAGATAAAAGTCCAGACATTGTGCCTATAATCGTCGGGTAGGACGCCTGTCGTAGGTGGAGGGACTATAATCCTTAGAAATACACACACACAGACATAAGTGTTTCGTGGAACACACTTCTAGTTACAATCTTAATATTAAATTAATAAAATAGTAAAAAGAAAGCAAATTGTTGTTCCATAATTCTGTTGCACCTATATTAGAATTTTTTTCCAAACATTTTCAAGTTAAAATGTGATATTAAGAAAAATATGTTGTTAGCACTATGTTGTTTAGGTCTAATTGAATGCACCATATATACTGAAGCGAAAAAGAAACGTAACTCGGATATGGTATATCGTTCGTTAATCCTCTTCACCCCTGTGAGGGGCATAGGGCCTTATGTCGATTCCATTGGTCCGTTTGTGTTTTACTTGTAGTGTAGGTTTCTGTAGCAGTGGTTGATTTTACGTGGTAGGGGAGCTGGCCCTACGCACAACCCTCCACCTTTCTCATCCGGGCTTGGGACCGGCAATGGCAGTGTGGATATGGTATATACTGCACACTTAATTCCACATAGTATTGCTGCAAAGTTTCATTATTGACAAAGAGTACGCGTTTGGCTCAAGCATGTGAGCAAACTTAGGATGCACAATTTTGAAAACTCTTTACGTTAAATTCTGTACTGAACTGGCGCAATTTTTCAAAGAGGAACTTCAACATTTATGAATTTCTTATTACAACGTGTACTGTGATTAAAACGTCTACATAATCACAGTTGTGTCCTTTCTCTAACTAACTGCATTTTTTTTTTACAAAGCATCTTGGGATTTCCTTGGAATATATTTGGAATTAAGTGTGCAGTATATACAATATATAGCAGAAATTATCGTGTCGCCTTTCTTTTTCCTTTCAGTATATATATACACGAGTATGTTTAGACGGTATCGGTCAGACTACACTAATTCATTTTCCATAGACGTACATTTATAGCTCTAAGTTCTATACTGAGGTTTTTCTGCTTACTTGCTTTGAAAGACCTCTCTTAGTTTTATCAAAAAAACATACACAAACCATACATACATTGAGTATGTTTTGAAAAAGCTGTTTGGGTCGGATGGTGCTGACCCACCTACTTGCATGTAAAAACATGAGGAAAATGTAAAATATACTTCTTTTTTTTTATTATGCAACACACTATGAATACATTGCACAAATGTATGATTTAACCATTATAAGTACTCTTCAAAAGTTGAATTTTAATTTTTTAGCAACATTTTTTGGTTTGTTTACCTTAACAATCAATCAAAATTAAGAGATTCTGTGTAATAGCTCAGAATTTACCCTGGACATTTCCCCTTCCCGCTGATTACATTTGTTGTAAACTTTGCCCGTTGATGGCGGGATGGGGGACTTTAAAGGTGGCTAGGCACCAGGAACCTCCTACGAACTATTATAAATCGCAGGTATTGATGGAGTATTAGGCGTCTACATGGCCTTCGTCGTTCAGTCGCAATGCTAGAAACTTGATAAGCATATAACTCCTGCAGGATTAAAAACAACCCACGTGACCTATGACTGACCCGTCTCATGCGATTATGAACCCTTACTATCTATTCCAAGGCTACCGGAGGTGTCAGTCAAACTAGCTAGCAACTGTCTTTAAAGCGGATGATAACGTTTTATTGAGTGGTAATATTTTATTGAGTTGTTATACTCCAAGTGGCTGGACGAGTAATTAACAATGTTCGGAATTTACCTCTGTTTCGTTATTTTAAACATCTGTCAAGGTTTTTTAGTTCCCGACGGCTTGACCACGGTATCATCACCCGCCGGAGATATTGTCGGTTTCACCAGTATGCTCAGTATGTTTTCCAAGCAGTACAGAGTCCGACAATTTTGGGGCATCCCATACGCTGAGCCGCCTACGGGACAGCGACGATTCGCTAAACCAGTCCCAAAGGCCAGATTTGCCACACAGTTTGACGCAACAGAGGAGGGACCCGCGTGTTACCAAATAGAGACGATATTTCGGATGCCGCCAGGAAAAATCTACTCGGAAGATTGTCTAGTACTTAATATATTTGCACCTGAAAACGCGATCGGAGATGACGGAAATGCGCATCCTGTGATGATATTTATCCACGGCGGTGGGTTTATTCTCGGAATGTCTAACCTTTACAACGGTAACTATCTAAGCGCCTCGGGTAACGTGATCGTTGTCACCATAAACTATCGTCTGGTACATATGGGTTTTCTAAGCACGGGTGATGCAGCCGCGCCGGGTAATTTCGGTTTATGGGACCAACACCTCGCTATTAAATGGGTACATGATAACATTCAAGCCTTCGGAGGAGACCCATCACGGGTGACGATATTTGGCGAATCCTCGGGATCAGCGAGCGTAGTTTTCCAGATGTTGTATCCAGGCAATAAGGGATTATTCCAGAGAGCTATTGCCCAAAGCGGCAGTGTCACCAGTCCATGGGCGTTTAAAAAGGCAACAGAGGCCCAAGATATAGCCAGACAATTTTCAAACCTGATTGGTTGCCGGCAGTTATTGGCCATTGATATGGTGGAATGTCTTCGTTCGAAATCAGCAAAAGAAATGAATGAAACAATGAATGATGCGCCACTATCGCTCACCCAATCGTCTGCCGTGATAGATAATGACTTTGTACTGGATGACCCAAAGACTATCTTAAGCGGCCGAAGTAACGCCACGGAGGCTCTGGACATGTTTAACAGCGTCGATTTTATAATCGGGGTTAACAGTAAAGAAGGTCTGTTGGATGTAGGACTCTGGGTTAGTTTTTTAAATATTAAAGACTTCCATGGAATTCCAAGGAATGGGTTCGAAGAGGTGTTAATTCCTTTTTATTTAAGTTATTATTTCAAACAGGATATTCCGGAAGTAGTTAAGCAAGTCGCCATATTTGAATACACGGAATGGAGTGATCCAAACGACGACATTAAACGCACTGAAAATTTAGTAGAGCTCGTCTCAGCTGCATACTTTTACGTTCCGGCAGTGCAAACAGCGAATTTGCATTCCGCAAGAAGTCAAAACACGTCAACATACGTGTATAAGTTCTCCACACAGCCACCTGACCACTTTGTGGCTATTCCTGATTTCATGGACGGACCGGGAGTGGCTAGCAACGCAGACGAAATTTTCTTCGTGTTTGGAGCTGTTTGTAATCGAACGGCGTTTGGTGACGCTGCAACGGAGAGGGTAATACAAACGGTAATGACGGCTTGGACCAACTTTGCCAAAACGGGGTAAGTTGGTTATCTGTTTTGTCCTAAGAATACATATATAAAATTATATTTATACCGATTTCTCGCTATGTTTTGATTCTTGCTTATCGTTTTATTATAACATTTGTATGTATATGCATGTACCTTTCTCTCTTGTTGTAACGCATGTTATTTGAGATTGTATCAATACATGTATTATATAAACTCGTTTCATTTTACACACCATTTTATGAAACCGGTTTTGTAATTTGTTGTTATTGACGAGCCTTGAAACCAATTGCAAAACGTGTTTTTTTTTATCAAATTTGTTACAAAAATGACGACGTGTTTCAGATCCCTTTTTATGGCATAACATATTTCACGTATTAATTTACCAGGTTACACTAGCATATAACATGGAGATATTATACTCGTCACTGGGTCTGTGTGAGTCTCAGACAGGATTTAAACATGGGCCACACATTTATAGTCAAACCGATGAAGAACTGTTATTTAGTATTTATCACGCAATTCAATTAGCATCTCGAATTATAGATAAATTAATGTGTTGACTTTAAAACTGCTTGTATATAATTTAAATGACATACCATATGAAGAGTTCAATGTTACTTCTTCATTCTATCTAAGGTCTAAATATACTATTACTACAATATAATTAAGAAAACGTCAAATGCAGAAAGAATTTTCTTTGAATTAATCAAATAATTAATCGCGAATGATTTGCACACATGCAAGTTATGTAGAAAAAACATAAGAGTTTTAAAAAATCAGCAAAAATCAACCGGTAAAGCAATAAACTTGTACTGAGAGTATTTGCTATTGAGATGTTTTGTAAGTTTTCCAAAATTGATGACAATATTGATATCGGCTCAATGTATTCCAGGAATCCCAACACGCCCAACGACATCAACACGGCATGGCCACAATATGGAACGGCGGAAAACTACTTGGAAATAACACCGGATATGACGTCACAGCCTGTGAAGCAGGGTCTGGCACCGAAAGCATTTGCCTTCTGGCAACATCTTGTTCCGGAAATACTTCAGTTATTTTCTGTTCCGAAAGCCGATGAACCCGATGGTGTTTTTATTGGATAAATCAAAACGAGATCTATCATTTCCAAAATACCCGTGATTGAATATGTGTAAAAATGGATTATGAGTTAATTTTACGCTTCACTTTGGCGGTTTGGCCCGGCTTTATTGTGTCCATAGAGTTTGGATTCTTAACGTTATTTATATATCTTTTCGTCAGTAAGTTTAAAAAACAGTGTACATATGTTGTAAAATGTACCAGTTGATGGCAGGATAAGTACTTTAAATACAAGGTAATACAGTTGGGAGTTTTCGTGTTTTCTTTATTATTTTACCTTGTAACATGTTTACATATATCTACATTCAAGGTAATACAGTTGGGAGTCTTCGTGTTTTCTTTATTATTTACCTTATAACATGTATACATATATCTTCATACAACGTAATACAATTTGGAATGTCCGTGTTATCTTTATTATTCTTCCACTTGTTTAAACAATATATTATAGGTATAATATAGTCAACAAACACACAATTTGCTTGAAACTTTTCAAATAAGTATTTCAGTAATATGCAAGTTGTGTAGAAAAACTAGCGAGACAACGTATGTTTTCAAAACATCAAAATGAGACGAAACTATTCAGTGTGTTTGTAATGCGACGAAACTATTCATTGTGTTTGTAATGCGACGAAATTTTGTTAATGTAAATCTGGAAGCAAAATAAAAACAAAGGTATCTCTGAATTTTCGTTTTATTCATAGTGATTTACGTCAAACTATTACAAGTATATTTGGCAAAACGATCTACAATAGTGTAAACATGCTACAGGGACGGATCCAGGGCTGGAGCACACATGACAAGAATGTCCTGACAAGATGGAATTTCGCCGCCTTAATTATACTTGAATACAATTGGGTGCGTACCATTCAAGCCGCTAATTGGGACTACATAATTGCAAAATGTTTTATCTTTTTTTATTTTATCATTTTTTAAATTGCGCGCTCCCTTTCATCTCAAACCCTGTATCAGTCCCAGTAATATCATATTAAAATGATTAATGGCTTATAGTTATCGGCATGGCCATGGGTTTTATCCTTGAATTTTATTAAAGTATTTAATTGTATATTCTTAACATGCACTATTGAACCGCCCGCATGTGTTGCTTTTTGTATTCCGTTAACTAGGTGAACAAATGTACATCAGTACAAAACCTTCAGTTGCATATAATTCCATTAACTGCACATATATAATTGTTTTAACAAAACACTTATTTACAAAAAGACAAAAAAAAAGGTTTATCAAAACAGTCACATCAGCGAATAAAATACTAAAACTATGAAGAAAGGTAAATACGTGTGATAAAATACACGTGTAAAGAATAGAGAAATAAATATTACCAAAAACTCTTACATTTAAATATTTTACGAAATAATTTGATCTTTATTTTAACTAATAACGTCAAAAAAGGCAGTTTGTTAACCACGGACCTATAAGCATAAGCATCATGGAACTATATAAACATATTATACAGGTGACTAAGGTCCATGATTTTACTGATAATTCTAATCTTAAATGTACGCACAAAAAATGCATATCGTTACCATGACAGCTATTTGTTTGTCTTATAAAGCTAAAGCAATAGATACTATAGAACAAACTCAGACTAACAATTATATGGAGACTAACAATTATATGGAGACTAACAATTATATGGAGATTTCCATTTTATTCTTGAAATTTCGGACCGAAGTGACAAAACTATAGCACTCATTTAACAAAAAACCACGCATGCGCAATGCCCTGATTTCAGATTTTATATATAGTATTTAAAAAAAGTACCAAACACAGAGTATCGAACGTTTGGATCCGAGTTGTCTTATCAAAGAGCTAGCCCGAAATGCTTTTAATTCAGCTGATGTCAAGCGTGAAAATAAGGGAAATAATTACGATGAGTTACCTTTACAGAGTTATCTGTCCATATACGTGTATTCACTTAAGTAGCTTGAACACAATTCCTAAATGTTTCACACAGCTAAACATTTATTCTGAATTATATACAGACATATAAGTAGCATGGATAAACTACTGTCAATTTTCTAAACATTGTTTACGAAATTCCATGCAATCGAGACATATTTAAAGTACATATCACAGATAATGTATCTAGTAAGCTATGGAGCCTGGACGTGAATATCGCGGCCGGACGTGAATCTCGTGTCTCTTAGCAAACCTTTGGCAGAGCACGGCGGCTACACTGCAATGATATGTTAATGGTTGTTATAGTCGCAGTATCAGTACAAAAACAACATTATGTAATCAGCTAAAACAACAAGATGATGATGGTGATAGTGTTAATGATGGTTTTGTTGATGATTATGATATTGTTTTTGTTGTTGTTGGTGGTGTTGATGATGATGATGATGATTATGATGTTTATTTATTTAAACAATATTTTATTCAAGTACTGAATGGGATTGGACAACAGGCAATGTCTATGTAAGACCTCTCCCGTATCAAGGTACATATAAACAATACATTCATATCAAACATAACATAAAATGTGGAAATGTAGTACAGTTTGCATATATTGGTTTGACATATAACTTAGAATCTTTGAAATATGTGTACCGTGATTGTTTATTATTAACACGTTGTATTGTCAGAAAGAATTTAAGTGAGAAAAGAAAAAAAAAAAAAAATAGAAAGAAAATCATACTGGAAACCAATACGAAATATATATAAAAATGTACCGATTATTACAAAATATAATGGTTTTAGTATGAGTTTCTGTAACCAATAGTTAATTTCGGAATTTAAGATAACTGGGAACAAAAAAGACAAATAAAAAAATAAAAATTACAATAAAAAGGAAGAAAGATGACAAAATATAAAAAAATTCTAGCATTGTGACAAAACATATCTGAAAATACAATAGTATATACATACATGTACACATTCATGCACATACCTATGTACACATACATATACATACATACATGTACATACATCTATAATTCTACGAAAATCTCCTGGTACACTTGATGTATTTGTGGACGATAAGTACAATTTCTGAGTTCGTAGTATCGTCTAGATTGGAACTGCCATTCAGTATCAAGTCAATGTTGATATGCGTGACATCAACAAGATTGGCTAGGGTATCAAGTAAGTCATTTCTGAATTGGTTATACAGTGGACAGTTGAAAAAGAAATGAGTATTGTCCTCACATGGATTGCCACATTTCGATTAGATTATGATGATTGATGTTAATGGTGTTGTTGGTGGCGGTGATGATAATAATGATGATTATGCTTATGTTGATGATGATGACGTGATAATGATGATGAAGATGATGATGATGATAATGATCATATGGTGATGATGTTGATGTTAATAATGATGATAATGATGATGGAGTAGTTAGTATAATACTGATAATAATGATGATAAATATGATGCCAACAACAATGACCATGATGATGCTGATGCTGCTGATGATGGTGATGATGCTGATGCTGCTGATGATGGGTTGTAAATCCATTATTTATATATTACGTTTTATGCATTTAAGCAGAACTTTTTTAAGATTGTTTTTTAAGTGGCGGAATGTAACCCAGCATAGTGTTAAAAAAACATATATTAAATACTTTGCATAGTTGAATTGATTCTCAATCCATTCAAGCTCCCTCCAGCAACCCACACCCCTCCTCACTCTCCCACTCCTCACACTCCTCACTCTGCCACTCCTCACCCGTCCTCACTCTCCCACTATTCCACCCAATTATAAATAAAGACATTGATAAATGTATAACATACGTAGGCACTTGTATAGGTAGTTTCGTTACGTCTACCCGTGTTCGTGTACGGCATAGTACCACCTGTTGTCCATCCTCCTTTGCACGTGTTATCTGAAGGTAATCACATTAAGCACGTGTTAGTAAACAAGAGCTGTTTAGGTTATTTAGGTTTGTCGGAAGGGCATTTATTCTTCGAAATACTGCAATTTAAGTAAAACTATGTTTTGAGCTATTAAATATTAAAACAAAATGCAATATGTATTTAGATGACGAGAAACATTTCAAAGAACAATATGTTCTGTTCTGTTACATAACTGATTTAATGACAACCTCACAATATTCAATCTGCCTGCCCCTGTTATATGGATTGACGCCACAAGGGAGGCAGCCAGGCTGGGTTATGCCTTTCCACAACCTGAATGTATCGGTAGTCGGAGATGGTGGCAATTTTTCAAATTTTCTTCGTTTTTGAAAACTCCAAATTGTATTACCTTTTATATAAAGAAAATAACGCGCCAAATAACGGAAAAAATACACAACAAAGCCGTTTATCAAAACTCTATTCAGGTGTTCAGGTCATGTAATAATGTACATATAAATTAAAAAGATATGTTCTTAAAATACACGTGATAAAATATGCGTAAAATGAGTTATGAGTTGGTCACTCGTAATTATGAGTTGTTAACTCTTAATTGAACACTCCAGTTTTGAGTTTGGTCTGGCTGGTTAAAGTCGTTTATATTGTGTCTAAAAAAGTATGGATTCTCCAAATATGTAAGTTATATATATGCCTTGTTATCGGCAAGCATATTTCAAGTCAAATTGATACCGGATTAATATATCGAGATCCTTATTTTAATGCTTGATAACTACTTTAAGACTACTCCATACGAAAGCTTGGTTGATGGGCTCAATTTGTTAAATTTTTGAATATTTTTTTTTATTTTTTATTTTTATTATTTCTTTATTGTTTTTAAATTTTTTGTTTTGTTTTTTTGTATTTAATTTTTTTTTTTTTTTTTTCAGAATTTATAAATTTAAAAGATTGCCACGACATACGAAACCTTGGTTGATGGGCTCAATTTTTTTTTTATATATATATTTTTTTAATTTTGTTAATTTTTATTGAAATATTTCATTTTTATTGATTGATTTATTTATATTTTATTTATTTATTTATTTGTTTAAAGCAGTATAATTGCTCAAATTTGACGTTAATTAGAAGCAAAGAGAAGCGAATTATCGCATAGCTTACATTTAATAAACACGTTTGAGCTATATTGCGTAATTCAATAATCTAACTGAGTAACAGAAATCGAGTAAAAAATTCGAACTCAACCTGTATAAATTAATTTTCGCCATCGATTCGTTTCGTTCCGTTATATGGTATTGCGCATGCCCGAAAAGTATCAAAGACTCAAAATGGAGGTAAGTACTCACATAATCTGAATGATACGCTTCGTTTTCGATGTAATAATAGTTTTTGTTTACACCCGACCTTTAAAACTTGATTTTATATTGAAGAAATAACTCAATGCAACATACTGTTTGAGGTTAAGTGCGAAAACATATTTACGTTTTCAGAAAAGCGGTACTACACATGAGCAAGGTGGAAAGGGGTTCCTTGGGGGGAAATTAACTGCATTCCCATTGATTGTAACATTGCTCCTAAAAATGAATGGTTTGGCCAATAACATTCGATTGAATCAATATATTAATGGTATATTTAAGTATCATATTAATGTATCAATACTATAGAGGCAGTATTATTTGTACCAGAGACGTATGAATTTATTTTATGTTTGTTTGTACAGATGTCCAATTGCATTTATCACGTCCATTGCCCCGATTCCGTGAACAAAATCGGTGACCCCTTTCATTTCAATAGCTATGTGCTGTTTTTAGTTTGTGTTGTCTCCAGTGTAAACACATCGCTATGATCTGTTATTAGTTTTTGTTTTCTCCAGTGTAACACATCGCTTTGATTTTTTGATGGAAGTCAAATATACTAAATAATTCGAGGGTGTCAAAAAGTTCCTGTTTATTCTGCTGAATATTTCTTTCTTTCTGACAAAGCACTGAACTGCCATTGAATGTCTTTAATTTATAATACACAGACTCAGGCAAACATCTTTTTCCTTTCTAGTCATTTTATTATAAGGTATGCAGATTTTAACATACCACCAGCAGATGTCAAATTCACAAAATCAAGAAATATATGCCTAGATCAAAGGCCTAACAATTGTGTTTAATGAAGTGAAATACTAAATAAGTCCAAAATAATAAGTGTCAAAAAGTCTTTGATAATTCTGCTAAATATTTCTTTTTTCTGACAGAATACTGAACTGTCCATGAATGTCTTTAATAAAACAGACCCAGTCATACCACTTCATGACTTTTTTCTTTTCTAGTCAGAAATGTAGATTATGGAAATGAAGATGTGCAATACACAAAATCTAAAAATATAGATCAGAGACCTTTTAAAATAGAAATAACTTAAATATAAACATTTTTGTCTCTGTGTAGTTCTCTTAGACTTTTAACAAGCCCCTTTTTCAGTTATCCACAAATTTTAATTCCTTTAGTTGACCCATGTATTTCTAAGATAAACTCTGTTTTGAAAATTCATCAATATTTTTTACATATTAACAATATTTCATGCCCTCAGATGGAAAGCTGAAACTTGCAAACTCTAATAGATCCAAACAATAACAAAAATATGTTAGGTTTCCTATCCATATCCACATATTTGAGATATATATTTAACTTCACATAGGTGAAATGATCCTGAACACTCAAGTTTCATATATATATATAGCTCCCTCTGATATAGGCTTCATCTTAAAATTGTTCTAATTTTGCTTTCAGAGTAATATTGAACATAATTGTGAAGAGGAGGTGACAGTTGTGTTTGTAAAGGGTTGAGGCAGAAGAAGAATGTCATGTTGACCCAACGTTTCAAGCAGTTAGTTGCCAGGATACTATTAATGTGAGAAATACTTCTGTACTAATGTGACCAAGACAATTTAATGTACATGAATCCTCAACAGATGAACATTTACTCCCCTAAGTATGTCCTTGCAAATATACATAATACATATAATAATTATATAATTATATAACTTGTTTAAGTTAAGGGGGAAAATACTATTACCAGTATTTCAATATATTTCTACTTTTGAACTAACATCAGCAATAAATCACAATTCTTTCATAAATCAACATATGTTAACATGAATGTCAAGCATTTTTGGAGGGTTACAAATGCTGTGTTATTGTCAAATTGTTAAAGTGAATGTATGATTCTGTGAATTACAGCTTAAAACCCATTTTTCAGAATCATACTTTTTGGCTGCCTTGAACTCACAGTGATTATTTTGTTTACAGATCACTGTTGAATGTTGATGAAATGTCAGAGGACAATTACAAAGATATATTAAGAAATTGGCAGACAGAGAACCTTCATCCTAGTTACCCCAGCAGGTCCCACAAATTATGACAGAAGTACCAAATGTATGTCTATGTGGCAGATGCAGACAGATACCAACAGAGAAGCTGAGGGAGTGTTGTGCCTTTCCCCAAGACAGATGTCTATCTGTGTTTGCAGTAAGTAGATGTCCAAATGTGTATGATAATTTTATGAGTTGGTAGATATGACTTGAATGATCAATTGATGAAAGATGTGGCCTTAATAATAATAGTGGTAAGAAGGTTTTCTACAATTGACCTTGTGAACTTATGTTTGACTCCGTAAAACCCAGTTTTGAAACTGACTGAAATTTGAAGTAGATAGAAATGTTCTGATAAACTTTCATAAACATTGTATGTTTAATGTGTCATATAGTATTCACAATTAAGGTATTTTAAAATTACCCAAAGCTTTGGTTGCAAACCATTAACAAGGGCTGTCAATTCAAGGCAAACATTCTTTCTTATGTATTTCATCTGCCACCAATGTGTTAAGTCTATTTAGAAAAGCAGTTAGTTGAAACTTAGGACACCTCTACAGACGAATGGGTTTGAAAACAAATGATGAAATTTATCATAATGAGCAATTCCGCCTTTTACCACAATGTTTTAAACTCTATCCAAATTTCAATGTTCATACTTTTATTTATAGAGATGTTTTTAATTTTAAAGTTTTGATTTCAAAGTCATCTGCTGCAGAGTTGTGGTATGTGAGAAAGGATAAAACTAGACCATTGTTTTATTCTGAGTGTCATATGTTTATGTGAAAAGGTATTGTGGGGGTATTAATCAGTTTCAGTCATAACTCTATGATATACAGTACATATACAAAATAATACATTATACCTCTGGTGTTTCAAAGACATTATTAGTGATACTTGCATAAGCATCTTGAATCTTTGTCAGAAAATTACTGTGAAGTTGGGTTGACATTTGTCTGGTGGTTATAGATGAGATGTTGTGGCTTGGCCTGTGAAGTTGGGTGAAATTTGTCTGGTGGTTATGGGGGAGATGTTGAAGCTTAAAGTTAACAATCAACAGACAGATAGTGATAATACTAGTCTAGATCACCTTGAGCATTTGACCAGTTCATGCCCCCAGGGCCCTCTTGTTGTTTAAATAGAAATGATGTATATATAAATATCATATATTTTTTTATTATTTGCAGGAGTGAGGACTTAGGTGAATTGCCTTGGTGAGGCAATTTTAGAGGTAGCCACCAGCTACAGGATAGACATTCTCACAACCCTGCAAGATTCTTATAATGAGAGAAAAAGGCATACAGACTATCAACAGTTTATTTTGTGGCAGCATCATTTGAGCAATAACAGTTTGATCTGTCAATGGAACAGCAAAGTTGACAGTTTGATACATGTTTTAATTATAAATGTGTATTATTATCAACATTTAGCAATGAGATGTAATTCTACAAAAATGATTTTCCAAAATGATATATTGAGATATGGTTAAAAAGTACAATGTATATAAGTTTGCTAAATTACATTTTAACAGTTATGATTCTTGGTTAGTGTACTTCCAGATCAATATATATATGCCTGAGTGAAGTTTGATCAGGCTCTTCAAATAGAGTTAAAAGAAACTTTCTTGACACATTGCTGTTTTGTTAAAGACAGTTTTTTTCAATCATTCTATAGATTTTCATTTCAGTATTTTAATTCATTTACATGGACAGAAAAAGCAGATATAACAATTTCTAAATAGAGGGATTCAAAACTAAATGTTAATTAAATGTCATGAAAACTTAATCATTGAGACACCACATGCTGATTTATAACATTCATAAGGACTTTTAACATTTGAGAACATTGTTGACCAAGGACATCCTAGATACATATATGCAGTCTAACCTTGGTCCACAATGGGAACTCCAAATAAATTGTGTAACTAAAGAATGATGACATTTATTGTATACATATTTTAACCAACAACTAAAAAATGTTTCTTGCAAGCAATATCATTGAATATCTTCAGACGTTGACAACATTTTATAACAAGCTTGTCTAAGTAGTATATGAACAGTGTAGATCCTGAACAGAATGTGTGGATGCAAAAAAAGGATCAGGTTTTATACTGTTCACAAAAGCCAACTTGTTTTACATGATCTAAAATCTTTGTTTGACCATCTTACCCTATGTTGTGGGTACTCCAAAGAATCGTCTCAGTGAGGCGATTCTTTTGAGTACCCACAATATAGGGTTTACTTTAAGAGAGAAACTATGGGGAAAAGAGCTTAATACCCCTTCTTATCTGAACCTCTGCAGATCCTGGTCAATTAAAATTACAAATAACTCGATCATCTCCTCCCAAACCACTAGACAAATTTCAACCAAGCTTCACAGGAATAGTTCTTTGATGGTCCACTTTCAAAATTGTTCAAAGATTAAAACAATTATGAAGGATTTTGGTTGCTGAGGCCTCAGAGCAGGGGGGAAATGGCCAATCTTTAACATTCTTCTTCTCTGAATCTGCTTGATAGATTCAATTTTTCTTTACTAGAAATGTTCCTTGGGCGACCCTCTACACTAATTGTTTAAGCCATATTGATTGGTGTAAAGACATAGGATGGAGGTGGCATCAGAAAAGGGGTAAAATTAACTTTTAGTTTCAAATGACATCTCCTCCTTATGCACTGGACCAATTTCATGACATAACTTTAAAATTCTTCTTCTCTGAATCTGCTTGTCTAATTCCCAAGATAATTCAGTAGAAATTGTCCTTGAGTGACACTCTACAAAATGTACTCAAGCCATATTGTTTGGTTGAAAAAATGGCTGCCAGATGGCATCAGAAAGGGGGCAAAATGACATTACTTCAAAATTCCATCCTTATCAAATTTCTCGTCTGATTTCAAGATAGTTTAGCAGAGATGTTTCTGTAGTGACACTGTACATATTGTGTTGTTCAAGCCATATTGATTCGTCGACATCAGAAAAGTTGTAAAATAAACTTTTAGTTTCAACGACATGTCCGTTTAAACCAATGGACCCACATATCAATTAAACTTCACAGTAATGTTCCTGTGGTGGTTCTCTTTTTTTAAATTGTTCAAAGATTGATGCATTATTACAAATGTCCTTTAATACTGATAAGCTATTTCAATTGCGCTTCATTCCAACTATTGATCAAATTTTAACCCTTATTAGCAGGAGCATTTGCTATATGTGTTTCTTTTACCGCCATGTTTTTATTTAAATTTTACTAGTTATTATAAAGAGTTTCCATATTTGAATAAAAATGTTTTAGAAATAGAGATGAATTCTGGAAACTAATTTAGTGAAAAAAGTTAAAAACATTGTGGCAAAATGAGAAATGGCTCATATTGAGCTATTTCTTCTTTTGCTTCAATGATTTCAATGGTCATTTTAGAAGGAGTCTGCTGCAGATTTGTTGTATGGGGAAAAGGATTAACACAAATCAATTATAATATGTAGAAAATCCATTTAATATTCAACTAGAAATATCACTGAAGGTGATGAATGCCCCCAGCTGGTGCCTGGGCCATAACCCATTTAAAAACAATTCCAGTGCAACACACCCACAATATGCACAACAAGGCTTGGTATCAATCATTCTTGTGAAGTCATATTAAATTCTGATGAAAGGTTGCTGAGAAATAGTTTTCACAAAATATGGACATATATGTAATATGTATGAGAAATTCAAGGGGCCATAACTCATTTAAAAATAATTCCAGTGCAACACGCCCACAATATGCACAACTAGTCTTGGTATCAATCATTCTTGTGAATTTATATTAAATTCTGATGAAGGGTTGCTGAGAAATAGTGTTCACAAAATATGTATGAGAAATTCAAGGGGCCATAACTCATTTAAAACTAATTCCAGTGCAACACGCCCACAATATGCACAACTAGGCTTAGTATCAATCATTCTTGTGAAGTTGTATTAAATTCTGATAAAGGGTTGCTGAGAAATAGTGTTCACAAAATATGGACATATATGTAATATGTATGAGAAATTCAAGGGGCCATAACTCATTTAAAAATAATTCAAGTGCAACACGCCCACAATATGCACAACTAGGCTTGGTATCAATCATTCTTGTGAAGTTGTATTACATTCTGATGAAGGGTTGCTGAGAAATAGTGTTCACAAAATATGGACATATATGTAATATGTATGAGAATATCAAGGGGCCATAACTCATTTAAAAATAATTCCAGTGCAACACGCCCACAATATGCACAACTAGGTTTGGTATCAATCATTCTTGTGAAGTTGTATTACATTCTGATGAAGGGTTGCTGAGAAATAGTGTTCACAAGAAATGTCCACAGACCAACAGACCGACAAGCGTGACTCCTACATGTATATAGCCCCCATATACTATGTATCTGGGGGTATAATAACCTTTTTGTTGTAAATGCAACAGAAGATTTTTGATAACTTTAAAGTCAAAGCATGTGACAGTGATTAGTTTAGACTTACATTAGCAGGTTCCTATGCAGTTTTGTTAGTGAACACAATTCATCAGAAGCTTATTTAAAGCTTTTGTGAGTTGTTTATTTATGAATAGTCTGAATTGTAATCAGACTGCAAAAATGCACAGACTGATCAGGGTCTACTAGGAATCATTGTATATTTTCGAATGGATATGTGCTCAATTATAAATATATTTGCTATATTTTGATTTGTCTTTCGTATTCTTCATGTACCATCTTCCTTTTCATGCCGACAACATTGTCCTTCAGTCTTTCTTCTTTAGCAAGGGAATATTGGCTAATATTTTAGTACTCTTCACAACATATGCAGTGTATCTTGTACTCTTCTTGTTGAATAGCCTTTGGTATCTATATAAAAAAAAAAAAGATGATCTGAGAATTGTTATATTAACAATGACATCCCATTCTGTTAATCTTTTTTTGTGATAGACTACTTTGGAAAACATACTTGAAAAGGTTAAGTATTACCTTTTAGACAACTTTTAAAAACATTCTTGAAAAGGTTTAGTATTACCTTTTTTTACCATATAATTATGCATGTTATTTCTTCTCTGAATCTGCTTGCCTGATTTCAAGATAAATAAGTAGAAATATTCCTTCTGTGACCCTTTAAAAAAATTGTACGAGCCATATAGATTTGTTGAAAAAACATATCCATCATTTGAGATAAGAAATTAAAAACATGAAAACAAGTTTTCATCATTCTAGATTCAGAAATGCAGCTTCTAGGTTTTCCTCATATTTCACTTAGTATTTGACCCAGAATCTCACATATCCAAACTAGACCTAGATATAATTCAGATAAACTGTCTGACAAAGTTTCAGTCAAATAGTGGTCTCTTTCCCAAATACAATAAATCTGCAGCAGTTGGTTGAACAAACAATCTAGGCAATACACTGGAAAAGCTCTATAAGTTAAAGTCAACTTACTGAATAAGACATTGTGGAAAAAGAAATTGTTTATAATGAGTAATTACTTATTTTGCAGCAATGTTTTAAAATGCGTCTGCTACATATGCATCAAAGTGCGTCTGCAAGTGCGAAAGGGTTAACAATTACTAAGATGTTACATTTTGTCTTACATTCTCCTCACAATATAATGTAAATATATTGGTCTTAAAATGGCTAAATCATTGGATACACAAATAATTATTAGTATGACAAAATTATTTATCAGATCCTAGAAGAATACGAAATAAAACAACTTAAATAAATGTATGCTTGACACTCACAGAAGTTTTACGTGCAGATAGGTGATCTAGCTGTTGTGGGAAATCACCTACGACGATCATGTTGCAAGTTAATAATTACCCCTTTGGGTACCCCATGAATAAAAACCCCATGAGTTTGTACATGTCGTGTGTACGTTACAATATTGTGTGAAGATATAGTAAACAGCGACTTCAAGCAAAATAAATGATACACGAGTTGTGTTTATATAAATACTGGGTTTATTAAAGTTTAGGGCTGTCTTTTCAATACGTATTCAGGCATACAAGGCATTTGGAGTTGTCAAAAAACGTCCGAACAAAATACTCACCGAGAACGAGAAGAGTTTTCCACAGATCCGTTTGTTTTCGATACCATCAGATCCATCTTCCAGAATTCCCATCTTCCTTGCTAATGGTTATTCTCATTCTATTTTCATTTCTAATTCTTTTCATCATATGTTTACTGATGTTTCGTGCGCGGCGTATGCATTTTTTGCCTGCCGAACCGATTTAAGATGCAATTTTGTTTACACAAATGCGGCGACAATTGCTGTATGTATTGCGCATGTGTAAAAGGTCACGCAAAGAGGTCAACTGCATAATATTAATTTCCGTTTGATTTTTGGCAGGGGAGCAAATAAATCGAAAATCAACTTTTGAACTATAATCACTGTGTACATCGTTTAAACTCAAGAAGATGACCTAAATTGATCGGGATTATGTTGCACTTTCTTTAGAGTTATGTTAAAGCTTATCAAAACTAGAAAAATGCGAATTTGAGCAATTGTACTGCTTTAATTTTTATTTTTTTATTTTATTTTATAATTTATTTTATGTGTCCCATTAACAATAGTTCTATGACATGTTGATATGTCCTGACTTTATATATGACTGACAACTTGGTCTGTTCCACGTGAATTCCTAAGCTACATGTAGTTACTCTAAAATAATTGGGTTGCTATTGACTGAACATTAAAGGAACACAAGGCAAATATTTATCGAAAATTTGAATTACCACCTGTATTTAAATATCCAGTATCCAGTATCATTTGGAATTTAAACCTGCTTGCATATAACGTCTGTTTAAACGTATAGCATTATATTACATATGATCACGTGTATATTATTACATTACATATGATCACGTGTATATCATTATATTACATATGATCACGTGGGATTACTGATTTTGAATTGAATGATATTTAACGGCTCATCAACACAGTATATATTATTTAGAGCCGCCCCAGAGAGAGGGGAAGGATACATAGGAATCCGGGAACCTGCCCTACTCTTATTATCGAATAGATTCCTATGGTTCTTTAACGTGCTCGGAGGATAAGCCGACACACGGGACCGCCCGGTTTACGTCCCCATCCGACGGACGGGGCTAAGGGAAAGTGTCTTGCCCAAGAAAACACCGACAGAACTCAGTGGCACCACGGAGGATTGAACCCGGGGCCTCCGGTTACAAATCAGCCGCGCTACCGACTGCGCCAGCCCTCTACTGATTTTGAATCTATAACTAAAAGTTATAACAATGGATTTTTCTTTATTCTACCATAGTGTTAAATATATTATTGGTGATGCAAAAACAAATGAATGCGTTGAGCCATTCAGTGTTTGATGATTTGCAAATATGCAAATTATGTAGAAACGCAAACGGGACGTCACGAGTTTAAATTACAATAAATAACTATTGCCTTTAAATGTGTCCTCTGCCAGATATTTACTTATGCTATGAACACACCCAACAGTAATATTGCCTTTTAACAGTTTTTTTAAAAAAAGAATAAGCTAAATACGTATAACGATTTGTTAAGCTTTACCGGTGGTCAGTTTTGGAAATCCGTCATTGCTCGTGCGGGATCGAGTCGTATGGCCGGACCATGAATTTCTGACTGGATTACCATCCCTGATAAAGAAACCATAACACATTGAGTTAATTAATACATGTATTAATTAACTAATTATGTAATATTGAGGTAAATATATGATGTGATAGCCGTACCAGAAAAGACGAAAAAGTGACGAGCCTCGATGCAAAGTGACGAGCCTCGATGCAAAGTGACGAGCTTCGATGCAAAATAATAAAATAACTCAATAGGCAAAGTTCAAAACAAGAGGAAAACAAGCTTATAATTTCATAACATAATTAGATGCTTCCATGTCAAATCGTACTTAAGTCAAATCGTACTGTTTTGGTCAATTCACTCTCACTTTTCGGTCAAATCGTACTCATGGTAGGTCAAATCACTCTCATGCTATTTATGAGTATGATTTGACCAAAATAATGAGTTTATCGAAAACGTACTAGTTTATATATATGATGCAGAACTTATAAACAAATTATATTTAAAAAAATACTCCATTGTTGATTAATTAGTCAATGTTTAGCGCAAAATGTCTGGTATATTTGATTGTGTATCGTTATATTAAACAGTTGTTTGTAATAGTGTTTTTTGTAATATTGAATGTCAGCCATTTGTATGTATCCCTATGGCTAATGGAATTCATATTAAGTGAAAGCTATGATCAGCAATGAGATAGTAACACTATCTTATATCGAATCAACTTGATCACTGGTTATACATATCGGGTGACAAAATTATGTATAAATTCATACAATATTTAAAATCATATAACTGTCAAAACAATCTAGGTTTGTATTTGTGGTGAAATCTCCTGGTCAGATCATACATCTGATTAAGTCAAATCGTACTCACTATTTTAAAAAACCTGGACTATATTTTAATGTCTTTTCATTATTTAAAATACATTAAATAAACTTTTTTTATTATAATAATAGATAAAAAATAATCAATAATCAACTGAAATTAGATTATTTCTAATGAAATAAATCAATGAGTACGATTTGACTTATTTCAAAATGTCAATGAGTACGATTTGACCAAAATGAGAGTGATTTGACTTAAGTACGATTTGACTTAAGTACGAGTTGACTTAAGTACGATTTGACCGGATACCAATTAGATCACGCAGTCGATGGCACACCATCGCAAATTCCCGCACCCCTCTTAATATGTTCAGGCCCAGTAAGTTTATATATGGTAAGAGTATAGGTATCTCAACGGTTTCCAAATTATGACACTGACTGAGGCGTGGCCAAATTTGACTCCACTGTTGCCATTGGAATAAAAATGGCAGAGGATCATAAGCTTATAATAAATGCAAAGACTCTTGTTGTTTCAAAGAAGAAGTTTTTTTTCAAGTGTATATAAGTCTATGTAAAACTTGTGACTTCTATGGGCGTGGCCAAATTTGACCCCAGTGTCATCATTGGAATAAACTTGGTAGAAGACCATATCTTATGGTAAATGCAGTATATTAAACCTCTGGCTCTTGTAATTTCAGAGAAGACTATTTTTAAAAAGTTTTTCCTCTGTAAGTATATGTAAAACATGTGAATCCTTGGGCGGGGCCAACGTTGACCCCATCACGAAAAACGATCACAATAGCTCAGTTGAGCCTTTCGTAAATAAGAACCTATGTGGTTGAGAATATTGACCTGACAACAGAATTATTGTTACTATAGTAACGGATGGAACGCTATAGGACTACACATACCGTTTAACACCGCTCATATGTCCTCCACACCCGCGATTCTTTTCTGTAATAAACACAAATATGCAAACATATGCTCGAATATTTTAATACATGCACACATATGCACGTATGCACGGTTGAATAAATGTTTACAAACGTGTGAATGTGAGCACCAATATGTAAATATGCGAAAATGAGCAATTATGTACAGTGTGGCATTTGTGGTCTAGTGGTAGAGCGTCGGACTTGAGACCGGAGGGTCCCGGGTTCAATCCCCACCAGGACCATGTACGTTGTGTCCTTGAGCAGCCACTTTATCCACATTGCTTAGTACTGGTTCTACACAGGAAGCCAACGAGAGTGATTAGTATAAACCGTAGGCTTGTTTCACAATCGTTGTAAAATAAATAGGTTTAAACTAATTATGCACAGGTGCAAGAATATTTGTTGAAGTTTGCTCGATTGAGAGCAGTAGTAATCATAAATAGGAACTATATCGGGAACCACGAGGTCAACTTGGTGGTACTCGAAAGTAGTTCCAAGTAGAATATTGAGCTTCTTGTTATGAGTCATTGTGGGTGGTACGGTGTGGGTGGTACGGTGTGGATGGTACGGTATGGGTGGTACGGTGTGGATGGTACGGTGTGGGTGGTACGGTGTGGATGGTACGGTGTGGGTGGTACGGTGTGGGTGGTAGACTAGTGCTTGTATGTATGAAAGTTATCTGAACATTTTCGTCACTTGTAGCGAATACACAGGTAAGAATGGATTACATTTGAATTGCTCTACTGTAAAGCCTGATGATTCGGTGTGAAAATAGACGGTCCATTTTGACCCCTAAATAAAAACAATCTTTCGGGTTGGTTAAGTTTGTGGAGGACAAAAGAGCAGGTCACCCCATTTTGTAAAGACTACTTTTATTGAGTTATTTTCTTGAACTCATAATTTTCCGCTAGATAACAAGATGGCCTTGTATAGAAACTTAGCTCCTCCCACTCTAGTCACACTGAGGTACTACGCGTGAGTCGTCTGGTGCCAGTAGAGAGAAAGACAGAGAGAGACAGAGAGAGGCGGAGCTATTCCATACAAGGACAATCTCCTCTTATGGTGAGATATTTCGAGATCTAAAAACGTGTTAACAAAAAAGTAGGTGTAAAGTCGAAATAGAACAATACGCATATAAAAAAACGCAACAACCTCAAGAAAAAGGCAAAGTATGCGACACCACGAACACAAACAGGCTGAAAACCTTCCCAACATTGTATATCATCGCCATATTAGTTTAAAGATATGTCGTGTACTTCTATCAGATGTGTAACCATTTAACGTAATATAGAAGTTTACGGGAGTGCTCATTTGACCGTTCCATGGCGGCACCATTATGGCCCACCATTTTATGTTTGTGGTGTCCCATACTATGTTTTTATTTTACTTCGTAATTGTTGTTGTTTTGAATGCGTAGTTTTGGTTGACTGTGTTTTGTACTTTTATACCTACTTCTATTGCACTCATATGCACTCTTTAATGTGATAATATCCTTAGATTATCAAATAGTCTTGATCATCTTCGACGCTTGATGGTAAATACAAACATCTTGACCGTGTGTGCAGAAACAAATTTGAATCCGGTAGCACGTGACCGTAATTATTATATTTTATTAAAGTATTTCTGACCATCCGCATTTAGTTCGTCGATATAAATGTATTGTTTTTCTGCCTTTCTGTTTATCTTTATATCAGATGTTTCTGTCCCAGCCAATCAGAAATGATACCAGAATCTCGGCAAATGTCAAACTCTTTTTAAGAGAACTGTTTTGGAAGTTTGTCTTGAAAATAAGCAAGCGCCGCAGATGATCCACACTAATTGTAAGACAGACTTACCTTCCGGCTTGTAACTGTACGTATACTCTGTGACGGGATCACGGCCATACTTTAGTGGTGCCTTATTTCCCTTGGCTGATTGTGGTCTATCTACCTTGGACCTGCAGAAAAATATATATACATACATGTACTTGTATATCAAGTATATCACAAATATCTAATAATAAATATATTTGACTAGCTCGTCTGCCATGGGTGTGAAATATATGGTCAAATTGTTTAAATAATTTATTGATGCAATATAGCAGTTAATGATAATTATTTAAAACAATTTTCTCTGAACTAGTCTAATAACTAGAACTGTCGCTAAAGGCAGACAAATGTACCACCCGTTTCTGCCCCTTTGAGCCCTGAACTTTACTGCACCAATAAAATGTTCCTTTATTATCACATTTACTTGAAACTGAATCATCAGCAATATACAAAAGCAATCCACAGGCCAACGCATGGGCAGTAAAGGATTCCCACTGGTTAAAAAATATATCGTAGTAAATGATCATACCAAGTATTAAAACAATCCAACGAATAATGAATGAGAAGTTAAGACACACGAGCTTTTCCTATATAATATATGTAAGAAAACCAAAGGGTCAAAACTCATGTAAAATGATCAAATCAAAAAGAAATTTATTCACAAGCATCTTCACATCATACTTAATCAGCATGCCAAATATTAAAAATACGTCAAATAATCAATGATGCGTTATACACGCAAGATTTCCCTATATATAACATATGTAAGAAAATCAAAGGGCCATAACTCGTGTAAATCTAATCAAATCAAAAATCTTTTTCTTCGCTAGCATCTTCATATCATGATTAATCAGCATGGAAAATATAAAATCAATCCACATTAACATGAATGAGGAGTTAAGCACACACGATTTTGATCTACAGACGGACGCCGGACGGACAAGCTCAGACCAGTATAACCTCCTTCAACTTCGTTGGCTGGGGGTATAATGGAGATTAATCATTATACGCATGCGAGTTAATGACATAGGACTTATGAATCTAGGACTTATTTATGTCTTCAAATCGGCAGAATGTACCTGTTTAGATCATCAGAACTTGGTTTCGCACATGACCGTGACATAGTATTTCGTGGTGCAAGGGAGCCGCCTAATCGTCGCTCTTCGTCTTCAAGCAGAACGCGCATTGCCTGTTCAACAGAAACGTAAAAATGGACAAATCTTGACATCTATTCGTTATGCCATTTCAAATCTTAGACAAGAACATGTTTACTGAGTAACCATTACTGCTTTATTTTTAATAGAAACATCTGACCTTTCTGCATCTTAAAATTATAAAATACAATCAAACCAGGTTAAGGTAAGGTTACCAATCCCTGTTTTAGCTCGCAATTAAATTTGAAAAAAAAACAACAACATATTAAGGGATCATTTATGTTAAGAGACCAATTTCGCCCGTCTCTTTTGTGGTCTACTGTATCAAAATAGTCGAGATTCGAGATTATGTGGTCGTCTAAAGTTTTAATTGACTACAAACAACATCAAATATATGCTATAACGTACAAGCAAATAAAATACCAAGGAATGGCTTTGAAAACATAATGCGTTAAGTGAATGTTTTTTCTCTTTAGTAACATATGTTTTGGAAGGCTGATATATATTTCAATTCACCTCAATCTCAGTTCGACATGACATCTGTACTTCTCTGTTAGCGCTCATCTCTTGCATTCTTTTGTTCAGCATGTCCTGCAGATCCTTCAGCTTTCTCTCTAATGCACGTATCTGCTCGGCACCTCGTGCGCGCTCCTTGTTCACGTGGTCCTCTAACATCGCTGAAACAATAAAAATGATATATCATGTACTGTATCTGATCAGCACCTCTTACTCGCTCCTTGTTTACATGGTCCTCCAAATCCGATAAAACAAGAACAGTGGTATATCATGTACAGTATCTGCCTGGCACCCCGCACTCTCGGTCCTAGGTTACATGGTCCTACAAAGTCGCTAAAACGAAAACACTGGTATCACATGTTAAGCATCTGCTCGGTAGCTGTTTACAGGCTTCTCTAAAACAGCTTAAACAATAACAGTTGCATCACATATTAAGCACTTGTTCAGTATATCATCTGCTCGGAAACTCGCGCCTCCTATTTCCAAAATCAGTATTTTCTAAAAACAATCAAAGACGATCAATTGCATTACGTATACAATATCTGCCACGCTCGCTCCTTGTCTGTGTGGTCCTTCAAAACCGCTAAAGTAAAAGCAGTCGTATAACATATTAAGTGTTTTTTTCACTACATGATCTTCTTGGCACCCAGCGCCTCGTCTTTTTAACTTAATTTAACTACTAGTATAACCTTAAGATCGGCATAAAGCCTAACAGATAACCCTTCATAAACATTGTCACGAACCCATACTTGTTACCCCAACCATTACTACAACTCGTGCCCTTTAATTACCAGTTAAATAGCATTTGTATATTTGAAAACCATTTCATAACAACGTCAACATTTCTACTACAAGAAAAAAATACATAAGGTAATTAACGCATGTTACACACATAAAGTACTAAAATGGGACTCATCCGTGTTTAACAGGTTTAATATACTTACATTTCTGTACTTTCAGATCCCTGATCTGGCTTTCCATCGTTCTCATCTTAGCTTCCAAGTTGTCATTGGCTATTTGAAGCTGGCCATTTTCTCTCTTCAGTTGCTCTATGGTGCGCTCCTGTCCAGCCAACTGATTCCTCAAAGCTGCTAACTGTAAAGAATAGACGAAACCGAATGAATATATTTTGATGTTTAGCTACGATTTGTTTTCGGTATTTTTTAAATTATCTGATGTTTTATCATTGTCAATATTATAAGGCTGGGGAAACACATTCATATTCCGACAGTATATGTAGGCTTTCCATCTAGACTACTGAAATATGAACCGGTTAGCTGTGAAACGTCATTTGAACATTTTTCATTCAATTTTAACGCTACTGAAAAACGAATGATGTCATTGGTACAGGCCTGATTGTAAGCTTACATTTCTTTTGTTGTCAGCTTCCACATTGGCCTTGTAGCTGTCTATTTCCTTTTCCGTCTTACGGCGCATCTGTTCGAGCATTTCCGGCATTGACGAATTCTGGGATTCAAGTTGTTTCGCTCGTTCTTCCACCTTATTGATGACGTCCTTGGTCTGGTTCAATCGATCTAAAACAAACTACGGTTTTATATTGAAGACGATAGGGATCCAAATTCGTTTTATGCCTAGTGTATTTGTTCATGTGTCATGCTATATCATTTAATGCTAAATGTCAAATGCTTAATTCGTAAATCATGTATGAATCGTTGCAGCTTAAATCTTTAGTATGTGTACTGGATATCACAGGTTCACTGTCGGAACCCTATTGTTACAGGTAAGGTAAACTATTTATACGATAATGTACTTACAGTGAAATTAAAGCGTACAATCTACAACCATTTTGAGATACGGAAAACTAAAATAATTTGTCAGCATACATTTCGATAGGGATTGCAACGGCAACCCCAGGTAGCAATGGCAACCTGGATGCATATGTATCCATGGCAACAAGGTAGCCGTTGTCATGCGCCTTGTGTCTTGTGTTAGTAATGCACGCTATCTACTATTATACGTATGCACGAATGCAAAGTTAAAATAACTAGATAGGACATATCATTTACTATAGTATAGGTATACAAGTATGCAAAGTGAGAATAACTAGATAGGCCATTGGTCTGACATTGATCATAATTGATCATAATAAAGAAAGGTCCAGGAGACACTTACACCAAGCGTAAACAGCATTTCTTGTCGAAGCACATACAATACAAAGATTAAACGACAATCGAGACACTAGCCCAGCAACCTTCCATCGGTAATCGGTTTCCAATTTATGTTTCAGGTCAGCTTAATAGCATTTTGTTAGATAATGGGACATACACCGCTGGACATGGAATAATGACAGTCAATATAGCATGTCCACCGCCATATGCATGCCATCTTCGGAATGGTTAAAATTCTCTACTAAAGAGTTTATGAATATTGAGTTCTGCTCAACCCGGGGAAAGGGGGCATGAACGGTAGCCAGCATATTTCACTACCATTCATGAGCAGTCTCATTCAAACCGAGACTGCAATATTTCGTATTTGTCGTGTTCGGTCGTTTCCAAAGGTCCACTCTCATACTCTTTTTAAGACTAATCCCTACCAGGGTCACCACGTGAATCTGTCAACGTCTCAGAAAGTAGTCTGCGAATAATTTGTCACATGATTATAGCTGTATAGCGTATTAAAATAGCGAACGGAAATCAACACCGTGACCTGACACCACTAATGATACGGGATGCTGCCGAATGAGTGGTAAACAGCCGAACGAAACTCCCCTTACTTTGCACGTTTTTATGTATTTATGTATTTATGTTTGTACATTACACATACGATCCTCTAACCCTACGTAATGCTGGTGTGCATTTTCAATGTTTTAACGGCGGAGTGATACGCCAAAGTATTGTTTATTCATTAACTTATCGCTTTACATTCTTTTTTTTGTTTAAGTTAAACTTTTCATATAAATACGTTGACAGACGCTGCGAGTGTATGTAAGAAACGGCAACAATGGGTAGAGATTGCTTCATACTCTAATAAATTGGTATGACCAAGTAGACTGGTACCCGGTACGCACGAAAATGGCCCACGAAATCACACTCATGATTGCAGGGTTATCAAGTCACCCGCAAGAATACGTACTGTTAGCGTCCTTCAACTGCTCATTATGGGCCTGCTCATTGAAATCAATTTGCTTTTGCACGTTATTGAGTTTATCCTGAAGCTGTTTGGCCTTTGCTCGCTCTTGTTCTAGTCTAGAAGTAAAAGAAGAGTCCTAAATACATAGAAGCAAAATAGTGTTTAGAGACCACCAGAGGTAAGAGAAAAGCAAACTTGATCTCTAAATACAGGTGCATTGTAATTTAAAAACAATTCAATTTTAAATCTTAAAATAGTGTTCTTCTGAGGAGGTTGGACTGTCAACAAAATTTACCGAAACAACGGATGTTATGTTCAGATTGTAAAACTAAAAACATATGACTTAGTTTTATTAAATCGGTCCGTCCTATTCAAATGTAATTAAATAAAAGACGAGGTTACTCGATGTATAAGATTTGTATTTTTAATAACAAGACAAAGAAAGATGATGTAACTCTTGCCTTTTCAACTATAATTGAATGTTCCGGAGCATATAACTGTCTAAAGCAATATTCAGATGTATTCAGATTAGTTGTTTGACTTCACTAAACACAGCCAATTAAAACCAAACGTAATAAATAAAAACAGAACTCCAATACATACTGTCTAGCAAGGTCGTCATTTCTTGCAAGCGCCTGTTTGAGATCGTTTTGAGCTCCAGCAAGATGCGTCTGTGGAACCTGCATGGCTGCGCGAGTTTTCGCGAGCTCTTGTTCTAGAGCCGCTATACGTTGCTGAAGGAGGTTGATGTCGTTAATTAGGCGACCATTCTTGTCTGCCTCAGTTCGGAATCTAAAAAATAATGCTAACAATAAAAGTACTAATGATGATGATGATGATGATGATGACGACGACGACGACGACGCCGATGATGATGATGATGATGATGATGATGATGATTTACATTTGGTCGAACATATTCAAATCTGCAATACAACATTTACTAATAATCTCCGAATTTTTATAATAGGCAACAAATAAGCCTTATAATCTATAACAGTTGCTTTATTTGCAGACAGTATATCAAAACCTTCCATTTAAAAATATATAAATGGGAGTAAGGGTTGTTAGAAATGCTCCATTCAAAGACCCACACCTTGCTAAATAAACACTTACCTGTCTTCAAAGTCGGACGCCGCCCGTTTGAACTTCTCGGTTTCCGTCAAACTGTTGTTCTTCTCCCTGTTCGCCACATCTAGCTGTTGTCTGTAAGGACGTAGGGAGTTGTTGTTAAAATCATTAACATTAGCACCCAGATGTATTAACCCAGTAATAGAGAAGCATTATGTTGCAGCAGTACTATGAGAATTGTGAAAGGACCACTGCCTGTCTATGAAGTCCGTCTACGAAGTCCCCGATAGTATGTAAGATGTATTATTTTCACAATGTTATCGAACCCATTGTTCACTTGCTTTGATTTGATTGGTGATTAACGGCTCATTAACGCATTATATGTTGTACAAAGCTGCCCTCAGAAAGAGTGAAATACGGGAACACGCCTTACACTTACTAACGCACAGATTTCTATGGTTCTGTAACGTGCTCGGGAGATAAGACTCCGATACACGGGACCGCACGGTCTATGTCCCCATATAGATACAATATACATTTACAAGTTACTATAACTAGACATAATTATGCTACTTTAAACTGTACATATGTCACTAAAATAGACATAATCCTATAAAAATGATTGTGTTACTATAAATAGACACGTATAGGCATATGTTAGTACTCATTATACATTTAAAATATGCTTGATTTACTATAAATAGACACTGTACCTATTAATAAAAGAAATTTCTGTAAATAAACACTCTCCTTAATCATAGACATATATTACTATAAATAGACACATATTACTATAAATAGACATATGCTACTATAAATAGACACATATTAATAGCCGCATACTATTCCAATTCGGTCTCATTTGTAAATCGTCTTGAACACAGCTATGAATGTTAGAATGACTCCAATCTATTGATTATACAGAATGATTTACGCCAGTGATCATGGTGATACGCTAATTAATTATTACCTTAGACTACTCAGTTCGGCCTCGTACAGGGCCCGCTGCTTGTTGACTTCGTCTTCTACATTTCTCAGCGATGCAAGAAAGGCGGCTGAGTCGCTGCCCCCAGCTCCCAGCTGGCGAACCTTCTCGACATACAAAGCAAGCCTTAATGGAAATGAGAAAAAAGATGCATATTATCGCGGTATGTATGGTCGAGACATTGTCGAAATACGTGAAATGAAATATTTTATTACAGTCTTGCGCGTGGCAGACCTTGTAGATTTAATATTGACTGACTTTAAATCTGTAATGCTCAAACGAATACTCATGTACCTAATGATAGTGTGTATTACTGAAACAAAGTTATAAAAGCAAGATTACTATTAAGTAAGTATTTTATATATCAGTCCTTAATGGCATATCAGCTTAATTTATGTTATAATTGTTAACTCCCGGTGCCCACTACTTTTCGGGTCGATGTCAACATACTGTGACTGGGTGATGATCATCCGATGTGTCTACGGCTCACTGCTACATAGACACAGTGGTATGACTGAAAGGTTGTTAAAAGCAACGACCACCCCCTCTCCCCCTCCCCCCCCCCCCCCCCCAATACAGAGATTCATAATCACCTCCTACCCGCAATATATTCTACTTACTTATCATTTAGCTTTCTCATGTCCGCCTTTTCATCACTTTTCACCTCAGCCGCGGTTTTGATACCGCCTTTAGGGCTATTGTAACTCATAGTGATTTAATTAATAGTTACCTGAAACAAACACACAAACATTTTCCAATCAAGCAACACTTCATGCAGAAACATGCATTTAAAAACGTACACATTATCATGCAGTTATATATAACGTATCGCCAAAAAGCAATTAAACGTGAAATAGGTATCGCTAAAAAGCAATAAAACGTGAAATACGTATCGCCAAAAAGCAATAAAACGTGAAATACGCATCGCCAAAAGGCAATAAAACGTGAAATACGTATCGCCAAAAAGCAATACAATGTGCAATTTCTTGACGCGAGGGTGATCCTATTCCAGGGTAATAGTAAATTTCAGGGTGAAGTATCGCATGCACAGCTTTGACACGCCTTGGTGTGCTTACTCTTTCGGCGACTTCATTGGCGAAATTTCTATTTTTAACTCATCATAATTTCAAAAGTATTTTACGGATTTCAATAAACTACCAATCATTTTTTAGTTATTTCCAATCCAACGATACAACATTAATAAAACATTGTTTTTGATGAAATCCGGCAAAGTGAACTCTGTAATGAAAATGAACTTTATTTTGGCCCGGGGGGATTTTGGTATAATAAAATAAATAAACTAAATTGGTGATTTTTTAAATAATTATTGCGATCATGTATATTAATATGTATTAGTTGGTGGTTATGAAGTGTAATTATATCAAACTTGAAACCCAAATGTAGCGACCGTAGGGAATGAATGTTGAATTTTATTATTTTGTTAAAATTCCACTTAGTAAACATTAACTTATTATTAGTTAACCTACTTTTCCAATCCAACAATACCTTTTTCCCCACGATCCCGTGTTAATTCGCTGAATTTTTCGAGTCAAACTTAACATATATGCACGCCATATACGGTGCAGCTTCCAAAATTATGGTTCCGCTTTTTTCGGCATATCGGAAGCAGTCCAACTACTGCGATTTAACTAATTTTCTTTATTATGACATAGATAGTTCAATCGTAACACGATCGTTTATAGAGTGATTGTATTTGAGATCTGTATACAACGTCTGCTAGATCTCAGAAAAAAAACACTAACATTTCCCATAAGAGTCCTTCATAACTAATTATAATAACAGAAGGTAATAATTAGACGTCGTCTCAGTGGTTATACTAGACTGGCTGTCGTCTCAGTGATTATACTAGACTGGCTGTCGCCTCAGTGGTTACAGTTTAATTTAATCAAAATCAAAATCAAAATCAAATCTTAAATCCTAAAACTGTTTATCAGTCTTTATCTGAATAGCTCTGAACCACTGAAAGCCAATAATTCAAAGGGGACGTAATGCAGACTATTTTATTTGATGATAGCTTGAGTTGTCTCAAATATTATAAACATGAACAAACATAAGGACATAGCCAGTCTAGGTAATAATCAAAATATGCTATTTTCGGTGTATTAACAGTTCTTCTTAGTGTTTTTTAACCTTCGTTTCAATCCAGTCAGATCGACTAGATTTTTTAAATTTTGTATACATTTATTTCATAATAACTCAGCATTTTATAAAGTGCGATCACTATTTTAGCTAGTGTTCAAGCCGCATTGCGCATGCGTCATAATACAAGGTACACTGCGCTCGCGGGAATGTTCATTTGCATATTAATGCCATCGTTCATTGAATTGTTGAAAAGTAGGTTAATCAATAAATAAGTTATTGTTTATTAAGTGAAGTTTTAACAAAATAAAAAAACTAAACATTCACTCCCTATACGGTCGCTAAATTTGGGTTTCTAGTTTGAGAATTTGAGAATTTAGTACAGTCTACCTGACCTCAGATAAACAGCACTTAACGTTCAGGTTACATTCCTTCATAAATAATTATAATAACAGAAGGTAAAGATCAAAAATTCAATATCCAATGGGTTAATACATTTAATACAATGTAGAAGCATAGCCTTTTTTTTCTAGACTAAAACGTCTAACAATATATAACAATATAATTAGAAGTAATCCCCCGTCGTGTGTTGATGGAAATGGGCATAATAAGTAAGGGGAAAACTGCCCATGTTTATTTAATTTTGTGGTTGCATGAATAAGAACGCATTAATAGGGTTTACTGAATCAGTGATGAACTTTTTCGAAATTTCGAAATCTATGCATACACACTATGTGAGCAACTATCAGTGAAAACACTGTACCCTTGACCTGTTTAGTAAACAAACAAGAACTTTCTAA
Organism: Serripes groenlandicus; assembly: GCA_031761405.1. Lineage (NCBI taxonomy): Eukaryota > Metazoa > Mollusca > Bivalvia > Cardiida > Cardiidae > Serripes > Serripes groenlandicus. Next base: position 547,358 of record JASEVX010000006.1, read on the forward strand.
CATGTCTTGTGACCCCACCTCTTCTGGTGATAATTACATTGATGCATTATCCATACTTGAGTTGAAGTCGCAGCAAGTTATTAATATGTGACGTTTTAACATTGGTGTCAATGGGGGAAATAATTGGTGGTTTTATACCTCTAGAGTCATTAGCTGTATTTATTTATTCATAACAATTAGTCCCTGATTGATACACTACAGTTGTATTTGCCTTTTTTCATTTTAAAGGGGGAAAATCAGGCTTTGGGGTTAAACTATTTTTTAAAAACAGCAACAACTATAAAATAATCAATTTTAAACATAAAATGGTTCAGAGATATAAATGGAACATCAACAGTGTTCTATTGCGATGCACCATGAATTACAACAAGTCGTATAAGGCCATAGAGAAATTAGCTGTCACGCGGAGCGAGCACATCGGCGACATCAAGTTTTAAAATAGCTATCCCTAGTAAGGATGTACCTTCTTCGGGTCTTTTATTTATGTTTAACGTAATTTCTTTTGGTGGTTTATGGGCCATGAAGTTAAATTAATAAAGAAATAATTTATTTGATTTATTCTAAAATGATACCAATGCTAGTGTATTCCCTTTAAACTCTCTTTTTTTATTGAATATAGCACAGTGCTTTACTATAATATACTAGTCTAAATATAGCACAGTGCTTTACTATAATATACTAGTCTAAATATAGCACAGTGCTTTACTATAATATACTAGTCTAAATATAGCACAGTGCTTTACTATAATATACTAGTCTAAATATAGCACAGTGCTTTACTATAATATACTAGTCTAAACGCTTAACAGTCGAGCAAATAAGGATAGGCGTTTTTGTGGGTGTAGACGTTTTTCAGATTGAAATAAATTACTCAATATTTAATTGCACTTCTAAATGTACTACGCATACGCATTAATGCATGTTGTATGGGAGATTATTTAAATATTCGTGAGTTCAATGAGACTGCTAAATAAAATGTGCTTTATGTTTAGTATATGTAAATTAAGTAATGCTAGCGTATACATACACAAATAAAAGCTAACATATTCCAAACGCTATGCTATTATAAATATTTTCGCTTGACTGGGGACTACTTTGCTCTATGGTTGAATGCTTATACATAGATACCATCCCTCTAACGACAAGACGATCATGCTGAATGTGAGAAGGCTCTCTATGCCCACAGCCTTTGAAGCTACTCTGCAGTTCTGAATGTGAGAAGGTTCTAGGCCAACACAATTTGAAGCTACTCTGCCGTTCTGAATGTGAGAAGGTTCTAGGCCAACATAATTTGAAGCTACTCTGCCGTTCTGAAAGTGAGAAGGTTCTAGGCCAACACAATTTGAAGCTACTCTGCCGTTCTGAATGTGAGAAGGTTCTAGGCCAACACAATTTGAAACTACTCTGTCGTTCTGAATGTGAGAAGGTTCTAGGCCAACACAATTCAAAGCTATTATGTTCTGAATGTGAGAACGTTCTAGGTGTTTATGTATATTTTTGTTTTGATTTCTCTTGGCGCCATGAAACCTTTTCATGGTGATGCACCTTAAAATCAAATTCATCTCAACTCCACAAAGCTAACGATCTGAAATGATTAGAGTAGACATTTGTTTGCGTGTGTGTTTCATACAGTAGGACAGAGGTCTCGCCAAAATGCACAAAATGTGTAGTTAGCATGCATATATACTAGTTCAATGAATACAGAATGCAGACATCGCCTACGTTACAATTATAAACATGGAACATATAACGGACGAATACAACACATAAGGCACGGACAAACAATTTGAATAACGATTACATGTAGATATGTACCATTTATAAACAAACATTGACGAAGACCTACAAACAGCCGATATGACATGACATCAGATGGTGTGTGCGATTATTACGTGCAGGACGCGCGGACGGACGAACAATTTGACAGAAACATCGACAGACAGACAGACAGACGGACGAACTCTGACCTATTGTTTAGTTCTGTCATATCCGCTTTGTCCTCGAAGCAGTATGTGGCTGTCCTGGTCATAAGGGGGAAGCTGCTTGTATAATACTGCTGGTATGTGTGACTATAGGAATCCATGGCTGCTGGCAGGGAATTCTGGGACTAGACTGGACTGGTAGTAGCGGTGTGAAGTGGAACATTGTCGAAATAAATATAATAAAATAGAACAGAACATAACACAATACTAAAATAACTGTAGTAGTAGTAGAGGTGATAACGGAATAAAACATAATATAATTGAAAGTAACTAAAAAAAATAGAAGCGAAAATAAAAGAAAATATGAATAGAACACTATTAAATAACTGTAACAGAAGTTATGTGATAGGGAACGAAATATAAAGGAATAGAATATATTTGAACATAATTGAATATAATAGAATAGAACACGAAACCGCATCAGCAGCACGACCAGCAGCAGCTACATCGACTTTGAATAGTAACTAACAACGACAATATATAAACTTTCGCAGGGCAAAACAATAAAGTAGTAGTAGTAGTAGTGGTAGCAGCAGTAGTAGTAGAGTAGTAGCAGTAGTAGTAGTAGTAATAATAGTAGACATAGTAGTAGTAGTAGTAGTAGTAGTAGTAGTAGGAGCAACAGAAGCAGCAGAAGCAGAAGCAGTAAATTGAATGGATTGACTTGTAGTACTATCACTGTATAACGTGAGCCAGATGTAGGTCATCAAAGGAACATTTGGAGGTAGGTGGGTGGAATCAGCTACTTAATGATCTTATTTCGTAAGTTGTTAAGTGCAAGGTACACACGGCAATCAAGTATCTATCAAGCATTAAAATAAGCACCAGGATTTATCAATCCATTATCATTGACTTTAAACCTGGTTGCATATGATTAAATAATGGTTAACGACGTTGCGTTGTAAACCTTCACCTTTCGCCGCTGCGGGTTCGAATCCCACTGGGAGCTCGACTTGTAAGTGAGGAAGTGTCGATTCTTACGGATGGCGGGAGGTGTACTGTACTGGTTCTACCCAGGAAAAGTGGGTGGTCTGTCTCCACCATAAGAAATCGACCGTCATATATAATCTTACACGTGTTGAAAATAACGTAAAACACCATACAAACAATGATTAAATAAAGATCAACACAGTCTGTTCACTTATGTTCTTGTTATTCTACACTAGTTTTAGATATATTATTGGTGAAGTATAATCAACAACTAGTACTGTAAAAGAAGTTTGCTCTCAACTATTCCATATATACCATACTCTATTTGTTTTGTAGCATGAGCATTTCAGCTGTCTGCTGGTAGTTAGAGTACACCATTTATTCTGACAGGTGTTAGTTTCAATTAAACGATTTACACCTGTGCAAATACAAAAGGAATTTCAGCGACCATTTTGCAACTAATTATAACGATTTACAAATATGCAAAATATGTAAAAAAAAAATAAAGTAATGGGACGCCGCGAATTTTGAAAAAATACAAAGAATGCCGTGTGTCCTTCAGCATGTGCACGTACGTACGCTCGGGCTGCTTCATAAACGATTGGGTTGCTTCATAAGTTAAAGTAGCTTTTCCGCCCACAACAGCCAAATTTTACATCATACATGTCATATGTACACCGTTTCTAAACCTACTGACGACGAGATATATTTATAACTTACATATTTTGAGAATCCAAACTCTGTAGACAATATATAAAGGGTTTTAACCTTCCCGGACAACCACCAAAACTGGAGCGTCGAATTGAGTTACCAAATCATAATTCGTTTTACGCGTATCCGATAACGGGTATTTTTAGAACTCGTGAATAAACTTTTTTACTTTTAATTGGCATATATACATTAGTATACGACATGAACACAGGGACAGAGTTTTGAAGTGTAATTTTGCCGTTATTTGGCGGGTTAATTTCTTTAAGCTAAGTTACCAGGTACAAAATGCGTAAGAAACTAACTCAGTAAATGAATAAGGAATGTGTTAAGTAATAAACTATAAGGAAATGTTATTGATTATTTCATGTTATAAAGCGCTCGCTCATTCCTTGGTTTCATAGATCCATATCAATCAAGCTATATTTTACCACAACAAAGGGTCGTTTTCAGTGTCAAGAAATAAAGCTGCACACAACTAGGCAATTGAGACAAATAAGTATTGTCTGCACTAGTTCTGTGATATTTTTTTTTGTTCTGGATAACGAAAATCAATAAAGTAAATTTTCTATATTTTACTTATTTTTGAACATTAGATTCACGATTTAAAGCTGCAATCACCAAACATCAACGTTTAAATAATAATCCTCTTTTTCATTTTTATATGGATGTTTCACCTGTAAATTAAAGATAACAGAAAATAAATTGAAACATGTTAATTTACTGTATTTACTGCAGACAATATAGAGTCTATCGTGTGACCTTTTGTCAAATAATCCCTTCCATATTAAATCAATTTTGATTCCGATAATTACATGTAAAAGGCAACGTTCTGTAACATTTAGATTTCCTTTTACTGAAAATCATATATATCTAAAAATGTAAAACGAAAGTTATTTAAATCCGGTGCAAACATCACCTTTATAGACCAGCTACCTGGAGGTGATCATATATGGTAGAAGTCGTCCCAATCGATCCGGCTCCATGCCGTTTTACTTTTGATATATATCGAATTTCAATCCATCCTTTACCGTATCTAACGACTGGCTGGGTTAATGTTTTCGTATAAATGCAAATTGGTAACGAGTTTATTATTTATGGGTTGCAATGTTACGGATTAGTTTCGCTACATCGACTTTGAATAGTAACTAACAACGATCACCTAAACTTTCGCAGGGCACAACTATGAAGCATCGACAACAAGGGCGCGCATTAATCTAATACAAATTTGACACGTTAATAATAAAAAAATAAATATTACAGACTTACCTATGGAGCTTTATTAAGATCAAGGAAATATTGATTACAGTATCGATTATTGATTATTGATTATCAAACTATTGTAACGATTAACGCTGATGATTTTAACACTGATAACGACCATGCTGCCTCTGCTGCTGCTACTGCTAATGATGATGATGCTGCTTCTGCTGATGATGCTGATAATAATGATGATTACTATAGTGCTGTTGTTGTTGCTGCTGTAGTTGTTGATGATGATACTAATAACGACATCGATGCTGCTGCTGCTGCTGCTACTGCTGCTGCTGCTGCTCTGACGATGATGATGCTGCTGTTAATAATGAAGACGACTGTGGTGCTTCTATTCTGCTGCTGCTGCTGCTACTACTGCTAATGATGAAGATGATGAGGATGATGATGATGATGATGATGAAGATGATGCTAATGAAGACTACTATGGTGCTGTTATGCTTTTGCTGCTTCTGCTGCTGCTGCTGCTGCTGCTGCTGTTGTTGATGAAGATTATGATGATGAGGAAGATGAAAATCACTGTGGTGCTGCTATTCTGCTGCTGCAGCTGCTGCTAAAGTTGATGACTTATTATTATTAGCATCATCAACATCATCTATGGTGGTGCTATGCTGCCCTTGCTTTTATTGTTGCTGATGATGATTCTAATAACGATGAGGATGCTGATGAGGATGCTGATAATAATGAAGACGATTATGGTGCTGCTGCTGTTGTTGTCGTTGGCGATAATGATGATGATGATAATAATGGCGACGACGATGCTACTTCTTTGCTGCTACTGCTGATAATCCCGATGGCTAAAATAATCAACTTCTTATGTATCATCCCCTTAGTATAGGATAGAGGATATAATTAGAAATCTTCACCATTAAGAAACCGAAAGACCGGGAGCGTAGCGTAGACTCTATCCGTCTTATTATGTTTTATCGATAGTCTCTATATAGGTCACACTCTCCACCATGAAGGCTGCTTGTAGTAAAATCTTCATAAATAAATGGGGCAAGTATTTGAAAATCTGAGACAACTGATTGGTTGAATAAGTAGGGTAAACACTAATGATGACTACAGAAACTTGAAGGTAAACACGGCAATCTTGATTCATTTAAAATTCACGGCGTTCCCTTTCCGTTTCCTACGCACTAAAATCCGGCAAGCAAATGGTCCGTCCCGCCCAGCATCCACCCTTGTCCATATTTAAATACGTGTACCATAATAATATAATAAACTATATTATATTCACGGACAGATCAGAAACAGGTTTAATATATATTTTTAAAAGTATATTTTACGTTTGCCATGAAAATATAATCAAACAGTTTGAAAAATGTATTAAAAACTAAAATTAGCACCTATATATATAAATCCCGGATCAAGTTGACTTTAAAGGGACACATGGCAATCTTGAGTAAAAAAATGAGATTTCAATTTTCTTCACTATTTTACCAAATTTTTAAATACATTATTGGTGCAATATTATAAAAAGTTAGTAATATGTAAAAATGATTTGCTTTGAACTATTCTAACAATTAATTTTAATGATTGAACAAATGCAAGTTAAGATAAAAACGAACGGGACGTAGTGAGTTTTTAAAAAATCAAGATTGCCGCGTGTCCCTTTAAACCTGGGTGCAAATAACTAAATAAAAGGCACTACAATTGAGAGTTTTCATTTTAATACTACCATACATTTGATATTTTATTGATGTAATATAATCAATAAGTATTGATGTGTAAAGCCCAATTTCCTGTGCACCATTCCTAAAACTATTAAAATAGATTTTTAAATTTGCAAGTTTCGTAATGTTCCTTTAAAAATAACGACAATTTAGCGATACATAAATTTACTCATGCCATAGAAACAGTTAGGTATAAACATTAAATAAAACATTGTATTACGTCCTTTACGAATGAATGAATGGTGTTTTACGGCACGTCGACACATGTATAGGTCATATTGAGAGCAAAAAGTGACGAAGAGTAAAACAATTGAAATAGTAAGTTAAAATGTATGTATGTAATGTCCTTTAATGCTGTACGTATATGATCATCTATACATAAAGACACAGGATGAAAAGAAAACGAGATTATGATAAACGTGGAGAAGATATTGTTTTACAATGCGTAATTGTTGCAGATGTTAGCATTTTATTTGCTTCATCAAACGAATATGTCTATGGAGCTTCGTACTCCCCTCAATTAACTCACAATGAGCATATAAACTATTCAAATTATCTGCAAAAGACCGTCCACATACATACCAGTTTAATTAGTTTACAGTAGTTTCCGATATATTTTATACAGTTCATGTTTTGTTTGACGATGATTTCCGAATTTGTTAGTACATGTACGGTCGTTAAAAAACCCCGCCGAATATATCATGATAATTTAACCGGATATACTGGTCTCTGTACTGGTTAAGACTTTTTCTAAAACCGCTAAATACAGAAATATAGTGCATTTATTGCGTATTTTTAACAATCATATTCAAACTTGCATTTATATTTGTCTTTTGATAACGAATATGACTTGATTAAAAAGCACTTATACATTAACAAAAGTTAACACACACAAAACATTTATTCTCGTCCACCTGTAAAACAAACCTTAAAGATTAATTCACATCAAGAAAAAACGAGACTTACCGAGTGAAAAAAATGCGACTTCTGTGAATGCCTGTCCAAAGCGAACACTGTTGCTACTAGTTCACATAAGAACACATAGAGAAACATTAAAAACGACTTACCGATAAAAATGCGACTTCAGTTAACGCCCGGTCACAACAAACACCGTTGCTAGCATGTTACGTGACTGCAGCATCACGCTTCATTGGATTCAGGTAATCAGTGAATCAATCGCATGAAAACAGCACTTTTACATCAATATGATTTCAGTAAGAAATCGATAAGATTTCAAATCGATAATAGCCTTGGATTTATTCAGATTTAATATATACTGAAAGGAAAAAGAAACGCGAGACGGGAATTTCCGCTATATACTGTATTCACTGCACACTTAATTCCATATGTATTGACCAAGGAAATCCCAAGATGTTTTGTAAAAAAAAGTTGCAGTTAGTTAGAGAAAGGACACAACTGTGATGTTGTAGACGGTTTAATCACAGTACACGTTGTAACAAGAAATTCATAAATGTTGAAGTTCTGTTTGAAAAATTCAGCCAGTTCAATACTGTATTTAACGTAAAGAGTTTGCAACATTTTGCATCCTAAGTTTGCGCCAAACGCGTACTCTGTCAATAATGAAACTTTGCAGGAATACTATGTGCTGTGTTACGTGTTGTTTTAGTCTTTTTTCCAACAGGAAAGATCTTACGTAGCCATGTTCCATTCGATTAACAGTATCATATTGTACATACAATATATGGCGGAAATTCCCGTGTCGCGTTTCTTTTTCCTTTCAGTATATTTTACTTGATATCACTAACCTGCTGATGAATCATATGTTTTATATTATATTTTGTTTATTGAATACATAAACTATTTTTTCTTCAAAATTCACGATGATACGATTTGGTTATTAATTAAAGGGACACGAGGCAATATTTTACTAGTTATCAATCTTACAATTAGCGCCTCGGTTTATTAATTCAGTATCATTTTTACATTTTTTACTGCTTGCATATAATTAAATAAAAAAAGTAGTTTTTTTTTTTTCTCCATTATTCTATTATATGTTTAAATATATTATTGGTGCAATATAATCAACAGTTAAACAATTTGCTGTTTAATATTCTTATAATTAATATTAATGAGTGAACAAATGCAAGTTCTGTAGAAAAACTAAGGGACGCCTCTGAGTATTAAAATAAATCAAGATTGTCGTGTGTTTCTTTAATAGAGGATATGTTTCGTTAAAGAGACACACGACAATCTTAATTTGTTTAAAGCTTGCGGCATCCCCTTAGTTTTTTTCTGCATAAATTGCATTTTTGTAATCATTAATATTAATTATTAGAATAGCTCAAAGCAAATTGTGTTTGCGTTATGTCGATTATGTTGATTGATTGAATTGGATTTTATAGTCGTACCAACAGCTAAGGTCATATGGCGACTTTCCAGCTTCCATTGGTGGAGGAAGACCCCAGGTGCCCCTCCGGGCAATTTTCGTGCACGGGCGGGCACCTGGGTAGAACCACCGACGTTCCGTAAGCCAGCTGGATAGCTTCCTCACATAAAGATTCCTAGGCCCCTGAGGGATCGAACCTACAGCGGTGAGGGGCAAGTGATTTCAAGTCAGAGACGTTAACCACTCGGCCACGGACGCCCCGTCGATTATGTTGAACCAATAACATATTTAAAGTAGCCAGCCCGCCAACAACAGCCACATTTTACATAATCTGTACACCGTTTCTAAACCTACTGACAGTGAGGTATATATGTAACTATGTTGAGAATCCAAACTCTATAGACACAATATAACGGCTTTAACCAGCCAGATTAATACCAAAGACCCACATTACATTACACACACGCATTCAAGAAGTCCATACGATAATGTGCCTATACCGGTGGGTGTCCTCTAGGTCAAATATGGCGGAGGGACTATGCAACTTAGAAACATGCACGCATTGCACGCACGCACGCACGCACACACACAAACACGTAAACTAGTAAAGTATCACATTTTAGCTAGCCTGTACGAAGGCTAGATAAAATGTAACATCGATTCATAAGAAGAAGAAGACTTTATTCATCAATCAATAGGCCAGAGGCCCGTGAGACATAGTTTACATTCATACAAGCAATTGACATAGCTTCATATACGGCTTCCGAATATATTTCATAACAAAACAATAGGTGCCCGAAAAGTGTTTTGAATCAAAGACCTTGCGGTTTTATTTGAAGATACACGAAGGTATTATACATGAAGATATACAAAATTTACATCCCAAAAATAATTATTTGCATCATTTTCCTACCGTTTGGTGTCTGCAATATGTATGCTGTACTCATTTACCCAAACGTCGACGCATTTTATCTAATAAAGCTGCTTAAATTATCGATGTTGGCCAAGTACATCTCGAGGTGTTTAAAAATCGGAGAAAAAAACAACATGTTAAATTGAAAAGAGTTGTGTTTATATATAAACATATAGATAAACATATAGAACCAGGTTCGCCGCAGACTATTTTGATTCTCATCTGGGGGCACATTTTGAGTGGCTAACACGCTTGTTCGTCAACACTGATACCTTTAAACTGGCCCAGGTTGACCCAACACATAAAAAGAATAGTACCATGGACAAGGGAAATTATCGCCCTGTGAGTATATTGCCAGCCACGTCGAAACTCTTTGAAAGAGCCGTCTATGCACAACTTGTAGATTTTGTTAATGGTCATTTTAATATATATATTTATCTGCTTTTAGATCTGGATATGGTTGCCAAAGTACATTGTTGAAAATTATTGAGGACAGGAAAAAAGCACTTGATGAGAATAAATATATAGCAGCTATACTGATGGACCTTTCCAAGGCATTTGACTGCCTGCCGCATGACCCTTTATTGCTTGAACTTAAGTCTTATGGTGTTTCAGACTCTGCCTTTGACTTAGTCAAAAGTTATCTTCAAAACAGGAAGCAGTGTGTTAAACTGGGTGGATGTGTTGGCTCATGTAAAGATATTTATAAAGGTGTTCCTCAAGGGGCCCATTTTGGGACTGGTACTATTTAACATGTTCATCAATTATATATTTGATTTTGTCCAAGGTAGTAGTCGATATGATTATGCTGATGACAATACCCTCTCTTGCGCTGATACAAACATAGAACATGTTAAATCTAAACTAGAACAAGATAGTTTATCTCTTATACATTGGTTCTCTAATAACCAGATGAAGGCTAATCTTGAAAAGTTCCAGGCCATATCTATAGGCGAAAAGTCCAAACAAGAAAATATATCTTTCAACCTGGACAACAACATTATTCAAAGTGAAGAAAATGTAAAACTGCTTGGTGTAACTATTGATTGGTGTAACTATTGATTTTAAACTTAAATTTGATGTACATGTCTGAAACATTTGTAAAAAGGCGTCTCGACAGTTGAATGCCATGAAATGCATAGATAAACATCTTTGTAAACTAGGTAGATTAACTATTTATCACTCCTTCGTAATGTCAAATTTTAGTTATTGCCCTCTAGCATGTACAGAAGGCGTACGTTTTGAGTCACGACCTTTGACTTACGACTTTTGACTTACGACTTTTGACTGATGACTTATGACTTTTGACTTATGAAGTATGTCTTACAAGGGAAAGAAATGCAAGAATTTCATTCAAGTTGGATGACGAGTCTACATAATCTGAAAGCGCAAACAACGAGGCAAATGTTTAATTATTCGATTAATTTATCGATATTTGCATAGGTTATGGTTAAAGTGAAAATGATATAAAACCGAATCATTTAAACGATGGATGATGAACAAAACAGTGAACAAAAAATAGCAGAAAATTGACATTTCGCAACCAGATCCGGCAGGTCTACGGGTTCCACCAGTTTTGAGTCTGACGATGGGAATGAAAGGAAAATGATGTTTGTAAATTGCAACAAACACTTGAATTCCAAACTTGTATTTCAGGTGACAATATGCCCAATGTGACAAAGATCTACATGACTGTAATATTGTTGCAAACAGCCAGTTAATTCTGAAGAATATTGCTGTGTTGTTTTGTGGTGAAGTTTTGGCAAAGAAAATGGAAAAGGTTCAAGAGAGAGCTCTTCGTTTTGTATTTAATGATTATTCCTCTGTTGTCATCTAAACTACCAACATTGAAAGTTAGACGTTTACCTACCATGGCATTAGAAACTTTTAAAATTATAAATAAAGAAGGCACTGCCTATCTTCACGATCTTGTTAATCATGTTAATATTATAGAAAATATTCATTACTCTTTTAGGTATACAAACAGCTGAAGTACCGAGGGTAAGAACAACTAGGTACGGATTGGCTCTTTCCGTTTCTGTGCTACTAAACTCTGGAATTCCTTTCCTCAGCATTTCAGAGATACAGGAAATTTCCATCATTTCAAGAGTATTATAAATGCCTGGGATGGAGAGCTGTCATGTACCTCCTGTTCTGGTTAGCTATATGATATTTGTTTTAGCCTCAATTTCTGCTTAGTTTATTTCATTTTGTTTATATATCTTGCATCTTATATTTTTACTGCACTAGGCTTATGCTGTTTGATGCTAGATAGTCATTATGTGTCCATCTTTATTTTGGCATAGGGGTAGTTCTTGTAATTTAATTTAATTCGACTTTTACTTGTCTGTGTTAAACTGTAAGTAAATATACTTCCTATAGTACACCGCCACGTTCAAGATCGACACCTGATGACTATGTGGTGCCTCTAAAATTGTGCAGTTTATGTGTGTTTCTATGGCTTATGTTAATTTTGTGTGGTGGTGGTGGTGGTAGTAGTGGTAGCAGTAACAGTAGTAGTAGGTATAATTGCATGTGCTTGTATAGCTTGTGTTTCATATGTGCTTGCCTAGCTTGTACTATTTGAGGGCTGTTATAGTTTGTGCTAGTGTATGTGTTTTTATATCTTGAATAAGTATCTTACTGTGCTATGCTTATATTTGTTATATACAAGATAGCCATTATGTGTCAATCATAGGGGTTGGGTCTTTTAAATGTAGTCGCTCTTATACCGTTTTACGTTACATAGTAACTAAATATACTTTCTCTAATATCTTTTATGGCTCGCCATGTTCAGGATCGGCACCTGATGATTATGTATTGCTTCTAAAATAATGAGATTGTTTTTTCTTTTACAGTTTATATATATCTATGTATTGTATGTCAAATTATACAATTATGGACTTTTCAGCTGTTATACATGATGTGATATGCACCAAAAAAATCATTATTGACCGAGGCGATAGCCGAGGTCAATAATGATTTTTTGGTACATATCAACATCATGTATAACAGCTGAAAAGTCCATAACTGTTTTATTATATAACCCTCAATTTACAATTATATAAAACAGGTCAATATCAAAAAAAGAATTATATAAAACAGGTCAATATCAAAAAAACAGGTCAATATCAAAAAAACAGGTCAATATCGCTAGATATTTTTTCTAAAAAATTACTTTTTAGCCAATGAAAACGCGTCTATTTATAGGTTATATAATAACATTATTTATTATATGTCGGTAAATAGCTAATGTTATTTTGTTAAATGCTTATGCTACAATAAATAAAGTTTGAATTGAATTAAACAGTTATTAAGTCTAAGTACCGGTTTAATGTATCTCATTTGTATCAGAATGATGAAGGGCCTCTTTGCTTGGGGTGCCGTTTTAGTATTAGTCCACTATTTTCCCACTATTTTGTGATATTACTAATGAATTTTTGATTATTATTAATTCGCTTTTGTCATATCGCAATATGTTTAGTTTGTATCACATGTTCAGTTGAATTATTGATATTAATAAATCGACTTTATATCACAAAATCATTTATTTATATCACATTTTCTGTTTAGTAATGTCGTTTAATCATTTGTTGATATCAAATATAGTAACGAATTAATGATATCAGTAAATAATTATTAATATGTGATATTATCAGTTCGAGTATGTGATATCACACAATTAATTAATGATATTACACATTCTGTTGAATTGTTGGTATAAATTATTCGATTGAGTGATATCACAAACTCATTTATTGATATAACATATTCGATTAAATGATTTGTTGATGTCAAGATATAGTAACGAATTAGGTACATCAATAAATGAATTATTGATATAATCAAATAAATGTATTTGATATATGGGGCTCCGTATTTCCGGTATTTAATTACTTCTTTAACAGTAACAGTTTATATACAATGTCTGATAGTAACTGTGTATATACAATGTCTGATAGTAACTGTGTATATACAATGTCTAATAGTAACTTTGTATATACAATGTCTGATAGTAACTGTGTATATACAATGTCTGATAGTAACTGTGTATATACAATGTCTGATAGTAACTGTGTATATACAATGTCTGATAGTAACTGTGTATATACAATGTCTGATAGTAACTGTGTATATACAATGTCTGATAGTAACTGTGTATATACAATGTCTGATAGTAACTGTGTATATACAATGTCTGATAGTAACTGTGTATATACAATGTCTGATAGTAACTGTGTATATACAATGTCTGATAGTAACTGTGTATATACAATGTCTGATAGTAACTGTGTATATACAATGTCTGATAGTAACTGTGTATATACAATGTCTGATAGTAACTGTGTATATACAATGTCTGATAGTAACTGTGTATATACAATGTCTGATAGTAACTGTGTATATACAATGTCTGATAGTAACTGTGTATATACAATGTCTGATAGTAACTGTGTATATACAATGTCTGATAGTAACTGTGTATATACAATGTCTGATAGTAACTGTGTATATACAATGTCTGATAGTAACTGTGTATATACAATGTCTGATAGTAACTGTGTATATACAATGTCTGATAGTAACTGTGTATATACAATGTCTGATCTTGAACCAATACTGAGGATACGGCATATATAACTAAATCCATGACGATACGACTATGTTTTAACGTGATGTGTTTGTGGACTTTTTTGCTAAGTATATATTTTTGTGTTTATTTTATTTTTTTATTTAAAAGTTACAAAGGGAAATAAAACTAGAATGTTTGGCAAACTCAGTCAAGTAAAATTAATGTCCTTGAATGTGATCGACGCTTATCAAAATATATTGGAGATAATCCATATTGTATTGTTGTCAGGTAAAAACAAGGTCAGCAAATTACAGGTGTTAACACAAAAAACTTGTTTGATAACAAATAGTAGTTTAAGAAATTGAAATATTGTTATCTTGAGGAAAGATATTAGGTACACAATGCTTTGCTTGCTCTGGAATGGAGAAGGATAAAATGGCTAAGCCGGGACACAATTGCAACGATGTACGGGAGGCACATGTTTAAAACATGATACAATTATGCATGACTAGCATTTCTTCTAGCACGAACTCCTATCACGGTATATCCGCTGCTCCCAACTAAATTCCTTTTTGTTTATTTCGCTCTTCGGGACATACCATTTTATTAGATCCTGGGATCATACGCCGCCGGATATAGGGGATGAAATAATGATACAAATATTGTTCTATCCACCGCCATATGCTTGCCATCTTCGGGATGTTAACATTCTGTACTGTTGATTTTTATGAATATTGAGTTCTGTTCAACCCGGGGCTAGAGGGCGTGAGCGGTAGCTAGCATACTTAATTACCGCTCATGAACAATCTCAATCAAACCGAGACTGCAATATTTCGTATGTGTCGTGCTCGGCCGTTTCCAAAGGTCCATTACCATACTCTTTTCTACACTACACACGGTATCATGAATTCCTTGAAGACTTTATATACGTATAAACCCTCCTACCAGGAAATTCTGTACTATATGTAGGAAGTTGTGATAATAATAGTAGCACTCGTATAATTAGTTGTCGCAGCAGCATAAGTAATAGCAGAAGCAGTAATGTCAGTAGTAGCAGGGGGAGTAGTGAAACAAGAGAAGTAGTTGTAAAAGCAGAAGTTGTAGTAGTAGTAGTAGTAGTAGTTGTTGTAGTAGTAGTAGTAATAGTAGTAGTAGTAGTAGTAGTAGTAGTTGCTGTAGTAGTAGTAGTAGTAGTAGTAGTAGTAGTTGCTGAAGTAGTAGTAGTAGTAGTAGTAATAGTAGCAGCAGCAGCTGCAGCAGAAACGGCAGCAGCAGAGGCAGCAGCAGCAGCAGCAGCAGCATTAGTAACGGTAGTAGTAGTGTGAAAGTAGTAGAGTTTATAGTAAAATACGTGTTAGAAGTGGTAGCAGCAGCAGCATCAGCAGCAGCATCAGCAGCAGTAGTAGTAGTAGTAGTAGTAGTAGTAGTACACCAATAACTGTAAGTTATACTTCCGTTTTATTTATCTTAAGCGTTTTAACGTTCACACATTTTTTGTTCGATATATTCGCAAACATTGTTAATTTAAAATCAATAGCTTATCTTTAAAATAGTTAAATGCACGACAGCGGACGCTGCTACTTTATTAATCAAACTATTATGATAGCAACTATTGTGTCCGTAAGCTGCCTTTTAATCCCTGTTTATTGTCTATCACATCGAGAATTGTTTGTGGGTATCGGTTTGTAATCATTAGGCTTTTTTATTTTTTTATTTTGTTTTTATAGTTCAAATGAACGTCATATGATGAACTCTTACGGCGACAGTTTTTTTTAAGATGTATTATTATTTTTAGCTATAGTAGTCGAAGGCCAGCCAGGACAGCTGATGTGAGGGCGTGTTGTCCTGTTCCGCCCGTTAATATATCTCTTAGATGATAGGGCCTTCACATGACATCCGTTTTATACCAAACTCAGCCAGATTGTTGATACTATTGAACGCTCGGTCGAGTTCAAAAACCTGCTAGATCAAATTAGTAACACCAACGTTATGGCCAATGATTTCGTTAAATATGCTATATTGTGCATTGTTAAAACGGTATTGTCCCATTGTAAGATAAAGGTACCAAATGCCTTTATTTTGCATATACCTTTCTCCATCAATGGGACGGATATATATAGTGCCTTCTTATTTTATCCGATATTCACCGAATTCGGCGAGATCAGAGTGTTGATATCATTGAAAGTTCGGAGAAGTTTGAATCCCACCTAGATTGAATTAGTAAAATCGGAGTTATGACCATTGATTTATTGAAAAATACTATATTTATCTTCATATGTTGTTACTTAATTTTCCATCTGATCTTTATCAAACTTGTTTAGAATGTTAATATCAATTAAAGTTTGAAAACAGTCATACCTGGTTCACAACAATTTCAAACGCATTCAAATTATTTAAAATGGTAAATTCGACTGTGTTAACGTTCTTGATTCTACATCTTTTATCCGATTTCTTCCAAATGTGTTCATTTTTGTTTTAAAATGGACACATTTAAAAAACAGCCATGTCAGACTTGAAACAATTTCTAAGATTAATAAAAAGATTAGCTTTAATATACGATTAATATCAAAAGTACACATATATGTCGCTTAAAGCGTATTATTATATATACAATTTTAGTTTACATTGTGGATATTCTATTTGTCAACGCAGTTAGTCAAGTGAACTTAAGATTCAATGCATACCTTTTTCCTAGCTTAAATAATTTGGGATCTTGCGTAGAGGTTTGTGACATTTTTGTGCCCAACCTAATGAACTTGAAGGGACAATATGATACTGACTTAGTATTATATTTATCCCGTAGAAAATCCACAATGTACATTAAAATTGTATATATACTGAACAAAATAAGTTTAGCAAGTCCTTATGTACATTTAGCTTAAATAAATTGAATGCTATTTTATAATGTGAAGTATTATAAACCATTTGCATGACATAGGGTGATCTTCTCTTTCACTAATTAGTTGTGATCCAATGTAAGTATCAGCGTTATCTCCCATTTAGTTAAAACAGTGTACTTCATATTTAAAAATACCAATATGATAAATAACATAGTTAAACGTCACTAAATAACAGTTCTGCGTTTCAAGTTATAAAAACCGCAAAAATCAATGAAAATGACCTTGTCATTGTAATGCAATAACGAACCAAAATTTAAAGAAATTGAAATTACCTCCCTTTACATTGAAATAAAAAAGAGTATGATAATGGACCTTTGGAAACGGCCGAGCACGACACATACGAAATATTGCAGTCTCGGTTTGATTGAGACTGTTCATGAGTGGTAGTGAAATATGCTAGCTACCGCTCACGCCCTCTAGCCCCGGGTTGAGCAGAACTCAATATAACACGAAATGATAATATCTGTAAAGCAGGTAGATTAAAACATTTTCAAAAAAAAAGAGAAAAAAAGGTAGGGCAAAAGTAAAACGAAAAGTATAGCAGTACTTTGCTCTCAGTACCTTTTTTGCAGCAAGATCAAAGCAAAGTTTCGAGCAAGATTATTGCTACTCGCGAGATCCCCTGTCAAGGCAGTTAGTCAAGCAAACTTAAGATACAATGCATACATTTCCCTAGGTAAAAGTAAATA
Organism: Serripes groenlandicus; assembly: GCA_031761405.1. NCBI lineage: Eukaryota > Metazoa > Mollusca > Bivalvia > Cardiida > Cardiidae > Serripes > Serripes groenlandicus. Next base: position 565,348 of record JASEVX010000006.1, read on the forward strand.
TAAAGGTCGAACAGGAAATGTACCATTCAAGGACCACAGTCAATCAAACGCACGCATAGAAACAAGCAACAATTATAAAGATGAATAAAAGGCAAGATATGACACCACAAACACAAAAGGGTTGTCAATAGGGCTACCGCATTGGAGCGGTCAATGGCAATATGGCCGCTTGAAGTTTAATCCAGGTTCTAAGGTGCACCAAACCTCACTCTTATCATATTGTCATCTCAATAAACGGGACAGTGTAAATAAAGATATCCCTGCCAGATCATATTCTCTAACAATGCAGTGTTATTGGCAATATAAGTTTAACACATAAATGATCGTGTATGTACTAATATAAAAAAAGCCTAGAAAGTCACAAAGCAAGTACTCAACTGTTTTATTTTAAAAGTAGAACAGGGCTACGATAATAATATTTTGCAAAGGTTTTTCGAAGATTATGGTAACGCTAGCCCTGATGGAGTAGCTTCTTAGTTATGCACAGATTACGAATAATAAAGTCCTCGTCACGACCACAAGTTCTAGGAAAACGAATAAGTTGAGAAAATCTATAGTATGCAGTTGTAGAATTGAATTAGATTTTGCTTTGCAACGACACACACGGGAATAAGGCGTCAACAGAAACGGACAATCCCTAGGCACTTACCTGATTTATTATTCAGTCTGTGTGTACATGTGCATATCAATTTATTTCAAAAGAAACAGTAAGTAAGTGAGTTTCGTCGTTGTGTTCATGGGCAAGACACTTTCCCTTAGCCTCGTCCCTCGGATGGGGACGTAAACCGGGCGGTCCCGTGTATCGGTCTATCCTCCGAGCACGTTAAAAAACCATAGGAATCTATTCGATAATAAGAGTAGGACACGGTTCCCGGATTCCTATGTATCCTTCCCCTCCCTCTGGGTCTACTCTAAATAACCTATACTGTGTTGATGAGCCGTTAAACAACATTCAATTCAATTCAGTTAACGGACCCCCGGACTGACGGACGGACGACGTACCAAAAGCGGTCACAATAGCTCACGTTGAGCTTTCGGCTCAGGTGAGCTAAAGAAAACGACCTTTGTAGATTCAGTTTTTGTAAATAGATAGGCAAAGGAAAGAGTCGGAAAAAAAGAACTTTTGAATATAATTGTTTTTTACTTACTGTTTCTTTAGAAATAAATTGATATGCACATGTACACACAGACTGAATAATAAATCAGGTAAGTGCCTAGGGATTGTCCGTTTCTGTTGACGCCTTATTCCCGTGTGTGTCGTTGCAAAGCAAAATCTATTTCAATTTTACAACTGCATACTATCAGATTTTCTCAACTTATTCGTTTTCCTAGAACTTGTGGTCGAGACGAGGACTTTATTATTCGTAATCTGTGTATAACTAAGAAGCTACTCCATCAGGGCTAGCGTTACCATAATCTTCGAAAAACCTTTGCAAAATGTTATTATCGTAGCTCTGTTCTACTTTTAATATAAAACCGTTGCTTTGTGGCTTTCTAGGCTTTTTTTATATTCGTACATACACGATCATTTATGTGTGAAACTTATATCGCCAATAACACTGCATTGTTAGAGAATATAATCTGGCAAGTATATCTTTATTTACACTGTCCCGTTTATTGAGATGACAATATGAAAAGAGTGAAGTTTGGTGCACCTTAGAATCTGGTTTAAATTTCAAACGGCCATATTGCCATTGACCGCTCCAATGCGGTAGCCCTATTGACAACCCTTTTGTGTTTGTGGTGTCATATCTTGCCTTTTATTCATCTTTATAATTGTTGTTTGTTTCTATGCGTGCTTTTGATTGACTGTGGTCCTTGAATGGTACATTTCCTGTTCGACCTTTATATTTACTTTTACCAAGGGAAATGTATGCATTGTATCTTAAGTTTGCTTGACTAACTGCGTTGACAGGGGATCGCGCGAGTAGGTATAATCTAGCTCGAAACTTTGCTTTGATATTGCTGCAAAAAAGGTACTGAGAGCAAAGTACTGCTATACTTTTCGTTTTACTTTTGCCCTACCTTTTTTTAATTTGTTTGAAAATGATTTAATCTATCTGCTTTACAGATATTATAATTTCGTTCTTATTTCAATGTAAAGGGAGGTTATTTCAATTTCTTTAAATTTTGACTAAATGGGAGATAACGCTGATACTTACATTGGATCACAACTAATTAGTGAAAGAGAAGATTACCCTATGTCATGCAAATGGTTTATAATACTTCACATTATAAAATAGCATTCAATTTATTTAAGCTAAATGTACATATGGACTTGCTAAACTTATTTTTTTCAGTATATATACAATTTTAATTTACATTGTGGATTTTCTACGGGATAAATATAATACTAAGTCAGTAACATATTGTCCCTTCAAGTTCATTAGGTTCGGCACAAAAAATTCACAAACCTCTAGCGCAAGATCCCAAAATATTTTAGCTAGGAAAAATGTATGCATTGAATCTTAAGTTCACTTGACTAACTGCGTTGACAAATAGAATATCCAAATTGTATATATAATAATACACTTTAAGCGACTAATATTGGTACTTTTGATAGTAATCGTATAATAAAGATAATGTTTTTACTAATCTTAGAAATTGTTTCAAGTTTGACATGGCTGTTTTTTTAATTTGTCCACGCTTTTTTGTCTTTGACCGAGGTAACTTCAAAAAACAAAATATTTAAATACAAAAATGAACACATTTGGGAGAAATCGGATAAAAGATGTAGAATCAAGAACGTTAACACAGTCGAATTTACCTTTTTAAATAATTTGAATGCGTTTGAAATTGTTATGAACCAGGTATGACTGTTTTAAAACTTTAATTGATATTAACATTCTAAACAAGTTTGATAAAGATCAGATGGAAAATTAAGCAACTACATATAAAGATAAATGCAGTAGTTTTCAATAAATCAATGGTCATAATTCCGATTTTACTAATTCGATCTAGCTGGGATTCAAACTTCTCCGAACTTTCAATGATATCAACACTCTGAACACACCGAATTCGGTGAATATCGGATAAACAGGAAAGCGCTATATATATCCGTACCATTGATGGAGAAAGGTTTATGCAAAATAAAGGCATTTGGTACCTTTACCTTATAATGGGACAATACCGTTTCAACAATGCACAATACAGCATAATTAACGAAATCATTGGCCATAACGTTGGTGTTACTAATTTGATCTAGCAGGTTTTTGAACTCGACCGAGCGTTCAATCGTATCAACCATCTGGCTGAGTTTGGTATAAAACGGATGTCATGTGAAGGCCCTATCATCTAAGAGATATATTAATCAAACAGGATATTGTGTTTAAACCTGTAATTTGCTGACCTTGTTTTTACCTGACAACAATACAATGTGGGTTATCTCCAATATATTTTGATAAGCGTCGATCACATTCAAGGACATTAATTTTACTTGACTGAGTTTGCCAAACATTCTAGGTTTATATCCCCTTGTAACTTTTAATATAAAAAATTAAACACAAAAATATATACTTAGCAAAAAAGTCCACAAACACATCACGTTAAAACATAGTCGTATCGTCATGGATTTAGTTATATATATGCCGTATCCTCAGTATTGTTTAAGATCAGACATTGTATATACACAGTTACTATCAGACATTGTATATACACAGTTACTATCAGACATTGTATATACACAGTTACTATCAGACATTGTATATACACAGTTACTATCAGACATTGTATATACACAGTTACTATCAGACATTGTATATACACAGTTACTATCAGACATTGTATATACACAGTTACTATCAGACATTGTATATACACAGTTACTATCAGACATTGTATATACACAGTTACTATCAGACATTGTATATACACAGTTACTATCAGACATTGTATATACACAGTTACTATCAGACATTGTATATACACAGTTACTATCAGACATTGTATATACACAGTTACTATCAGACATTGTATATACACAGTTACTATCAGACATTGTATATACACAGTTACTATCAGACATTTTATATATACACAGTTACTATCAGACATTGTATATACACAGTTACTATCAGACATTGTATATACACAGTTACTATCAGACATTTTATATACACAGTTACTATCAGACATTTTATATATACACAGTTACTATCAGACATTGTATATACACAGTTACTATTAGACATTGTATATACACAGTTACTATCAGACATTGTATATACACAGTTACTATCAGACATTGTATATACACAGTTACCAACAATTCAATTGAATGTGTAATATCATTAATTCATTGTGTGATATCACATACTCGAACTGATAATATCATATATTAATAATTCATTTACTGATATCATTAATTCGTTACTATATCTGATATCAACAAAAGATTAAACGATATTACTAAACAGAAAATGTGATATAAATAAATGATTTTGTGATATAAAGTCGATTTATTAATATCAATAATTCAACTGAATATGTGATACAAATTAAGCATATTGCGATATGAACAATTCAATTATTGATATCAACTCAAGAATTCATTAGTATGGAAGCGTTAATTGACCCCCCTAATAAATTGTTTACATGACATATATATTTCGTTATAACGTCCTAATATTAGGCGATCGTGGGATAATTTTCCTCGAAATTTGCTTTTATATGTGGATATGACGATAACACTATATCGGAATAACGCTATATAACATCTCATATTATTTTATGTATGACGTATTGCAATTAATATATACCGACAATATTAAATTATAGGTAAAAAATAAAGCAGTTCACGTTGTTGTTTTTTTCTCGTCAACTTTATTTAAAAAAAAACACATATCTAGTTATTTCTAAAATGTTGCCTGAGAGTGTAAATAACTTGTTTCCTCCGTTTGTTAGAGATATTAATAATTACAACTTGAGGAACTCCGATGACTACGTAACACCGATAAGGAGAACTGAGTTATTTTCCAAATCATTTATCCCTTCGTCATTAAGTCTTTGGAATAATCTACCTACACATGTTCGTGAATTAGTATCTTTAAAGGCATTTAAATGTTGTCTCCTCAACACAATGTTTAAGTGTCCCACTGTCCCGTCATTTTATTTATGCGGCTCACGATCACTTTCTGTAATTCATGCTCGCATTCGAAACTTATGCAGCAACCTTAATGGTGATTTGTATTTGAATCATTTACGATTATCACCAACATGCGATTGTGGACTAGACAAAGAAGATGCTGAACATTTTCTTTTTAAATGTTGTCGATTTACTGAACAGAGGCGTGACCTGTTTATATCAACTAGACTGTTCCATCCGTTGAACGTTGACACATTGTGTATTGGCAATACAGATTTTAGTGATAAAGAAAATGAAATTGTTTTTCTAGCTGTGCAAACATATATAAAAGACACAAGGCGTTTTAACTAGTGTATTAAAACAACTCAGCAGTGTGTTCGGACTGACCCTATGTACTCCTATTAAAACATATTCTGTCTTCTTCTCCTCCTTCTTTTCCTTTTTTTTCTTTTCTTTCACCCAACTATTGTGACAACTGTTTACGTCTACATTTGTAAACTTTAGTTCATTTATTTTCTGTATTCATTGTTACTTAATATGTTTACTATAGCCATAACATTACAATTGTTCTTTGTAATTTAAATTGTATTGGGAAGGGCCGTAACTAATGTTGTAAGAACTTATGGCCCGACCCATTTGCATACATTGTTAAAAATAATAAGAAATGGTGTTTCGATGACGGCGATGAGGGTGATGATGGGAATATTGAACTCAATGTGGATGATGAAAACATGAATATTAATGGCATAGAAGAATTTATTTCGAACTCAGAGATTACGGCAGATGAGGTACTGACTGCAGTAAGGCAAAACGTGTATTAGTCGCTATGCTAGCTTCATTAAGTGAGCTAAAAAAGGATAACAATATCGGACAGGGAAAGCAGCATTCAAGGACGACAGTCAACCACAAAACACAAAAACAAACACGCAAACAGACAAACGAAAAGACAAAAGTAATAAACAATGCAAACGACATCACAAACACAAAAGGGTTGACAATAGGGCTACCGCCTTGGAACGGTCAGTGGCAAAGTAGGCCACTGGGGGGTTTAAACCGGTTCTAGGGTGCACCAAACCTCACACTTACCCTACTGTAATACCCCGATACCTTACTGTATATATTTTAAACTATTTGACTCAAAAGTTAGTCCGGTGTCACGTGAGATCCACACGCACTTCGGAAAGTCCACGCATACGTTGTGTTTTAGAAAGCTTATAATTCCGGTTTTACTTTGAATGTTGTGATTATACAGGTTTGTATCATTCATAATATGAATAAGGCACTGCCTCATGGCGAGCGTTGGTTTGTGTCGTACTGATAATTCATGCAGTGGGATTTTCTAAACTCATAAACAATTAACCCAAAATCAAAACATCTGCCTAAGTGATTCTACTAGATATACATCAAATTTGTTAACATGAGGAATATTAAACAAGCGGGATTATTGGGTAGTTAAAATATTAGTAGTTTTCAACCAAGCAGATGTTTTGAAAAAAAATAAAATCCGAAATAACAAAGCAACTAAACTTGAAACAAAGTACCTTGCATCTGTATCCTTTGCTTCGTGTTCGGTAATTCAAACATGCATGTATGTTGTTTTCAACTGGACTAGGCTAATGGTACTAATAGTTGTCTTTGAACCAGTTTGCTCCATGTAGTAATATTTAGTACAGTATACTAAGATAATTATTGTCTTTTGAATATCTTAAATATTAAAATGTAATTATTTTTTATTTAAAATAAATTTCACTGTTATCATTAGAAATGATTCCCTTATATTGTTAAATAGGTTAGTGACTGCCATGTTTAAATGTTTAACTATACATGTTAAAAAGGTTATTGAAAAAAAAGCAACTTTGTATGCTTTCAAGTCAAGATAGATTGGTTAGCGATTATCATATCACCCACCATCAATCTGAGAGAAAAAAAAAAGGTTATCCGTTGTGTTTTTTTTGATAATGTTTAATGAATTATTATGAATTATATTTTTATTTGAGAAGCAAAGTATAAATCAGCAGTTATGACATAAAAAATGTTTAAAAACAAAAGGAAAGACATGATTTAGCTTTTGTAATAAGTTAAAACTAAAAGGTGTCACACACCATCATTAATACTCATATAAATATTGATCACCTCAGCAGTATTAATACAGCAACGATATGTTTGGTAAAGATATAAGTACTATAATAAATTAAAAGGTTAGCGACTGTCATGTCACCCACCGTCAACAATAGCAGTTCAAATGGTGTAGTCCACATGGCTAATAACCTCCGCAGTATTAATACAGCAAATTATACAGTATACATTTTACGCTATTGTAATTTCAATTTCATCAGCTTAAATTGTTGATTGGATATAATGAAGGAATGCTGTTGGTTTTTTTCGGACTGTCAACTTGTCACCTTATAATTATTACTCAAATCAATATTCAGATTCGTTTAAAGTCCCAAGTGTCATCCTCTGAATCAGATTTAGAATCTAATTGGCTGTTTTCAGGTTGAATAACAGATTTGCAAAGTATATTAAACCATTTGATTTTAAGGTGTTCATCTGGATGAACTCCATCATAAAAATGTTTATACGAATATTTTGTTATTTTCTTTTTAAGTTTATTTAAAGATCCTCTTTGTTTTGTAGAGGTTTTGAGGAGGTCTCTATCAAACCTGACTGTAGGTAGATTTTGAATGGAATTAATAATTGCAATGTCTGAATTCAATGCTGTAATTTGATTTTCTAATTGATGTTGCATTTCAAGAACATCTTCTTCTTTGAAAAATGAATAGTACAACCTATTGCGTTTTATTTGAAAATCTCTGTATTTTTTAATTGATGCAGGGGCAATTGATGTAAACTGTAGATATAGTTGACATGGTGGAATGTGTTTTAGTAGGTTTGTATGGAATGAGTTGAACTGGTGTTTTAATTGATCTATCTTGTCTGTTGAATGGTTGTAACAAATTTCTGTTCCTCCTAAGTGACATATTTTTTCAGTTAAGTTACAGATTCCTGCCGAAATGATAATTCTTATGGTTGAGTTTTCAGTTATATATATTGCGGTGAGTTCTTTTAGGAGTTCACTTTTAAGATATAGTAATTTTGCTCCAGGTTTTAAAATATATCTGATGTTGCTGTTTATAAATAATCCATTTTGTTTTATATATTCCTGAAGTCCACGACCCCTAGAATCACTAACGAAAATCACTGTTTCCTTTTCCATATCCTATAGATGGAGAGAAAGAAAATTTCTTTTTAATAATTTGCAGAAATATCAATATTGGTATGCTAAATGGATATTGAATAAATATAGAGGAGCCATGTACGTTACAAGTTATGGGATAATTAAGATAAGTTTATTAAATTGAAGATTAACATATTATTATATGTGACATTTCAAGAAGATCAGTCAGTCACCAATACCCTGGTTAAAGGGACACCCGGTAATCCTAAATATGTTTACACGTTATTGCATCAAAACAATACTCATATATACAAAAGTGTATTATTTTCTTCTTCAAAGCCCTCGTGGTAAAGTTATGACTGCCTTTTTAATTTGAATTATTAACTTATATTCAATAAAATTGATAAATGGCTATACTATATAGCATTTATGTGTGTGTAATTATGTAAAATTAAAAAAATATAGACTTGAAGTAAAGTTATTTTCCTTTAATGAAATGTCATATTTTGAAATTAAATATTTTACTATAGTAACATCATGGAGGTGTTTGTTTCGGAATATTTTTGGAGAAAAAAAAGCAAAATTGCTGGGTGTCCCTTTAACTGTTTGGTTTCAAAAGTAAAGCTGAACAGACAAAATGATGGTTCATGCTTGTGTGTGTATGTATGTATATAATAGTAGTGGTTAAGTGGTCAATATGGTTAGCGATTTTCATATCACCCACCAACAACAAAACTGGTTTGCTAAACAAACCAATTTTATCACCTATGTTGTACATGCAACAAAATAATGATCAGGATAATTTATGATATTTAGAAAACTCTGATGAGAAAAACACAAATGACATACTAATTAAAAACAATGAAAAATGTTAATTATATTAAAGAATTTTACACAATTTGCTTTATGTTTATGATGTACAATCTGACAATGATGCTATTGATAATAATTTAAGAAGAATTGGAATGAATATTGAGATGAGGACTTTACATGTAAATTAAAAATATAGGTATACTGTTTTTCACTCACAGTTCGGGCTCATGACATTATTTTTTACAATTGACCTAAAATTGAGATTAGTTAACTGCTGGGATCTGTTATAGGGAAATACTTCACTAGATGGTAGGCATGTTCTTTTCATTAATGATTGGATAAAGAAAAAAAGAACGCCTACCATCAAGTGAAGGATTTCTCTATAATCGAACCAGCAGTTAAATAATCTATTTATTACATTTTATAAATGTTAATGTAAGATTTAAACCGACAATTTTTGCGTTATTGAACCTTATCGACGGTTCGTGTCAATGTCAGCAACACTTCAGCAACATTTCATGACTGAATGTCACATTTTTTTGTTTGTTAAACGATTATGAATATTTTTTTACTGTGAAATCCTGATCTTTCACCCATACAACCGTAATTAAAAAAGTTTGGTTTTGCTTGCATATGGTTAGCGATTGTCATATCACCCACCGTAATGAAGCACTGTATATATGATTAAACACAAAAAAAGCGCAGATAACTAACTATTCTTCTAAAGGATGTTCATTGTCTAGTAACAAATTCACTATTGAAATGAATGCCTCATTTGATCGTAACGTGTCATATTCCTGTTCTGTCTTGTGGCATAAACTGTCAATCCTTAAAATTTCTTTGGATCTGGCTTGGACTCTTTTTGTATTAACAATATGACACATCCTATCCTCATTAACCAGTATAGAGGGATGCCATGCAAAATCTGGCTCAATGGATTCACTGCCTGCAGACTTTGCTCTGGAAAGGGCTACAAAAAGGGCTCCAGGATTTCTCGACTCAAAACTTCTTGGCCCAGGATTTATGACAATGTACCTGTGGCACTCTCCAACTCCAACAGTCATGCCCTGACACTTGTGTATGGTAGTTGCCCAGCCAAGTGTCAAAGGAATTTGTGTCCTTTTGCAGGAATGACAAGGACAGTCAATTCTCCTTTCAACAGGTATTATTGGAATCACTTTTGGATTTGCGTTGATGTATGGGGGACCTGTGTAGTGTTGAAATTCCACCATTACCACAGAAGGCAAAGTTTCTGTTGGTTTTTTATTGACTGGATAGACAATATCCACAACTGTACCAATTGCTCCATTGAACAGACCATATGGAACACAAAGGTTGACAGTAAGCATGACTTTAGCTGTTTTGCACAAGAAAATTGAGCACAAGAGTCCACTTGCTTTGTCACGGCTAGCAGTTTTAGCATGTTGTCCTTTGCAAATAGCTTTTATTTCTGCAATTGGAAATTGTTCGTTTGCTTGAAGAATTCTGTTTTTGTTGTGTGTCCATACTTCTGCATGAGAGGGAAATACAAATAAGGCATCTGTTTCCATTTTATGTAAGACATCATTTCCATATTTTAACTTTAGATTTCTCCATTGAAAATTGTGAAGCCAGATTGACTGTTCGGATGTTGTATTGTACCCTCTCATGGAAAGCAGTACCTCCTTAAGTTCATTTTCCGCATGGTTTTGGCGAACAATAGTTTTGAGGGAAACGGCATGTAAAAAATCATGCCATACCAGAACCCCATGCATTGCTGCAGGTAGAAATGTTTTACAATCATACACTGGGGAGTCTAAGACTGGTGGTAACTGAATATCATCACCGAAAAAAACAACGACAGGGAGTCCTTCCCCATGATTGATTGGTGTTGGAGCCGTGATTTACAGCATATCGGCTGTTAAATTCCATCCAACCCAAAGTTGTTGCACCAATCATTGATCTTTCATCAACAAGTAAAACATGCAAACCACTGCAATTGTTTTGCAATACTTCGCCCAAGGATCCTAACGGTGGGGTCATATCTTGTCCTTTATTTTTTGTAGGGACTTTAAGAAAACTGTGCAGTGTTACTCCTGATATAATATTGGCACTATTTCCAGTAGGACAGACTACCTGAACACAACTATTAGTATTGAAAAAGGTTCGTAATGCTTTAACCATGCATTTTATTAAAAAGGATTTCCCTGAACCAGCAGTGCCAGTTACTATCATCCGAAGTGGTTGAAAATCTGTACTGTTATTAGAAAATTGAATAATTTTGGTCATTACCATGTTAAAAGCGAACTACTGGTCTTCGTTCATTTTCAGAAGATCTACTTCTGGAATCTGTAGTGTGTCATTATTAGCATTAAGATTTTCATTAAGAGTCTCAAGCCAGGATTTGCCAAGATCTTTAGGATATTGAAGAGTGGTTAAACTCCAATTGTAATCTTCTCCCCCATCATCATAATTGAAGTCTGTATCAGGACATTCAAACTCAGCATTTGGTTTGACCAAGTCCATCCAGTCTGGTTGCTGAGAAGAATATAATAAATTGCTTTCATCATCATCATCAGCAGTTGGATTTTGTTTGCTTTTCACTCTATCTACTTCAGATTTGACAAAGAGTTCTGTCAAAAGAAATTGTTCCATTTTTTTAGTCCAAGTGGAATGTTCATCTCGGATATCTGATATTAAACGCCAGTTAGGCCAATGAAGAAGGAGCATTGTTCGGCAGTAATCTTCTTGTAACGGCCAATTTGCATGTGTTGAACACCCTGAAAAAACTGGAACCTTACCGTCTTTACAGATAAAATCGTACAAAGAACAGCAATCATCAGCTTTGCGGGATAAATATTTGTCAAACACATTGTTTTTTGTAGCTACTGTACCATCCTTTTCGAGTAACCTTACTCCAGATAAACTTACAGATTTGAATTGATGACTTGATCTGTGAAGTGGTAATGCTGACAATTCGTATGACGCTTCTACAGCAGATATATCTCTCTTGACTGTACTAATGAGAACTTTATTACATATTGACTTTGCACTTGCCCCACTATTTTCATCTGTACTGTTAACTAAATCATTAAATAGATTTGATATTGCGCCTGTAGGTTGATTACCTTTACATGCATAGCCTGTAATGTATTTCTCTGTAGCTGTTATGTCATCAACAGATGGATTATCTGGAGAACTTTTAGAGAGTATTAAAGATATATCTCCATTTGCTCTCCAACCCTGTGTATGGTAACGAGAGTGCTGAACTAAGACGGGATGGTCCCTTGTCATTTCAAAACGAAGGGAGCCATTTCGATCCCGAACTAAAGCAGGAGAGTCTCTTAGTTTCTTGCCCGGTGAATTTTCAGTACCGAACTCCATTCGACACACTTTAGTACCATTTTTTGAAGGTATTAAACAATAATCAGAACATCTGTGGAGGTTAAATCTGTTGGTAAGCAATAAATAATCTTCCAGCAAAGTTTCTTGTGTGCTACTGACATCCATTAATAGCTTAACAAGGGGATTTCTTTCTTCAGGAGGTTGTTGAGCACTGCCTTCTGGAGGTGGCCTCAGATCTTTCCTTGAACTACCAGCTTCATCTTCGCCTGCAGGATGTTTTGCTGTTAAACCAAATTCAACTGAAGCCCACTGTTGAAGCTTGACTGCACATTCGTCGTCACTAAGGCCGTCATTTATAGCTTGATACAATAAGTCATGTGGCTGTCTATCAGACCGCCAACATAAGCCATGCCAGTGAATCATGCCACGTGACTTTGCAAACTCTTGCCTGTACCAATAGGTGTCAACGCCAAAAGCTGGTCCCATGACTTCTTGAAAGTAGGATTTGGTACGCAAGTCAAAATAATGCCCAACTATATGGGTATTTTGTTGCAAAGTATTAAACATAGTTGAACGGTCATCAAGGTCAATATCTTGACCAGTTGTTTGCTGAACATACATACGTAGAAGCCTTTTAAGCGGTTTAAAATGAAATTCCGCACAACTTCCAGTTGCAAATATTGAAGGCAAACCGTGACCCTTGGTAATTTTGTACTGGGTAAGAGCACGCAATTCTTTTGCACGTTGTGCCCAATATTGACTAGAACCACGCAAGGTAGCACTAAGATAAACAATTTTTTTACTTAAAGAGTCATCTCCCTCTTGAAGCTTTTGTCTGAGCTCAGACACTTTTATGTGCTGATCGCCAAGTTGTTGGTGAACAATAAAATTTCCCTTTTCAATAGCACTTCTGCGCATAATGATATTATGTACAACAAATTTAAAATACTGATGATGGGCAAATCTACCATCCTGGTACCATAAAAGATGATCAGCCCAGTTTGCTAGAGAAGAACAAGTGCGGGGCCTGTTTACATGAAAATCTGCAGACCCATAGGGAAACAAACATGGGAAAGCCAGTGTAAAAAAGTACTGGGTTGTAAACTCGGATAAGGGTATATTACCACGGGTTGGCCATGGGATAGTTACCGTGCCCCTCTGATTAATGGTAACATCTGTTTGATTGTCTCCTGTTATATCTGTTACAATTTCTTGAACAGATTGACGCAAATCAACAGAATGGTCAGGCAACAATACACTAGATGAAGTTTCACCCTCAACTTCACCAGGTTCGAGTTGATCAGGAGCCGGACCAAGGTCATTTGTATGTTTTGTATTTAAATTGTACTCAGTTGTTTGTATGTTACTTAGTTCGCCATCTTCTGGGAGTGAGTTTAAACGTTGTGGACAAATTATAATATCAGAGTATGCTGGATTGTTTTCTTTTAGCCAAAATAGAGCTGCCTGTACTTTGTATCTACGAACCCGAAATTCTTTATTTGTATCATTTGTGCCAGATTTTCTAACCTTGACTATATTAATTTCCTCCGGTAATCTAGGAAATATCTGTGCCGGTTCATTTACTTCCTGTGGAAATGTCACACAGTGTCCACTGGATGCAGTGCCGCCATGTTTGAGCATGTGGACATTAATACATGGAGAAATACGTGAAATAAGTTGCTGTTCTATGAGAGTCAGCAAGTTTAGTTCATCTGGAAGAGGTTTCGGATCCATACAATTTTCATTTGAAAATAATTTTATAGCATCACTGTCAGATTTGCAACGCTTGCATATACCATCACTGGATATTTGCATTTCAATTCTACGCTCATTGCAGATCTTACAAGAATTTATAGTGTAAGCCATCTGCTGCAGTTCAAAAGCACGTATGCAGTCCATGGCCTTATCAAATTGATCTATATTTAAAAGAGGGGGTGCATCTGGAATTTCATCCAAATCAAACCCAAGCTTTGACTGCTTCTGTTTTATTCTGTATTTTAATCTTCTTACTCTGTTATTTGCTTGCTGTTTTTCTTCATTGTCTGACCCTGCCTCATACCAAATACCTAGTTTCCTGCAAACTGGGTATAAACTGGCATTGTTTTGAGGAATAATGGGTGTTTTTTTAAATTTTTTATTTGAAATGTCTTCAGGTGGGTTTGTTGTTTTACGTTTTTCAGGTGTATTTTGTGTCAAATTTAAATAATCTTGATCACTACCCATATATGTTCTATTTTCATGAATGTTGTCGGTTGTTTGAGTTGTCGGGCACAGATTAGGTAGCATGGGATAGGTATGATCACTATGCGTTCTATTTTCATGAATGTTGTTTGCTGTGTGACATGTTTCACGAGTTGTCGAGCAATGATTAGGTGGGATGGGATAGGTATGATCACTACCCATATGTGTTTTATTTTCATGAATCTTGTCGGTTGTGTGACATGTTTCACGAGTTGTCGAGCAATGATTAGGTGGCATGGGATAGGTATGATCACTACCGATATGTGTTCTATTTTCATGAATGTTGTAGGTTGTTCGAGTTGTCGGGCACAGATTAGGTAGGATGGGATAGGTATGATCACTATGCGTTCTATTTTCATGAATGTTGTTTGTTGTGTGACATGTTTCACGAGTTGTCGAGCAATGATTAGGTGGGATGGGATAGGTATGATCACTACCCATATGTGTTTTATTTTCATGAATCTTGTCGGTTGTGTGACATGTTTCACGAGTTGTCGAGCAATGACTAGGTGGGATGGGATAGGTATGATCACTACCCATATGTGTTTTATTTTCATGAATCTTGTCAGTTGTGTGACATGTTTCACGAGTTGTCGTGCAATGATTAGGTGGGATGGGATAGGTATGATCACTACCCGTATGTTTTGTCTGTTCATTTGCATTACTTACACATGTTTTGTTTAAAAGAAGGAAGTGATTGTTTTCCAACAAAAGGTCAATACTCCTTGTAAATTGACTACTTGGCGTATGTGAATTCAACATGTAAGTGTTTTGTCCTGCTTTTCTACCTTTGAGAAATACATTTATCTGGCAATTGAGAACATTGGCACATGCTTCTATTTCACAGGCACTCGCCCACCAATTACCATTTAGCAAACCAATATTGTACAGCTCATAAGTCATGTATTCACCATGGCATAGTTTTACTTTTGTTTCCCAAATTTCCCAATGGTTAGCAATGCGCTGACATACTACATTTCTATATCGTTGTGAATGGTCAAATTTTTTATTAAAAGCCAAACTCAGACAATGAAAAAAACAATTTCCATCTCCAGGAACATTTTGGACACTGTATAATGTGTCATGTATACGTTCAAATCTGACTACTGAACTTTTGTTTACAAATTGAAAAGTATCTGTCATTTTTTCTGCGGATGTTTTAAAGCATAATGTTGAAGCAAAACTGACTGAGTAATAAAGAATGTAAAAGATTACATATTTTGGATTATTTTTACCTTTTTTTGTTGTTTTTCTAAATGAAAGATACATAAAAATGAAAACCACTTTTAACTTTGACAGCCGGCGCGAGAGAGCAGTGGAGCAGTGTTTGTAAGCAGACGTCAAAATCAATGTAAACTGTGAAGCAATCAGCATTCTAGCATTTTCTTTTAAATAAATAAATATTGACGCATTCACATTTATTTAAACATATTCAAGCATTAAATCGTGGATTTTGTTGTTTTTGAACAAATTAAATTGTAAAAAAATAAATATGTTGAATTGAATGGACTGAGTCTGTGAAAACGCTGAATAGAATAGAAGCGGAAACTAACTAACCTACATGTTGTATGCAGTGCACACGACCTCTCTTCGCTCGGTGAAATTAGCTGTATAACGTCGCTTCTCGATATATAATTTCGATGTAATTAGCTTTATTTTCTTTCAAATAACACCTCGCGGTGTAATTAGCTTTATTTTCTTTCAAATAACACCTCGCTTCGCTCGGCGTTCGAGTGAGGTTATAACGACGTGCTAGAAATACGAATCGCCGGGACGGTGCACCCGTTTTACTTGCACTATGCAACTTTACGGGCAGGTAACTCTAGCGGTTTGACGAAGATTTTTATTGCCTTAGTATAGAAATTTCAGAAAATCAACAACGCGTTAACCGTAAGGCGAGCTTACGCTCGCGATTAGATTGGCCTTTCGATTACCGTGAGTTTTATTACGATATACTTCCGTTTGGCTGTACAATACACTTTCAAACATGATCCATATTTCAAAATGTTGCGATATTTCAACAAGTGTAGCCTTCAGTTATGGGCCTATTACTTTGCGAGAATGGCAGTATTAATAAAAATATTCCAACTTAAATATCAATAATATTATTTACTAGCAATCGGTCATAGTTTAAATTGTTAATTGTGTAAATTTTATGCAAAATTGCCAATTAAAGTTAACGCATTTTGTGTCTTCGCGTGTCTTTGCGCATGCGTCTTCGTGCTAAATTCAGTCTAATAATACTCATTAGTTGTCCTTGAAATTAAGTTGCTGACATGTTTTGTTGATTATTTTCGATTTAAAGACAGTAATTGGTAACTTTTAATACGTTTTTATTGAAGTTCGTGTTAATATATAGAGCTGAGATTTCGTTGTTTTTCTTCGGATTTACACGTGGTTTATACGACAAACGGTGAATTGATACATGACGCTTAATACACCTTGCGTATGACTAATAATAATTATATCTTAATATAAAACGTATCAATACGTGTGCGAACGATTTGCAGCAGAATTATTATAGAAGAAGCAGCTGTTTCTATAAGTATATTATCTTCACGGAACACATTAATGACGTCATAAAACGGCGCGATAAAAGTGTAAACAATCTAGGCCTGCTGGTGTGTACGGTAATCTAGGTATAACAAAACAATTAACATGTGTCAGGTCTAACACATACATGTTAAAGTAGTATAACATGGTGTGTTACAAAGGCGATAACATGGCATGCGTTAAATATGTGTCTGTTATGTGCAATCAGGGCCTGACATGGGAAGCAGTTTTCCCCACCCACCAACCCAACACATTCAGGAAAAGTCTTAAAGAGCCTTTTATTTGTGAGTATACTTTAATATATCTAGCGTTTTCCCATAGTTTTTCGATAGAGTGCCAGTATATATATTGCAAATATACCATGGGGGCAAGGTGGTACCATGGGGCAAAAGTGTGTGTGGGGGGGGGGACCCATAGTTTTTCGATATAGTGCCAGTTAGTCTCGGCCAACTAGACCATATCATGCATATGTCTTACTTGCAGATATCGGTCTGGGCAGATTAGGCCAATTAAAGCGCCCATTAGCGATTAGCACAATTTATTCGCGCGTTTATTTCACGCTCATAAAGTCAACGTTTGCATGACGTCATGTTGTAAAAAACATGTACAACGTCAATTGTTGATGCAGCAGTTAAACTGTTTAACGTCACTTGCTGCTTCTCTTAAGTTAAAAATAAGAAAATATTATTAAATTAACTTAAAAATATGTTTTTTGAAAGTCTCGTTGAATCTCTAAAAATCTCACAAAAATCGCCCAAAACGAGAGGGCGATTTTAAACGTCCTATTTTCCCCAGGCCCTGGTTCTGGATCCGTGTAACATATAGTGTAACGAAGAAATCAGAAGCGGGCCGGGTGACCGAGGCTTAGTGCCAGTATATATATATTGCAAATATACCATGCCATGGGGGCAAGGTACCATGCGGGGGGGGGGGGGGGTTTAGTGGGAGTGCCAGTATATCAGTATATATATTGCACATATACCATGGGGGCAAGGGGGGGGGGGGCGGTTAGCTCAATTGGTTACAGTAGAGAACTCTCTCTCCCTGTAAGCGAGGGGCCTCGGTTTTAGTCCCGTACCAGCCGCAGTTTTTACCCTTGGTTTATTTCACTGACAATGATAAATCGGTGAATGTGGATTAGCATGGTGAATGCGGGACCGGGGGTCTGGAAGAACTGGGGTGGCTGTTAAAAGGGATATGAGTGTGGTGATATTGATTACCCGGTGGCCTGGTTTTCTCAGATGGTAGAGCACTTGCCCTGTAAGCGAGGGGTCCCGGGTTCGAGTCCCGCACCGGCCACACTTTTTCCCACTTGGTTTACTTCATGAACATGTCCCCACCCAAACTTCCTGGCTAAAAATAAATTGGACTTTTAAAAGTGAAACTTTTTTTTAATATCCGAATATTGCTGCATGATGCTTACCAAATATGAAAAAGGCCATAATTGCATATTGTACCGTAGCTCTAATGGTTTTCCTTTGTTCTTGCTTATGATATAAGTTTCATAAACCTGAAGGTCTGCACCTAAACCGTACTATAAATGCCGGTATATTTCAGCCGTGCTATAAATGGCAGATTCGGCAGTTGTCTACTCAATTTTACGCGTGCACAGTTGTAATCTTTACACACAACCTGTCAGTCAAAACGACTATACCATTACCAAAACAGCACTCCTTGACATTGCACTTGCCCAATAATATACAAAGGCGGTTGGCTGCAATAATCAAAACATGGGTCCTGCTATTTCTTGATTGGATCGAGTTGTTATGTTTACTAAATACTGAAAACTGCAACTGCAACGCCCTAAAACTTCTTGCACGCGCATACTTGGATAAATGGCTCTGGTACAAAACATTTATAGCATGTTTTTCTCATATGCGATTTATACTGCACTCTCAAGCCTAAGACCCCCGAGAACCCGTTTAAATTGCATATACTCGAAAAATTATGCTAGAAATATTACTTACAGCACACTACTAACGCCCCCACGACTCCGTCACCCACACCTTACACACACACACCTCTTAAATCCTGCAAACATAGCATTTAAGCATATGTACAAATGAGAAAAGCAAAAATAATACAGTAACCTGGGCATATCTAGTTCCAGTACTTTTTTAGCCCGAGTTTGCAAAGAAAAGGCAAATTCACCTCACATCATACAAACTCATAACCTTGTATCAAAACTCTATGCAAGTGTTCAAGTTATATAATAATGTATATGTGCCAATTAAAAGTAAAGGTTTATTCACAGGTTTTAAAAACACCCGTAATCGGATATGCGTATTAAAAATTAGTTTAAACTTATTTATTTCAAATCGATTGTAACGAAAGCTCCATGAACTTATATGAATCACTCTCGATGTCTTCCTGGGTAGAGCCAGTACTAAGCAAATGCAGATAAAGTGTCTTTCTCAGGGACACAACACATATGGCAATGGCGGGGATCGAACCAACAGTGTTACGATCATGGGTCCAACGTCTACCACTAGACCACAGCGCTCCACTTGCGTAAAATGAGATGGTAACTTTTAATTCGACGCTCCAGTTTCGGGTTTCAGTCTAGTTGGTTAAAACTGTTTTAATCTTTATATTGTGTATATAGAGTTTGGCCTCTCAGTATGCATAAGTCATATATATAACTAATCCGAGCATTCTCTGAGTGACACTAAATGTCTTTTTCTTTCTTTTTTTTTGTGGCTTTTGTACACAGACAGATGAAATATCAAAATCGTAAAAAGTGCTGCAGGTAAGGTTAGAGAATGCTCAGATTAATATATACCTTGTCGCCAGTAGTTTTAGAAATGATGTACAATGTAAAATTTTACTGTTGGCAGGATTGCTACTTTAAAGAGACACATGGCAATTATGATTTTTTAAAAACGTGTGCCGTCACATTTATGATCACTTTATAACTAAGGCCAAAACAAAAATAGGTGTGTTTCCTATTGCATGCTCTAACAAAATAGGGTAGGTCGGTAGGCATTTTTTTTTATTATTATTTTTTTTTTTTTTGGAGCAAGATATTGTGAGATTTTACATGTATTTATCTCATAAACCCCATACAAGTTGATGATACAACTGAAAATTTCTCTGTGATGTCTGTTTACCTCGATATATTGTGATAAATCATTGGTCAGAACAATTTTTTATTTTTTTTTAATTATTTGTTTTGTTTTGTTTTTCATAAAAAGTTTTAGGGTCGGCCCCTTAAAAATAGGGTCGGTCGGGCCACCAGAAACAGGGTGTTTTTTTTTTGCCTATAAATTAATTATAAGAATATTATAAAGCGAGTTGTTGTTGCATATTACTAACTGGTGATTATATTGATAATATATGTAAAATAATAAGGCCAAACAAAATGAATACTTCGTTTCCGCTAACGTCTTGAAAAAAAATAGGGTAGGTAGGTAGGCACAACTTTTTTTTTTTTTTTTTTTTTTTTTTTTCTTCGTGATATAAAATAGTAGGACTTTATAAGTTACTTTTTCTATTTAATATCATTGTATTTCAATATATGTTGTATTAAAACAAACTTTATTGAATAAATGAATATAAACAAGTTTAAAAAAGATTTGTTGTCTCTTTATTTCACCTTAAAATAAACATCAAAATATTTAAAAAAAATCCATATAAACCTCTAGAACAAGTTCAATATTAAATGAGCTAGATCAGGCCCTAGTATCACGAATAAACTCAAGTTGAAATTTTAACTGGACTCAAAATGTCTTTTATATCAAATAGTAACCGAAATAATAGATATTCTTTTACATTAATATATAGAGTTTGTTGTTATATTTTAACTCAAGTACTCAAATTGTTACTCTTTAAATATAATTTATTTTACCACGATTTAAGAAAATGAATTTGAGATGGACTCAAATATTTCAGATCCGACTCAAATACATTTTCTTAATTGTTTTCCAAGCAACTGTAGATTTTCACTTTTCACAATATCAGTAAAAGATCTATATACACTGATTTCCAGCAAAATTAAAATATCCAATACAAAATTAACTCAGAATTGTAATGTCAAATACAGTTGCACACCGTGATATTCCGAAAAAATGTCAATTATTCTGCTTCAATTCTTAACTGGGTACAGTTTTTTCAATCCAGGAAAATGTCTGCATTTGTCAAACGTAACCAGCAGTAAACTTGTGGCCATGCCGTTAAAATTAGGGACAAAAACAACAGAGCTGACAACGAATTTTTCCAAAAAACATTGTCACAGTAAGGACACCTGGTAGACGCTTTAAAAAATATTGACATTTATATTATGCGGAAAGGAATAGAAAAGAGCAAAAACGATCGAACATATTTTTTATTACAAAAACGGTGAAAAAAACTTTAGGGTCGGCGGAAAAAAATAGGGTCGGTCGGGTTAGCGGAAACAGAGTATTCATTTTGTTTGGCCTAAGAAGAAATAAATGCTAGGAATTTTATCAATTTTGACCAAACTTCACATGTATGATCCTTAGATGAATGCTTTTTAGATTTGTTAAAATTAGTGCAGCGCGACATTCAGTGTAATAGGCAGAAATTCAAGAACTGGGTGTGCAAATATGCAAACAGGGTGTGCAAAATAAGTTGCTAACACGCGTTACGCGTCAATTCGCGACAAGTGGGTGTCTCTGGGGTAATTTATTTTTGCAGATAAAGGGGGAAAAAATACATTTTAGGTCATATTTCTTCTATGAATGTATACATTTTTGTTGTTTTTTTACCCCCCACTCATTCAAATATTGGCCGCGATTTTTCAAAAACGGCCGTGCAAAAGACGGCTGCACGGTTGGCTGGCTAATACACTGGCGACATCCAAGATGGCCACGATTATCATATATGGTTGAAACCTTAAAAAATCTTCTCAAGAACTGCTGGACAGATTTCGACAGATTTTCTTTTAAAATGTTCGCCAACACCTAGACTATCAAGCTTGTTTAAATAAAGTCCCCGGGTCAAAAATGGCCATGCCCCGGGGTCAAAAATGGCCGTGCCCTGGGGATCCAGTTTGTATATTGAGATTTTGCATGTTTTTCATAGGGCCAAAAAAAAAGTTGTTTCTGGTCTTCCGATCGACCCTATTTTTAAGGCCCTGACCCTAAACCGTTTAGGGCACAACATGTTTTAGGCATGTATTAGTGTTGTGGAACACTCGTATTATGTAATATGTTTCAAGAAAACATGCTTTCGATGTTCTTGATTTGAATTTAGTATAGTAAGGATTAATTCTAAAAGTTGATAGATTATTATAAAAATGGCCATGTTTATTCATAATCAATCGATTTACTTTGAAACCGCCGGGTCCGCGAAGCAAAAGCGAACCGGAGGTTTACAAACATAACAATCTCCTTTTGATGTGTTTTCGAATAATTTGATATTTTCTAATTTTATATGTTTTAATCGCGAATAATTGGATCTGAACAAATTAACTTGAGATTTTAAATAAAATATAAATCAATATATTTGCATTACGAACCGAAATGGTGAAAATGGATTTCCCGAATTCGATGCGACAATTTGTTCAATTTGTCTTTTTTTCATGCGATTTTTGAAATTTTAATGCGAGAATATCGCGGAATCGCGGCCTAGAGAGATCCCTGCCAAGACTTATATAGGAAAAGACTTAAACAATATTCTTCTCTGAAACCATAAAGCGCAGAGCTTTCATGTATTACATGTACATGTAGCATCAGCTTATAATGGTCCTGTACTAAGTATGTTCAAATGGGGTAAAATTGGGCCCGTCCCTGGGGTCACAGTTTTACATAGGCTTATATAGGGAAAAAAATAATCTTCTCTGAAACTACAAAAGCCCAGTGTTTTTAGCTCTACTGATCAGAGATCAGCAGAGCTTATGCCGTGGTGCGGCGTCCGTCTGTCCGTAAACTTTTATTTGTAGCGACTTCACAGCTAAAAATACTGGATGGATATTCATGAAACTTTACAGAAATGTTGCCCATAACGTCTAGTTGATCCTAGCAAAAATTCATGTTGATGTGAAATCCAAGATGGCCGCCAAAGCTAAAAATAGAGTTTTAAAATACAAGTTTGTAGCGACTTCTTCTTGAAAACTATAAGTGATATTGATATGGGACTTTTTCTAAAATGATCAGCATGACATGATGTTGATCCTAGTCAAAAATCGTTTTGATTCAACGTTAAACATGGCTGCCAGCGGCCATCTTTGTTTACATAGAGTTATATAGTAAAAATTTGTAGCGACTACTTCTCTGAAACTACTTGGCGGATTGTCATGAAACTTTACAGGAATGTTGCTCTTGATGTCTAATTGATCCTAGAAAAATTTCAGGTCGGCCGGAAATTCAAGATGGCCGTCACAGCTAAAAATAGATTTTTAAAAAATAAGTTTGTAGCGACTACTTCTTGAAAACTATAAGTGATATTGATATGGGACTTTTTCTAAAATGATCAGCATTACATGATGTTGATCCTAGTCAAAAATCGTTTTGATTCAACGTTAAACATGGCTGCCAGCGGCCATCTTTGTTTACATAGAGTTATTTAGTAAAAACTTGTAGCGACTACTCCTCTGAAACTACTTGCTGGATTGTCATGAAACTTTACAGGAATGTTGCTTTTGATGTCTAATTGATCCTATCAAAATTTCAGGTCGGCCGGAAATTCAAGATGGGCGTCACAGCTAAAAATAGATTTTTAAAAAATAAGTTTGTAGCGACTACTTCTTGAAAACTATAAGTGATATTGATATGGGACTTTTTCTAAAATGATCAGCATGACATATCATGTAGATCCTTGTGGAAAATTATTTTGATTCGACGTTAAACATGGCTGCCAGTGGCCATCTTTGGTTACATAGAGTTATATAGTAAAAACTTGTAGCGACTACTCCTCTGAAACTACTTGACGGATGTTCATGAAACTTCACAGGAATGTTGCTCTTGATGTCTAGTTGATTCAGGTCGGCCAGAAATTCAAGATGGCCGCCACAGCTAAAAATAGATTTAAAATAAATAAGTTTGTAGCGACTACTTCTTTAAAACAATAAGAGATATTGATATGGGACTTTTTCTAAAATGATCAGTATGACATGATGTTGGTCCTTGTCGAAAATCGTTTTGATTTGACCTTAAACATGGCTGCTTTGTTTACATAGAGTTATATAATGAAAACTTGTAGCGACTACTTCTTTGAAACTACCTGACGGATTTTCATGAAACTTCACAGGAATGTTGCTCTTAATGTCTTATTGATCTTAGCAAAATTTCAGGTCGGCCGGAAATTCAAGATGGCCGCCACGGTTAAAAATAGATTTTCAAAAAACAAGTCTGTAGCGACTACTTCCTGAAATCAAAATCAATCAGTAGAGCTTCAAGGTCATTGACCTCTTGTTTTCTATACTTTGGGAACATAACACATACCATAGCGATAGTTAATTTTAGCGCGATTTTTCATAAAATTGGAAAAAAAAAAGTAAAACTTTCATTTAATAATTGTTTCTTTAATACTCTTTTCAGTCAACAGACGCATTTAAAAGTGTTTCGTTCTCAGTACATTAAAGCTTTTTTTTCCCTTTCAATTGGGATTTTTTGTCTCAAAATATGGGGGAAAAAGAAATGTTTTGGCATTGCACCATGGAATATAGCCCAATAATGGCTACAAAAACAGCCAACCAAAACACACTGGAGCTAGAGGTTTAATATTTTGCATTTACTATAAGCTTATGGTCTTTTACCAAGTTTGTTCAAATGGTGACCCTGGGGTCACATTTGGCCCCTCCCTAGGGGTCACATGTTTTACATAGACTTGTATCTAGGAAAATACTTTTTTTAAAAATCTCAAGAGCAAGAGCCAGAGGTTTAATATTTTGCATTTACCATAAGATTATGGTTCTGTGCAAATGGTGATCCTGGGGTCACATTTGGCCTGCCCCAGAGGTCACATGTTTTACAAAGACATAATATAGGGAATTTTTTTTTTAAATCTTCTCAGAAACAGCTTGGTCAAACTTGGTCAATTTTGACCAAACTTCACATGGATGATCCTTAGGTGAATGTTTTTCAAATTTATTAAAATTAGGTAAACACGGTATCCAAGATGGTCGCAATAGAAAAATCTTTAAATTACTTCCTGTACACGGGGAATCTAAGGCCATGATACCCTTGGGTCACATTTGGCCCCGCCACAGGTGTCAAATGTAAATACTTAAAAAAAAAAAATCTTCTGAAACTACAAGAGCCAGAGGTTTAATATTTTGCATTTACTATAAGCTTCTGGTCCTCTACCAAGCTTGTTCAAATAGTGAACCTGGGGTCACATCTGACCCCGCCTCAAGGGTCACATGTTTTACATAGACTTATATCATGTATATAGGGATAATCTTCTTCTCAGAAACAGCTTGGCCAAACTTGACCAAATTTCACATGGATGATCCTTAGGCCAAATAAAATTATACCTGTGTGTTGATGTAACATTGCTGAAAAAAATAAGAGTAGGTAGGAAGGCATTTTATTTTATTTTTTTATTTTATTTTTTGGCTAAGTTACATTTAAGGTGGCGATGAGCTTTGATGAATGGGAAAATGTGGTATTTTAAAAACTACAATAGATAACAATATGAAATTGTGTATGTTTTATTGTTTCCCAAAAGGCCTGGTAACAACTGGCTCTTTTTCCCAAACACTTGCAATTATTACAAGGGGTAAAACAATTTTAAATCTTTTCTGCAAGTCCGAAAGAGGGTCAGCTCCAACAGTAATGAGTACATGAGTCGGCTGGGATCAGTCCAGCTCCATACAGTGTGATCTCCAGTGGGGCCTGAAATGTTATGAGTGACTTGACTTCCATGCTCTTCCTGAATACCGGTATATGACCGTCAGGAAGGATTTAGTTTAAAATGCTATATTTTGCCTCATTAAGGTGATGGATTCAGGGCCATCTTGGCCCTCTTGTTTTAGAGACTGAGGAGAATTTTATTCAATAAAAGAGGGGGAAAACCTTTTGGCAAGGGATGGGGTCGAGTTTCAGCCCCAAGTTCTATAACATAAAATGTCATAAACTATTTTTATCATCATTCTATCAAAACTTTTTTCATCTACCATATTTCCCCTAATAAAAGCACCCCCACCTTTTTTTTTTAGAAACCATGCCTTCTTAGAAAATTAAAAAATTCAAAACATCTTCAAAATTCAATACATTTTCGATCTTTTGTAAAATAAAAAGACAAGATTTAGTTTTATGACATTTGAGGCTCAGTTTGGGTTACACAGTCTGGCCATAGTTGCTTTTAAGTACAGATATAACCCTAAATTAATATAAAAAAAAAGGAAAAACTAATAAGAGACCGCCCCCTTTTCATTTTGCATATAATATCTTCCAAGTGCTACTGTTAGCGGAAATGCGGTAATTTTATTTACCGATCCGGTGTATGTGCATCCATTCATTCGTTTGTCTGTGCGTACAACATTTATTTATTAATATTTTTTTCATTACTTGCAGGATTTTCACCAAATTCCACCATTGTGTTCCTTATATGCATAGATCTAACATCATGCAAAATTTCAGGTTACTGTGATCTTCTATATAGAAATATAGGTCACATCTGGTCTCCGCTACGACATGCGTATCTTGCTTCATTCTTGCAAAATGTTCACCATACCACCAGAATTTCCTGCATAGATATGCCCGATGAAATATAATTGACAAAATAAATGTTTTCCGGACTCTAAGGGCAGTAACGAATACAAGAGCTGGCGATTACGATACATATCACGAATATAGAGTGATGAATATTTATTCACGAATACTGTAAATCACATTATTTCTGCGTGACTTTAAGTTCGCGCATCACCGGGTCTGTGATTTATTCGCGTGATCATGAATTCGCGTCCAAGCATAATGTAAATATTCATATTTTCCTACTAATAATTAATTTACTATTTCCTATTCCAAAAGGTAATTTTCAGATTTATGTTTTGAATTATTTCAATGTCAGAGTGATTTTAGTAAATAAAAACAGTAATTTGGTGTGTTTTATATTATGGCAAGTCTGCAATGCAGATGTGGAGGCATTTAGTGTTTAGTATGAGCATCCCTCTGTTGCCAGGTCATATTTTGGTTTCCATGCAATAACTTTTAATAGGATAGATTGGATGGATGGACAGACGGACGGGTGGATGGATTACAAACAGCTCTACTGATCAGAGATCACCAGAGCTTATGCTGTGGTGCGGTGTCCGTCTTCCGTCTGTCCATCCGTAAACTTTTTTTTGTAGTGACTACTCCTCTGAAACTACTGAATGGATTTCATGAATCTTTACAGAAATGTTGCCCATGAAGTCTAGTTGATCCTAGCAAAAATTCATGTTGATGTGAATTCCAAGATGGCTGCCAAATCTAAAAATAGATTTTTAAAAAACAAGTTTGTAGCGACTACTTCTTCAAAACTCTAAGTGATATTGATATCATGGGACTTTTTCTAAAATGATCAGCATGACATGAAGTTGGTCCTTGTCGAAAATCGTTTTGATTCGACGTTAAACATAACTGCCAGCAGCCATCTTTGTTGACATAGAGTTATTTAGTAAAAACTTGTAACGACTACTCCTCTGAAACTACTCGACGGATTTTTCCATGAAACTTCACAGGAATGTTGCCCTTGACGTCTAAATGATCCTAGCAAAATTTCAGGTTGGTCGGAAATTCAAGATGGCCGCCACAGCTAAAAATAGATTTTCAAAAAACAAGTTTGTAGTCTTGAAAACTATAAGTGATATTGATATGGGACTTTTTCTAAAATGATCAGCATGACATAATGTTGGTCCTTGTCGAAAATCCTTTTGATTCTATGTTAAACATGGCTGTCAGCAGCCATCAGCCATCTTTGTTTGCATATATATAGTTATCTAGTAAAAACTTGTAGCGACTACTCCTCTGTAACTACTTGACCGATTTTCATGAAACTTCACAGGAATGTTGCTCTTGATGTCTAATTGATCCTTGCAAAATTTCAGGTCGGCCGAAAATTCAAGATGGCCGCCATGGCTAAAAATAGATTTTCAAAATTAAAGTTTGTAGCGACTACTTCCTGAAAACTATAAGTGATATTGATATGGGACTTTTTCTAAAATGATCAGTATGACAGTCATGATGTTGATCCTTGTCAAAAATTATTTTGATTTGACGTTAAACATGGCCGCCAGCGACCATCTATGATGTTGATCCTTGTCAAAAATTATTGTGATTTTGACGTTAAACATGGCCGCCAGTGGCCATCTTTGTTTACATAGAGTTATATAATGAAAACTTGTAGCGACTAGTCCTCTGAAACTACTCTAACCATGCACCTGATGGGGTTTCAACAAACTGTGTGAGAAAGGTGCATCATATGGAGATACGCACATCATAGTGGGGTTTTGGTTCAGTGGTGTTTGATATCAATTCTGGCCCCTTAAATATTTTTCTAAGAAAAATTATTTTGTGCGCTATTTCTCCATAAGTCCTATAAAAAACTTCAGTGATAGTTTTAGTTTGAAAAGGTTTTAATCTAAATGTTTATTAGTTTTGCCTAGTTTTGAACACTCTTTTGTGATGTCTGGGCAATCTCTGTAGTGTAAAGAAACACACTTTTCTTTCGAGAAAGGAAATCCAGGTTCAAGTCTTGGCAGAGTCCTGACACACTTACAGAGTTGTACATACAATTTTTATTTTTGCACATCAATAATGTTGTTTTTGTACAGCATCAACTTAAAAAATATAGACATTTGATCATATTAATACCGTATGTAAATTGTAATTATTCATTTATTTTGATGTGAAAATACATAATGAAAACCTCAAAAAGTTACATACTACTAATTAAAAGTGGTATTTTAACGTATTGAGTGATGATATAATGACTAAATAAAAAAAATGGATTGAACAGAATGTTGTTTAAATGCACATCCTGAGAGAGTGGAAACTGGTATTATAACATATTATAACTAAATAAGGAAACTGAATTGAAGTGAATCTTGTTTAATCACTCGTCAACATATTATAGGTTATTTAGAGCTGACCAGAGAAAGTAGAAGATAGTATTATAATGTATTGCATGGTGAAATATATGACCGAATTAAAGAAAGTGGATATAATTGAATATTGTTTAACAGCTCATCAACACATTACAGGTTATTTAGAGCCGCCCCAGAGTATAAACATCAACTGATGTCTAATATATACCCCTGAGAGAGTGGAATGTGGTATTATAACATACTGATTGGTGAAATAATGACTAAATAAGGAAATTAGATTGAACTGAATCTTGTTTAATGGCTCATCAACACGTTACAGATTCTTCAGAGCCACGCCAGAGAATGCACTCAATGCACATGAGAGAGTGAAATTGGTATTATAACATATTGAGTGTTGACTAAATAAGGAAATTGAGCTGATCTGATTCTTGTTTAATGGCTCATCAACATAATTATTATTGGCGGCACGCTTTGAGTGCACAGCCTATATTTGTTATTGGTTTTTGATGCTGCATATGGAGGAGCACGTGACAGAGGACAAAGGTCATATAGTGTCAATAACTTTTGCATTCCAGGATGGATTCATGATAAAACACTTATATCAATCAAAATATAATGTTCGAACCATATAGTTAAGGTTTAAACTTTGAATACGCCATATATCTAGGACGGAATCGGACGTAAATTGCTGAAATTAACCCTGGTGCGTAACCTAGGATAGCACATATTGCTGTGCAGAATCAATTCCTTTGCAAATAAGGGACCATGTTTAGGCTCATTCATTAAGTTTAATTAGGCTCTTCAGAATAGAAAATATAATTATTTGTCAATTTTAAGTCAGACACCTAGACGCCTTTGAAAAGCCTGATATATTCTCTTTAAAGTGTATAAACAATAAAATTTGCAAATAAATACACATGTTTGTTTCCTCCTTTTGAAAATATCCTGCGCTGTCCTCTGATGCTACGCATCAGTGTCTTCTTGCAGGTTATTTAGAGCCGCCCACAGAATATTGAAGGTGGTATTATAACATATTGCGTGGTGAAAAAATAATGACTGAATTAGAGAAAGTGAATATAATTGAATATTGTTGAACGGCTCATCAACACATTACTGGTTTAATATTTAGAGCTGCCGCAGAGTATACGCATCAACTGGTGTCTAATATATACCCCTGAGAGAGTGAAATTTGGTATTATAACGCATTGAGTGGCGACTAAATAAGGAAATTGAATTGAAACAAATTTTGTTTAATGACTCATCATTATAGGTTATTTAGAGCCACCCCAGAGAGACTGAAACTACACTATTAGGTGTAATTGCGTGGATTAAATCAAGAATCTCATCCTTGACAGCAGATTGTCAGCTAAAAGCGGTGGCACGAAATACCCAAATCTACCCAAATACACCCAAATCTGCCTAAATCCTTACCCAAATCTACCCAAATCTACCCAAATCCTTGCCTAAAGCTACCATTATACACATATAATGTGACACGAAAGTATATGTGTATAGTGTAACATCTGAAACAAGAAATAATTACCCAAATCTACCCAAATCCTTGCCCAGATCCACCACTATACACATATAACGTGGCACGAAAGTATATGTGTATAGTGTAACTTATGAAACAAGAAATATTTACCGAAATCCTTGCCCAAATCCACCACTATACACATATAACATGGCACAAACGTATATGTGTATAATGTAACTTCTAAAACAAGAAATATTTACCCAAATCCTTGCCCAGATCCACCCCTATACACATATAACGTGGCACGAAAGTATATGTGTATAGTGTAACTTATGAGACAAGAAATATTTACCCAAATCCTTGCCCTAACTACCACTATACACATATGATTTGGCACGAAAGTATAATGTGTATAGCATAACTTCTGAAACAAGAAATATTTACCGAAATCTACCCAAATCCTTTCCCAGATCCACCACTATACCCATATAACATGACACGAAAGTATATGTGTATAGTGTAACTTCTGAAACAAGAAATATTTACCCAAATTTACTCTAATCCTTGCCCAAATCTACCCAAATCCTTGCCCAAATCTACCACTGTACACATATAACGTGGCACGATGGGGGCTACACTTATGCTTGCGTTGCTACATATGCGTGAGTGCGTGCGTGCGCTCGTGATGGAGTAGGTGGGGCGTTGAGTGGATGGTGGGGTGTGTGGTTGGTGAAGGGTGGGGTTGGGGTGTGGGTAACGTCGCTTTGTTCAATTGCTCAGTAATATTACGATGGTAAATCAGCTAAATTAGGGGTACATGTAGTATACATGCTATCTAGTCTCAGTAGACGTAGTGAAATAATATATAAATATATTTCTAAATATTCGCAGAGTAGAACTAACTCCACGGTCTTAAACTAACAAATTGTATAAGTGTGTGTATACATTATCAATTAAAAGTTGCATCGTTTCACAAACATATTAAACATAGTTGCATGCATAATAATACTGCCAAATATAAGTGTGTGCTATATGAAATCTAATATGCAAATTTGTAGAATCTTATCAGTGTTGTTACGTAATGGTGATTAACTGCCTAATCGGACACCACAGTTAATTGCGTAACAGTAATTATCGACGCAACGGGGGTTTGACCATATATCACGGACCTAGCTGTGTATTACAACAGTCATACATGTTAATTAGTAATTATCGACACAGCGGGACATTAACCCATATATCACGTTGTCGTCACATTGCAGCAGTGTATTATTTACCAAAACTATTACAAATGTGAGAAGAATTAAAGGGACAACGGCAATCTTGCTCTATTACTAGGCACAATTATTTTGAAGGAAATAGTCTGTCCATGTTGTTCTAGTGAACCCTAAATGGAAATTACATCGACCAAAATTAATTGACATTTGAATTATACACATATTATTAAAGGTGGGCGTAAAGGACGTTTTAATCCTTCAATTTACACACGCACGCACGCACGCATACACACAAATGCACACACGCTTGACAGACAAGCATTAGCTATAGAAGAACATAATACATACTAATCTTTATTATATTACACGAAAGTATATGTGTACAGTGTAACTTCTGAAACAAAAACTCTACCCAAATCTACCCAAATCCTTGCCCGAATCTACCACTATACACATATAACGTGGCACGAAAGTATATGTGCCCAGTGTAACTTCTGAAACAAGAAATATATACCCACATAAAACGTGGCACGAAGGATGGGGAAACAATTATGCTTTCGTTGCTACATATGCGTGCGTGTGCGCGCGCGTGTGTGTTTGTGTGCGCGCGCGATGGTGTAGATGGGGCTCACAGGTAATACTCAGGCTTCATATATGTCATAAATAGATGTTATAAATAAACGAATGTGTACGTGAGAATCACGCTGACTCACTATGAAAGACATGCTTCATAGATGTCATCAATAAATATAGATATAAAAATCGAACAATAAAAGTAGCATTCAACCACTAACACACTCAGAAACAAAGAACAACTTTAAAGATGAATAAAAGGCCAAATAAAACATAACTAATGTATGCGTGAGAATAACACGGACCAGGATGAAATACAGGTAATGCACATGCTTCATAGATGTCATAAATAAACGAATGTATGTGTGAGAATCACACGGACCCAAGGGTGAAATACACGTGCTTCATAGATGTAATAAATAAACGAATGTATGCGTGAGAATCACATGGACACAAGGGTGAAATGTAGGTAGTACATATGCTTTATAGATACATGTATCATAAATAAACGAATGTATGCGTGAAAATGACGCGGATCCAAAGATGAAATACAGGTAATACGCATGCTTCATAGATGTCATAAATAAACGAATGTATGCACGAGAATCACACGGACCCAAGGATGAAATACAAACACACACAGAAACAAAGAACAGCTTTAAAGATGAATAAAAGGCCAAATAAGACATAACTAATGTATGCGTGAGAATCACACAGACCAGGATGAAATAAAGGTAATACACATGTTTTAAAGATGTCATAAATAAACGAATGTATGCGTAAGAATCACACGAATCCAATGATGAAATACAGGTAATACAAATACTTCATAGATGTCATAAATAAACTAATAGATGCTCGAGAATCACACGGATCCAAGGATGAAATACAGGTAATACACATGCTTCATAGATGACATAAATAAACGATTGTATGCACGGATCCAAGAATGAAATACAGGTAATACACATGCTTCATGGATGACATAGATAAACGAACGTATGCGTGAGAATCACACGGATCCAAGGATGAAACCCAGGTAATACACATGCTTCATAGATGACATAAATAAACGATTGTATGCACGGATACAAGGATGAAATACAGGTAATACACATGCTTCATGGATGACATCAATAAAAGAATGCATGCGTGAGAATCACACAAACTTAATGATGAAATACAGGTTATAAACATGCTTTGTAGATGACATAAATAAACGAATGTATGCGTGAGAATCACACGGATCCTAGGATGAAATACAGGTAACTACACATGCTTCATAGATGTCATAAATAAACGAATGTAAGCTTGAGAATAATGGATTCAATGGTGAAATACAAGGATGAAATACCGGTAATACACATGCTTCATAGATGACATATATAAACGAATGCATGCGTGAGAATCACACAGACCTAATGATGAAATACAGTTAATAAACATGCTTCATAGATGACATAAGTAAACAAATGTATTGGTAAGAATCACACGGATCCAAGGATGAAATGCATGTCATACGCATGTTTCATAAATGTCATGAGTAAACGAAGGTATGCGTGAGAATCACACGGATTCACGGATGAAATACTAGCAAGTAATACACATATGTCATAAATAAACGATAGTATGCGTGAGAATCACACGGACCCAATGGTGAAATATAGGTAATACACATACTTCATAGATGTCATAAATAAACGAATGTATGCTCGAGAATAAGACGGATCCAAAGATGAAATACAAATAATACACATGATTCATAGATGCCATAAATAAACGAATGTCTGCGTGAGAATCACACGGATCCAAGGATGAAATACAGGTAATACACAAGCTTCATATATGTCATAAATAAACGAATGTATACATTGCTTCCTAGATGTCATAAATAAATGAATGTATGCGCGAAAATCACACGGAACCATGATGAAATATATGCTTCATAGATCTAGTTAACAAACGAAAGTATGAGAAAATCACGAACTCCCCCTAGATAAAGTACATATAATACATATATGCTACTTAGATGTCATAAATAAACAATTGCAAGTAAATAAATCATACGTACTTTCTTAGATGTAATACAAATGAGAATCACGTTTTCTTCCTAGATGTAATACATTTGATACATGTTAGCTCCAAAAATATATGCGTGAGAATCACAAGTACTCTCCCTAGATAAAATACAAGTTATATACCTGCTTCCTGGAATTTCAAAAATAAACTGAGAATCACAGTTACATTTTTCTATATGACATGTTAGTCACAGTTACATTTTTCTATATGACATGTTAGTAATACATATCCTACATAGGTTTCACAAAAACACACACGAATGTATCAATGTGAAATAATATGTATGCATCATAGATGTCATATAAAAGAACGGATGAATGTCACACATGTACTCTCCCTAGATGACATGTAGGTAATACACACATGTAAAAACACATTCGGTACATCGACGATTTAATCTTTTGAGACCCAAAATGATCGAATGAGTAAATTGAATTGAATTGAATCTTGTTAAACAGCTCATTAACACAGTATAGGTTATTTAGAGCCGACCCAGATACAGTTGAAGTTGGTATTATAAATTATTGATAGAGGGAAATTGAATTGAACTGAATATTTTTCAATGGCTGATTAACACACTGTATGCTATTTAGAGCTGCCCCAGAGAAAGTGGAAGGTGGTATTATAACTTATTGAATGGTGAAATACTGACTAAATAAGTAAATGTAATTGAACTGAATATTGTTTAACGGCTCATCAACACAGTGTAGGTTATTGGTTATTCAGAGCCAACCCATAGAGAGGGGGGAATGTGATAGTATAACTTAATAATTGAATCGAATTGAGTATTGCTTAACGGCTCACCAACACATTAAAAGTTATTTAGAGCCGCCCCAGAGAAAGTGGAAGGTTGTATTGTAACTTAGTAATTGAATCGAATTGGGTATTGCTTAACAGCTCACCAACACATTAAAAGTTATTTAGAGCCGCCACTGCGAGAGGGGAATGTGATTGTATAACTTATTGAGTGGTGAAATAATGACTAAATAAGTCAATTGAATTGAATTGAAACTTGTTTTACGGCTTATCGACACATACTACGACATTTAGAGCCGCCCCAGAGCATAGACTTCAGTTGATGTCTGTACCGCAGAGAGATAGAAAGTAATATTATAACGTATTGCATGGTAAAATAATGACTAAATTAGAAATTAAATTTTAACTGAATTTCGTTTAACGTCTCATCAACACATTACATGTTATTTAGAGCCGCCCCAGAGCATACACATCAAGAGAGAGTGAAAATTGTTATTATAACGTATTGAGTGGTGAGATAATGACTAAATAAGGAAATTGAATTTAACTGAATTTTGTTTACGTCTCATCAACATATTATAGGTTATTTAGAGCCACCCCAGAGAGATTGAAATTACATTATTAGGTGTAAACGCACAGAAAAAAATCAAGAATCTCATCCTTAAGTCTTGACAGAGGTAAAACCCCAGCCGACTAAACTAATGTGCCAGTGTCATGGGCGTAGCGTGGCCTGTTTTCAACATAGTCCTAGCGTGGCCTGTTTTAAACGTACTCCTAATACGAGTTGCGAAGTCCCGAGTAGTGGAAATACTGAGAGGAGGTGTCTCCCTTACTGAATGTTGGTTCTCGATTTTTTTTTCATTTTTGACCAAAATGGTGTTCATATAAGCGATATTTGCCAGGAATATAGACATTTTATGCTCGCAAAAAAAGTGGTAATTTTCCACCCTTATCTCCGTCCCACTCTGAATTTTATTGCATTTACAGCTTAAAAACTAGAACTATAAATCCGGACAAATATAAGTGTGTGCGGTATGCATTTCAGTATGCAAATGTGTTGACTCGTAATTCATTACGTAATAGTCATTAACCGCCCATTAATCGTGGGATACCACGATCAGTTGCGTGATTTATGGTTATAACCCCGCTGTGTCGATAATGATTACTGCGGTGTCCCATTAAGCCGTTAATGACTATTACGTAATGCATCTGATAAGGGTCAACAAATCTGAATCTTGAAATCCATACCGCAAGGGAAACAGGTGTGTATGTAAATTGCATTGATAATTATTATAATTATATGATTTTCTGATATGTTTAGTGTGTATTCGGTAGAGTTACATTTTTTCGGCCCAATATATTAGTGTAACTAAGCAAACTTATATGGATAATTCATACTTATAAAGCATTTTAGCGCTTTTAGCTCG
Source organism: Serripes groenlandicus (assembly GCA_031761405.1). Classification (NCBI taxonomy): domain Eukaryota; kingdom Metazoa; phylum Mollusca; class Bivalvia; order Cardiida; family Cardiidae; genus Serripes; species Serripes groenlandicus. The sequence continues at coordinate 602,061 of JASEVX010000006.1, forward strand.
TGGATTTGAGTCTTTAGTTTATGTTAACTATGTCTACTGAACCTAGATTAGTTCATTTTTGACGCATACGGTAGTTCGTGTGTTTTATAACCGACATACGCATAATATATGGACGGAAGAAATGTTTTTTTGCAAAGAAAACATGTCTTTAGCCTTATTACATTGACACTTATTATATATAATTTTATGTTATGTTTAGTGAGTCTACTGAACATGGATTTGCGTAGAGTAAACTTTATTCTGTTCACAGTGTGTGTGTGTAACTAAGCAACTTCTACTGGATAATTAATGCTTACCTGCGTGGCCGAGGGGTTAACGACGTGTCGTTTTAAACCTTCTTGCCTCTCACCGCTGCGAGTTCGAATCCCACTGGGAGTCCGACTTGTAAGTGAGAAAATGTCGATTCTTACGGATGTCGGGAGGTGTACAGTTATGGTCCTACCCTTGAAAAGTGGGTTGTCTGTCTCCACCACAAACAGGCGACCGTCATATATAACCTTACATGTGTTGAAAATGACGTAAAACATCATACACACAAACAAACCGTTAGTGTTACATGCAAAACCGTGGAGTTGGGTCTACTTTGGACTATAGTGTGTTCAGTCCCCAGCTGGGCCATTCCAAAGACTATATAACAATGGTACTCCATTACTTCAGGCTCAGCATAAATAAAGCGTAGTGCTGGGACATGTCGGGCCGTTGTTAGTATGTGACTGATTGTGGTATCATTGAACGGCGGGGTATTCCAGCAGGGCAGCAATACAAAGTCAAGTTGAGCATAGAGCTAAGCTCACTGCTAAACATTATTTATATGTATCATTTGCTTTCAGATTGGAAACCATGCCTAAAACGCTTCTTACGCCCTTCTAGAGTTTCTTTACTCTTTTTTTCTAGTTTTAGAATTTCACGAACTCTACTGAACATAGATTTGGGTAGAAATAAAGAAACTTTATTTGTCTCGTCATAAGTCAACGAATGTATGCGCGAGAATCACACGCATGAAAACCAGAAATACATATGCTTCATAGATGTCATAAATAAACGAATGTGTGCGTGAAAATCACACGGATCCAAGGATGAAATACAGGTAATACACATCCTTCATATATGTCATAAGCAAACGATTGTATTCGTGAGAATAACACTGATGAAATACAGGTAATACACATCCTTCATATATGTCATAAGCAAGCGATTGTATTCGTGAGAATAACACGGATGAAATACAGGTAATACACATGCTCCATAGATGTCATAAATAACTAAAGTTTGCGTGATAATCACACTGATCCAAGGATAAAATACAGGTTATACCCATGCTTCATATATGCCATAAGTCAACGAATGTATGCGTGAGAATCACACGGATGAAATACAGGAAATACACATGCTTCATAGATGTCATAAATAAACTAATGTATGCGTGAGAATCGCACGGATCCAAGGATAAAATACAGGTTATACCCATGCTTCATATATGTAATAAGTAAACGAATGTGTGCGTGAGAATCACATGGATCCAAGGATGAAATACAGGTAATACACATCCTTCATATATTTAATAAGTAAACGAATGTATGCGTGAGAATCACACGGATGAAATACAGCCAATATACATGCTTCATAGATGTCATAAATAACTAAAGTTTGCGTGATAATCACACGGATCCAAGGATGAAATACAGGTAATACCCATGCTTCATATATGTCATAAGTAAACGAATGTATGCCTGGGAATCGCACGGATGAAATACAGGTAATACACATGCTTCATAGATGTCATAAGTAAACGAATGTATGCGTGAGAATCACACGGACCAAATACAGGTAATACCCATGCTTCATATCTGTCATAAGTAAACTAATGTATGTGTGAGAATCACACGGATGAAATACAGGAAATACATATGCTTCATAGATGTCATAAATAAACGAATGTGTGCGTGAGAATCCCACGGATCCAAGGATGAAATACCAGTAATACACATCCTTCATATATGTCATAAGTAAACTAATGTATGCGTGAGAATAGCACGGATGAAATACAGGTAATACACATGCTTCATAGATGTCATAAGTAAACTAATGTATGCGTGAGAATCACACGGATCCAACGATGAACTACAGGTAATACACATGCTTAATAGATGTCATAGGTAAACGAATGTATGCCTGAGAATCGCACGGATGAAATACAGGTAATACAAATGCTGCATAGATGTCATAAATAAACTAATGTATGCGTGAGAATCACACGGATGAAATACAGGTAATACACATGCTTCATAGATATCATAATTAAACGAATGTATGCGTGAGAATCACACGGATCTTAGGATGAAATACAGGCAATACACATGCTTCATAGATGAAATAAATAAACTAATGCATGCGTGAGAATCACACGGATCCAAGGATGAAATACAGGTAATACCCATGCTTCATATACGTCATAAGTAAACGAATGTATGCGTGAGAATCACACGGATGAAATACAGGAAATACATATGCTACATAGATGTCATAAAAAAACGAACGTGTGCGTGAGAATCACACGGATCCAAGCATGAAATACAGTTAATACACATCCTTCATATATGTCATAACTAAACGAATGTATGCGTGAGAATCACACGGATGAAATACAGGTAATACACATGCTTTATAGATGTCATAAATAAACGAATGTATGCGTGAGAATCGCACGGATCCAAGGATGAAATGCAATTAATATACATGCTTCATATATAAGTAAACGAATGTATGCGTGAGAATCTCACGGATAAAATACAGGTAATACACATGCTTCATAGATCAAATAAATAAACTAATACATGTGTGAGAATCACACAGATCCAAGGATGAAATCCAGGTAATACAGATGCTTCATAGATGTCATAAATAAACGAATGTATGCGTGAGAATCACACGGATCCAAGGATGAAATACAGGCAATACACATGCTTCATAAATGAACTAAATAAACTAATACATGCTTGAGAATCACAAAGATTCAAGGATGAAATACAGGTAAAACACATGCTTCATATATGTCATAAATAAACGAATGTATGCGTGAGAATCACACGGATGAAATACAGGTAATACAGATGCTTCATAGATGTCATTAGTGAATGAATGTATGCGTGAAAATCACACTGATGAAATACAGGTAATACACATGCTTCATAGATGTCATAAATAAACGAATGTATACGTGAGAATCTCACGGATCCAAGGATGAAATACAGGCAATACACTTGCTTCATAGATGAAATAAATAAACTAATATATGCGTGAGAATCACACAGATCCAAGGATGAAATCCAGGTAATACAATTGCTTCATAGATGTCATTAATAAACTAATGTATGTGTGAGAATCGCACGGATCCAGGGATGAAATACAGGTAATACACATGTCATAAGTAAACGAATGTAAGCGTGAGAATCACACGGATGAAATACATGTAATACACATGCTTCATATATGTCATTAATAAACGAATGTATGCGTGAGAAACACACGGATCCATGGATGAAATACAGGCAATACACATGCTTCGTAGATGAAATAAATAAACTAATGAATGCGTGAGAATCACACGGATCCAAGGATTAAATACAGGTAATACCCATGCTTTATATACGTCATAAGTAAACGAATGTATGCGTGAGAATCACACGGATGAAATACAGGAAATACATATGCTACATAGATGTCATAAATAAACGAATGTGTGCGTGAGAATCACACGGATCCAAGCATGAAATACAGTTAATACACATCCTTCATATATGTCATAACCAAACGAATGTATGCGTGAGAATCACACGGATGAAATACAGGTAATACACATGCTTTATAGATGTCATAAATAAACGAATGTATGCGTGAGAATCGCACGGATCCAAGGATGAAATGCAATTAATATACATGCTTCATATATAAGTAAACGAATGTATGCGTGAGAATCCCACGGATAAAATACAGGTAATACACATGCTTCATAGATCAAATAAATAAACTAATACATGCGTGAGAATCACACAGATCCAAGGATGAAATCCAGGTAATACAGATGCTTCATAGATGTCATAAATAAACGAATGTATGCGTGAGAATCACACGGATCCAAGGATGAAATACAGGCAATACACATGCTTCATAAATGAACTAAATAAACTAATACATGCTTGAGAATCACAAAGATTCAAGGATGAAATACAGGTAATACACATGCTTCATATATGTCATAAGTAAACGAATGTATGCCTGGGAATCGCACGGATGAAATACAGGTAATACACATGCTTCATAGATGTCATAAATAACTAAAGTATGCGTAATAAAAACAGGTAATACACATGCTTCATAGATGTTATAAGTAAACTAATGTATGCGTGAGAATCACACGGATCAAATGCAGATAATACACACGCTTCATAGATGTCATAAGTGACTAAAGTATGCGTGAGAAATACAGGTAATACACATGATTCATATATGTCATAAATAAACGAATGTATGCGTGCGAATCACACGAATCCAAGGATGAAATAAAGGTTATACATACATACACGTAATACAGATGTTTCATAGATGTCATAAATATATAAACTGATATATAAAGTGCGTGAGAATCTCACGGATCCACTGATGAAATACAGGTAATACACATGCTTCAAGTATGTTATAAATAAACTCATATCTTCTTATGAAATTCCATGAAGCAAGTATATAACTTGTATTTTATCTAGGGAGAGTATTTTGTTAATTAGAGCCACCCCAGAGAGAGGGGGAATGTGATAGTATAGCTTAATAATTGAATCGAATTGAGTATTGCTTAACGGCTCACCAACACATTATAAGTTATTTAGTGCCGCCACAGCGAGAAGGGAATATGATTGTATAACGTTTTGAGTGGTGAAATAAGGACTGAATAATTCAATTCAGTTGAACTGATACTTGTTTAATGGCTACTCAACACATACTACGACATTTAGAGCCGCCCCAGACTTCAATTGATGTCTCTACCACCAGAGAGCGTAGAAAGTGGTACATGTATTATAACGTATTGCATGGTGAAATAATGACTAAATTAAAAGTTACATTTTAATTGAATCTTGTGTAACCCTCATCAACACATTACATGTTATATAGAGCCGCCTCAGAGCATACACGTCACTTGATGTCTATACCACAGAGAGAGTGGAAAGTGTTATTATAACGTGTGGAGTGGTGAGTTAATGACTAAATAAGGAAACTTAATTGAACTGAATTTTGTTTACGGCTCATCAACATATTATAGGTTATTTAGAACAACCTCAGAGAGATTGAAATTACACTTTATTGAATTTACAGGTGTGAACGTACAGAAAATATCAAGAATCTCATCCTTAAGTCTTGACAGAGGATTGTCAGCTAAATCCGTTCATTACCCGCAGTCGACTAAAGTAACGTGCCAGTGTCAGGGGCGTAGCGTGGCCTGCTTTAAACGTACTCCTAATACGGGGTGCGAAGTCCCGAGTAGTGGAAATATTGGGAGAAGATGACTCCCGTACTGAATGTTGGTTCCCGAATATTTTTTCATTTTTGAACCAAAATGATATTCGTATAAACGATATTTGTCAGAAATATAGACATTTTATGCTCGCAAAAAAGTGGTAATTTTCCACCCTTCCTCCGTCCTACTCGGATTTATTATTGCATTTACAACTTGAATCAAGGACTCTAAATCCGGTTAAATATAAGTGTGCGATATGGATTTCAATATGCAAATGTTTAGACTCGTAATGTCATTACGTAATAGCCTAATGGGATACTATGTTCAGTTGCGTGATTTATGGTAATGACCCCGCTGTGTCTATAATTAATGTTACGCAAATGACTGTGGTATCCCATTAAGCCGTTAATGAAGTTGAATCTTAAAATTCATACCGCACACAGATATATTTGGCCGGATTTAGAGTCCATTTGTAAGGAAAACAGGTTTATTTGTAAATTGCATTGCTAATTATTATAATTATATGCTTTTCTGGTATGTTTAGTGTGTATTCGGTAGTTACATTTTTTCGGCCCAATATATTAGTGTAACTATGCAACATTATATGGATAATTTATACTTATAAAGCACTTTTAGCCCGTGGATTGAGATTTTAGTTTAGGTTAACTATGTATATTGAACCTAGATTAGTTCATTTTTGACGCATGCTGGAGGTCGTGTGTTTAATAACCGACCGGGACATACGCATAATATATGGACGGATGAAATGTTGTTTTGCAAAGCAAACATGTCTTTAGCCTTATTACATTGACACTTATTATATATAATTTTATGTTATGTTTAGTGAGTCTACTGAACATGGATTTGGGTAGAGTAAGCTTTATTCTATCCACAATGTGTGTGTAAAGAAGCAACTTGTCTTCTACTGGATAATTAATACTTACCTACGTGGCCAAGGGGTTAACGACGTTGCGTTGTAAACCTTCTTGCCTCTCACTGCTGCGAGTTCGAATCCCACTGGGAGTCCGACTTGTAAGTGAGAAAGTGTCGATTCTTACGGATGGCGGGAGGTGTACAGTACTTGTCCTACCCAGGAAAAGTGGGTTGTCTGCACCCACCACAAACAGGCGACCGTCATATAATGTATAACCTTATATGTGTTGAAAATCACGTAAAACACCATACAAACAAACTGTTAGTGTTACATGCAAAACCGTGGAGTTGGGTCTACTTTGGACTATAGTGTGTTCAGTCCCCGGCTGGGCCATTCCAAAGACTGTATAACAATGGTACTCCCTTACTTGAGGCTCAGCATATAAAGCGTAGTGCTGGGACAAGTCGGGCCATTGTCAGTATGTGACTGTTTGTGGTATCATTTAACGGCGGGGTATTCCAGCGGGGTAGCAATATAAAGTTAAGTTGAGCACAGAGCTAAGCTCACTGCTAAAAAGTATTTATATGTATCATTTAGCTTCCAGACTGGAAACCAAGCCTAAATCTCTTCTTACGAACTTCTAGAGTTTCTTTACTTTTTTTTTCTATTTTTAGAATTTCACCAACTCTACTGAACATAGATTTGGGTAGAAATAAAGAAACTTTATTTGTCTCGTCATAAGTGTATGGAGGTTGGAGGTCATCCTCCATAAACTGAAAAAATGTAGATATACACTGTTGCAATCAATCTGAAAAAAGATCCTTGGGCAAATCAATCAAATACATACAATTTCACCACTCAGTATGTTATAATATCACTTGACACTCTCTCTGGGGCGGCTCTAAATAATCTATATTGTTTTGTTGAGCCGTTCAATTACCTTATTTAGTCATTATTTCATCACTCAATATAAAGTTGTAACACCGAATTCCCTAGTATAAAGTCCAAATCAAGTAAAAAGCCGACCATAAAACATTATATTATAAACTATATAAAAAAAACAATCTGGTTTTCCCCGTCATTTGCGCATGTGCATGCGTTTTGTATTTTATAAATATGATGTTCTTGCTCAGGCGCGGATTTAGGAGGCTGGTGCCTATTCAAAGCGTAAACATGAGACGAAAGCAGCTGCGATCCAATAAACTGCGAAAAGCACATTTAAAAATCAATTCTTCCCACTCACACCCCATCCACCTCACTCCCAACATTGCGCTCCACCCTGCTAAGCTGAAATCATGGATCCGCACCTGCTGTAATTTATGTTTTATATATGTATCCTATAAATGAAAAGAAATCGGTCAATTGTATTGAATTATTGATTTTTTTAGTATCTATTTATCATTTTACCCTTTTAAGGCTGATTTCTAATCAACCACATCCTATTTTCGTTATATTATATTATTATTATAATGATGCAGCTATTATAAGATGCAAAACATCCCACAAAACATTATTATATTTTAAAAAAATAAATTGCCACTTTGAAATAAAAACAATCACATGTGGCATTCTAGACCATAATTACTTTGCTAAGCATTATTATTACATACACACACACATAGAAGATATGCGTTAAGGATTAGCAACATTCTACCAATATTATAACCGTCACAGTGGGCTTTATTGTTATATTATTTTATCAAAAAGTTCATCAAATAACTGAAATATACCAAAAACATATGATTCACATATTATATATACTCCATATATCATTAAATGACACATACTTGAAAAGCGTGTTAATCTCACGTGTGAATCTCATGAACCCCACGTGAGATCCACACGCGTGGACTTTTTGTCCACGCGTGTGGATCTCACGTGACACCTGAGTTAACCTCGTCCGGCCTGCTTCATATTTTTCAGAACGGCGTATGGTACGCGGACTTCCATCAATAAGCGTATAAATCTAAATGTCTTTATACTTTTTTCTTGTGTGAAGCAGCATGTGACGTCAAGACCTGAGTAGGGGTAACTCGTGCATCAGCGACTGACGTTAAACATGACGTCATGCGATATGTTAAACATGACGTCATGCGATATTGTAAACATGACGTCATGTAATATTGTAAAAATGACGTCAACGGTCAAGTGCGTGAACATGTGCTAATTGCTTTGATCTACATTGCCAGTCTGGCAATGGGGAAGGGGATGTAGGTATTTTCAGATACACATCTGTGACAGTTTACCTACCTAATTAAAGCATTCTAAAATGAAATAAAAAGTCCGGAGGATCATGCCTCCACGCTCCCAACCATAGGCCTATGCTGCCATTTGGGCCTAGCTATGTTACTGTACATGTAGTCCGGAGTAAACTCATGTAAATCTTGAAAATTTAATAATAACAAAGTATTGAGCTTCGCCCGAAGCGAAGCCCCGAACATTAAATAACAATAATATTTTGGTAAGCTTCGGGAAGCAAAACTCATAGGCCATGATTCGTCCTGTTCTTCAATTTCGTAGTTGACCTTAGTTGACATTTGCAATTCGCACGAAGCGAGACCCCGAAAATTAAAACAATTCATTGATCACATACGTCCATAAACTTCGAGAAACGGAGCCCCAAATCGCTTACAAATTCATATGTTATAACATTTTTATGACAGTGTGGTAAACATGGTGAAATGGTGCTGTAAACACGAAAATAATGCCGAGCGCAGCGAGGTGTATAACAACAATTTAACAAGATGTGTGTATCTCACAAAAGGTTTAATTATTTACAGTTGCAGTCTCCATCATCCAAACACACACAAGATGACTGCGAGCGCAAACGAGCGTCTGGTCTCAATTTCATTAAAATGTTTAAAGAAATATTTTAAATCCGCTTCATAATTTATAAAGGCGTGGCCCTATAAATAACCGCTTTTGAAATCCGGTAAACCCGGGCTCAAGCCTCACCATCGCCACTCAGTTTCGTCGCTTTTCATTAGCCTCGTCCGTCGGATGGGGACATAAACTGAAAGGTTTTGTATATTGGAGTCTATGCTCACCAACCCCACACCATCACACACCTAAAATTCGACAAGCAATGATAGCATATGCTTGTCAGATTTTAAGGGCCCCGCATGGGGTCATTATCATAGGATTTAGCAATTAAATGTTTTGAAAATGCACTAGAATTCACATTATGTCATGTAGAAAACAAAGAAACTTCGGTAAGAGTAAGGGTATGGGTCAATACCATTCCCCTCTCTCAAGGGCGGCTCTAAGTATGATGAGCCGTTAATGGCATTCATATTAAATTCTCTGATAATGATATGCATATTGAATATGACCACTCAAAATTAAAATTGTTACAACATAAAGTAAAAAAAACTTTAATTTGGAATGAAACAACATACCTAGATATATCATATACGTGTATTTAAATACAAATTGACAACATATATCAATCATTCATCCAGTTTTATTAAACCAAACTAAATAATTGTGAATTTCCCACTTCGCTGTACTCTCCTTCTCCCTTAGCTGGACCCCTGAAATATTAATATTATGTTCAGAATTATAGAACATTTTTTCCAGCAGCTGTGGTGCAATTTCTTGTTAAATATATGTTTAGCTGTGGATGCCATCTTAAAATTTCCGCCAGTCTGATTTGTACGTAGGACATGTTCCAAGCGTAAAAGGTTTCAACAAAACAAAATTAAAATCTTGTTTAAAAAATGATTTCTTTGTTATCTCTCCTGATATCAATTATGTTATCAAATAGTTTAAATGTGAATTTTGTCTTACAATATAGTATAAAGGTCACGTAGATCAGCTGACCCTCAGACTTACGAACGGGTGCAATAATATCATTATACCAAGCAGTAGGCATACTACTATTAACATAACAAAACTGTGTCTTACTTTCTGTAACTCTATGCCGTGACCTTTTAACTAGTTCTTTTCATCTTTACTCATTTCATTAAACAAAACAGTTAAATCTGCTGACCGCCATGGTTTGCTTTTACGGCAGAGTTTATTTGTACGTAATGAAGATAACAGTTTATAGTTTTATGTTCAAGCTTATCTAAAGTTTATTTGTGTATAACATCAAACAATGTTAAGTAAGTGCCGTCAATATCACTGTTCACTTTCATATCATGTTCAAAATTCTCTAGTAAAGAATTTGTATTCCAAACAACATGTTCAACGAGCATGAAATCTGCTGGAGGATATCTAGTTCGAAATACACTTTTCTCAACAATGCTCGATCTAATAAGTAGTTATTAGGTCATTGTTAAAAGTCAATTTTAAAAGTAGTAAATGATCCGATCTAACTGAATTAAGACCTAAATTTAAGAAACATTCAGATTCCTCCATCAGATCTAAGCTTCGTTTAACTTCAAAATCCTGAAAAAGCATCCTGAAAAGCATCTACATTCTCATAAGGAACAAGACTGAACTCAACAACCGAAGCACCTTGCGGAACTATAAAGGTAAAATCGTTTTTAATAGTGTTCCTGTCTGAGAATAACCATATGAATTCACGGAGAAATCGATGACCCCTATTTCGGGCGAGTAATCTAGATTATCAGAAACACGACTATTAAGATTAACACACAGGCAAATTACCACACAGGCATACAAGTGAATCATTTCGATATGTATGTATTTGGCACATAAGTGTATCAACAAAGTCCTTTACATCAATTTGACGAGTTGAGTTCTGTGGCGGAAGGTAATAGATACATGAGTAGAATGATTTGCCATCAATGATACACTTCAACCAGAGTATGACTTCAAATTCATCGTCAATTACTGTGAAGCTAAAATCATTTAAGAACATTTCACTAATTAAAAAACCGATACCACCAGGGTCATATTTAGCTCTTCTATGCAGATATTGCCTATTCTGGCTAACCCACATTAAACCATCTACTGAAACAGATTGGTCACCTTTTAAATGTGTCTCATCAGCACCTAACGTTTCTATTCCACTGTGGATTATACTAGTTTCTCTTAGCTAAAGTTTATCTGACTTCGGGCTTTTGTTCCAGTTAGTAAGATTCTACAACAAGACACCTAGCCTTTTTCTGTAGTGTCCTAAATCTGCATTGTATTGTTCCGAAGCAAACAAAATTAATCAAATCTTCACACTTCTATAAGCAGGACAAATTGGAAAACAGAAAAGCGAAAACCAGCTTTAGAATATTTCAATAATAAATGGAATTGCATTCAGGTGGAACTATTTTACATCTCGTGATTGTCTATCAATTATATATGTATTCATGTAATGCATCGTTGAAGCATTACGTCTTGATATCGAACAATTTTAGATACAAAGAAAATGTAATAACTGTTAATCAGTTAATGTTACGTTCTTTCTTATTCTGATATTGTTATCTCACGAGGAATTAATCCATATTCTGATGCAGATTAGGAAGGGCATGCATACTTATTGGCGGAGTCATTATACATTGTCAACGTATAAATATGTTTGTGCCGTCCCGAATTTCACACGGTTCAGGTAAAACACTTATCCTGAAGGGTGAAAAATATAACAATACGTTTCTTTAGCCAATGGATTTATTTTTCAGTATGAAGTTCTAAAGTAACAACGTCATAGTAACGTGTAAACAAGTTATAATAAATCAAAAGTAGATATAAATATCGAACAGGAAAAGTAGCATTCAAGGACGACAGTCAACCACAAACACACACAGAAACAAAGAACGACTTAGGATACACTCTGCATCATCAAAACAAATTCCACAAAATACAAATTCCACAAAATAACAAATTCCACAAAATACAAAATGCACAAAATAACTCTTCATTTCTTAGACCTAAACCATATGTATGCCTTAGACCTTTATATCTTCATTCGTGAACTTCATTTCATATTCCTTCTAATAATATTTCCAGGAAATTTAATAACGGCTCAAAAGTTTCAGTTACTCCTCTTGGATCACCTGTTTTGAGGAAATACCATATATATATATATAAATACATACTGAAAAGGAGATCCCTAGGAAGCAACAAACACAAACAAGAGATCCAAGTAGCAGACTCGGTTTTATTGAGACTGTTCATGAGGGTTAATGTAAAGTGCAACACCTCCTACGCCTCCTAGCACCGGATTAAGCGATATTATACTTTAACGCCACAACGATTGGGCTTGATGATCCCAAAGGACCAGTAAGTAATAACACAACTGATTTGTAGTTGGGTCAACTTTTTACGGCCGCAACACAGCACTAAACAAACGCGAGTGTGAATGTCAATACATACTGAAAAGGGGATCCCTTGGAAGCAACAAACACAAAAAAGAGATAAAAGTAGCAGACCCGGTTTCATTGAGTCTGTTCATGAGAGGTAATGTACAGGGCAAAACTGCTCAAGTCTCCTAGCACCGGCTTAAGCGATATTCAACTTAAATGCTACAAAGATTGGGCGTGATATTCCAAAGGATCACTAAAGTAATAACACAACTGATTTGTAGTTAGGGCAACTTTTTATGGACGCCACTCAGCAATAAACAAACGCGAGTGTGAATGTCAATAAATACTGAAAAGAGGCTCCGTTGGAAGCAACTAACCCAAACATGAGATGAAAGTACCAGACTCGGTTTGATTGAATCTGTTCATATGAGGTCATGTAAAGTGCAAGCGATATTCTACTGCAAAGCCACAAAGATTGGGTATTATTATCAACTACAACAAAATAGTTTCAGACCTTGATTTAGTAAAATTGTAATAACACCCCGAAGGAATGTGCGTGTAATACTTCAAACTCTTGCTATGCTCCAGCAGGTTTTGCGTTTCGTCTACCTAAGCCTTGAAAGTAGTGCAGCGAGTGATATGTGTGGGAACAACATCATCTTCAGTAGATTGAACTGAACTGGAGTAAACGAATTAGTGCTACTGAGTTCCAGAAATAAAACACTGACGTAATGTAGGTGCCAACCAATACTTATACTATTATCTGCTTTATCAGCAGGAACTAAAACAAATTTATCATGAAATTCTTGAATTACTGATTTTAAATAAAGAAACGAAAACCGAGATCTCGGAGGAAGTAAAGAAGGGTTAGCATTATACAAATTAATACGTGTATCTATAATTTTAGAAATAGAATTTTTCCAAGTAGAAAGAGAGTTTGGGTTCGCCTGTTCTCTACGACACCATTTTGTACTAAAATCCTCAATGGATTGGGCGATCTGAGCACGACATGCATTGAAATCAATAATTGAAGGTAATCTATATTTAGGACCGTTAGAACACAGATGCCGAATATATTTATCTACAATATCAAAATTACCAGTGATGACATGACAAACATTTTGATGTATTACACTCACATTCCGTAGGAGTGTTATTTACTATATCATGGTCAGAAACTATTCTGTTGCAGTTGAAAATAATACTTCTGATAATTTTTTATACTTATAACAAACTACAGGAATTTCGGAATTTTTAAACATTTACATGATTTAGGGATAGAATCAACTACATGGTTATCTCGGAAATTACTTGGCATGTCAATGAAATTAATACCCTTATTAAGATATAGTATTTTTATAAATGTGATCAGACTCTTTGTCAATATGGGGTCGGAGAACATGTTGTGTTTAGCTTTGAATTATGGAATTATGGAAGCAGTGTTATACAATAGATCTGTACGAATGAAAGTTTGTCTGCTTCCTTGTCGATCAACTTAAGTAAAGAAATGGACAAAGAGATGACACATGAAAGCATAGAGTGTTTTCCAAACTGTTTAAAACAGTTGAAAAATATTACCTGGTCATTCCAAACAGCCCGTAACAACTTCCAATGCTCTCAGATACACCTTTCATGTCATTTCATGGTTGCTTACAAGGGATCCCCTTTTCGGAATTGATGGATTCACACTCGTGTTTGTTTAGAACTGTATGGCGGCCGTAAATATAGCAAGATAACACAAATACAAAAGGGTTGACAATAGGGCTACCGCCTTGGAACGGTCAGTGGCAAAGAAAAGCCGCTGAGGTTTAAAGCAGGTTCTAGGGTGCACCGAACCTCACTCTTACCCTACTGTCTTCCGAATAAACGGGACAGTGTAAATAAAGATATCCCCGCCAGTTTATAATATCTAACAAACAAGGCAGCATTAATAGGCAATATAAGTGAAACACAAATGATCGTGTATATATAATATAAAAAATGTCTAGAGACCCACAAAGTAAGTACTCAATGACTTGGCAGAAGCCAGAGCAAACAGAGAAGAATGAACTTTTTCCTTTTTCTCTAACGGTATTTTGATTTATCCAGTACTTTCTGAGATTATTGCTTCCAACGACTCACGGTCATGAACGATTTCTTTCATTTCCAATACTTTGGGAGGGCTAATCTAAGAAAACATAAATGCATGAATCGAAATACCCATTTGCGTCGGAGGAAAATGCCCACTTTGTGGAGGTGCATGCGCTTTACTAAAAAAAAGAGTTAAATATAAAGAATGCCATCAAGCAGAAACATACATGAATCGAGCGCTTTGTTACATAATCGATAAAGAAACTTATAAAATAAAAACATTCTATGTTGCTACTTGTTTTAGTCATCAGTAGTGAATAATAAATACATTGCAACTTTTCACTTTCCATATATGATAAATCTAAACACATTCCAAAATAATCATTTAGTTCTTGTGTAGTTTAATGTGATACCCCCTGCAGCTGGCACCACTAGTTCCAAATCGGGTTGATGTTTAACGACTAAATCACTGTCCTCAATGCCAAAGAGTCGAAGAAATTCTGATCTTAGTTGCATTCACATTAATTGTATTCATAACACAATCCCAGATGGGCTTGCAATCTCCAACCTCTTTGTTGTCAGACATTATGTTATCAGACATGTTGATTTAGACGAACATATTCTGACTGTGCAGCCGTCATTTCCTTCTTTTTTTATCATTATGTGTTTTTCAAACAAATGAAAATAAAAACACTATTATAAGAACATATTTGTTATCGAATCAGCAAAAAAAGTTCGTAGTAAAATGAATGAAAACAAACATGTACAGTGCTACTATGACACTATTACTATTTAGTACAAAAGTAGTCCCAACATTTGTTGTGACGTCATCAAAAGAGATGCACCTAAAGGGATAGCAAAATAACTGCCGAGATACGATTTTATCTCAGGCACCCTGTTTCGCGGCAGAACTATATATATAGATCGCCATGATAAAAGAGAGATTGGTATCAATACAAATATAAAATATAATACTCGTAATGTGCTTTAGCTTCATATGAAATGATTATATGTATTAAAACTAAGCTACATGTCACCTTTCGGTTGGTGATTGTTAATAAGCATGTACAGTCTGGGAAGCGCGACAAATCGGCTGTGTTTTGTTGCTAAGTCGTAAATACTTTAAACAGGGACTATAATGCTAACAGTTGTACATATAATGCAAATAATGTATATTTCCGTCACACAAAAATAATGTTTAAGAACCTTAAATCATCAAAATAAGTCCTATTAATGATTTATACTGCAAATATATCCGAGTCGTCTAGTTTTCTAGATCAAAATGTTTCATTAACAATAATTAAATGAGTCATAGATTAGTTCAAATGCACATTGAATATGAATCTAAAACAGTGTATGACTGTTGTATTCGTATTAGGATTGACACCCATAATGCTCCCAGATAGCCTCCAGTCCCTTTAAGTTACGTATCCCTCTGAAGTTCACCTGGCATTGTAACTGTGGAGTTGAAGTCGGTCTAGAACTATTAGATTTTAAAGGAACAAATATCAAATTCAGGTTACTGCTATTCACCGATATAGTTTTTTTCGGCCATTGCGGGAGATATATATTGAAATACAAGCATAATTCATACTACATGCATATGCCAGAAGCCATATTAACTGCCGCTGTTATTGGTAAGGGGCATGTGTATAATTCGGTGCTATGATACTATTGATATTTGGCGCAGTGTTTCACAAGTTAAACCATCTCATCGTTGTTTCTGAAAGTTGTTTTATGTATTGATGCAGAATAAACTACATTTAAACAAAGTGTATTAAATAAAGTAAAATAAAGTGTATTAAAGTGTATTTAATAATGTGTATTAAACAAAGTGTATTAAACGAAGTGTATTAAACGAAGTGTATTAAACAAAGAGAATTAAACAAAGTGTATTAAACAAAGTGTATTAAATAAAGTGTATTAAACTAAGTGTATTAAACAAAGTGTATTAAATAAAGTGTATTAAACAAAGTGTATTAACCAAAAGTATTAAACAAAGAGTATTAAATAAATGTGTTAGCCAAAAATATTAAACAAAGTGTATTAAACAAAGTATACTAAACAAAGTGTATTAAAGAAAAGTGTATTCAACAAAGTATATAAAATAAAAAGTATTAAACAAAGAGTATTAAACAAAGTGTATTAAACAAAGAGTATTAAAGAAAGTGTATTAAACAAAGTGTATTAAACAAAGTGTATTAAACAAAGAGTATTAAACAAAGCGAATTAAACAAAGTGTATTATACAAAGTGTGTTAAACAAAGTGTTTGTTAAATAAAGTATATTAAACAAAGAATATTAAACAAAATGTATTAAACAAAGAGTTTTAAACAAGGTGTATTAAACAAAGTGTATTAAACAAAGAGTATTAAACAAAGCGAATTAAACAAAGTGTATTAAACAAAGTGTGTTAAACAAAGTGTTTGTTAAATAAAGTATATTAAACAAAGAATATTAAACAAAGTGTATTAAACAAAGAGTATTAAACAAAGCGTATTAAACCAAGTGTATTAAACCAAGAGTATTAAACAAAGAGTATTAAACAAAGTGTATTAAACAAAGAGTATTAAACAAAGTGTATTAAACCAAGAGTATTAAACAAAGAGTATTAAACAAAGTGTATTAAACAAAGAGTATTAAACAAAGAGTATTAAACAAAGTGTATTAAACAAAGAGTATTAAACAAAGTGTATTAAACAAAGTGTGTTAAACAAAGTGTTTGTTAAATAAAGTATATTAAACAAAGAATATTAAACAAAGTGTATTAAACAAAGAGTATTAAACAAAGCGTATTAAACAAAGTGTATTAAACCAAGAGTATTAAACAAAGAGTATTAAACAAAGTGTATTAAACAAAGAGTATTAAACAAAGTGTATTAAACCAAGAGTATTAAACAAAGAGTATTAAACAAAGTGTATTAAACAAAGAGTATAAAACAAAGAGTATTAAACAAAGTGTATTAAACAAAGTGTGTTAAACAAAGTGTTTGTTAAATAAAGTATATTAAACAAAGAGTATTAAACAAAGAGTATTAAATAAAGTATATTAAACAAAGAATATTAAACAAAGTGTATTAAACAAAGAGTATTAAACAAAGCGTATTAAACAAAGAGTATTAAACAAAGCGTATTAAACAAAGTTTTTTTTTTTTTTAAACAAAGTGTATTAAACCAAGTGTATTAAACAAAGTGTATTAAACAAAGTATATTAAACAAAGTGTATCTCATCGTATGTTAATATGATTTGTTATATAAAGATTATAAATATCCAGCATCTGGAAACAGGCTTATAATTTGTTTTTCATATGAATTCATCTCCTTAAATTGTAATACGTAGATTACACATGAATTGATAAAATCATTTATATAATTTAGCGATGAACATGTGCCTACATTTTAATACAGTTAATTATCAGAGTCTTCATAAAACAACATCTACATTTACAACTATGTACAGTATAATTATGCAAAGTACATATATGATATTACGGTAAACATTTGATAAAATGTAAATATTAAAATCGAACAGGAAAAGTAACATTCAAGGACGACAGTCAACCACAAACAAAGAAGTCGAACACTGTTAGAACAATTATATACCATCTATATTAAGAGCCACATTTTAAAGAAAATCGTCAGATCATTTTTGAATACGAGGCCATAAGTATTTGGGAAGTAAAGTGGAACTATTAAAAACATCTGTATACTTGTTGTTGACAGTTGACCGTTTAATGATGTACCATTTTTTATCTGCATTACTGTCCAAGGTGTGGCTATTTATAAGAGCTCTTTCATTCTCGTTTTATCTTACATTGCGTATTAATCAACTCTACAAATTATGGAGACTTATCTGGATATTCAGAAGACACTTTAAAAACCCAGTGTTAGATGCTCTTTTGGACAAGACTGTAACTCTACATAGCTGAACAGCTTCAGAAACTCCGAGTCACTCTCTCCAGTTTAGTAATTTGACAGATATGTCCTCTGCTTGAAGGTAGAAACATTGTCTATGTACATATACATTAGAAACATAGATATTAAAACAAGTTTCTAAAGACAGTTCAATTACCGCGGGTGCTCTGCTGGTTATAAATAAGATAACCTTTCGAAGTGAAATGCGTACCCATATTTATACCAATAAAATAATTGAAAAAGTAGTTATAAAAATCGAACAGGAAAAGTAGCATTCAAGGACGAGAGTCAAACATAAATACACACAAAAACAAAGAACAACTACATATGAGTTTTATATGAATAAAAGGTGAGATAAGACATCACAAACACACAAGGGTTGACAATAGGGCTACCGCCTTGGAACGGTCAGTGGAAAAAATTGCCGCTGGGGGTTTAAACCAAACCTCTGAAAATAGTTTAAAATACTGCGCCGGATAAAGGTAATAAAGAACCATAGTTTATATTCAAAACGAAATCTGTTTCTGTCACGTGTGTCTGGGCTGCTAAACGTGCACATTTGTTTTATTTATAGTTTATATCACACATATCATACCTCTCGTAACTGATATGAATTATTTATTTATGAAACACACTCTTGCTGTAAATCCATTGTAACCAGATTCTGAACCGTCTGTTTGGAAACGTACTACCATTGAACTGCCCGGTGAATTGAAGGTCGAAGTGTCGCCGCCAACACAAACACTGCAAATGAAGTATAGTTCTATTAAAAATGTTTGAAAATAAACATGCCTTCCTTATGTCACCGACCTATTGTAGTTACCCAGATATAACTAACTCTAACTAGTTATTTTGTTTTATAGCATAACTGTGTAAACTGCCCAATTACTCGAAGTTAATATGAAACCTAAGTGGTTACAATGAGTATTCTACGATACTACCTTCATGAACAGCTTAATAAAGCCGAGTCTGCGACCTTTCTCTTTTGTTGGTGTTTGGTACTTCCAATTGATTCCCTTTCAATATTTATTAGTTTCATATCCTTGTCAAAACTGTCTTCCTTACAAAAGTGATAGAGATATGGCCAGGTCCAAACAATTGGATTATTTGGACTTCATAATTTTAATCCTATACAAAACATTTCATATATTTGATTATTGTATGGTAGGAAATTGTGATTTAAAATAATTTCAATGCAAGAATATGTTACAAATGAACTCCTGTTTATAAAATAACTCTGTTTTTTTCAAGTTCAAATCGTCGCTCCAAAATAAAGAAATAAATGAAAATCCAGTCTAGATGATCGATCAATCTAGCTTGGGTTTCTTCTATGGCAAACATCTAGAAGCTTTCGTCTTTAACAAAAAATGATACGGCATCCATCTGCAAGCAGAGATATTACATCATAAATAAAGACGCAATGAAAACGATCGAGTCATCAAAAAACTATTTTGTTATATCTTGGATTAACTTTTATTCCATTTTCCTTACGAAATCGAGGTACAGGTTTCCATGTTTTATGGACAAAATTTCAAGATGTCTGTAATTAAAGTAGCTATAAAAATCGAACAGAAACAACTACACATATGAATAAAAGGTAAGATATGACATCACGAACACATTAAAATTGTTCATTATATAAAAATCTGCTTGGAAGGTCAGTGGCAAGAAAGGCCTCTGGGTGGTTAAACAAGTTGTATGGTGCACCAAACCTCACATATACCATATTGTGAATTCCAGTCCTGGTTATACTGAAGAATGGTTTTAGAGAAGAAATAAACAGGATTTTAAGCGGCTATGGAGTTTTGCTGGTGAGAAGGTTCTAGGCCCGCTCTGTATATGTTTATGTCGATGTTAATGGAGGTTGGGCCTGGAATGTCATCTTGTTAGCGTAATTTAACCATTTTGTGCCGTAAAATCCGATTCAACTTAATTTGAATTAATTACAAACTTCTTTGGAAGAGTTGTGCTTTGGTATTTTTGAGCCTATAGCGTTAACCTTCGAATCGTATTTTCACTGGGCGTTTCCAATGACTTGTTAAATGTCATTTGACAGTTGTGCCGTAAATGTATATCCAGGTAAAAAGATTGTTGTCCGTGTTATCTTATACATTCATTTTATTTGATATATTGCTTTAGTGAACTATTGTAAATATTATAGTTAAACTAGTGTTAAACTCCACTTCACTGAGTGTGTTTTTTTATTTGATAGCTGTGCCGTAAACGTGTATCCAGGTAAAAAGAATGTAGTCCGTGTTTATCTTATACATTATTTTTATTTGGTATGTTATTGTACAAATTATATTCTCTGTAGCTGTGATTCATGTTATCGTACTGTTTAGGTAACGTTAGAAAAGTAATACCTGCCAGAAGCACTCCTGTCTCCACTGTGGTACCTCCGTATACGTCTACACTGTCATATCCGCAGTTGCCTTCTAGACCCACGCTAGAAAAACTGACCTATTTAAACCAATAGCTGTTATAAGCTTTAGCTTTATAAATACACGCGTTATTGGATAAATAGTATGTGATCAGTATTACTTAGAGCGTACAACTACCTACGAAAATGGATTACAGAGTTTAGAGTAAAAGCAAAACTGGGGGATTTTCTTAAGGTTCTTGTATTGCCTTTGTGAATCACATTGAATCACACTGAATTATGTAAGTAATTTGCAAATTAATAACCTGACACTTACTAAGTAGTTTACATAAGTTTTACAAGAAACAATATTTATATGTATATCAATCAGTAGGAACAATGAACATAAATTGCTATGCTATTCAACTTTTTTTCGGATGATGAGGTCCGCCCAATAAAGCTTGTGTATGCAGCTAAAACATAGAAGCAAGTTTTTTTTAATTATCTGTGTTTTGTTTTCATTTTATTTTTAAAAACAATAAAGAATTGTCATCACAGTTTTGTTTTATTTAGTGTAGCTCAATGGTTAACTATTTGTTTCTTCAATAATGTAAAGCACACAATATTATATACTTAGCTATACCTTAGATAATGTTTAATACAACAATGCTATTCAAAGGAAACACTGTAATGGGGCCTCAATGTATATACCTCAGCTATATATATCAGTCATGTGACATGTAAGCAGTAAACAAGCACGCGTTTCATAAGGTAAAATCACAGTTGTGAAAAAATGTTTACTTTTTTATTGTTATCCTATCGATTTTCTTTTCTAAAGTATCCATTACATATACAAACAGAACAAATACATATTATTTTACATATTGATAAACATCATATATATCGTGCAAACAAAGTGTAGGCATATTCATTAATCAGCTCATGAGTTTTATTCATTTGTTTAAAAGGTCAGGGAGCAAACTTGAGTTTTATTCAAGCATTAAAATAAGCTGATTGGTTATTAATCTTGCGTCAGTTTGACTTTAAAACTGCTTGCTTACCATTAAATAGAAAAGTGAGATTCCATATTCTATCAAATGTTTAAATATTTTACTAGTGCATTATTTTCAGTTAGCAATATGTTAATATCAATCTGCTTTGAACTTTTGAATCTGAATAATTAATGTTAATGATTGAAATTATGCAAGTTATATCGAAAACTAACGGGACGAATCAAGCTTACCAAGCCACCCATAAACATATACTTAGTATATGTATACAGTATCTTAATATTTAATTATATATATATTAGATAAAAGTATAGGAAGGTTATTATAATTATTTAGATTTAAACAAATAACTATAGAGCAGACGCAGAAATGGTGGCGCGCCATCATGTGGTTTATGTGCAGACATGTATAAATATATTCAAATGTACCATCATTTATAAACTTACATAAATTTATTCACAGGTATGAAACTTCATATATCTCATATAATAGTAAAATCAAATATGCACCATTAGGTATTTTATATATAGACATAAAAAAGCTCACCATACTATTGTATATGTTTAGATATTCTGTTTATTTATATCATTATTGTTATCTAACAACCCAATTGTTACCCCACCCCACGCCATCCACGCCATCCACGAACCTCCTCCACTCCACAGCATCCAAACATGATGTTCTCGTTTTCTCGTGTTTAGTAGTAAGTCTGCTGTCCTAATCTGATATCGTAGTTAGTTGTACAAGACAAGTAGGTGTATACTATACATTAGACTATTATATATAGAAATAGGTTGGCCTTAGACAATACGTTGAATTATTATGACGTTACAATTTATTTATTTCCTTTGATATATCTAGTCTGATTGCCATTGGATATAAATAATGAGTTAATATACTTAAATTTGACTGTTTGGTTTTGCAAAATCTTTAAGTGTCTTAATTTAATACCTTTAACCTTTATGTTGTCGCTTTGACCATTGAATGATAAATACAAAGTCATTAATTATACGAATGATCGATACCTATATAATAACTAATATAAGAACCTAAGCTGTATTTGTAATAACCAATAACCACATTTACCTCTGTGTGCTTATCATGTTGATTACTCAAGTTTAGTGCTCAATAAAGGTGTAAAAAGTAATAAACTATGATAATGGTAAAAAAAATCAACAATTTTGAAGATTATTGACATCAACACGGCTACCAAGACTAGTGGTGCTGGCGTCTGCATCGTTTCAGGAGTATCCAGTGGGTCAGTTGAGCCCTCATGTTTGATGGAAGAACGCTTTATTGTCACGTATATTTGCTACTAATTTCTTTTCAAAGCGTTTAATTAAAAATCAACCCGTCTATGAAAGATCTTAATCCACATCAAAATGAAAGTCCAGCAGTTGTTATTAGATGTTACGTTTCGCGGTGTCGGGTAATGCAGTAAAACTGCAACCAGAGTTAAAAGAGGTATATTTCATTGATAAAATGCATGCTTCTTGTCTCATGTGTTGCTTAAACAGTTATCATAAATCGAAGGAACTTGCACAAGTTTGTGGTCTTAGACAGTCGAAATAACGACAAATGCTGCCTAAATGCATCAGCGCTGCATTAGGGTGGCCGGTGCTGAATTAGAGCTATGTAATTACAAATGCTTTTTTCTTTTTCCCTTTTTAAGCCACTACTACGAACGAAATATACTTATCTTCTGTTGTAGTTATGTAAACGCAGTCGTGAGATTCATACCGTAAATCTTATATGATATGAATTATTTTCAATATAATTATTTGCGGAAATGTTCGATATTTAGCTAGTATGTTTTGAAAAAAAGAAATGAAGAGCTATTGTCATCATCCTAACGTCGTCGTAGTTTTCGTCGTCTGCGTCTGGTTAACATATATAGTAGCTGAAATATCTTTGATTAAATGTTCTTGTAAGAGAAGCAATTCATGATAAAAAAATCGTTGGTTCGATTCCTGCCATGATCGTATGTGTTGTGTCCCTGACCACGATACTTTATCTGCATTTACTTAGTACTGGTTCTGCTCTGGAAGACATCGAGATTAAAATAAGTTCATAGAGCTTCATAGAGTTTTCATTAAAATCGATGTAAAATAAATACGTTTAAACTAAACCAATTAGAGATGACAGCCAGTAGACCGTGAGCCATACGCTTTTTTGTTACCATCTCAAGGGACAAATTCTTACTAGTACCATGTTATTGAGTACCTTGTAGAGAAACAAAAAATCCATGATAGCAGCATGAACAGGGTAGCTGATTCCTGTTATTAGTTATCTCCCCCTTTTAAGCAAAACTCTTGTTTTTTTAAAAAATCGTTTTCGCTGAAACTAGAAGAGCTACAGGTCTAATAGTTTGCATGTATTATACATTTAGGGTCCTCTACCAAGTTTATTTATAAAATGGTGACCCCCAGGGTCAAATATGGCCTAGCCCCGGGGGAATTTTTTTTTTTCATACAGTTATATAGGAAATCTTTAAAAATAAATAATTTTCTCAAAAACTGTAAGAGCTAGAGGTCACATATTATGCATGAAGCATAAGCTTATGGTCCACTAGCAAGTTTTCTAAAACTGTTGACCCTGGGGTCATATCTGGCTCCGCCCCAGGGGTCATATTTTTACATAGAGTCATATAGAAACATCTTTAAAATCTCTTCTTTAAAAAAAACAAGAGCCAGAGGTCTATTATTTTGCATATTGTACAAGCTTATGGTTCTCTACCACTTTTGCTGAAATCGTGACTCTGTGTCCAACTATGGCCCAGTTCTGGGGTTAAAGATTTACAAAGAGTTATATAGGAAAGTCCATAAAAATATTCTTTTTCTGATACTACAAGAGCTAGAGGTCTAATACGATGCATGTAGCATAAGAGTATCGATCTCTAGCAATTTATTTCGTTCAAATGGTGATCTTATTGTCAAATTTCGCCCGGACCCAGGGGTCACATATTTACAAAGAGTTATGTAGAAACGTCTATAAACATCTTCTCTAAAACTGCAAGAGCTAGAGGTGTTATAAGCTATATTTAGCTTAAGATTACTGTCCTGTACCAAATAATTTAAATGGTGTCCCTTGAATCAAGCGTGGAATCAAATTTGGCCCTGTCCCGTGGGTCACACTATAACATTGAATTATATAGGAAAACTTATTCAAACAGCTTCTCTGATACTTCAAAAGCTAAATAATAGTTCGCATGTACCATAAGCTTATGATCCTCTACCTAGTTTGTTCAAATGGCGACAATTGGGTCAAATATGGCCACTACGAGGTCACAGTTTTACAGATTTATATAAAGAAAGTGTTGTTGTTTCTTAAAACATGAGAGCACTTTGAGACAAGGCGAGTGGGTATCTTGTTTTTCGCTTGAAGTTGTACACTTTTCATAAAATCACTTCAAAAGTTTTAAGCGAACTGAAATATATAGAGAATTTGACTTTTGATAAGGTATTCCATTATGAAGACTTAACCATGTTTACAAATCGCGTATTGAATAAATCCATGAACTAAAATCACAAAGTAGACCACTGCATTTGCGACAAATTGCAAAAAAAAAGAAAGAAAAAGAAAGGAAGAAAAGGCATTTTACTGTTTAACTGTTGATTTTTAATTGTTTGTTATACAAATTTTAAAAAATAACCCGCCAAATTACGACAACATTACACTACAAAAACAGTTTATCAAAACTCTATCCAGGTGTTCATGTCATATAATAATGTATATGTGTCGCTTAAAAGTAAATGTTTTATCATGGGTTTTTGTAATATCCGTAATTGAATAAAGAAAGATAAAAATATCGGACAGGGAAAGCAGCATTCAAGGACGACAGTCAACCACAAAACACAAAAACAAACACGCAAACAGACAAACGAGAAGGCAAAAGTAATAAAAATGCAAACGACATCACAAACACAAAATAGTTGACAATAGGGCTACCGCCTTGGAACAGTCAGTGGCAACAAAGGCCACTGGGGGTTTAAACCGGTTCTAGGGTGGACCAAACCTCACACTTACCCTACTGTCATCCGATTAAAACAGGCCAGTGTAAATAAAGAAATCCCCGCCATGATCTAATCTCTAACCAACAAGGCAGCATCAATAGGCAGTGTAAAATGAATTATCAATTTTTGTTTTTTTTGTCTGGCTGGTTAAAGCTTTTTATATTGTATCTATAGAGTTTTGATTCTCAAACGATGTAAGTTATGTATATACCTCGTGGTCAGTAGGTTTAGAAACGATGTACATATGTTGTAAAATGTGGCTGTTGTTGGCGGGATAGCTACTTTAACTGCAGTAGCACCTGTATGTCAGATATAGCTTTTAGAGTAAACATCAGTAAACTAACCGTGATCACTAAATGTAATCTATCTTTTTTTTTATATCTTATATGTATGTTATATTGTCACATTAAGTTATATTATTTAAATCAGATAATATATACTGAGTATTCTTAATTGTCCTGTTTTATCCAAAGGCATTAATTGCCAAGTTTATCAAAACAGCAATGAGCTGGGAATATATAAGGCTTGCAGGAATATTGCAACTCGACATACATGAACGTGATGCTAACTTGCTAGATAAGAGAGACCGTTGTGAACCCAGCTTCTTGGATATAATCTTTATGACGGATTAACATATTAGTTGTATGTACTTTAATGCAGTCATCCTGCTTATACACTTATACCCTCGTCCGCGGATGGGGACGTAAACCAGGCGATCCAGTGTATCGCTTGTTTTTTTCTCCCATCATGTTAAAGAAACATAGGTGTCTAGGGTTAGGGTTAGGGTTAGGGTTAGGGTTAGGGTTAGGGTTAGGGTTAGGGTTAGGGTCAGTGCTGCCGTTAAAATGTAAGCAATGTCATGCTATAAATGACCGATTGCGCATTTAAATGGTATGTTTGGCAGCACTCTGTGTTCAATTTTGGTAATATCCCTTGGCCGGGCGTCTGTAGAACAGTGTGTGCTTTACCCGCGCTTGACGGCGAAGTGCTCGCTTCGCTTCTACAGGAAGTCGCGAGGTCAGTGCTGCCGTTAAAATGTAAGCAATGTCATGCTATAAATGACCGATTGCGCATTTAAATGGTATGTTTGGCAGCACTCTGTGTTCAATTTTGGTAATATCCCTTGGCCGGGCGTCTGTAGAACAGTGTGTGCTTTACCCGCGCTTGACGGCGAAGTGCTCGCTTCGCTTCTACAGGAAGTCGCGAGGTCAGTGCTGCCGTTAAAATGTAAGCAATGTCATGCTATAAATGACCGATTGCGCATTTAAATGGTATGTTTGGCAGCACTCTGTGTTCAATTTTGGTAATATCCCTTGGCCGGGCGTCTGTAGAACAGTGTGTGCTTTACCCGCGCTTGACGGCGAAGTGCTCGCTTCGCTTCTACAGGAAGTCGCGAGGTTAGTCCTGTCAAGGACACACTGTTCTACAGAGGCACGTCCAAGGGATATTACCAAATTTAACATTTAACATTATCTACGTCGCGACTAGAGCGTTTGGTTCACATTGCAAGGGCAATGATATATCCAGACCACACCACGAGGAGGCGCTCTAAATCATGGTCCACCTATCAGGGTTGCTTTTCATAAGAAAAACCTTGCTGACATGCCAGGGTTGCATTCCGCGGGGAAGCCTTGCTGGAAGCACACACAAACACAATAGTAAAAGCACTGATTAATCCACGGAATATAACACACACACAAACGCGCAAAACGCTTCAAGGGTCGACTTATCATTTCTGACCGATGATTTCTTAAACCTTTTCCGATAATCTTTAGCATTCGATAGTCTTGCCATCTGAAGCTTCTTGGTTTCATTGTTATCCTCATATACACACACTTACCCTGTCCACACATAAACGCAATAAACAAAGAAATCATAAAAGACACTTACCTTATTAATTATACACTTACCTTATTGCTGTCCTTCTTTGTCCTTCGTTTCACTTCCGTTACGATCTTGTCCCTGATATTAGCAGGGGACAGGTCTGACCATTGATTTTGAAGGTCGAGCTGTTCCAGTTTACGCTTTATGACGACGAGACTAGCTTTCTTGCCGGTTGCCTCGCATAAGACTATTTCTACAGCCCAGTCCGAAGCAAATCTCCTATTGGAATCTTCCGTCCATTTGCGCCGTTGAAACGGCACACCGCCACGCATAACCGTCGAGACGCTTTCGAAAATGACTGATGGTCTCTGCTGGTGGTGGTGGTTAACGCTAGTTGGAACTTGCGAGAAATCTTGGGTCTCGACCCATGCGGAAGTTGGACACGAAGTTCCGGCCACCGGTCCCGTGGTTACGGGATCGAAGTCTGTGGTCTCGACGCAGGCTGCTGTAGGACACGAGGTTCCAGTGACTGGAGCTAAACAATAGTCGACTAATCGCATCGGCTCGCTAGAGGCCCGTTCAAAAGGTTCCATATTGCTGCCGGAGAACCGTGGCGGCAATGAACAGCTTCTTGTCTTGGATGTCGCCTGGACTGACACTGTTTGGTCAACCTCCGTTGACGGTGGCGCAGGTGTTTCCGACGCTTTTTTCCGTTTCGTCAACGATGCAATTCGTGCAGCACCCCGGGGCGCGTCGCCCAAGTCGTAATATATCGCTTCTGTGGTCGCTGAATGTCGTAGCTGGCGGGCGGTCTGCTCTCGAAGCTGAGGATGGTCTGTCGCCATCTGTGTTGCTATCCGTTTCCGATTCATCGTGGCATTGTATGTTCCGTACTTTGCCTGACAACCCGATTCGGCCCACACTCTGCCAAAAACTTTCCCTATTCTGGCAGAGTTGTAGGGTTTGCCCCCTTCACTCGATCCGTCAACAGGAAGAGAAACAAATGGGTGTGTGATTCCCCGAAATGACCTCAGGAGAAATTCTCTTACCTTTCTCAGAGAACGGTACTCGGGTAGAGTTAAGACCAAATTAAAAGGCCCTAACTGCGCCGTTTTGTGATCGGTGACCGAGAGCACAGCATAGCCCACACCACCCTCGGTTTGGTAACTGGGCGACGCAACCTCCGTCAGTGTCAGACCGGCGATGGCACTCGGCCTAGCTCCGCTCCTTACTATCATGCAGGCGATGATCCCTCGGACGTTGGAATACGTACTCGTGTCCGTGCACTCACTCAGTCTGGTGATGCACGACTGGACACAGGTACTATTCAACAGCAGCTCCATGTCTGGAGCCATAACCGAGGTGCGTTCCCTCGAGGCCTTTTCCACTCTGTCGGTCCTGCGTCGTCTCTGAACAGAGGTCCGAGTTCCCACGATGGACGCCAAGAAATCACGTAACACTGTTGCCTCCATTTTGCCTATATGCGACAGAGCTAAGAACTTAAAGAACTTCGCCAGATAGCCTAACAGACTCGCCTTCCATGCAGCACTCGTGCTACAGCCGATGCTCCTTCTGTTAGCTACGAACATGTCAATCCGATCTAAACTAGCGGCAGCGGCCGGGGACTCGGACAAATCGTGGAACTGTAAATATCTATCCACCGCCCGGGCGTATTCTAAAGCCCGCTCGGGCTTTGTCGAGCCGCCCCGTTCTGTAATCATGTGGTGTCTCCATTCGTTGGTAATGGAGGACACACCCCTCGGCCCTTCAAACACGGTCTTCTGATGGGGAGACACTGGTCTTTGCTCCTTTGTAGGTGGTACGTCTGGAGAAGGGCGACGGATTGCCGCATCAGACACGGACGAGGGAGAGCCGATGGACGAATTCACGGGCGATGTCTCTGGATGCTCAGGGCCGGTTTCGGAACCGTGCTGTGATGGATCGCGAACTCGCGAACTTGCCTCGGACCGTTCTTCACAATCAGGTTCAACTGGGATTGACCAATCTAAATGAGAAACGCGCTGTGCTCTACTCGAATCCGTTAGACTGGAAGGCGTACTGAAACTGTGAGCCGTTCTGAGATGGACCGGGATATTAGCAGTGATCGCTGCACACATCGGTACCGGACAGACTCTATACAATCGCCCTCTGTCGGTTCTTTCCTTCCCGTCCAACCTGCGATGGTTTGCAAAGAGACGGCAGCGGTACTCGCTGCCCAGAAGTCGAGCGTGCTGACTGACTATATGCTGCGTCAACCGCACAACAGCACTGCCGCACACGGGGCAGTGATATCGGTTTCGAAACTGTGACATTGTAGTCAACCACTTCTATGAAGTAAGTAAAACGGAAAGCGTAGGTGTAGAGATGACCTCTACTACAATTTTTTACTGACGTGTTAGTTAAGCGTATATTTCTATTTTTAGATTTCTATTTTTAATTTTACAGAAGCAGGTCACAATTTGGAATCCTTATTTTCATCTAATTTCCTTCATATGAAGCCTCGACTGTTAACCTGGAGCCGGGACAGAGGCAGTGTCTGGCGGATGGACAACCCCGTGTGTGTCAACGCTCTAGCTGAAGTAGGTACTAGATATACGGTTTAGCCTTAGAAAATAACCCCTGCGTACTATTCGGACTGAAAATCAGAATGTGTCAACAACAACAACAACAACAATACGCTCAATCATCACGTGGAAATATATGTGTTGGTTGAGCGGTTTGTCGTTGATGTTTTTTCTACCGAAGTAGGTCACGGATTTCAATCATTTGAAGAATATAAAATGAAAACTACAATTCCTTCTTAAGTTCTAATATATGTTTGAACATATAGAATGTAAATCAATTCGAAAATGTAATTCTTGAGAGAAAACAAGTAAAAAGGGAATATATGATGTTTGTTGGCAAACACACGTAATTAAGTAATAATTAAGTAATAATTATAAAATAATTAAATAGTTCAAATATAACTTTAACATAGAGAACTGACCAATTTCACCAAAGGCAAACATATAGGCATTTGGGCGGAAAACCTAAAAATCACCAACAAGTTAAAATGAAAACGACAATTCCTTCTTAAGTTCTAATATATGTTCGAACATATAGAATGTAAATCAATTCGAAAATGCAATTCTTGAGAGAGAAAAAAGTAAAAAGGGAATATATGATGTTTGTTGGCAAACACACGTAATTAAGTAATAATTAAAAAATAATTAAATAGTTGAAATATAACTTTAACATATAGAAATGACCAATTTCACCAAAGGCACATATATAGGCATTTTGGCGGAAAACCTAAAAATCACCAACAATTTAAAATGAAAAACTACAATACCTCGTTAAGTTAGAATATAGGTTTAACATATAGAATGTAAATCAATATGAAAATGCAATTCTTGAGAGAGAAAAAAGTAAAAAGGGAATATATGATGTTTGTTGGCAAACACACGTAATTAAGTCATGATTAATAATTAATACGGGAGGCGTTGTAGTCAACCACTTCTATGAAGTAAGTAAAACGGAAATCGTTGGTGTAGAGATGACCTCTACTACAATTCTTTACTGACGTGTTAGTTAAGCGTATATTTCTATTTTTAGATTTCTATTTTAAATTTTACAGAAGTAGGTCACAATTTGGAATCCTTATTTTCATCGAATTTCCGTCATATGAAGCCTCGACTCTTCCCTGGCGACGGAGAGAGACCGTGTCTGGCAGATGAACAAGCCCGTGTGTGTGTGTGTGTCAACGCTCTAGCTGAAGTAGGTACTAGATATAAGGTTTAGCCTTAGAAAATAACCCCGGCCTACTATTCGGACTGAAAATCAGAATGTGTCAACAACAATACGCTCGATCATTACGTGGAAATTGATGTGTTGGTTGAGCGGTTTGTCGTTGTGGTTTTTTCTACCGAAGTAGGTCACGGATTTTAATCATTTGAAGAATATAGAATGAAAACTACAATTCCTTTTTAAGTTCAAATATAATTTCAACATATAGAATCAGTGTCAGACCGGCGATGGCACGCCGCTCCTTACGATCATGTCAGACTGTCTTTCCTATCGGCGACATTACGAGGAATCGTTTTCCTGCGAGTTCTCGGCTCGTTCCGACTGTTGGGGACTGCATCAAGTATGGCTTTGCGTAATACATCATTGCCGCTGCCATTCAAATGTACCCCATCCTTCCCTAAATGGTTAGGCCGGATGAGCTTCGCTACTCGGAGGATTTCAGCCTTGGTTTTGGTTAGCAAGCTGTTAACACGGAGTCTGATATCTATCTGTCCCGCACTGTAACTCGACCTGCGCCAGAAATCTGTCACAAAGATTCGGACAGTCGGACTAACTGCACGTATCTTATTACAAACGTTCTGTAGGCTTTCAATAATACGTTCGCCATGTGCAGTACATTCAACATCGTTGGATCCTAGGACGATGACAATGTTCTCTGCCGTCGTGACCCGTTTCATCATCTCTGGCCAGTCCGTGTCTTCCGTACAGCTCCTGGCCTTTCTGCCGCCTTTAAACAATTTCAGGAATCCTCTTAACTGCAATCGACGGACGTGAGAGTCTCCATATATCAAATTCATGTTTCTGCTAAAGATATTCAGCCGATTGTGACATAGATGACATTGCCCAATGGGTATATAGCGACATACATTGAGTAGTCATTACGGATTATCGACACTACTCGTGCCAGCCAGACAGTAGACAGGTGTCTGGACACGTGTGAAAGCGACATGCATTGAGTATGTTGACACCTGACATAGACAGACAGACAGCCAGCCAGTCAGTAGACAGGTGTCTGGACACGTGTGAAAGCGACATGCATTGAGTATGTTGACACCTGACATAGACAGACAGACAGCCAGCCAGCCAGTCAGTAGACAGGTGTCTGGACACGTGTGAATTCTAGCGAGTATTCCTAGCTGCATGACCTTATAGGGGAATTCGGGAAATCAAGGATCATCATTCGCTATCCAGTTACTTGAAACAGAAACATGCTAGTATTCGGAGACCAAAATGCTGAGAGGATGACTTTCAAGTCATACACTTTTGCTATTCATGGTCGTGAGGCCAGAACAGCTATCGCGGACCATGACGTTGCTCGGTTTTTGCGTGAATGTCGCGGAGAGAGGAAATGCATAGTTATCGTACTAGGCCATAATGACCTCCATAAATGCCGAAGCACTGAATGCAAGAAAGTGGCTGTTGACATTTTAACGAGCCTTCGGCAACTGGTAGACAAGATAAGGGAAGTGAATAACAATGTGCGCTGGGCCCGTAGCGGCTTTAAGGCAGTCCCCCTGCGTGCCTGCCCGAGGAGAGTGGCTGTCACTCCCGCCGTCTATCCGCGCTGCTGACGGGGAAGTGCTCGCCTCGCGTCTGTAGGCAGCACTCTTGCCTATGGCTGGGGGAAATGCGCGCTGGGGCTATACGGCAGTCCCCTGCGTGCCTGCCCGAAGAGAGTGGCCGTTACTCCCGCCGTCTATCCGCGCTGCTGACGGGGAAGTGCTCGCACTTCGCGTATGGCTGGGGCCGAAATCGCGACAGGGCACTCAGTCCTAGGTGTTTACGTGGGTTTTTGAAAATTTTGACCTTGACCTTTGACCTAGGCCTTAATCCCGACAATCCGCATCTGCACTCGGACAGTTCTTGATCCGTGCCAATTTTCGGGATAATCGGAGACACTTTTTTTTTTTACCTAAAAAAGTCGTAAGGGGTTAGGCTTACGGATTTTTCGGGCCAAACAAAAAAGTGTCTCCGATTGACTCGAAATTTTGCACAGACAAAGGACTGTCCGAGTGCTGATGCGGATTGTCGGGATTAAGGCCTAGGTCAAAGGTCAAGGTCAAAAATTTCAAAAAACCCAGGTAAAAACCTCGCCTCTCGTCTAAGACAGCACTCTGCGAATGGCTGGGGGAAAATGTGCGCTGGGCCCGCAGCGGCTATAAGGCAGTCCCCTGCGTGCCTGCCCGAAGAGAGTGGCCGTTACATCCGCCGTCTGTCCGCGCTGACGGGGAAGTGCTCGCCCCGAGTCTGTCGGCAAGGCAGCACTCTGCGTATGGCTGGGGGGAAATGTGCGCTGGGCCCGTAGCGGCTATAAGGCAGTCCCCCTGCGTGCCTGCCCGAAGAGAGTGGCCGTTACTCCCGCCGTCCATCCGCGCTGCTGACGGGGAAGTGCTCGCCTCGAGTCTGTAGGCAGCACTCCGCGTATGCGGCTATAAGGCAGTCCCCCTGCGAGCCTGCCCGAAGAGAGTGGCCGTTACTCCCGCCGTCCATCCGCGCTGCTGACGGGGAAGTGTTCGCCTCGGGTCTGTAGGCAGCACTCTGCGTATGGCTGGGGGAAATGTGCGCTGGGGCTATACGGCAGTCCCCCGCGCGCCTGCCCGAAGAGAGTGGCTGTCACTCCCGCCGTCTATCCGCGCCGCTGACGGGGAAGTGCTCGCCTCGAGTCTGTAGGCAGCACTCTGCGTATGGCTGGGGGAAATGTGCGCTGGGCCCGTAGCGGCTATAAGGCAGTCCCCCTGCGTGCCTGCCCGAAGAGAGTGGCCGTTACTCCCGCCGTCCATCCGCGCTGCTGACGGGGAAGTGCTCGCCTCGAGTCTGTAGGCAGCACTCCGCGTATGCGGCTATAAGGCAGTCCCCCTGCGAGCCTGCCCGAAGAGAGTGGCCGTTACTCCCGCCGTCCATCCGCGCTGCTGACGGGGAAGTGTTCGCCTCGGGTCTGTAGGCAGCACTCTGCGTATGGCTGGGGGAAATGTGCGCTGGGGCTATACGGCAGTCCCCCGCGCGCCTGCCCGAAGAGAGTGGCTGTCACTCCCGCCGTCTATCCGCGCCGCTGACGGGGAAGTGCTCGCCTCGAGTCTGTAGGCAGCACTCTGCGTATGGCTGGGGGAGAAATGTGCGCTGGGCCCGCAGCGGCTATAAGGCAGTCCCCCATGCGTGCCTGCCCGAACAGTGTGGCCGTTACTCCCGCCGTCTATCCGCGCTGACGGGGAAGTGCTCCCCTCGAGTCTTTAAGCAGGCACTCTGCGTATGGCTGGGGAGAAATGTGCGCTGGGCCCGAAGCGCCTATAAGGCAGTCCCCCCCCTGCGTGCCTGCCCGAAGAGAGTGGCCGGTTACTCCCGCCGTCTCTCCGCGCTGACGGGGAAGTGCTCCCCTCGAGTCTTTAAGCAAGCACTCTGCGTATGGCTGGGGGAGAAATGTGCGCTGGGCCCGAAGCGGCTATAAGCCAGTCCCCCTGCGTGCCTGCCCGAAGAGAGTGGCCGGTTACTCCCGCCGTCTATCCGCGCTGACGGGGAAGTGCTCCCCTCGAGTCTTTAAGCAAGCACTCTGCGTATGGCTGGGGAGAAATGTGCGCTGGGCCCGAAGCGGCTATAAGGCAGTCCCCCCCCTGCGTGCCTGCCCGAAGAGAGTGGCCGGTTACTCCCGCCGTCTATCCGCGCTGACGGGGAAGTGCTCCCCTCGAGTCTTTAAGCAAGCACTCTGCGTATGGCTGGGGAGAAATGTGCGCTGGGCCCGAAGCGGCTATAAGGCAGTCCCCCCCCTGCGTGCCTGCCCGAAGAGAGTGGCCGGTTACTCCCGCCGTCTCTCCGCGCTGACGGGGAAGTGCTCCCCTCGAGTCTTTAAGCAAGCACTCTGCGTATGGCTGGGGGAGAAATGTGCGCTGGGCCCGAAGCGGCTATAAGCCAGTCCCCCTGCGTGCCTGCCC
Organism: Serripes groenlandicus; assembly: GCA_031761405.1. Taxonomy (NCBI): domain Eukaryota; kingdom Metazoa; phylum Mollusca; class Bivalvia; order Cardiida; family Cardiidae; genus Serripes; species Serripes groenlandicus. The sequence continues at coordinate 637,544 of JASEVX010000006.1, forward strand.
GAAGAGAGTGGCCGGTTACTCCCGCCGTCTATCCGCGCTGACGGGGAAGTGCTCCCCTCGAGTCTTTAAGCAAGCACTCTGCGTATGGCTGGGGAGAAATGTGCGCTGGGCCCGAAGCGGCTATAAGGCAGTCCCCCCCCTGCGTGCCTGCCCGAAGAGAGTGGCCGGTTACTCCCGCCGTCTATCCGCGCTGACGGGGAAGTGCTCCCCTCGAGTCTTTAAGCAAGCACTCTGCGTATGGCTGGGGAGAAATGTGCGCTGGGCCCGAAGCGGCTATAAGGCAGTCCCCCCTGCGTGCCTGCCCGAAGAGAGTGGCCGGTTACTCCCGCCGTCTATCCGCGCTGACGGGGAAGTGCTCCCCTCGAGTCTTTAAGCAAGCACTCTGCGTATGGCTGGGGAGAAATGTGCGCTGGGCCCGAAGCGGCTATAAGGCAGTCCCCATGCGTGCCTGCCCGAAGAGAGTGGCCGGTTACTCCCGCCGTCTATCCGCGCTGACGGGGAAGTGCTCCCCTCGAGTCTTTAAGCAAGCAGTCTGCGTATGGCTGGGGCGAAATGTGAGCTGGGACCGAAGTCGCTAGATGGCAGTCCTGCGTCCCTACCTTAAGGGAGTGGATGTTACTCCCGCCGTTTACCCGCGCTTGCGTGTCCAGGCAGCCCTCTGATTATGGCTGGGGGAAATGGGCGCGCCGGGACCTAGAGTCGCTGTACACCCGTCCCGACGGTTACCAGCGCTGACGGCGAACTGCTCGCCTCGAGTCTGTAGGCAGCAGTCTGCGTATGGCTGGGGGGAAATGTGCGCTTGGGGCTATAAGGCAGTCCCCCGCGTGCCTGCCCGAAGAGAGTGGCTGTTACATCCGCCGTCTGTCCGCGCTGACGGGGAAGTGCTCGCCCCGAGTCTGTAGGCAGCACTCTTGCGTATGGCTGGGGGAAATGTGCGCTGGGGCTATACGGCTGTCCCCCGCGTGCCTGCCCGAAGAGAGTGGCCGTTACTCCCGCCGTCTACCCGCGCTGCTGACGGGGAGGTGCTCGCCTCGAGTCTGTAGGCAGCACTCTGCGTATGGCTGGGGGAAATGTGCGCTGGGGCTATACGGCAGACCCCTGCGTGCCTGCCCGAAGAGATCGGCTGTTACTCCCGCCGTCTATCCGCGCTGACGGGGAAGTGCTCCCCTCGAGTCTTTAAGCAAGCAGTCTGCGTATGGCTGGGGAGAAATGTGCGCTGGGCCCGAAGCGGCTATAAGGCAGTCCCCCTGCGTGCCTGCCCGAAGAGAGTGGCCGGTTACTCCCGCCGTCTCTCCGCGCTGACGGGGAAGTGCTCCCCTCGAGTCTTTAAGCAAGCACTCTGCGTATGGCTGGGGGAGAAATGTGCGCTGGGCCCGAAGCGGCTATAAGGCAGTCCCCCTGCGTGCCTGCCCGAAGAGAGTGGCCGGTTACTCCCGCCGTCTATCCGCGCTGACGGGGAAGTGCTCCCCTCGAGTCTTTAAGCGAGCACTCTGCGTATGGCTGGGGAGAAATGTGCGCTGGGCCCGAAGCGGCTATAAGGCAGTCCCCCTGCGTGCCTGCCCGAAGAGAGTGGCCGGTTACTCCCGCCGTCTATCCGCGCTGACGGGGAAGTGCTCCCCTCGACTATTTAAGCAAGCAGTCTGCGTATGGCTGGGGGGAAATGTGCGCTTGGGGCTATAAGGCAGTCCCCCGCGTGCCTGCCCGAAGAGAGTGGCCGTTACATCCGCCGTCTGTCCGCGCTGACGGGGAAGTGCTCGCCCCGAGTCTGTAGGCAGCACTCTTGCGTATGGCTGGGGGAAATGTGCGCTGGGGCTATACGGCTGTCCCCCCGCGTGCCTGCCCGAAGAGAGTGGCTGTTACTCCCGCCGTCTATCCGCGCTGCTGGCGGGGAAGTGCTCGCCTCGAGTCTGTAGGCAGCACTCTGCGTATGGCTGGGGGAAATGTGCGCTGGGGCTATACGGCTGTCCCCTGCGTGCCTGCCCGAAGAGAGTGGCCGTTACTCCCGCCGTCTATCCGCGCTGACGGGGAAGTGCTCCCCTCGAGTCTGTAGGCAGAACTCCGCGCATGCGGCTATAAGGCAGTCCCCCTGCGAGCCTGCCCGAAGAGAGTGGCTGTTACTCCCGGCGTCCATCCGCGCTGCTGACGGGGAAGTGTTCGCCTCGAGTCTGTAGGCAGCACTCTGCGTATGGCTGGGGGAAATGTGCGCTGGGGCTACACGGCAGTCCCCCACGCGCCTGGCAGAAGAGAGTGGCTGTCACTCCCGCCGTCTATCCGCGCCGCTGACGGGGAAGTGCTCGCCTCGAGTCTGTAGGCAGCACTCTGCGTATGGCTGGGGGAAATGTGCGCCGGGCCCGCAGCGGCTATAAGGCAGTCCCCCTGCGTGCCTGCCCGAACAGTGTGGCCGTTACTCCCGCCGTCTATCCGCGCTGACGGGGAAGTGCTCCCCTCGAGTCTGTAGGCAGCACTCTGCGTATGGCTGGGGGGAAATGTGCGCTGGGCCCGCAGCGGCTATAAGGCAGTCCGCCATGCGTGCCTGCCCGAAGAGAGTGGCCGTTACTCCCGCCGTCTATCCGCGCTGACGGGGAAGTGCTCCCCTCGAGTCTGTAGGCAGCACTCCGCGTATGCGGCTATAAGGCAGTCCCCCTGCGAGCCTGCCCGAAGAGAGTGGCCGCCGTTACTCCCGCCGTCTACCCGCGCTGCTGACGGGGAAGTGCTCGCCTCGAGTCTGTAGGCAGCACCCTGCGTATGGCTGTGGGAAAATGTGTGCTGGGCCCGTAGCGGCTATAAGACAGACCCTCTGTCTGGGCGATTTGCATTCACCCCCCCACCTGGGAACTTGGAGAAAAAAAACGGGAAAAAAAAAGACCCCCTTCAGAGTGACTCTGAAGGGGGTCTTTTTTTTTCCCGTTACGCCTCGAGTTTGTAGGCAGCACCCTGCGTATGTCAGGGGGAAATGTGCGTGCCTGCCCGAAGAGAGTGGCTGTTACTCCCGCCGTCTATCCGCGCTGTGAGAACGACAGACCCTCTGTCTGGGCGATTTGCATTCACTCCCGCACCTGGGAACTTGGAGAAAAAAAAAACGGGAAAAAAAAAGACCCCCTTCAGAGTGACTCTGAAGGGGGTCTTTTTTTTTCCCGTTACGCCTCGAGTTTGTAGGCAGCACCCTGCGTATGTCAGGGGGAAATGTGCGTGCCTGCCCGAAGAGAGTGGCTGTTACTCCCGCCGTCTATCCGCGCTGTGAGAACGACAGACCGTCTGTCTGGGCGATTTGCATTCACCCCCCGCACCTGGGAACTTGGAGAAAAAAAAAACGGGAAAAAAAAAGACCCCCTTCAGAGTGTTCGGCCGCGCGGCCGAACACTCTGAAGGGGGTCTTTTTTTTTCCCGTTTTTTTTTTCTCCAAGTTCCCAGGTGCGGGGGGGGGGAACGCGGCCGAAGGCCGCGTTCGAGCAATGGAGTGGAACACTCACAATGGAGTGGAACACTTTTTTTGCTCACCCCCTTAGCCTTTTAATGAACCCTCTCCAGCGTGTTACTACAGTGATGCTGCAAATAACATTACCGCTCTACATCGACACACCGCATGCCAATCCCACGCTGACACTCGAATCGGGCGGGCGAGGGGAGCTGCGTAGTGCAAACCTTTTGAACCGCTGTTAGGCGGCCCTACTTGGAATGATACGAGCACATCGCGCAGCCGTCTTCCGAGATCCTACGGGTTCCATGCAGCGCCTTTACAGCGCCGCGGTTTCCCCCGAAGTGCCGAACGCTTTCATGGTTTCAGGGTGGTCCTGCAAATTCTTCACTCGCCGTTATCGTACCGAGCAAGACTACCATCTTTCGAATCAAATTACCGAGTTTCTCTCTTCTTCTAGGTCAACAGTAGGGGAAAACTAACCTGTCCCACATAACATCATTGTTCAGTGCCACGACGCTGTGCTACGCCCGCTTCTTCACTCGCCGTTACTATAAGCCAGCATGTTACTAGAGTCACGCTTTCAGTGTGGTCGTGCAATTTCACACCACTTCTCTTCATCGACACACGAGCCAAGTGATCCACCGCACAGAGTAGTCGCAATGTGTCTGGGAGTTTTTTACTTATTTAAAGTGTCTGGTTTCCCTTCCAGGCAGCGTCATGCGTGTGTTTGTGTGTTTGATGAGGTGCGCGGCCTTCTAACAAAAACGCCTAATTTGACCCGCTCCACCCAACAGCTCTGTTGTCACAGAGAGGGGGAGTAGGTCTCGGCGGAGAGTTGTCCAGCACATACACCTGTACGCGGCTTCTTCCGTGACAGAAGAAAGCCGCGTATATTCTGGTAAATTGAATGAAAGACGGCAGCAAACGCGGGACAGAGCGGACGAGGGCGCCGGCCGGCCAGCCTCGACATGTTGCATTGTCCCATCCCCGTAAATAAAATCCACGGTTTTGTCCGCGCTGCCTAAGCATTCTCTCGAACTACCCTGCATTAGAACGAGGCGTAAAGTAGTGTTTGAGTCAAATAATGCCACAGGCTCCATCCCTTGGGATGGTGCCCACCCGCCAATTCCTTTTCTTTCAGCTTTGCAACCGTACTCCCCCCGAAACCCAAATACTTTGGTTTCCCGGGGGCTCCTCGCCCAGTCAATAAAGCAACCAACGGCGGGAGGGTCAGTTGGCATAGTTTACGGTCAGAACTACGACGGTATCTGATCGTCTTCGAACCTCTGACTTTCGTTCTTGATTAAGGAAAACATTCTTGGCAAATGCTTTCGCGTTCGTTCGTCCAGCGACGGTCACAGAATTTCACCTCTCGCGCCGCAGTACGTAGGCCCCCGGCAGTCCCTCTCAATCATTACCTCGAGCACCGTAAACCAACAAACGTGGCGCCGAGGTCCTTCTCTATTATTCCATGCACCAGTATTCGGGGCACGTAGGCCTGCCTTGAGCACTCTAATTTTTTCACAGTAAACGTTCCGGCCACCCAAGCCACTCAGTCAAGAGCGCCAAGGGAATATATCTGCCGGCCCCTTTTTATCGCCGGCACTGGCAGTAGACACGCCACAACGGGCGCACCGCCAGCCCAGCATCGAGATCCAACGACGAGCTTTTCAACCGCAACAACTTTGACATACGCTATTGGGTTAGGGTTTGGAGCTGGAATTGCCCTCCAATTGATCCTCGTTAAAGGATTTTGAATGTACTCATTTCAATTGCGGGAACTCGTAAAGAGGGTCCCGTATTGTCATTTTTCGTCACTACCTCGCCGTTTCGGCATTGGGTAAGTTGCGTGCCTGCTGCCTTCCTTGGATGTGGCAGCCGTTTCTCATGCTCCCTCTCCGGAATCGAACCCTGATTCCCCGTCACCCGTTGTCACCATGGTGCGCAGAGCGCAAACCATCTAGTGTGATAGGTCAGACACTTGAAAGAAATGTCGCCGGCACGAAGGCCGTGCGATCGGCAAAGTTGTCCAGAATTCACCCAAAGGTACCGACGCAGCACATGGCCGCTACTGCCCAAAAGGCAGACGAACACCCGTGACGGCCGGATTGGTTTGAGGCTAACAAGTGCACTCCTGCTGTCGCCTCCACGAGGGAGGCAGCGGCGAAGTTTCAGTAGCATGTATTAGCTCTAGAATTGCCACAGTTATCCAAGTAGATTTCGCTGGCTCCTGGGAATCATAACTGATTTAATGAGCCGTCCGCAGTCTCGCCCCCACAATGGAAGGGCCGTACTTACACTTGCAAGGCTTAATGTTTAAGACAAGCATATAATTACTGGCAGGATCAACCAGGTAACAAGCCATGTAAAAGCCCGAGAGCTTTCTCTTGTTTCTTTCGCTGCGACTGCTGCACAGCTCAGCAGCGAGCGAGCCGGCATCAGCAGCACAACACCTCTCTCCACTCTCGTGTGTGTGTGTGCGCCGGACTTTTCATTCGTTTCTCAGCCACTCTCGCGGTGGTGCTCAGCCACTCTCTCAGCCACCGCGCGCTCCTTCTTCGCTGATCCGACGACGCCACCACACAGCTGGCGCGACGAGCGGAAGGGAAGAAAAGAGCGTGAACCCAGCTTGCCACTCTCTGCAGGGGGTTGCCCTATGCGCAGCGCGAACATGCAGGGTTTTTTGTCTCAATTTCTCTCGCGTCTCCGAGCCCATCTGTTCATAGGCCCGGAAAGCACAGGTCCGAGTCAGACGTTCGTACCTTTCTTTTCGCTTCTCTCGCCGACCAAAGTCGCTCGAGACCGAGAGCGACACCGCGACACCATCCAATGGTATATTTCCCTCCTCCCACCGTCCCGTCATGCGGGAAACGTCGGGTGCGCCTTTCGTATCAGCCGCCGTAGCAGGAACCACGCAGAGGCAGGTTCGCTACATGTGGGGCTATCGTGTTGCCTTTACCAAGATATATACGGCTCCCGAGTGTCCGCGATGGAATACCCGAGCACACCGGGTGACTCAGCTTCACCCGGAGCCTTCTTCAACCACGCCGAAGGGCCAAAAACGTCTCTCGTTGAGCAGCATTTTACGGGGTCACTATTCCCAACCGTGTGTTCGAGTCTGTCTCTCTTTGGGGGGATTAAGAGTCCCCCCAAACCCGACCACGGGTCAACCATCTTGCTCGGTAGACGGTTGTCCTTTGATTGCTACACGGGGGGGGTTTTGTTCTAGCGAAGCAGGGAACGAATCCAGCCAATTCGACTCCCAAGCCCGCCCTACCCCCCAGTTTTTTTCCACGATGGGATACCCGAGCACACCGGGTGACTCAGCTTCACCCGGACCCTTCGTCAACCACGCCGAAGGCGTAACTCGTTGCGCAGCATTTTATGGGGTCACTACTCCCAACCGTCTGTGCCGGTCTGTCTCTCTCTCTCTCCGGGGGGTCGCAAGTCCCCCAAACCCGGCCACAAACAGGCAGACGGTCAGTCCGGAACGTTCCCGCAAGGGGGAAAGGACAGGTGACTTTCTCGTATTACCGGGAATATGTCCGTCTTAAGCGGACAAATCTCGGTGTCGAGGGCTAAGTCTCAATAGATCGCAGTGTGGTGGCTGCTCTACTATTTACGACACCCCGACCCAAGAAAGCCAAGCCGTCTACAAGTGATCTAACACCGCAAGCCAAGCGCCACGGAATGGAATCGCCGTGGCGAAGGAGGCTAGTTGCTGTGGCCTGACCACGGTCCGCCGGGGACGCGAACGGGCACGGCGGTTAAGCCGGGCCGGACGCCTGCCCCCTTAAAGCGAGACCTTATCGTTGCCTTCGAACGACAGTATGTGCGGTTCTGCTTCACAATGATAGGAATTGCCGAGATCGAAGGATCAAAAAGAATTGCCGAGATCGAAGGATCAAAAAGCCTGTTTCCTTGCCTGTGATTTCGCTAGATAGTAGATAGCGACGGTCGGAATCACGTTAATACATTCATGCGCTTCGCACCCTAGCCCGTCCAGCCTCGTTTTTAGAGCCAATCCTTCCCTTACCTACATCGTTCTATCGACTAGAGGCTCTTCATTGACACACAGCCTGCCATTCCTACTTCACTCGCCGTTACTAGAGCCACTACAGCGAACCCTTTCAGTGTGGTCCTGTAATTGACACACAACTTCATCTTCATAGACACGAGTGATCCACCGCACAGAGTAGTCACAATGTGTCTGGGAGTTTTTTACTTATTTAAAGTGTCTGGTTTCCCTTCCAGGCAGCGTCATGCGTGTTTGATGAGGTGCGCGGCCTTCCAACAAAACCCCCTAATTCGGGGGAGAGTTTTCCAGCACACACACCTGTACGCGGCTTCTTCCGTGACAGAAGAAAGCCGCGTATATTCTGGTAAATTGAATGAAAGACGGCAGCAAACGCGGGACAGACTGGACGAGGGCCCCGGCCGGCCAGCCTCGACTAGTTGCATTGTCCCATCCCCGTAAATAAAATCCACGGTTTCGTCCGCGCTGCCTAAGCATTCTCTCGAACTACCCTGCATTAGAACGAGCGGCAAGTAGTGCACACCGGGTGACCCAGCTTCACCCGGCACCTTCTTCAACCAAAACTCGGTCGACGCCCGAAGGGCCAAGGCGTCTCTCTCGTTAGGCAGCATTTTACGGGGTCACTCCGCCCAACCAGGTAATAAGCCATGTAAAAGCATGGTTACCTAGTTGGGCGGAGTGACCCCGTGTGCGTCAGCCGGACTTTTCATTCGTTTCTCAGCCAACGAACGGCAAGTAGTGCACACCGGGTGATCCAGCTTCACCCGGCACCTTCTTCAACCAAAACTCGGTCGACGCCCGAAGGGCCAAGGCGTCTCTCTCGTTAGGCAGCATTTTACGGGGTCACTCCTCCCAACCAGGTAACAAGCCACGTAAAAGCCCGCGAGCTTTCTCTTGTTTCTGTCGCTGCGACTGCTGCACAGGGCAGCGAGCGAGCGAGCCAGCATCAGCCGGACTTTTCATTCGTTTCTCAGCCAACGAGCGGCAAGTAGTGCACACCGGGTGACACAGCTTCACCCGGCACCTTCTTCAACCAAAACTCGGTCGACGCCCGAAGGGCCAAGGCGTCTCTCTCGTTAGGCAGCATTTTACGGGGTCACTCCGCCCAACCAGGTAATAAGCCATGTAAAAGCATGGTTACCTAGTTGGGCGGAGTGACCCCGTGTGCGTCAGCCGGACTTTTCATTCGTTTCTCAGCCAACGAACGGCAAGTAGTGCACACCGGGTGACCCAGCTTCACCCGGCACCTTCTTCAACCAAAACTCGGTCGACGCCCGAAGGGCCAAGGCGTCTCTCTCGTTGCGCAGCATTTTACGGGGTCACTCCTCCCAACCGTGTTTTTGCGCGGGTCTGTCTCTCTTTGGGGGGGTTGCAAATTCCCCCAAACCCGGCCACGGATCAACCACCTTGCTCGGTAGGCGGTTTGTCGTTCGACTGCTTGCTGCACAGGGGTTTTTCTGTTCTTCTAGCGAAGCAGGGACGAATCCAGCCAATTCGACTCCCAAGCCCGCGCCTACCCCCAGTGATTTTCCAGACTGCAGCGGTTAGGATTCCAGGTACCTAGAATCTACCCGGTAGCGTACGCGAGCGTACGGTCTGACAAGAGCGCAAAGGCTGCACCGATCCTGTTTCGGTTGCCCGAAAACTCCCGGTGGCGTACACTAGCGTACACTAGCATACACTAGCATGTACGGCCTGACATGACACACAGACAGCACCGGTTCGGTTTCAGGTACCTGAAAACTCCCGGTGGCGCATGCAAGCATGCGGTCTGACGGTGATGTTGTGCGAAGCAAGCACGACTCCAGCACTCTCAACCCCGCTGTCCAGCGTAATCGTGGGCTTCCTCTGCGGAGTAGGCTGAATTCCAAAACTCCCAGCCCGCACGTCCAGCCTGAAACCACCGAGTGCTCTGCGGGCCACCCCGCACAACTGCTTTTTGGTTGGACAAACCTGTTTTCTGCGTCTCAAGCGGAATTCCAAAACTTCCAGTCCGCACGTCCAGCCTGAAACCACCGAGTGCTCTGCGGGCCACCCCGCACAACTGTTTTTTGGTTGGACAAACCTGTTTTCTGCGTCTCAAGCGGAATTCCAAAACTTCCAGTCCGCACGTCCTGCCTGAAACCACCGAGTGCTCTGCGGTCCACCCGCGCAACTGCATTTCACGAGCACTCGGAATTCGTTTTCAGACCAACCACCTACCCTACTATACGGGCCGAGCACTCCCCATTGCGTTCCGCTTTTTGGTTGGACAAACCTGTTTTCTGCGTCTCAGGCGGAATTCCAAAACTCCCAGCCCGCACGTCCTGCCTGAAACCACCGAGTGCTCTGCGGTCCACCCCGCACAACTGTTTTTTGGTTGGACAAACCCGTTTTCTGCGTCTCAGGCGGAATTCCAAAACTCCCAGCCCGCACGTCCTGCCTGAAACCACCGAGTGCTCTGCGGTCCACCCGCGCAACTGCATTTCACGAGCACTCGGAATTCGTTTTCAGACCAACCACCTACCCTACTATACGGGCCGAGCACTCCCCATTGCGTTCCGCTTTTTGGTTGGACAAACCTGTTTTCTGCGTCTCAGGCGGAATTCCAAAACTCCCAGCCCGCACGTCCTGCCTGAAACCACCGAGTGCTCTGCGGTCCACCCCGCACAACTGTTTTTTGGTTGGACAAACCCGTTTTCTGCGTCTCAGGCGGAATTCCAAAACTCCCAGCCCGCACGTCCTGCCTGAAACCACCGAGTGCTCTGCGGTCCACCCGCGCAACTGCATTTCACGAGCACTCGGAATTCGTTTTCAGACCAACCACCTACCCTACTATACGGGCCGAGCACTCCCCATTGCGTTCCGCTTTTTGGTTGGACAAACCTGTTTTCTGCGTCTCAGGCGGAATTCCAAAACTCCCAGCCCGCACGTCCTGCCTGAAACCACCGAGTGCTCTGCGGTCCACCCCGCACAACTGTTTTTTGGTTGGACAAACCTGTTTTCTGCGTCTCAGGCGGAATTCCAAAACTCCCAGCCCGCACGTCCTGCCTGAAACCACCGAGTGCTCTGCGGTCCACTCGCGCAACTACATTTCACGAGCACTCGGAATTCGTTTTCAGACCAACCACCTACCCTACTATACGGGCCGAGCACTCCCCATTGCGTTCCGCTTTTTGGTTGGACAAACCTGTTTTCTGCGTCTCAGGCGGAATTCCAAAACTCCCAGCCCGCACGTCCTGCCTGAAACCACCGAGTGCTCTGCGGTCCACCCCGCAAAACTGTTTTTTGGTTGGACAAACCTGTTTTCTGCGTCTCAAGCGGAATTCCAAAACTTCCAGTCCGCACGTCCTGCCTGAAACCACCGAGTGCTCTGCGGTCCACTCGCGCAACTGCATTTCACGAGCACTCGGAATTCGTTTTCAGACCAACCACCTACCCTACTATACGGGCCGAGCACTCCCCATTGCGTTCCGCTTTTTGGTTGGACAAACCTGTTTTCTGCGTCTCAGGCGGAATTCCAAAACTCCCAGCCCGCACGTCCTGCCTGAAACCACCGAGTGCTCTGCGGTCCACCCCGCAAAACTGTTTTTTGGTTGGACAAACCTGTTTTCTGCGTCTCAAGCGGAATTCCAAAACTTCCAGTCCGCACGTCCTGCCTGAAACCACCGAGTGCTCTGCGGTCCACTCGCGCAACTGCATTTCACGAGCACTCGGAATTCGTTTTCAGACCAACCACCTACCCTACTATACGGGCCGAGCACTCCCCATTGCGTTCCGCTTTTTGGTTGGACAAACCTGTTTTCTGCGTCTCAGGCGGAATTCCAAAACTCCCAGCCCGCACGTCCTGCCTGAAACCACCGAGTGCTCTGCGGTCCACCCCGCAAAACTGTTTTTTGGTTGGACAAACCTGTTTTCTGCGTCTCAAGCGGAATTCCAAAACTTCCAGTCCGCACGTCCTGCCTGAAACCACCGAGTGCTCTGCGGTCCACTCGCGCAACTGCATTTCACGAGCACTCGGAATTCGTTTTCAGACCAACCACCTACCCTACTATACGGGCCGAGCACTCCCCATTGCGTTCCGCTTTTTGGTTGGACAAACCTGTTTTCTGCGTCTCAGGCGGAATTCCAAAACTCCCAGCCCGCACGTCCTGCCTGAAACCACCGAGTGCTCTGCGGTCCACCCGCGCAACTGCATTTCACGAGCACTCGGAATTCGTTTTCAGACCAACCACCTACCCTACTATACGGGCCGAGCACTCCCCATTGCGTTCCGCTTTTTGGTTGGACAAACCTGTTTTCTGCGTCTCAGGCGGAATTCTAAAACTCCCAGCCCGCACGTCCTGCCTGAAACCACCGAGTGCTCTGCGGTCCACTCGCGCAACTGCATTTCACGAGCACTCGGAATTCGTTTTCAGACCAACCACCTACCCTACTATACGGGCCGAGCACTCCCCATTGCGTTCCGCTTTTTGGTTGGACAAACCTGTTTTCTGCGTCTCAGGCGGAATTCCAAAACTCCCAGCCCGCACGTCCTGCCTGAAACCACCGAGTGCTCTGCGGTCCACCCGCGCAACTGCATTTCACGAGCACTCGGAATTATTTTCAACTCCCAGGGCCGAGCACTTCCCATTGCGTTCCGCTTTTTGGTTGGACAAACCCGTTTTCTGCGTCTCAGGCGGAATTCCAAAACTCCCAGCCCGCACGTCCTGCCTGAAACCACCGAGTGCTCTGCGGTCCACCCGCGCAACTGCATTTCACGAGCACTCGGAATTCGTTTTCAGACCAACCACCTACCCTACTATACGGGCCGAGCACTCCCCATTGCGTTCCGCTTTTTGGTTGGACAAACCTGTTTTCTGCGTCTCAGGCGGAATTCTAAAACTCCCAGCCCGCACGTCCTGCCTGAAACCACCGAGTGCTCTGCGGTCCACTCGCGCAACTGCATTTCACGAGCACTCGGAATTCGTTTTCAGACCAACCACCTACCCTACTATACGGGCCGAGCACTCCCCATTGCGTTCCGCTTTTTGGTTGGACAAACCTGTTTTCTGCGTCTCAGGCGGAATTCCAAAACTCCCAGCCCGCACGTCCTGCCTGAAACCACCGAGTGCTCTGCGGTCCACCCGCGCAACTGCATTTCACGAGCACTCGGAATTATTTTCAACTCCCAGGGCCGAGCACTTCCCATTGCGTTCCGCTTTTTGGTTGGACAAACCCGTTTTCTGCGTCTCAGGCGGAATTCCAAAACTCCCAGCCCGCACGTCCTGCCTGAAACCACCGAGTGCTCTGCGGTCCACCCGCGCAACTGCATTTCACGAGCACTCGGAATTCGTTTTCAGACCAACCACCCACCCTACTATACGGGCCGAGCACTCCCCATTGCGTTCCGCTTTTTGGTTGGACAAACCTGTTTTCTGCGTCTCAGGCGGAATTCCAAAACTCCCAGCCCGCACGTCCTGCCTGAAACCACCGAGTGCTCTGCGGTCCACCCGCGCAACTGCATTTCACGAGCACTCGGAATTATTTTCAACTCCCAGGGCCGAGCACTTCCCATTGCGTTCCGCTTTTTGGTTGGACAAACCCGTTTTCTGCGTCTCAGGCGGAATTCCAAAACTCCCAGCCCGCACGTCCTGCCTGAAACCACCGAGTGCTCTGCGGTCCACCCGCGCAACTGCATTTCACGAGCACTCGGAATTCGTTTTCAGACCAACCACCCACCCTACTATACGGGCCGAGCACTCCCCATTGCGTTCCGCTTTTTGGTTGGACAAACCTGTTTTCTGCGTCTCAGGCGGAATTCCAAAACTCCCAGCCCGCACGTCCTGCCTGAAACCACCGAGTGCTCTGCGGTCCACCCGCGCAACTGCATTTCACGAGCACTCGGAATTATTTTCAACTCCCAGGGCCGAGCACTTCCCATTGCGTTCCGCTTTTTGGTTGGACAAACCCGTTTTCTGCGTCTCAGGCGGAATTCCAAAACTCCCAGCCCGCACGTCCTGCCTGAAACCACCGAGTGCTCTGCGGTCCACCCGCGCAACTGCATTTCACGAGCACTCGGAATTCGTTTTCAGACCAACCACCCACCCTACTATACGGGCCGAGCACTCCCCATTGCGTTCCGCTTTTTGGTTGGACAAACCTGTTTTCTGCGTCTCAGGCGGAATTCCAAAACTCCCAGCCCGCACGTCCTGCCTGAAACCACCGAGTGCTCTGCGGTCCACCCGCGCAACTGCATTTCACGAGCACTCGGAATTATTTTCAACTCCCAGGGCCGAGCACTTCCCATTGCGTTCCGCTTTTTGGTTGGACAAACCTGTTTTCTGCGTCTCAGGCGGAATTGTAAAACTCCCAGCCCGCACGTCCAGCCTGAAACCACCGAGTGCTCTGCGGGCCACCCGCGCAACTGCATTTCACGAGCACTCGGAATTATTTTCAACTCCCAGGGCCGAGCACTTCCCATTGCGTTCCGCTTTTTGGTTGGACAAACCCGTTTTCTGCGTCTCAAGCGGAATTCCGAATCTCCCAGCCCGCACGTCCAGCCTGAAACCACCGAGTGCTCTCGGGACTCCTGCGTAAATGCATTTCTGTGCTTTGTGTAAGGCGAGCACTCCGCCGTTCGCCCGCACCTCCAGCCTAAAACGAGCGAGTGCTCTCGGGGCTGCTGCGGGGACGCAGGACTGCCTTATAGCCGCTTCGGGCCCAGCGCACATTTCCCCCAGCCATACGCAGAGTGCTGCCTACAAACCCGAGGCGAGCACTTCCCCGTCAGCGCGGGTAGACGGCGCGACTAACAGCCACTCTCTTCGGGCAGGCACGCATGGCGGACTGCCTTATAGCCGCTTCGGGCCCAGCGCACATTTCTCCCCAGCCATACGCAGAGTGCCTGCTTAAAGACTCGAGGGGAGCACTTCCCCGTCAGCGCGGGTAGACGGCGCGAGTAACGGCCACTCTCTTCGGGCGGGCAGGCAGGCAGGGGACTGCCTTATAGCCGCTTCGGGCCCAGCGCACATTCTCCCCAGCCATACGCAGAGTGCCTGCTTAAAGACTCGAGGGGAGCACTTCCCCGTCAGCGCGGGTAGACGGCGCGAGTAACGGCCACTCTCTTCGGGCGGGCAGGCAGGCAGGGGACTGCCTTATAGCCGCTTCGGGCCCAGCGCACATTTCTCCCCAGCCATACGCAGAGTGCTCGCTTAAAGACTCGAGGGGAGCACTTCCCCGTCAGCGCGGGTAGACGGCGCGAGTAACGGCCACTCTCTTCGGGCAGGCACGCGGGGGACTGCCTTATAGCCGCTTCGGGCCCAGCGCACATTTCCCCCAGCCATACGCAGAGTGCTGCCTACAAACCCGAGGCGAGCACTTCCCCGTCAGCGCGGGTAGACGGCGCGACTTACAGCCACTCTCTTCGGGCAGGCACGCAGGGGACTGCCTTATAGCCGCTTCGGGCCCAGCGCACATTTCCCCCAGCCATACGCAGAGTGCTGCCTACAAACCCGAGGCGAGCACTTCCCCGTCAGCGCGGGTAGACGGCGGGAGTAACCGGCCACTCTCTTCGGGCAGGCACGCAGGCGGGACTGCCTTATAGCCGCTTCGGGCCCAGCGCACATTTCTCCCCCAGCCATACGCAGAGTGCTCGCTTAAAGACTCGAGGGGAGCACTTCCCCGTCAGCGCGGATAGACGGCGGGAGTAACCGGCCACTCTCTTCGGGCAGGCACGCATGGGGGGGACTGCCTTATAGCCGCTTCGGGCCCAGCGCACATTTCTCCCCAGCCATACGCAGAGTGCCTGCTTAAAGACTCGAGGGGAGCACTTCCCCGTCAGCGCGGGTAGACGGCGCGAGTAACGGCCACTCTCTTCGGGCGGGCAGGCAGGCAGGGGACTGCCTTATAGCCGCTTCGGGCCCAGCGCACATTCTCCCCAGCCATACGCAGAGTGCCTGCTTAAAGACTCGAGGGGAGCACTTCCCCGTCAGCGCGGGTAGACGGCGCGAGTAACGGCCACTCTCTTCGGGCGGGCAGGCAGGCAGGCAGGCAGGCAGGCAGGGGACTGCCTTATAGCCGCTTCGGGCCCAGCGCACATTTCCCCCAGCCATACGCAGAGTGCTGCCTACAAACCCGAGGGGAGCACTTCCCCGTCAGCGCGGGTAGACGGCGCGAGTAACGGCCACTCTCTTCGGGCAGGCACGCGGGGGACTGCCTTACAGCCGCTTCGGGCCCAGCGCACATTTCCCCCAGCCATACGCAGAGTGCTGCCTACAGACTCGAGGGGAGCACTTCCCCGTCAGCGCGGGTAGACGGCGCGAGTAACAGCCACTCTCTTCGGGCAGGCACGCAGGGGACTGCCTCATAGCCGCTTCGGGCCCAGCGCGTACGCAGCGAATTGCTAGGCCTTGTGTACGGGTAGGCGTGATGGGCTCCCCGGGAGAGGCTCGACAGCAGGAAATAAAAATTATAATTTTTTATTTTTTTATAATCCACACCAACCGTCTCCCTTATATATAGGGCCGAGCACTTCCCATTGCGTTCCGCTTTTAGGTTGGACAAACCTGCATTTTTAGTTTTTTTTTTTTTTCTCATGGATGTGGAAAGCCGGACTTTACGGGGATTTCTCGCCGAGTTTACGGCGTGTATTTGGGTACCAACCGGGGCCCCGTAACGGGAGTGGGACAATGTTTTTTCTTAATTTTTTAATTTTTTTGTTTTCACAACGGAGTGGAACGAAATCGGGGGTTGACCGAGCACTTCCCATTGCGTTCCGCTTTTAGGTTGGACAAACCTGCATTTTTAGTTTTTTTTTTTTTTCTCATGGATGTGGAAAGCCGGACTTTACGGGGATTTCTCGCCGAGTTTACGGCGTGTATTTGGGTACCAACCGGGGCCCCGTAACGGGAGTGGGACAATGTTTTTTCTTAATTTTTTAATTTTTTTGTTTTCACAACGGAGTGGAACGAAATCGGGGGTTGACCGAGCACTTCCCATTGCGTTCCGCTTTTAGGTTGGACAAACCTGCATTTTGAGTTTATTATTTTTCCTCACTGGACCGACCCAACGGCCGTACGTCGAATTATTCGCCCGGGTCGCCCGCGTAATTTAAGCGGAGCACTCCCGTCCTAGAGGCCCTAGCCGCGGCAGGGGAAGCACGGACATTTCACAACGGAGTGGAACACTTGTTTTTTTTTTTTTTTTTTTTTTTTTTTTCTCCCACGCATAATTCATTTAAGGGGAGCACTCCGTCCGAAAGGCCCTAGTGGTTTTTTTTTTTTTTTTTTTTTTTTTTTTTTTCTCCCACGCATAATTCATTTAAGGAGAGCACTCCGTCCGAAAGGCCCTAGTGGTTTTTTTTTTTTTTTTTTTTTTTTCACAATGGAGTGGAACAGTTTTTTTTTTTTTTTTTCCCACGGCCGTAAGTCGGATTTCTGCCCGAGTCTACCGCGTAATTTAAGGGGAGCACTCCGTCTGACAGGCCCTAGTGGCCGGCGGTGGAAGCACGAACGTTTCACAACGGAGTGGAACACTTTTTTTTTTTTTTTTTTTTCCCACGGCCGTAAGTCGGATTTCTGCCCGAGTCTACCGCGTAATTTAAGGGGAGCACTCCGTCTGACAGGCCCTAGCCGCGGCAGGGGAAGCACGGACATTTCACAACGGAGTGGAACACTTTTTTTTTTTTTTTTTCCTCACGGGACAGACCCAACGGCCGTACGTCGAATTATTCGCCCGGGTCGCCCGCGTAATTTAAGCGGAGCACTCCCGTCCTAGAGGCCCTAGCCGCGGCAGGGGAAGCTCCGACATTTCACAACGGAGTGGAACACTTTTTTTTTTTTTTTTCCTCACGGGACAGACCCAACGGCCGTACGTCGAATTATTCGCCCGGGTCGCCCGCGTAATTTAAGCGGAGCACTCTCGTCCTAGAGGCCCTAGCCGCGGCAGGGGAAGCTCCGACATTTCACAACGGAGTGGAACACTTTTTTTTTTTTTTTTCCTCACGGGACAGACCCAACGGCCGTACGTCGAATTGCTCGCCCGGGCCGCCCGCGTAATTTAAGCGGAGCACTCCCGTCCTAGAGGCCCTAGCCGCGGCAGGGGAACCTCCGACATTTCACAACGGAGTGGAACACTTTTTTTTTTTTTTTTCCTCACGGGACCGACCCAACGGCCGTACGTCGAATTATTCGCCCGGGTCGCCCGCGTAATTTAAGCGGAGCACTCCCGTCCTAGAGGCCCTAGCGGCGGCAGGGGAAGCACGGACATTTCACAACGGAGTGGAACACTTTTTTTTTTTTTTTTCCTCACGGGACAGACCCAACGGCCGTACGTCGAATTATTCGCCCGGGTCGCCCGCGTAATTTAAGCGGAGCACTCCCGTCCTAGAGGCCCTAGCCGCGGCAGGGGAAGCTCCGACATTTCACAACGGAGTGGAACACTTTTTTTTTTTTTTTTCCTCACGGGACCGACCCAACGGCCGTACGTCGAATTATTCGCCCGGGTCGCCCGCGTAATTTAAGCGGAGCACTCCCGTCCTAGAGGCCCTAGCCGCGGCAGGGGAAGCACGGACATTTCACAACGGAGTGGAACACTTTTTTTTTTTTTTTTCCTCACGGGACAGACCCAACGGCCGTACGTCGAATTATTCGCCCGGGTCGCCCGCGTAATTTAAGCGGAGCACTCTCGTCCTAGAGGCCCTAGCCGCGGCAGCGGAAGCTCCGACATTTCACAACGGAGTGGAACACTTTTTTTTTTTTTTTTCCTCACGGGACAGACCCAACGGCCGTACGTCGAATTGCTCGCCCGGGCCGCCCGCGTAATTTAAGCGGAGCACTCCCGTCCTAGAGGCCCTAGCCGCGGCAGGGGAACCTCCGACATTTCACAACGGAGTGGAACACTTTTTTTTTTTTTTTTCCTCACGGGACCGACCCAACGGCCGTACGTCGAATTATTCGCCCGGGTCGCCCGCGTAATTTAAGCGGAGCACTCCCGTCCTAGAGGCCCTAGCGGCGGCAGGGGAAGCACGGACATTTCACAACGGAGTGGAACACTTTCTTTTTTTTTTTTCCTCACGGGACAGACCCAACGGCCGTACGTCGAATTATTCGCCCGGGTCGCCCGCGTAATTTAAGCGGAGCACTCCCGTCCTAGAGGCCCTAGCCGCGGCAGGGGAAGCTCCGACATTTCACAACGGAGTGGAACACTTTTTTTTTTTTTTTTCCTCACGGGACCGACCCAACGGCCGTACGTCGAATTATTCGCCCGGGTCGCCCGCGTAATTTAAGCGGAGCACTCCCGTCCTAGAGGCCCTAGCCGCGGCAGGGGAAGCACGGACATTTCACAACGGAGTGGAACACTTTTTTTTTTTTTTTCCCTCACGGGACAGACCCAACGGCCGTACGTCGAATTATTCGCCCGGGTCGCCCGCGTAATTTAAGCGGAGCACTCTCGTCCTAGAGGCCCTAGCCGCGGCAGGGGAAGCTCCGACATTTCACAACGGAGTGGAACACTTTTTTTTTTTTTTTTCCTCACGGGACAGACCCAACGGCCGTACGTCGAATTGCAGCGGCTATAAGGCAGTTCCCATGCGTGCCTGCCCGAAGAGAGTGGCCGTTACTCCCGCCGTCTCTCCGCGCTGACGGGGAAGTGCTCCCCTCGAGTCTGTAGGCAGCACTCAGCGTATGCGGCTATAAGGCAGTCCCCCTGCGTGCCTGCCCGAAGAGAGTGGCCGTTACTCCCGCCGTCTCTCCGCGCTGCTGGCGGGGAAGTGCTCGCCCCGAGTCTGTAGGCAGCACTCTTGCGTATGGCTGGGGGAAATGTGCGCTGGGGCTATACGGCTGTCCCCTGCGTGCCTGTCCGAAGAGAGTGGCCGTTACTCCCGCCGTCTCTCCGCGCTGACGGGGAAGTGCTCCCCTCGAGTCTGTAGGCAGCACTCAGCGTATGCGGCTATAAGGCAGTCCCCCTGCGTGCCTGCCCGAAGAGAGTGGCCGTTACTCCCGCCGTCTATCCGCGCCGCTGACGGGGAAGTGCTCGCCTCGAGTCTGTAAGCAGCACTCTGCGTATGGCTGGGGGAAATGTGCCCTGGGGCTATACGGCAGTCCCCCGCGCGCCTGCCCGAAGAGAGTGGCTGTCACTCCCGCCGTCTATCCGCGCCGCTGACGGGGAAGTGCTCGCCTCGAGTCTGTAGGCAGCACTCTGCGTATGGCTGGGGGAAATGTGCGCTGGGCCCGCAGCGGCTATAAGGCAGTCCCCCTGCGTGCCTGCCCGAACAGTGTGGCCGTTACTCCCGCCGTCTATCCGCGCTGACGGGGAAGTGCTCCCCTCGAGTCTGTAGGCAGCACTCTGCGTATGGCTGGGGGGAAATGTGCGCTGGGGCTATACGGCTGTCCCCCGCGTGCCTGCCCGAAGAGAGTGGCCGTTACTCCCGCCGTCTATCCGCGCCGCTGACGGGGAAGTGCTCGCCTCGAGTCTGTAGGCAGCACTCTGCGTATGGCTGGGGGAAATGTGCGCTGGGCCCGCAGCGGCTATACGGCAGTCCCCCTGCGTGCCTGCCCGAACAGTGTGGCCGTTACTCCCGCCGTCTATCCGCGCTGACGGGGAAGTGCTCCCCTCGAGTCTGTAGGCAGCACTCTGCGTATGGCTGGGGGGAAATGTGCGCTGGGCCCGCAGCGGCTATAAGGCAGTCCGCCGTGCGTGCCTGCCCGACGAGAGTGGCCGTTACTCCCGCCGTCTATCCGCGCTGACGGGGAAGTGCTCCCCTCGAGTCCGTAGGCAGCAGTCTGCGTATGCGGCTATAAGGCAGTCCCCCTGCGTGCCTGCCCGAAGAGAGTGGCCGTTACTCCCGCCGTCTATCCGCGCTGCTGGCGGGGAAGTGCTCGCCTCGAGTCTGTAGGCAGCACTCTGCGTATGGCTGGGGGAAATGTGCGCTGGGGCTATACGGCTGTCCCCCGCGTGCCTGCCCGAAGAGAGTGGCCGTTACTCCCGCCGTCTATCCGCGCCGCTGACGGGGAAGTGCTCGCCTCGAGTCTGTAGGCAGCACTCTGCGTATGGCTGGGGGAAATGTGCCCTGGGGCTATACGGCAGTCCCCCGCGCGCCTGCCCGAAGAGAGTGGCTGTCACTCCCGCCGTCTATCCGCGCCGCTGACGGGGAAGTGCTCGCCTCGAGTCTGTAGGCAGCACTCTGCGTATGGCTGGGGGAAATGTGCGCTGGGCCCGCAGCGGCTATAAGGCAGTCCCCCTGCGTGCCTGCCCGAACAGTGTGGCCGTTACTCCCGCCGTCTATCCGCGCTGACGGGGAAGTGCTCCCCTCGAGTCTGTAGGCAGCACTCTGCGTATGGCTGGGGGGAAATGTGCGCTGGGGCTATACGGCTGTCCCCCGCGTGCCTGCCCGAAGAGAGTGGCCGTTACTCCCGCCGTCTATCCGCGCCGCTGACGGGGAAGTGCTCGCCTCGAGTCTGTAGGCAGCACTCTGCGTATGGCTGGGGGAAATGTGCGCTGGGGCTATACGGCTGTCCCCCGCGTGCCTGCCCGAAGAGAGTGGCCGTTACTCCCGCCGTCTATCCGCGCCGCTGACGGGGAAGTGCTCGCCTCGAGTCTGTAGGCAGCACTCTGCGTATGGCTGGGGGAGAAGTGCGCTGGGCCCGCAGCGGCTGTAAGGCAGTCCCCCCTGCGTGCCTGCCCGAGGAGAGTGGCCGTTACTCCCGCCGTCTATCCGCGCTGACGGGGGAGTGCTCCCCTCGAGTCTGTAGGCAGCACTCCGCGCATGCGGCTATAAGGCAGTCCCCCTGCGAGCCTGCCCGAAGAGAGAGGCTGTTACTCCCGCCGTCCATCCGCGCCGCTGGCGGGGAAGTGTTCGCCTCGAGTCTGTAGGCAGCACTCTGCGTATGGCTGGGGGGAATGTGCGCTGGGGCTACACGGCAGTCCCCCGCGCGCCTGCCCGAAGAGAGTGGCTGTCACTCCCGCCGTCTATCCGCGCCGCTGACGGGGAAGTGCTCGCCTCGAGTCTGTAGGCAGCACTCTGCGTATGGCTGGGGGAAATGTGCGCTGGGCCCGCAGCGGCTATAAGGCAGTCCCCCTGCGTGCCTGCCCGAACAGTGTGGCCGTTACTCTCGCCGTCTATCCGCGCTGACGGGGAAGTGCTCCCCTCGAGTCTGTAGGCAGCACTATGCGTATGGCTGGGGGGAAATGTGCGCTGGGCCCGTAGCGGCTATAAGGCAGTCCCCCTGCGTGCCTGCCCGAACAGTGTGGCCGTTACTCCCGCCGTCTATCCGCGCTGACGGGGAAGTGCTCCCCTCGAGTCTGTAGGCAGCACTCTGCGTATGGCTGGGGGGAAATGTGCGCTGGGCCCGCAGCGGCTATAACGCAGTCCGCCGTGCGTGCCTGCCCGACGAGAGTGGCCGTTACTCCCGCCGTCTATCCGCGCTGACGGGGAAGTGCTCCCCTCGAGTCCGTAGGCAGCAGTCTGCGTATGCGGCTATAAGGCAGTCCCCCTGCGTGCCTGCCCGAAGAGAGTGGCCGTTACTCCCGCCGTCTATCCGCGCTGCTGGCGGGGAAGTGCTCGCCTCGAGTCTGTAGGCAGCACTCTGCGTATGGCTGGGGGAAATGTGCGCTGGGGCTATACGGCTGTCCCCCGCGTGCCTGCCCGAAGAGAGTGGCCGTTACTCCCGCCGTCTATCCGCGCCGCTGACGGGGAAGTGCTCGCCTCGAGTCTGTAGGCAGCACTCTGCGTATGGCTGGGGGAAATGTGCCCTGGGGCTATACGGCAGTCCCCCGCGCGCCTGCCCGAAGAGAGTGGCTGTCACTCCCGCCGTCTATCCGCGCCGCTGACGGGGAAGTGCTCGCCTCGAGTCTGTAGGCAGCACTCTGCGTATGGCTGGGGGAAATGTGCGCTGGGCCCGCAGCGGCTATAAGGCAGTCCCCCTGCGTGCCTGCCCGAACAGTGTGGCCGTTACTCCCGCCGTCTATCCGCGCTGACGGGGAAGTGCTCCCCTCGAGTCTGTAGGCAGCACTCTGCGTATGGCTGGGGGGAAATGTGCGCTGGGGCTATACGGCTGTCCCCCGCGTGCCTGCCCGAAGAGAGTGGCCGTTACTCCCGCCGTCTATCCGCGCCGCTGACGGGGAAGTGCTCGCCTCGAGTCTGTAGGCAGCACTCTGCGTATGGCTGGGGGAAATGTGCGCTGGGCCCGCAGCGGCTATACGGCAGTCCCCCTGCGTGCCTGCCCGAACAGTGTGGCCGTTACTCCCGCCGTCTATCCGCGCTGACGGGGAAGTGCTCCCCTCGAGTCTGTAGGCAGCACTCTGCGTATGGCTGGGGGGAAATGTTCGCTGGGCCCGCAGCGGCTATAAGGCAGTCCGCCGTGCGTGCCTGCCCGAAGAGAGTGGCCGTTACTCCCGCCGTCTATCCGCGCTGACGGGGAAGTGCTCCCCTCGAGTCCGTAGGCAGCAGTCTGCGTATGCGGCTATAAGGCAGTCCCCCTGCGTGCCTGCCCGAAGAGAGTGGCCGTTACTCCCGCCGTCTATCCGCGCTGCTGGCGGGGAAGTGCTCGCCTCGAGTCTGTAGGCAGCACTCTGCGTATGGCTGGGGGAAATGTGCGCTGGGGCTATACGGCTGTCCCCCGCGTGCCTGCCCGAAGAGAGTGGCCGTTACTCCCGCCGTCTATCCGCGCCGCTGACGGGGAAGTGCTCGCCTCGAGTCTGTAGGCAGCACTCTGCGTATGGCTGGGGGAGAAGTGCGCTGGGCCCGCAGCGGCTGTAAGGCAGTCCCCCCTGCGTGCCTGCCCGAGGAGAGTGGCCGTTACTCCCGCCGTCTATCCGCGCTGACGGGGGAGTGCTCCCCTCGAGTCTGTAGGCAGCACTCCGCGCATGCGGCTATAAGGCAGTCCCCCTGCGAGCCTGCCCGAAGAGAGAGGCTGTTACTCCCGCCGTCCATCCGCGCCGCTGGCGGGGAAGTGTTCGCCTCGAGTCTGTAGGCAGCACTCTGCGTATGGCTGGGGGAAATGTGCGCTGGGGCTACACGGCAGTCCCCCGCGCGCCTGCCCGAAGAGAGTGGCTGTCACTCCCGCCGTCTATCCGCGCCGCTGACGGGGAAGTGCTCGCCTCGAGTCTGTAGGCAGCACTCTGCGTATGGCTGGGGGAAATGTGCGCTGGGCCCGCAGCGGCTATAAGGCAGTCCCCCTGCGTGCCTGCCCGAACAGTGTGGCCGTTACTCTCGCCGTCTATCCGCGCTGACGGGGAAGTGCTCCCCTCGAGTCTGTAGGCAGCACTATGCGTATGGCTGGGGGGAAATGTGCGCTGGGCCCGTAGCGGCTATAAGGCAGTCCCCCTGCGTGCCTGCCCGAACAGTGTGGCCGTTACTCCCGCCGTCTATCCGCGCTGACGGGGAAGTGCTCCCCTCGAGTCTGTAGGCAGCACTCTGCGTATGGCTGGGGGGAAATGTGCGCTGGGGCTATACGGCTGTCCCCCGCGTGCCTGCCCGAAGAGAGTGGCCGTTACTCCCGCCGTCAATCCGCGCTGACGGGGAAGTGCTCGCCTCGAGTCTGTAAGGCAGCACTCTGCGTACTGGCTGGGGGAAATGTGCGCTGGGCCCGCAGCGGCTATAGGGCAGTCCCCTGCGTGCCTGCCCGAAGAGAGTGGCTGTTACATCCGCCGTCTGTCCGCGCTGACGGGGAAGCGCTCGCCCCGAGTCTGTAGGCAAGGCAGCACTCTGCGTATGGCTGGGGGGGAATGTGCGCTGGGCCCGTAGCGGCTAGAAGGCAGTCCCCCTGCGCGCCTGCCCGAAGAGAGTGGCCGGTTACTCCCGCCGTCTATCCGCGCTGACGGGGAAGTGCTCCCCTCGAGTCTTTAAGCAGGCACTCTGCGTGTGGCTGGGGAGAAATGTGCGCTGGGCCCGAAGCGGCTATAAGGCAGTCCCCCCCTGCGTGCCTGCCCGAAGAGAGTGGCCGGTTACTCCCGCCGTCTCTCCGCGCTGACGGGGAAGTGCTCCCCTCGAGTCTTTAAGCAGGCACTCTGCGTGTGGCTGGGGAGAAATGTGCGCTGGGCCCGAAGCGGCTATAAGGCAGTCCCCCCCTGCGTGCCTGCCCGAAGAGAGTGGCCGGTTACTCCCGCCGTCTCTCCGCGCTGACGGGGAAGTGCTCCCCTCGAGTCTTTAAGCAGGCACTCTGCGTATGGCTGGGGAGAAATGTGCGCTGGGCCCGAAGCGGCTATAAGGCAGTCCCCCCTGCGTGCCTGCCCGAAGAGAGTGGCCGGTTACTCCCGCCGTCTATCCGCGCTGACGGGGAAGTGCTCCCCTCGAGTCTTTAAGCGAGCACTCTGCGTATGGCTGGGGAGAAATGTGCGCTGGGCCCGAAGCGGCTATAAGGCAGTCCCGCCTGCGTGCCTGCCCGAAGAGAGTGGCCGGTTACTCCCGCCGTCTATCCGCGCTGACGGGGAAGTGCTCCCCTCGAGTCTTTAAGCTAGCACTCTGCGTATGGCTGGGGAGAAATGTGCGCTGGGCCCGAAGCGGCTATAAGGCAGTCCCCCCTGCGTGCCTGCCCGAAGAGAGTGGCCGGTTACTCCCGCCGTCTATCCGCGCTGACGGGGAAGTGCTCCCCTCGAGTCTTTAAGCGAGCACTCTGCGTATGGCTGGGGGAGAAATGTGCGCTGGGCCCGAAGCGGCTATAAGGCAGTCCCGCCTGCGTGCCTGCCCGAAGAGAGTGGCCGGTTACTCCCGCCGTCTCTCCGCGCTGACGGGGAAGTGCTCCCCTCGAGTCTTTAAGCGAGCACTCTGCGTATGGCTGGGGAGAAATGTGCGCTGGGCCCGAAGCGGCTATAAGGCAGTCCCCCCTGCGTGCCTGCCCGAAGAGAGTGGCCGGTTACTCCCGCCGTCTATCCGCGCTGACGGGGAAGTGCTCCCCTCGAGTCTTTAAGCGAGCACTCTGCGTATGGCTGGGGGAGAAATGTGCGCTGGGCCCGAAGCGGCTATAAGGCAGTCCCGCCTGCGTGCCTGCCCGAAGAGAGTGGCCGGTTACTCCCGCCGTCTATCCGCGCTGACGGGGAAGTGCTCCCCTCGAGTCTTTAAGCAAGCAGTCTGCGTATGGCTGGGGGCGAAATGTGAGCTGGGACCGAAGTCGCTAGATGGCAGTCCTGCGTCCCTACCTTAAGGGAGTGGATGTTACTCCCGCCGTTTACCCGCGCTTGCGTGTCCAGGCAGCCCTCTGATTATGGCTGGGGAAATGGGCGCGCCGGGACCTAGAGTCGCTGTACACCAGTCCCGACGTATGGCTGGGGGGAAATGTGCGCTTGGGGCTAGAAGGCAGTCCCCTGCGTGCCTGCCCGAAGAGAGTGGCTGTTACATCCGCCGTCTGTCCGCGCTGACGGGGAAGTGCTCGCCCCGAGTCTGTAGGCAGCACTCTTGCGTATGGCTGGGGGAAATGTGCGCTGGGGCTATACGGCTGTCCCCCCGCGTGCCTGCCCGAAGAGAGTGGCTGTTACTCCCGCCGTCTACCCGCGCTGCTGACGGGGAGGTGCTCGCCTCGAGTCTGTAGGCAGCACTCTGCGTATGGCTGGGGGAAATGTGCGCTGGGGCTATACGGCAGACCCCTGCGTGCCTGCCCGAAGAGATCGGCTGTTACTCCCGCCGTCTCTCCGCGCTGACGGGGAAGTGCTCCCCTCGAGTCTTTAAGCGAGCAGTCTGCGTATGGCTGGGGAGAAATGTGCGCTGGGCCCGAAGCGGCTATAAGGCAGTCCCCCTGCGTGCCTGCCCGAAGAGAGTGGCCGGTTACTCCCGCCGTCTCTCCGCGCTGACGGGGAAGTGCTCCCCTCGAGTCTTTAAGCGAGCAGTCTGCGTATGGCTGGGGAGAAATGTGCGCTGGGCCCGAAGCGGCTATAAGGCAGTCCCCCTGCGTGCCTGCCCGAAGAGAGTGGCCGGTTACTCCCGCCGTCTCTCCGCGCTGACGGGGAAGTGCTCCCCTCGAGTCTTTAAGCGAGCAGTCTGCGTATGGCTGGGGAGAAATGTGCGCTGGGCCCGAAGCGGCTATAAGGCAGTCCCCCTGCGTGCCTGCCCGAAGAGAGTGGCCGGTTACTCCCGCCGTCTCTCCGCGCTGACGGGGAAGTGCTCCCCTCGAGTCTTTAAGCGAGCAGTCTGCGTATGGCTGGGGAGAAATGTGCGCTGGGCCCGAAGCGGCTATAAGGCAGTCCCCCTGCGTGCCTGCCCGAAGAGAGTGGCCGGTTACTCCCGCCGTCTCTCCGCGCTGACGGGGAAGTGCTCCCCTCGAGTCTTTAAGCGAGCACTCTGCGTATGGCTGGGGAGAAATGTGCGCTGGGCCCGAAGCGGCTATAAGGCAGTCCCCCTGCGTGCCTGCCCGAAGAGAGTGGCCGGTTACTCCCGCCGTCTCTCCGCGCTGACGGGGAAGTGCTCCCCTCGAGTCTTTAAGCGAGCAGTCTGCGTATGGCTGGGGAGAAATGTGCGCTGGGCCCGAAGCGGCTATAAGGCAGTCCCCCTGCGTGCCTGCCCGAAGAGAGTGGCCGGTTAGTCCCGCCGTCTCTCCGCGCTGACGGGGAAGTGCTCCCCTCGAGTCTTTAAGCGAGCAGTCTGCGTATGGCTGGGGAGAAATGTGCGCTGGGCCCGAAGCGGCTATAAGGCAGTCCCCCTGCGTGCCTGCCCGAAGAGAGTGGCCGGTTACTCCCGCCGTCTCTCCGCGCTGACGGGGAAGTGCTCCCCTCGAGTCTTTAAGCGAGCAGTCTGCGTATGGCTGGGGAGAAATGTGCGCTGGGCCCGAAGCGGCTATAAGGCAGTCCCCCTGCGTGCCTGCCCGAAGAGAGTGGCCGGTTACTCCCGCCGTCTCTCCGCGCTGACGGGGAAGTGCTCCCCTCGAGTCTTTAAGCGAGCAGTCTGCGTATGGCTGGGGAGAAATGTGCGCTGGGCCCGAAGCGGCTATAAGGCAGTCCCCCTGCGTGCCTGCCCGAAGAGAGTGGCCGGTTACTCCCGCCGTCTCTCCGCGCTGACGGGGAAGTGCTCCCCTCGAGTCTTTAAGCGAGCAGTCTGCGTATGGCTGGGGAGAAATGTGCGCTGGGCCCGAAGCGGCTATAAGGCAGTCCCCCTGCGTGCCTGCCCGAAGAGAGTGGCCGGTTACTCCCGCCGTCTCTCCGCGCTGACGGGGAAGTGCTCCCCTCGAGTCTTTAAGCGAGCAGTCTGCGTATGGCCGGGGAGAAATGTGCGCTGGGCCCGAAGCGGCTATAAGGCAGTCCCCCTGCGTGCCTGCCCGAAGAGAGTGGCCGGTTACTCCCGCCGTCTCTCCGCGCTGACGGGGAAGTGCTCCCCTCGAGTCTTTAAGCGAGCAGTCTGCGTATGGCTGGGGAGAAATGTGCGCTGGGCCCGAAGCGGCTATAAGGCAGTCCCCCTGCGTGCCTGCCCGAAGAGAGTGGCCGGTTACTCCCGCCGTCTCTCCGCGCTGACGGGGAAGTGCTCCCCTCGAGTCTTTAAGCGAGCAGTCTGCGTATGGCTGGGGAGAAATGTGCGCTGGGCCCGAAGCGGCTATAAGGCAGTCCCCCTGCGTGCCTGCCCGAAGAGAGTGGCCGGTTACTCCCGCCGTCTCTCCGCGCTGACGGGGAAGTGCTCCCCTCGAGTCTTTAAGCGAGCAGTCTGCGTATGGCTGGGGAGAAATGTGCGCTGGGCCCGAAGCGGCTATAAGGCAGTCCCCCTGCGTGCCTGCCCGAAGAGAGTGGCCGGTTACTCCCGCCGTCTCTCCGCGCTGACGGGGAAGTGCTCCCCTCGAGTCTTTAAGCGAGCAGTCTGCGTATGGCTGGGGAGAAATGTGCGCTGGGCCCGAAGCGGCTATAAGGCAGTCCCCCTGCGTGCCTGCCCGAAGAGAGTGGCCGGTTACTCCCGCCGTCTCTCCGCGCTGACGGGGAAGTGCTCCCCTCGAGTCTTTAAGCGAGCAGTCTGCGTATGGCCGGGGAGAAATGTGCGCTGGGCCCGAAGCGGCTATAAGGCAGTCCCCCTGCGTGCCTGCCCGAAGAGAGTGGCCGGTTACTCCCGCCGTCTCTCCGCGCTGACGGGGAAGTGCTCCCCTCGAGTCTTTAAGCGAGCAGTCTGCGTATGGCTGGGGAGAAATGTGCGCTGGGCCCGAAGCGGCTATAAGGCAGTCCCCCTGCGTGCCTGCCCGAAGAGAGTGGCCGGTTAGTCCCGCCGTCTCTCCGCGCTGACGGGGAAGTGCTCCCCTCGAGTCTTTAAGCGAGCAGTCTGCGTATGGCTGGGGAGAAATGTGCGCTGGGCCCGAAGCGGCTATAAGGCAGTCCCCCTGCGTGCCTGCCCGAAGAGAGTGGCCGGTTACTCCCGCCGTCTCTCCGCGCTGACGGGGAAGTGCTCCCCTCGAGTCTTTAAGCGAGCAGTCTGCGTATGGCTGGGGAGAAATGTGCGCTGGGCCCGAAGCGGCTATAAGGCAGTCCCCCTGCGTGCCTGCCCGAAGAGAGTGGCCGGTTACTCCCGCCGTCTCTCCGCGCTGACGGGGAAGTGCTCCCCTCGAGTCTTTAAGCGAGCAGTCTGCGTATGGCTGGGGAGAAATGTGCGCTGGGCCCGAAGCGGCTATAAGGCAGTCCCCCTGCGTGCCTGCCCGAAGAGAGTGGCCGGTTAGTCCCGCCGTCTCTCCGCGCTGACGGGGAAGTGCTCCCCTCGAGTCTTTAAGCGAGCAGTCTGCGTATGGCTGGGGAGAAATGTGCGCTGGGCCCGAAGCGGCTATAAGGCAGTCCCCCTGCGTGCCTGCCCGAAGAGAGTGGCCGGTTACTCCCGCCGTCTCTCCGCGCTGACGGGGAAGTGCTCCCCTCGAGTCTTTAAGCGAGCAGTCTGCGTATGGCTGGGGAGAAATGTGCGCTGGGCCCGAAGCGGCTATAAGGCAGTCCCCCTGCGTGCCTGCCCGAAGAGAGTGGCCGGTTACTCCCGCCGTCTCTCCGCGCTGACGGGGAAGTGCTCCCCTCGAGTCTTTAAGCGAGCAGTCTGCGTATGGCTGGGGAGAAATGTGCGCTGGGCCCGAAGCGGCTATAAGGCAGTCCCCCTGCGTGCCTGCCCGAAGAGAGTGGCCGGTTACTCCCGCCGTCTCTCCGCGCTGACGGGGAAGTGCTCCCCTCGAGTCTTTAAGCGAGCAGTCTGCGTATGGCTGGGGAGAAATGTGCGCTGGGCCCGAAGCGGCTATAAGGCAGTCCCCCTGCGTGCCTGCCCGAAGAGAGTGGCCGGTTACTCCCGCCGTCTCTCCGCGCTGACGGGGAAGTGCTCCCCTCGAGTCTTTAAGCGAGCAGTCTGCGTATGGCTGGGGAGAAATGTGCGCTGGGCCCGAAGCGGCTATAAGGCAGTCCCCCTGCGTGCCTGCCCGAAGAGAGTGGCCGGTTACTCCCGCCGTCTCTCCGCGCTGACGGGGAAGTGCTCCCCTCGAGTCTTTAAGCGAGCAGTCTGCGTATGGCTGGGGAGAAATGTGCGCTGGGCCCGAAGCGGCTATAAGGCAGTCCCCCTGCGTGCCTGCCCGAAGAGAGTGGCCGGTTACTCCCGCCGTCTCTCCGCGCTGACGGGGAAGTGCTCCCCTCGAGTCTTTAAGCGAGCAGTCTGCGTATGGCTGGGGAGAAATGTGCGCTGGGCCCGAAGCGGCTATAAGGCAGTCCCCCTGCGTGCCTGCCCGAAGAGAGTGGCCGGTTACTCCCGCCGTCTCTCCGCGCTGACGGGGAAGTGCTCCCCTCGAGTCTTTAAGCGAGCAGTCTGCGTATGGCTGGGGAGAAATGTGCGCTGGGCCCGAAGCGGCTATAAGGCAGTCCCCCTGCGTGCCTGCCCGAAGAGAGTGGCCGGTTACTCCCGCCGTCTCTCCGCGCTGACGGGGAAGTGCTCCCCTCGAGTCTTTAAGCGAGCAGTCTGCGTATGGCTGGGGAGAAATGTGCGCTGGGCCCGAAGCGGCTATAAGGCAGTCCCCCTGCGTGCCTGCCCGAAGAGAGTGGCCGGTTACTCCCGCCGTCTCTCCGCGCTGACGGGGAAGTGCTCCCCTCGAGTCTTTAAGCGAGCAGTCTGCGTATGGCTGGGGAGAAATGTGCGCTGGGCCCGAAGCGGCTATAAGGCAGTCCCCCTGCGTGCCTGCCCGAAGAGAGTGGCCGGTTACTCCCGCCGTCTCTCCGCGCTGACGGGGAAGTGCTCCCCTCGAGTCTTTAAGCGAGCAGTCTGCGTATGGCTGGGGAGAAATGTGCGCTGGGCCCGAAGCGGCTATAAGGCAGTCCCCCTGCGTGCCTGCCCGAAGAGAGTGGCCGGTTACTCCCGCCGTCTCTCCGCGCTGACGGGGAAGTGCTCCCCTCGAGTCTTTAAGCGAGCAGTCTGCGTATGGCTGGGGAGAAATGTGCGCTGGGCCCGAAGCGGCTATAAGGCAGTCCCCCTGCGTGCCTGCCCGAAGAGAGTGGCCGGTTACTCCCGCCGTCTCTCCGCGCTGACGGGGAAGTGCTCCCCTCGAGTCTTTAAGCGAGCAGTCTGCGTATGGCTGGGGAGAAATGTGCGCTGGGCCCGAAGCGGCTATAAGGCAGTCCCCCTGCGTGCCTGCCCGAAGAGAGTGGCCGGTTACTCCCGCCGTCTCTCCGCGCTGACGGGGAAGTGCTCCCCTCGAGTCTTTAAGCGAGCAGTCTGCGTATGGCTGGGGAGAAATGTGCGCTGGGCCCGAAGCGGCTATAAGGCAGTCCCCCTGCGTGCCTGCCCGAAGAGAGTGGCCGGTTACTCCCGCCGTCTCTCCGCGCTGACGGGGAAGTGCTCCCCTCGAGTCTTTAAGCGAGCAGTCTGCGTATGGCTGGGGAGAAATGTGCGCTGGGCCCGAAGCGGCTATAAGGCAGTCCCCCTGCGTGCCTGCCCGAAGAGAGTGGCCGGTTACTCCCGCCGTCTCTCCGCGCTGACGGGGAAGTGCTCCCCTCGAGTCTTTAAGCGAGCAGTCTGCGTATGGCTGGGGAGAAATGTGCGCTGGGCCCGAAGCGGCTATAAGGCAGTCCCCCTGCGTGCCTGCCCGAAGAGAGTGGCCGGTTACTCCCGCCGTCTCTCCGCGCTGACGGGGAAGTGCTCCCCTCGAGTCTTTAAGCGAGCAGTCTGCGTATGGCTGGGGAGAAATGTGCGCTGGGCCCGAAGCGGCTATAAGGCAGTCCCCCTGCGTGCCTGCCCGAAGAGAGTGGCCGGTTACTCCCGCCGTCTCTCCGCGCTGACGGGGAAGTGCTCCCCTCGAGTCTTTAAGCGAGCAGTCTGCGTATGGCTGGGGAGAAATGTGCGCTGGGCCCGAAGCGGCTATAAGGCAGTCCCCCTGCGTGCCTGCCCGAAGAGAGTGGCCGGTTACTCCCGCCGTCTCTCCGCGCTGACGGGGAAGTGCTCCCCTCGAGTCTTTAAGCGAGCAGTCTGCGTATGGCTGGGGAGAAATGTGCGCTGGGCCCGAAGCGGCTATAAGGCAGTCCCCCTGCGTGCCTGCCCGAAGAGAGTGGCCGGTTACTCCCGCCGTCTCTCCGCGCTGACGGGGAAGTGCTCCCCTCGAGTCTTTAAGCGAGCAGTCTGCGTATGGCTGGGGAGAAATGTGCGCTGGGCCCGAAGCGGCTATAAGGCAGTCCCCCTGCGTGCCTGCCCGAAGAGAGTGGCCGGTTACTCCCGCCGTCTCTCCGCGCTGACGGGGAAGTGCTCCCCTCGAGTCTTTAAGCGAGCAGTCTGCGTATGGCTGGGGAGAAATGTGCGCTGGGCCCGAAGCGGCTATAAGGCAGTCCCCCTGCGTGCCTGCCCGAAGAGAGTGGCCGGTTACTCCCGCCGTCTCTCCGCGCTGACGGGGAAGTGCTCCCCTCGAGTCTTTAAGCGAGCAGTCTGCGTATGGCCGGGGAGAAATGTGCGCTGGGCCCGAAGCGGCTATAAGGCAGTCCCCCTGCGTGCCTGCCCGAAGAGAGTGGCCGGTTACTCCCGCCGTCTCTCCGCGCTGACGGGGAAGTGCTCCCCTCGAGTCTTTAAGCGAGCAGTCTGCGTATGGCTGGGGAGAAATGTGCGCTGGGCCCGAAGCGGCTATAAGGCAGTCCCCCTGCGTGCCTGCCCGAAGAGAGTGGCCGGTTACTCCCGCCGTCTCTCCGCGCTGACGGGGAAGTGCTCCCCTCGAGTCTTTAAGCGAGCAGTCTGCGTATGGCTGGGGAGAAATGTGCGCTGGGCCCGAAGCGGCTATAAGGCAGTCCCCCTGCGTGCCTGCCCGAAGAGAGTGGCCGGTTACTCCCGCCGTCTCTCCGCGCTGACGGGGAAGTGCTCCCCTCGAGTCTTTAAGCGAGCAGTCTGCGTATGGCTGGGGAGAAATGTGCGCTGGGCCCGAAGCGGCTATAAGGCAGTCCCCCTGCGTGCCTGCCCGAAGAGAGTGGCCGGTTACTCCCGCCGTCTCTCCGCGCTGACGGGGAAGTGCTCCCCTCGAGTCTTTAAGCGAGCAGTCTGCGTATGGCTGGGGAGAAATGTGCGCTGGGCCCGAAGCGGCTATAAGGCAGTCCCCCTGCGTGCCTGCCCGAAGAGAGTGGCCGGTTACTCCCGCCGTCTCTCCGCGCTGACGGGGAAGTGCTCCCCTCGAGTCTTTAAGCGAGCAGTCTGCGTATGGCTGGGGAGAAATGTGCGCTGGGCCCGAAGCGGCTATAAGGCAGTCCCCCTGCGTGCCTGCCCGAAGAGAGTGGCCGGTTACTCCCGCCGTCTCTCCGCGCTGACGGGGAAGTGCTCCCCTCGAGTCTTTAAGCGAGCAGTCTGCGTATGGCTGGGGAGAAATGTGCGCTGGGCCCGAAGCGGCTATAAGGCAGTCCCCCTGCGTGCCTGCCCGAAGAGAGTGGCCGGTTACTCCCGCCGTCTCTCCGCGCTGACGGGGAAGTGCTCCCCTCGAGTCTTTAAGCGAGCAGTCTGCGTATGGCTGGGGAGAAATGTGCGCTGGGCCCGAAGCGGCTATAAGGCAGTCCCCCTGCGTGCCTGCCCGAAGAGAGTGGCCGGTTACTCCCGCCGTCTCTCCGCGCTGACGGGGAAGTGCTCCCCTCGAGTCTTTAAGCGAGCAGTCTGCGTATGGCTGGGGAGAAATGTGCGCTGGGCCCGAAGCGGCTATAAGGCAGTCCCCCTGCGTGCCTGCCCGAAGAGAGTGGCCGGTTACTCCCGCCGTCTCTCCGCGCTGACGGGGAAGTGCTCCCCTCGAGTCTTTAAGCGAGCAGTCTGCGTATGGCTGGGGAGAAATGTGCGCTGGGCCCGAAGCGGCTATAAGGCAGTCCCCCTGCGTGCCTGCCCGAAGAGAGTGGCCGGTTACTCCCGCCGTCTCTCCGCGCTGACGGGGAAGTGCTCCCCTCGAGTCTTTAAGCGAGCAGTCTGCGTATGGCTGGGGAGAAATGTGCGCTGGGCCCGAAGCGGCTATAAGGCAGTCCCCCTGCGTGCCTGCCCGAAGAGAGTGGCCGGTTACTCCCGCCGTCTCTCCGCGCTGACGGGGAAGTGCTCCCCTCGAGTCTTTAAGCGAGCAGTCTGCGTATGGCTGGGGAGAAATGTGCGCTGGGCCCGAAGCGGCTATAAGGCAGTCCCCCTGCGTGCCTGCCCGAAGAGAGTGGCCGGTTACTCCCGCCGTCTCTCCGCGCTGACGGGGAAGTGCTCCCCTCGAGTCTTTAAGCGAGCAGTCTGCGTATGGCTGGGGAGAAATGTGCGCTGGGCCCGAAGCGGCTATAAGGCAGTCCCCCTGCGTGCCTGCCCGAAGAGAGTGGCCGGTTACTCCCGCCGTCTCTCCGCGCTGACGGGGAAGTGCTCCCCTCGAGTCTTTAAGCGAGCAGTCTGCGTATGGCTGGGGAGAAATGTGCGCTGGGCCCGAAGCGGCTATAAGGCAGTCCCCCTGCGTGCCTGCCCGAAGAGAGTGGCCGGTTACTCCCGCCGTCTCTCCGCGCTGACGGGGAAGTGCTCCCCTCGAGTCTTTAAGCGAGCAGTCTGCGTATGGCTGGGGAGAAATGTGCGCTGGGCCCGAAGCGGCTATAAGGCAGTCCCCCTGCGTGCCTGCCCGAAGAGAGTGGCCGGTTACTCCCGCCGTCTCTCCGCGCTGACGGGGAAGTGCTCCCCTCGAGTCTTTAAGCGAGCAGTCTGCGTATGGCTGGGGAGAAATGTGCGCTGGGCCCGAAGCGGCTATAAGGCAGTCCCCCTGCGTGCCTGCCCGAAGAGAGTGGCCGGTTACTCCCGCCGTCTC